>OU862922.1:40158324-41375824 GCA_917880885.1 Limnephilus marmoratus | reverse complement strand
AGGTACAGACGATACGGGCTCTAATAGATAGCGGCTCCCAAAGGGACATAATTACGCGCAAATGCTGTTCACGCTTGAATCTTACGGTGCGGTCATCTCCAAGTACTTACGTCACGGGAATAGGTGACGTAAGAAATGTGACAAATGGCGTAACTTGCTTAAAATTACTCTCCCGCTATGACATCACTCAGTCGTATACGATTAAACCATATGTAGTAGAAACCATAACCAGTGAGTTGCCTACTGTTAACATTAACCGCTCCTCTTTGTCGTATCTTGACAATTTGCCTTTAGCAGACACAACATTCTGTACGCCCGGCGAGATTGATATCATCTTAGGATGTGACATATTTGCTCGCATTCTAAAGGCAAACAAAATATCAGGTTCTCTCGGACAGCCATTTGCTATCGAAACTACTTTGGGATATCTCATCTTGGGTACTGCCCCAGCGATGATTGAAAACCCAAGTATAAACACCACGCAATCATTTTGTACGTTCACGCAAAATGATGAATTTTGCCTTTCGCGCTTCTTCGAATTGGAAGACATTCCAGATGAGAAATTTTTAACGCCTGATGAACAAGAGTGTGAGGATATGTTTAAACTCACTACTTCTCGTGACACGGCAGGTCGTTATATCGTCGCGTTGCCGTTTCGAAACAGTCCCTCTGTTCTCGGTGAATCGTTACCCGCCGCCGAACGCAGGTTTCGGGCTCTCGAACGCCGCTTAATATCTCAACCCGCAATAAAGTTGGAATACGACAAAATATTGTGCGAATACCTTCAGAAAGGTTACATTTCCCCAGTTGACAATTCCGATTTACCGCATTACGTAATCCCGCATCATATCGTAGTTCGCGAAGATAAATTGACCACCAAAATTCGCATGGTGCTAGACGCGAGTATGAAATCCGATTCGGGTTACTCGCTTAATGACATCCTACATACCGGAAAGAATTTACAAGGTGCTCTATTTCGCATTATCCTCAATTTACAACTATTCGCCGCGAGAGGATTCGATCTTGTAAAATTCTCTGGTAATTCTCCAAACTTTTTGTCCACGATTCCTACAGCTCGTCGTGTTAAGGAACATGTGGAATTTAATCCCGACGAAAACCTGAAAATACTAGGGCTTCATTGGATACCCGCTTCTGATCATTTCGTATTTTTCGTACACACCGACGAAAGAACGTGTAATAAACGAAACATTCTCTCGACGATTGCTCGTCTTTGGGATTTGATGGGTTTCGCCGCACCAGTTGTATTATTAGCTAAGCTTATAATTAAATATCTATGGGAGTACAACCTGGATTGGGATGATCCTCCTCCTGACACCGTTGTCACGCTTTGGCGTCAGTTTGAAAAGGAATTGCCCTTATTGCAATTTATTAAAATTCCTCGCATTTTAGGTGTCGAATACCAATATGTATTAACACTTATCGGATTTTCTGACGTAAGCGAACGCGCATTTGGAAGCGTTATATACTTACATGTTTACTGTCCGAATACTCATAAAACCACAATTAATTTATTATGCGCTAAATCCAAGGTCGCTCCGGCTAAGACGATTTCACTTGCGCGATTAGAACTATGTGGTGAGCTAGTACTTGCACGATTAATGCATACGGTCAGTAATACCTACACATCAAATTCCAAAGCTCATACGACTTTAGCTTTTTGCGACAGCACGGTTGCTCTAGCGTGGATAAATTCACCGCCCGCAAAATGGCAGACGTTCATTGCCAACCGTGTCTCACAAATACAAAACCATCTGGGGGCTGAATGCTTCCATTATATAAAAGGACAAGACAATCCCGCCGACTGCTTGTCGCGGGGTCTTACGCCCGCTCAACTAATCGACCATCCGTTATGGTTTAAAGGCCCCGTCTTTGCCCAATTACCTAAAAGTGATTGGCCTTTACAACGTTTTAATACGAAATCTGTGACTGATCCTCCCGAACGGAAAACAAAAATTTTAATGTCCGTTCAAGACATTAACCGCCTCGAAACAATTGCTCCTCACTTTGGTGGGATCTGGGAAAGTAACATTAAATGCCTGAAAGGTTATTTAAATAAAATAGTAGGCACCTCTCTACTGACGTATGAAGAGATGCAAACAGTGCTTTCTCAGATTGAAGCAATTCTAAATTCACGCCCGCTATCTGTACTTAGCGTTAACGACGTTTCGGCTCCATTGCCGCTAACCCCCGCGCATTTTTTAACGCTCACTCCCTTAAAATCTTTACCCGCTGCTGATTTGTCAGACGAGCCAGTCAACTTGGTACAACGCAAACATCTTGTGGATCGTCTTGTTCAGACATTCTGGAACCGATGGCGAATTGAGTATTTGAATACTTTGCAAGCTCGCCAAAAATGGAATACAAATGCGAATCCGGTAACGACAGGCACGGTAGTAATGATTAAGAGTGACAACATCGCGCCACTTCAATGGCCTATTGGGGTAATAGTCAATGTCTACCCCGGGGCAGATGGAGTGATCCGCGTTGCGGAAGTTTTATTTATTTTTTATTTATTTATTTATTTATTTGCAAAAACAGCGTAAAACCAATACATTGCAAAAGCGGTTAGAAAAGAAACATTTAGTTAAAACATAAGTGTTATTTCACGCTTAAAATCGTTGTAGGAAATGTGGAAAATATCCACATTTCCTGCGAGGCAGTTAATTAACCTAGTGAGTCTTCCTAGGGGCATCACCATTGGTAAGTTAGTTCTGCATCTGGGAAGAATCAAAAGTCTGTGTTGGCGACTTATCCGGGACATAGAATCCTATTTCAGCTAGAGTATCTGGTACAGATATAAAACCATTTAGAAGCTTATAAGCCATCAGCAGTAATGCGACATCTCTTCTAACTCCGGAATATACCGCAGGGCAGTCGTTAAACTCTGTCCCTTACCGTCACAATAGATTTAACAACATCTTAGAAGTTAGTTCATAATACTTTTATCCTTAAAATCAATTAGGTTAGTTTCACGGTTAAATAGGTACCAAACCTTACTTTTAGTTTTATCTACCGCATATTAACTATATGTTATTTTTTTTTTTTTGCTATATCGGTCAATTTGACCATTTGGTAAAAGCATTTATATAACTACATAAATATTTTCATAACTTTACATAATTAATTGCATTCTACCGCGTGTTACAATTTGTTTGCGCATTGAAACGTATTGGCACTCTTTTGGTTTATGGAAGTGGATTCTTTCATCCCCTTCCAGGCGGGGGGCATGGTTATGCACATACTAATACCTACACATACACATACCTACACAGCACGCATACATACTATCACTGCTTGGACTTGGTATTAATTATTGTTGCAAGTCCTTTTGTCCTACCTTTTCCCCCCTCGCTTACCCACAATCTTAATCAGTCTGCAATAAACTCCCGCTGAATATAGCCATCACTGTGCTCTGCTCACGAAAATCCGCTATTAAAATAACGCGCCGTGTACAATTAAGTGTTAAATTGTTAAATTAAAATGTTGTGATTGTTAAATTGTTAAATTTAATTGTTAAATTAAAATATAAACGTGTTAAATTAAACCAACTCCCGACTATCACTGTTTGTGCCAATTGGATGGATGAACGAACGCAGCATTGCCAGAATACAAGATCTTTATCCTTTTCCGGTGAGTCATTCCATTCCTTCTATGCAACTTTTAATTTTGCTATAGCAAGCAGTGATTAGTAACACAAAAATCAAGGTCCTTCGCCAGTCATTTTACAAAAACACATAATCCACTCTAATTAAACCAACTCCCGACTATCACTGTTTGTGCCAATTGGATGGATGAACGAACGCAGCATTGCCAGAATACAAGATCTTTATCCTTTTCCGGTGAGTCATTCCATTCCTTCTATGCAACTTTTAATTTTGCTATAGCAAGCAGTGATTAGTAACACAAAAATCAAGGTCCTTCGCCAGTCATTTTACAAAAATACATAATCCACTCTCACCACATAAATAACCATACACAATTTAAAATATTGTGTAAAATACGATTTCAAAAGATTAATCAGAAAAAAAGTAGAAAAAATGTATTGAAACTTAAAATTTTTTTTTCCTTCATATTTATTACGATGTCGTATGCCCGAACATAGTCCGATGATGTCGAACATAGTTGGAGTAATTTGTTCTTATTTTTTTCTTGTAATAAAAAAAAATCATATTGATTTCTAAAAATTGATTAATCTACAAGTGAGAAATAATTGCATCAAACGTATTTCTCAGAAAGCGAATTTATGAAATAATATTATTAAAAATCTGAAAAAATATTTTACATAAATACACCCTAACGTTTATTCAAAGAGCTGAAAATTAAAATCATTTTAAATTCAGTAGTAAAAATTGAATTTGGCAATTCAGATGAAATTGTTTTTGCCTCCTAACTAATTATTCTCATTTGCATTTCTTTGTAGGCATTCCAACGTCAGAGTTATACCTGAACCACCCAGACCCCAACCCGGGTGTGGAAAAAGACTGCGTGCGATTGCTGCGTAGCGGGCAATACTCTGACGGGCCCTGTGAGGCTACCAGTCGGTTTATCTGTAAGAAAGACCTCAGCACTCTGACAGTTAATGCGGATTGTGGAACCTATGATACAGGTACGAAAAAATATACTAAATTACAGTGAACACTATTAATCCCAATACTAGGCACCAGAACATCATTGCTAGGTGAAATCGGATACACGGGCATAATAATAATAGTTATAATATTTGGATCATTTTTATAGCACCATTTTTGTTAAAAAATCACCTGAAAAGGAACTCTTTAGTGACTTTAAACCAGAGGTGTAAAATTAGAGATAATCACGATCGCAATACATCAAGATAACAATAACAATAACACCCGCCTGACGTTTGTCAATCGCTCCCAAATAATCGTTCATTTGCTATTAAAAACAGTGACTCTTATCACACAATTTCAATACCAGCTCATAATATAAGTTGAGGTGAATTAAATACGAAAGTGAGTGTTTGTTTAAAGTGTGCACAGTGTCAAATCTGAAGTTAATAAAGTTATTATTCAAAAACTGACAAAAACCCCAAGCTACCTACAGTATTGCAACCTATTGCAACCGCAAGTAAAATAAATATGGATACAACTTGCAAGATTTGCGTTAAGCATCTAAAAGAGGCTGAGTGTATAAGGTGCTCAACCTGCAAATGCACTTTCCATTTTGAATGTGCCAATATTACGGCAAGCGTCTACAAACGCATGTCGCAAGGAAAAAAGGATGCATGGAAGTGCAATAATTGCATACAAATCCTGGTCAATCCGGAAATTCGCACTAGCTCCACTGACCACAGCAATGAACTCCTAACTGTAGAGATAAAAAAAATGTCGCTGCAGTTAGAAAAAATAAGCAATAAAATGGCTGAATTTGAAAAGGTGATAATTTACAATAATACTATCATGGACGATTTCTCAAGCAAAATTAATCTAATCAACGAAAAATTAGCCAAAGTAGATAAGCTGGAAATGGAAGTCTCTGAGCTGAAACAAACAGTTTTCATGTTAGAGAGGGGAAATAATGAAAGGGAGCAGGAGCTTCTCTCTAACAACATAGAAATACATGGAATGCCGGAGACCACCAATGAGAATCTGCCTACAATGATGTCAACTATCGCAACAGTTATTGGATGCCCCCTCCATCAAAACGAAATTGAATATGTTAGCAGAGTCAGCAAGCGTAATCATATTCAAGACAGGACTGACGGACGCCCGGGAAACATCATCGCAAAATTCACCTCTCGCAAGAAGAAGGACGAATTCATAGCAGCCATTAAGAAGAAAAAAGGAATCACTACCAAGGGCATCGGAATGGCTGGAGCTGATCAGAGGATCTTTGTTAACGACCATCTCACGCGGAAAAATAAATCTATATTGAGGTCCGCCAAAGGCTTTAAAAACGAACACATGTATCAGTTTTTATGGATACGAAACGGGAAAATCTACCTAAGAAAGAACGATACATCACCTCCCATACATATCTCATGCGACTCGCAGTTAAAAAACCTAATAGCTTAATCACCATTACCATGTTAAATCATCTATCCTGTAACTACTATTTTTCTCCTGATTTTTTTCTTAATTTAATGAATATTACCCTTTTTACATTAACCCCACCTGCTGATAATTGTACTCACTGCTCAGTTATACATTCTATGATATACTCACGCACCTTAATTAATAATTGTATGTTATGCTTTGTTATTCCCAGTGGACTTATGACTATGAACATAACTTTCGAACAAAATAATCAAGTATATTTTGTAGAAACCGAAGTTATTAATGTATTTAACAAAATTTCTCAATGCTTGATTCTTTAATAATATTCTATCAAAATGCGAGAGGTCTGCGCTCAAAAACGTTGGAATTTAGTCAAAATGTGCTGCTCAATAATTATGACTTGATTTTCATTACCGAAAGTTGGTTGGTTGATAGCATCCTAGATGAGGAATTATTTGATAACCGCTATTCTGTCTACAGAAATGATAGGGATATCCATCGCACTGGTAAATCAACTGGCGGAGGCGTAATCATAGGTATTAAAAAAGAATTTTTTGTTACTCCCCGCTCTTGGAATTCAGACGCTGAAGATATGTGGATAACTGTCAATACATCAAAATCTAATCATCATTGTTATAACTTCCATATGTGCTGCGTGTACTTACCTAGCGTCGGTCCAAAATTAACATCCTCAGAAAGATTAGCGTTATTTACTAGCCATACCAATGCCATTTCTGACTTAACGATCCGTTTTCCCCATGACAAGTTTCTAATCATTGGCGACTATAACTTACCCAGTATTGATTGGACTAATCAACAAATATCAACTAACAGAGACCAATGTTCACTCACACTATGTAACTGTTTATCGTTTGCAAATTTAACTCAATTTAACCACTCACCTAACAAATATGGACGAATATTGGACCTCGTGTTCTGTAACACTCCAGCTAAGGTGACGCTTGCAGATCATCCTTTAGTTAAAGAGGATGCTCATCATAATTCATTGATTATTGAACTAGAAATTCCATCCACTAATGCTACCCTCTCAACTCCTAGAACAATACAATTATTCCATAAAGCAGATTATACCGTGATTAATGGGAAACTGGAAGAGACCGACTGGTCTGCCGTTATAAATGCACCGGATGTAAATACAGCGTTAAACTCATTTTACGTTATAATTGAACAAATCATCGATGCATTTATTCCCAAGAAAGTTGTGAAATCTGGAAAATATCCACTATGGTACACGGCAGCCTTAATAAAAATAACAAATGAAAAATTAAAGTTCTTTAGAGCATGGAAGCGAAATCGGAACCCTCTTGACTATCTCTCATTTTCTTTGCTACGCAAAAGGCAAAAGACGGTCGCTTCAGCGGCTTACAAAACCTACATTTCCACGATAGAATCCGGTATACAGCACAATGTTAAAAAAATATGGTCCTATGTCAATTCTCAAAGAAAATCTCCTGCCATCCCCGATCATATGTTTTATGGCGAAAAAACTGCTAATGACAGTAAAGGAGTAGCCAATTTATTTTCGGAGTATTTTGGTTCTGTATTTTCGAATGATCAACCTGCTCATACAAGCAATGCTAGTGATTGTTTAAATTCAAATAGCGTAATTAGCTCAATCGAGATCAATGAAGACATAACTTTCAAATACCTTAAGTCTATCGATATCAAAAAGGGACCGGGTAATGATAAACTTCCAGGAATCTTTATAAACTACTGCAGTAAACAATTGACACCCCCCATTTTTGCTATTTTCAAATTATCGCTATCTGAAGGAACATTTCCCGACAAGTGGAAAACAGCCTTGATTACCCCAATCTTTAAAAACGGCAGTAAAAATGATGTCTCCAACTATCGACCGATATCCAAATTACCGATTTTAAGTAAAGTATTGGAAAAAATTGTTTACGATCAATTATATTCTACCATCTCACCTTTACTCTCAACTAATCAACATGGCTTCATGAAAAATCGCTCCACAACCTCAAATCTTGCGTCTTTTACAAATTTTCTTCATGCTCAAATGGACATGAGATGCCAGGTGGATGCCATCTACACTGATTACTCTAAAGCATTCGACCGTGTTAACCATTATATTCTTTTACAGAAGCTTTTAGGTCTAGGAATTCACGGTGATCTCTATAGATGGATCGCATCTTATGTTAGTAATCGACACCAAATTACGGTTGTCAATGGTTTCGCATCTTGCTTAATAGAAATCGTCTCAGGTGTGCCCCAGGGGTCGCATCTCGGACCACTCCTATTCAATATTTATATAAATGACATTCTTGTATGCTTCCCAAATAGTTACTTTATATTGTATGCGGACGACATGAAAATTTTTAAACCTATTCAGTCGTTATCCGATTGCATCGAATTACAAAGAGATCTTGATCATTTGTGCACATACTGTGAATCAAACTTATTGTCCTTAAATATATCCAAGTGTCACTCGATTACGTTTACTAGAAATAAAAATAAAATAACCTATCCTTACAACTTGAATAACAAACCTCTAAAATATTTGTCTACATGTAAAGATCTAGGTGTTCACTTGGATAGCAAACTAATATTTGATAAGCACATCGAATACATTATATCAAAATCTTATAAGATGCTAGGTTTTCTATTAAGAGTATGTAAAGTTTTTAAAAGTGCTAAGACTCTGGAAATATTATTCTGTTCATTGGTCAGAAGTCCACTGGAGTATGCTTCCACCATATGGAATCCTCAATATAAGGTATACATAGACTTAATAGAGAGTATACAGAATAAATTTTCGAAATATTTACTCAAGAAATACAACAAAACTTCAAATAATATGTTATCTTTACAAAAAAGACGCACACTGTCAGATCTGATATTTCTACATAACCTGCTTAATAATAAAATAGATAGTCCCGAATTGCTATCTGTCATTGGTTTAAATGTTCCAATGAGGCGTACCAGGCACACTTCACTTTTTCACATAGGATACAATAATACTAATGCAGCACAAAACTCACCAATCTCTCGCGCAATCACATCTTATACACACTATGAAAAATTATTACACTTAGACATTTTCCACAACTCCCTGCAAACATACAAAACTAATTTACTAAATTTGTTGGCGTGATATAATTAATTTTAAAACTTCTTATTTACACTTATATTTTCATTAAACTTTAATTACTACTCATGAGCATGTATTTTTTATTGCTATAAAAATACTCATCTTTTCACTAAACTAATTACAATTTGTTAGCATGTAATTCTTGTTCTAAAAAAAAAAAAATCTCTTTTATCTTTGTATACAATTTTCCTTTATATTATTCTTCTCTTTCATTCATCAGTTAAGTTTTAAGAACTGTTCAAATCCCAGGCGTATTATCCCAGATATTATACGGACTTACGTAATAGGTACTAAAGCATGTAATTACTTTATTTAACATTCCTTATAACTTGTAAACTTATGTACTGTGTATGTTCCTAATAAACAAATAAACAAATAAACAAATAAACAAGATGACCACAACAAAAAATAATAAATTCAAACAATTTGTGTTCTTCTTTACTAGAACAATCGTGTTCGACACTTTAGGAAGGCATGAATCAAAACATTGATTCTAAATATTTGATGATGGCTACAGAAAGTAAAAAGCCGCCACGAGTAATAATAATTTCACAGGAATATATATAATCAAGAACTTGTTTATGAAAAACCTGATTTTATAAATTGAATAATGTTATTATTGAATATGGAAAAGGAAATCCTAAAATTAAAATGGGGTTCTTCCTAAATAACTTGATAGCTATAAAAAAAATATTGATGGTGCTTAAAGTTTTCTTCAAGATTTAATATCAACATAAAATTTTTTAAAATAAATAAACAGCTTGATCACTTCTCTTTTTGTTACGTGACTCAATGACTAACAATTTCTTCGAATCTTACCTCTCTTTGAAAATTGTTTTTTTTCCAGAATACCAAAAATTTTCGCAGTTTCAAGATCGGTGTTATAAAGTTCACACAACACCAAAGACTTGGTATGATGCGTACGAAGTCTGTTCAGCCGAACAAGCGTATCTTGTGGTCCTCAATAGTACCGAGGAGGCTCAACACTGCTTGGACACGTTTAATGGATATGCTGACAGCTCACTGGATACCAACTTTGACAGGAATAATATTTGGCTTGGTTTCCATGACATGGTTCTTCCAGGAGAATATAAGACAATCGACGGTATGTTTCTAAGTTACTATTAAACCTCATTAAATTCATTTTATGATTGTTTTTACACGATGTCTACGAGCAACTGAATGGAAGATATTGATTGAAAGTAAAAAAAAATTAAAAATTCTCTCTAAAGTAGCATGATACGGTGTTTTCTTGCACATGGCTGGATGGTAAAAGCACATCAATGAAGCACTTCTATTACGGTGTATTAAACCCTAACATATTATGAAAACTTATGATGAGCGTATAATAATATTTTTGTCAAGATTTTTTTTTGAATACTCTACATACAAATTAGCTCATATACTTTTTTTACAAAATTATACATATTCGCGTTTTTGGTCTTTCTTACATAGAATTTTACCAATTTATCAGAACAAAGTTTATGAAAGTAAGAAATATCTGCTTTTCATCTCTTTTTTAGTATTTTCCATCTCTTTCTTAGCACACAGTTTTCAACATCAATTATACTTAAAATGTTATTATACATATTCCCTTAAGCCTTACTTTTTTCCACAAACTCCTCCATCTCATTTATGGTTCCTGTAAAGAAACGAAACAAGCTTGATACAGGTAGAAAATAATAAAAAAAATCGTATTTATACAATTACAATCTAGAAGTAAAATCTAGAAGTGAAATATTAACAATTTGTTATGTCACATCAGAGATATTACCTACCGTAACGTACATCACAACCAATGATATACAAATATGTTTATCATTGGTTGTGATCCAAGTTTTCGTAACAATTTAATGCTTCTGAATATTTCATAAACAAATAATCTCTTGGTAATAATTTCATTCGGCTCTGGTATCAGTATCTCATGGTCAACCCGTATATGGGGTTAACATATCATCCTCAATATGGTAATACCTCCAAAACCATCACCGATACAGAGTGCATTATAAACTTTCCAGCTTTCATATAAGGGGTGAATAACAGTGCATCGCCTTGTGTCTCCAACTCCATACACCGTAATGCATTTTTAGTGAATACCGCATACGAGTCTCATCTGTATCTGATCTGGTTACCTAACACGGCTAAAAACTAATTTTCGCTCATCGGGATTGGAACCCGCGATCTACCGATTAACTTTTTTTTGAAAATATAGATCATGATATTCTTTATGTTAATTACGTTCATATTTTAATCAGCGATAGAAAAGCCACCACGGATGCCCTGTTGTTGTGGGAATACCGAATAGAGTGGCTTTGACTCTGGTTGAAGGAGGAAATATATGTGTTGGGAGACATTTCACACCGAAACTGTGTTATATATTACCTATTTCATTTTTTCCGGATTAAAAATTCTTGGAGATCGTTCAGAACATCATGCAATTGATACAGGCTACGAACTCCATAGGGGAGCTACTATGAATTGATTGGATTGAATTTAACAGTTATCTAAACTGTGTTTGTGTTTCAAGTTTCTTGTTGGTGTTGTAGGACAGAAGCTAGAGAAATCGGGATACGATGAGTGGCAGGAAAACATCAAAAACGGTGAACATTGTGGTACTATGATGGTAGGCTTTGGTAGAAAGCTAAACGCCAAGCCCTGTGAGTCACGGCTGCTGTTCATATGCGAGAGGAAGATATCCAGTCAGCACAAACTTCAAGCAGTTTTCGATCTTTGTACTTCAGGTATGCATACCTTTAACCAAGTAACATAGACCATTTTGGAAAAAATTGGAAAAAAATATAAAAGAGTTACTTTTAAAATGAGACTCATTTCATGGAGAAAACGCTAAGATCCGATTCAATAAACACAAAATCTCCAGGAATGATCTATGAATTTGAAAAAATAATACCTCAAATTGTTTTTTTAATTTTTTTTACACAATTACATCTTACTGCTACACTGAAGTAGACTTTATGACTTATCGACCGGTCAGCGGCTGAGTTGGCATCAAGTTTTAGTCCCACCCAGGCGGTGCGTGGTCGATTCATCGGCTGGCTAAGTCCTCCATCACGACACACGCAACATTTTCCGCTTACTGTGGTGGCAGTTAGATATTTTCAAATATTTTTGGGTTATTCGTAACCTGGAAATGTTTGTCTAAGAAAAAAATAAATGAATTAGGTTGAATCGGATTGTTTTTAATCTCAAATATGTTGGTGTTAGTTGTATAATCTTTAACTATTTTTTGATATAAATTAAAAAAAATTAAATTTCGTTATAACGTCAATTGTTAACCAAATTGTGAGGGATTCAGTACATCTTTCATTACAGGATATAAAAATTATCTATCGATGCCACACAGCTGTTACAAGCTTCACACCACCCCTAAATACTGGAGCGACGCCTTCAAAGTGTGTGCGGCCGAACAAGCGCACCTTATAATCCTAAACAGCGCTGAGGAAGCCAAACTCAGCACTGACATATTCATGGAATACACCCGTGCTAATTTGCAGCGATGTGATTATAATAAAGACAGCTTTATGGTGGGTTTTAAATATTCGGTGGTTGCCAAGGAATATAAGACGATCGATGGTAAGGATAACCTTTTTGAATTTAATACTGCAAAAAACACAACATTCAAATTGTTTTTAAATATAACATTGTTCGCAAGGGTTCATTATTGAGAAACAGACCACGCTGTAAAGAAAACTAAATGTCTAAGTACTTCCATTAATCTACTTCCCACAGCTTGTAACATTCCCAGAATACTAATGGAGGGAAATAATTATACCAAGTCAGTGGACATCTTCAATTTATCTTTAAACAAATACAAAATACTGTTGCTGAGACAGTTCAGTTATATACAATAAATACTATATATTTCGTTGCAAAATACCTATTATATTTCTTTGGTAAGAAATATATAGTATTTTTTTATTATTTAAACATAGTGTAATTTGTAAATTTCTTGCTAATGTAAAAGCCCCGTAAAAGGGCGTAAATAAATAAATAAATAAATTCCTTATGATAATGCATGTTACTGCTGACATCGGTACGAACAATTTATTTATCTTTATTATGGGTATTGTAATATAAGGAATTTTCAGACAAGAGCCTCTCCGTGGCTGGTTTCAGTGACTGGGGCCCCGGGAGTCCCTCCATCGGAACGGGTCAATGCGGGACGCTCTCGCAAAACACGGGCATCCCACGCGAATTCTTCCAGCTGAATAATGTACCATGCGCCTCATTGACTCTTCTTTTTGTGTGCGAGCAGAACATTTTAATTCCAAAGGAGGACCCCCGCGCCCCAGCGTGTAGAGTTTGTGGAACTCATGATCCTGGTATGAATACACTTTATCTTTTAACATGACCATTATGATCCTCCCGAAAGAACTCAGGCAAAGTCTAAAAATTTACCATTTTTCATCTTATTCCACAGTATGTTATTTTACCAATGACAAAATTCGTTGTTATTGTGTATTTTGGATGACTCCTGATTCGAGAATGTGATACCCCAAATTCAAGACCCTTATTCCATTAAGGACACTAAAGACAAAACGGCGTTTATTTGCTCTCTTCCATCTTTCTTCACATCTATAAAACTAGTTGTTTATGAAGGCAGATTCCCTGTTCATATTCCAATATTTATTTCATTTATATGTATTTTTTTTATTCCAGTTAAAAGAAAATTACATTTTCACTCATTTAACTAGAAATAATTAAACACATTAAAATAAACTAAATATTTCCATACAGCGCTATTCTATTTCATTATTTTGTTTATCAAGAATAAATATTAATTTAGAATAATGAAATAATTTTCCTTTGTATAAACCACTTATTTGATGTGCAAATCCGACCGGTTTCGGAACAAACGTTCCTTCGTCAGGGAAAGCTTATACTAATTTGACAGTTTCGAACAATGGTTTTTGGTTTATACAAAGTAAAATTATTTCATTATTCTATAATGGATAACCACAAAGTAATAGCTACATTCAAAAATATAAAATATAATTTTTTTTTTTAAATTTATCCAGCTGTTTTTTTGTTTTTAATGTCATTTGGGAGGCAACGTATATAGTTCCCCTTCGTAACCAATGGATTGTTTACCATAGTCAGTGTGGATGGTGTTTAAATTTATGTTGTCGTGTGAAGTGTTTGTGTACTTGGGACGTTTTAATGAATTCTGTGTTTCATGTATTTTATTCATGTAGTTTTCTTAATGTTAATAGTTTTGTTTCCATACATAATTCTTAATTATGGATGTTCTGGGCTTCTAGTTAAATAGTTTTTTGATAACCGTGTTTTGTATTACCTGTAATTCATTTATGTACGTTTAACAAGCGTTTCCCCAGATTACAATCAAATAATTTAAATATGAGTGTACATGACTACAATACAAACTTTTTAAAAAATTATTTGGCAATAGATATGATAACCGGCTAAATACGCTAAATAAGGGGATGATTTTGTCTTTAATATCTTGTGTATGGTGTTTACATGTCAAATGCTGATCAATGAACAGCCCAAGATATTTTTCCGGGATCAGGATTTGCAGGTCGTTGTTTTCAATTTTTAAGGGTACATGAGGAGGAATTATTTTACGGGTTGAGCTTAAGATCATGTATCCTGTTTTTGTAACAGTCATTGTTAAAATTCTTGATTAGAGCCAACTGCTGAGTTTTTTCTAGGTATATTTGTGCATTTTCTAGTAAGATATCTAAATCTTTACCCCAGTATAAGATTTCACCATTTAAAATTAATTGCGAAACATAATTGATGTAAATTTGGAACAGTAGTGGACCTAGTATGGATCCCTGCGGAACTCCATAATTTATTGGAACGTAGTTGCTATTTTGATTGTTAATGCTAGCGAATTGCTTTCTGTTGCAAATATATGATTTGATTAGATAAAGTGCAGGATCAACTACACCAATTTTCTTGAGTTTCTCGAGAAGTATGTCATGACTAACTGTATCAAAGGCTTTTTTTAGGTCAACTAATATAGATAAAATAGAATTTCTACTATTAATACCGCTTCTAAGTTTACTGATTAAGTAATTTATTGCTCCTAGTGTGTTCGATTTTTTCCTAAAGCCGTATTGTTTTTATGTAAAAATGATTTTTTAACAGAAAATTGTATAATTTTTCGAAAAAAAACGTTCAAAATTTTTTGATAAAATATCGTTTGAGGTATTTGTTTTGGACCCACCCTTGTGAATGGGTATCACCTTAGCAATTTTATCGGGAAAACTTCTCTCTTTAAAACATTGATTGATTAATTTTGTTAAAGTAGGAATCAATTCTGTGGAGAGACTTAGCACCGTCTTACATTTGAGTGAATCGTAACCAGCACTTGCATTTGGTTTTAGAGATTTTAATATTTGACTACTTAAATCTAACTCCGTAGTGGGCTGAAGATATATAGATTCGATGCTGTCATGCACTAACGTTATTTCATTGGCTGGATTGTATATGACTTTGCCATGTATATTATCGGCTATATTATCAAACAGTTTGATAATGCCTTCAGGAGGTGAAATAGCTGTCACGCGTAATGTTAATTACACGCCAGAACTTGTTTATAAATAAACTGTTTTAATAAATTGAATAATTCAATTTGGGAGGCGGGAATGGGTACCGCCGCCCCGGGAACCTTTATTGGATAACCAACACCTCTGCCATAGGTCACCCCAAGAGGATTGTATAGGTCTTGGGTGCGGATGATTAGGATAAACTGAACCCCAGATTCTTACCCACCCTTAAACCCTCTTCCTTCCCAGAACTCTCCTGTCC
Organism: Limnephilus marmoratus; assembly: GCA_917880885.1. Lineage (NCBI taxonomy): Eukaryota > Metazoa > Arthropoda > Insecta > Trichoptera > Limnephilidae > Limnephilus > Limnephilus marmoratus. Next base: position 41,359,858 of record OU862922.1, on the reverse strand, counting down.
TTCCTTTCCTTAAAAAACCTTCCACACAGCATCCCCGAAGATGACATAAGCCCTGAGGGAAATTATTTTCCTCAGGGCCTTACGTGTGGAGCTCAAGTAAAAAAAAATATTGAATATGAATATACAATGTGTTAAGGGACGTACTTGACTTACTTTAACCAACGATTCCTGGCATTATTTGGAGTAAAAAATGTAAATGAAATTTTGTTCTCCGGTGACTTTTTTTGACAATTTTTTTATTTTTTTTTATATTTTTCTTCAAAATCAAACAAAAAAAAAATTTCTTCCAAACTTCGTCACTGGTCACTCAGCCGAGAATCCGACCAACCCCTTACCCCGCCTCCAACTGTCCAACACCTACTATTTTTTATGTTTTTGTAGAAAAAATAATTAAAAATAACATCAAAAATGTCTCCGGAAACCAAAATTTCATTTACATTTTTTACTCCAAATAATGTCAGGAATCACTGGTTAAAGTAAGTCAAGTACGTCCCTTAACACCCTGTATAAAAGAAATAAAAATTAAAATGGAGTTCGACAAATAGAACTTGATAACAATAAATTCATATTCCAATTAACTTCCTCAGGAAGGGTTAAAACTTGGCACGTCTCGGGTTTTTCGAGTTGATGAGTTCTTCGGATTGCAATTATCTGGATATTTTCCCATCCAAAATCAGATCAGATTGAGGTTTGAAATTTAAATAAGAGATGTTAATTATCTGTTACAGAATATAAAAATTATCCATCGATGCCGGACAGCTGTTATAAACTTCACACCAACAACGACAGCTCCTGGAACGACGCGCTCAAAATATGTGAAGCCGAACAAGCCCATCTTATTATCCTGAACAGCGTTGAAGAAGCCCAACTCTGCGCAGACATATTCATCGAGTATGCTGACAATACCCCGTCAGGCAACTTTGAAAAGTACATGATCAACGTGGGCGTTACTAAGACTAACGGAGTATTTAAGACGATCGATGGTAAAAACAATATTTTTGAATTGTAATTTTAACTTATTTTGGAAGTGTTCATTTTATTGTGCATTTTTCCTGTAGATGAAGAATTAAGTTTACTTTAGGTAACCGGGGGTGCATGCAAAATGAGCTATCAGAGAGTCATCTAATAGAAGCTGTTACAAACGAACTGTGGAGTCATTACTGATTTAATGAAAACAAATAACTTTGTAAACACCACTATATTATCAACATGTTTCGAAAACTATGTTTTGTTCGATTCTTTTAATAATCAGGATATGATTATTAAAAATAACAAAAGACAAACAAGTATAGAAAAATAAGAACTTTATACAAAATATTAAAGGGAGGTGTGATTAATTACTTAAAATATCATAAAAAACTGAAAACTGACACAAAATGAAATATAAAAATTATCAAATAAATTATTATTATTAAATATGAAATCTGGGGTTCATAAATTAATTTGTAACGATTGCAACATTTTTTTTTTATTCTGAAGACTTCGACTAAAGTTAAGAAAGTTTAAGGCGTTTGAATAATAATTAATGTTCCGCAATTTTCAACCAAATTTTAGAAACTAATCATTCTTTTGATTTAAACAAAGGGTTAAAAAAAATTACAACAAACACACGGGCTTAGTAGATAATTTAGAAATTAGAAAAAAGTGTTAATAGTCATTTAAACATTATTAGTAACCAAACATATTTTTTTAAATCTCTTAAATTATATATATTTATACTAGCTGGTCCCGGCATGCTTTGCTATGCCATTTAATAAAGAAATTGTTTCTCCCTGAGTGTCCTTTCCCATTCGTCCCGTTCCCCTTCCGCCTCCCCTTCTTCTCCTGCGTCCGTCACCTCCAGTTTCCCTCCCCCCACTCCACTCCCTCCCCCCTTCTCCCGTCTCTTGAACCCTTCTTTCGAGTTCCCCTCCCCTCGCACACGTCCCCTTCCCCTCTCGCGTTCCCCTTCCACCTTCCCCGCCTTCCCTCCTCCCTTTCCCGCTCCCTCGTCCCGCCACCCCTTCTCCCGCGTTCCATATATTCAATCCCAGTACATTCAGTTTTTAAACAGCCCGCGTGCCACCTTTCACGATTTTTATTCAAATTTCCATTTTTCATGTATATTCAAATTGGCACCTAACATAGGTACCTATTTAAAATATCTAAAATTCTTGACTCGATTCAAACTATTAGGGGAGTACCTACTTTAAATAAATTTATCAACTTAAAGATTTTCAAAAATAGAATCCTGATTTAACAATTATTGTTTTGCAAAATGTCATTCTCAAACCCGCGAACTGTCAAATGTGCGGGTTTTCTGAAATTATCAAAATTTTTAGTTTTTCTCTCCGTAAGAACCATCTTCGTACTTCAAGTAATATTCTAAAAAAAGAATTAGCGAAATCGGTTCGGCTGATCTCGAGATTTGCGCTTAGCAACACATTTAGCGATTCATTTTTATATTATAGATTAATTCTTCATAATAATGAATTTATTTTTTTATTTAGACTTCCTGTTATTTTGTTAGTTTTAAAAGTTTTTATTATACAAAAGCAATTTTTACATAATGTAAAATAATTTTTATATTTCGTTTAATATAATTTTTTTAAATGTTTTGAAGTAATTAATCATCTCTAACTTTTACACTCACTAATATATTGACTATAGTTCTTATTTGTCTAAATTTGTTTGTCTTTTGTTATTTTTAATTATCTTATCCTGACAAAGACAACATAGTTTTCGAAACACATAGATAATATTAATAATATAGTGGTGTTTACAAAGTTAATGTTTTCATTAAATCAATAATGACCACACAAACTGAATTTGTGAAGTTAGAAGAAGTAAAATTTTTATTTTTTATCAATTAAGCAGTGCCTATCTCGGCATGTAGGTAGTTGGTTGGTTTTATGCAATGCATTGATAAATGGTCCTTTACCACCTTTGCAGAATGCTTTCTAGAATTATTAACATTTTTTTTTAAATAGTTTCACACAGGAGGCCCTTATGAAAATAATTTCTCTTAGGGCCTATGTCATCTTTGGAGATGCTGTGGAGGGTATTTTTAGGAAAGGAAGGAGATGAAGTTCTGGGAAGGAAAATGGTATGAGGAGTGGGTAAAAATCTGGGGATCAGTGTTTCCAGGAGTGACGGACGTATGAATTCATCCCTCCTCCTGCGGTGCGAGGCGATGTTCCGAGAGAATACGGCTGGAAGAAGTCAAAGGGACACCCTCAACCATTCTCTCCCGATCCGGCCTGCCACGCAGCTAGTGGGCAGACGCATCCGCCGCCAAGACACGGACAAACCTCACCCCATGACCCGAGTACCCCTGCTAAGTCACCAAACATAGCGAACCACTTGGGGTGACCTATGGCAGAGGTGTTGGTTGTCCAATAAATGGCGGCGGTACCCATACCCGCTTCCCAAATTGAATTGAATACTTATGGTCTGTTTTATGAACTAAGTGTGGGTACTGTTCATAACGTTTTTCTACTAATAGATACTGAAAATGTGTTTCGGATTGGTTTTATTGTGAAAAATCATTTACAAAGCTTTCTTTCTAGGTTTTGTCGATCAAAACTATATAAAAAAACCTGTACTGTTTAAGTTACGGTGATGACTGTAGTAATTAGTAATCATGTTACTTCTGGTTGTGGAACATCATTTACAAAGCCCATAGTAGGTACATGTGTACCCACCATTTGCAGAAAGGGTCGACTACCAAAAAACTCGGTCTTGGCACCCCCTACTTGCTTCATTCTTGTTTATTATATCGTCTCATTCATGTATATTAATGCGAAAGCAAGTAGTGTAGGCTAAGACCGAGTTGTTTGGCGGTCCATCCTCTGTGGCATCATCCTGTGGTCTGATGGTATAATGGTAGTCCGTTACCATGACTGAAATGGTAGGAATATACTTGTACGTACATTGTTGTTTTGCAGGCAAAACCCTCTCGGAGGCGGGTTACAATCAGTGGGTCGGCAGTTCCCCCAATAGCGGGAACTGCGTGGTCCTCAGGCAGAAATCGGGCGCCAAACGCGAAGTTTTCCAGCTGGAGGATAGATATTGTAATGAAAAAGTCTCGTATGGTCGTTTATTTATGTGTGAGAAAAATACAATTCAAGGTTATCGATAATGTTGCAAGTCAATAAATAATTCAACAAAAAACTATTTTCTTATTTCGATACCAGATTCTATATTTTGGGAGGCGGTTATGAGTACAACACCCCTGCTGTAGGTCAACCTAAGTGGTTCGTTCCTTGATGACTTAGCAAGGGTACCCGTATTCATCGAGTGAGATTTGTCTAGGTCTTGACGACAGATGCTTTTGCCCTTTTTTTACTGTGTGGCGGGCCGGAACGGGAGATACTGAGGGAGTACTTTTGAACCAGTCTCGCCTGACTCTCTCGACCGCTTGCACATTCAAGTCACTCCTGAACACATTAACCCCAGATTTTTACCCATCCCTCATAGCTTTTTCCTTCCCAGAAATTTATCTCCTTTATTTCCATAAAAAGACTCTCCTCACAGCATCCCCACAGATGTGAATGTTTTAAGAAACTGGATGAAATCGGAATCACATTTGGAGTTGATTTTGTGGTATAACTTTTATTGATTGAGCATTCGTTTTCGAGTAAATTTAGTCCTAGCTGGCATTTCTATGGTCAAATTATAAATAAATTTTGGGGCCAATATCAGCTGCTTAAAGCTAGTCCCAGCCGAGAGACGTAGCCTGATAATTTATTATATGGGCTTGGCCTATATCAGCATATCTCTCCCAAAGTATGGCTATGCTTGGCAAAAGGAAACTTGCATCCTTTTTTTAGACCAGAAGTACATATTTTTCAGAAGTCGTATTGAACAAACAAAAAAACTTATTATTTTTATTTTTAACCTTTAAGAGTAAAACCTCAAACTGTAATATTTAATTAAAAGAAGACAATATTAGCAAAACTCAATCGAAAATCGAGAAACAGAAAAATCAGAAAAAGACATTGGCACCTCTGGGACTGGAACACAGACCCTCTGCTTACATGGCAAATGCTCTACCAGCTGAGCTAAGGTGTCTATGTCAAAATCGGTTACTTTTAACTGTAACACACTTCGACTAAGAACTTCATTTTCTTAACGCACATATTATTGACTGATATCTTTATATATGATTGCAAGATTCAAACCTGAACTAAATGCTATCTAGATAGTGTCTGGATACATTTTTATCCACTTTTTTTCAATATGCGACTTCTATTGACTTTTTATGTCTGCATAATGTAAAATTTAGATTTGTATTAGGTTTGTAAAAGCCCTACCAGTAGGGCAAAGGGCATTTATTATTTATTTCTTTAATGCCAGCATTAAAGAAATGAACAATAAATGCCACACAAATATATTACTTTTTAAGGTATGAAAATGAAAGATGCATTATTATCTCACGGGCTGGAATAAAATAGGAAGCAGGTCGGATTTGGCCAGTGAGCCGCTGTTTGCCGAGACCAGCTCTATGATAGGTCGTTATCATTGTAAGAATGTACGAATTGTTTGAAAATCTGAAAGAAAGGTGCTTATGTCGAATTCGTGGTTTCATTTTTTTTATAAAAAAATCTGGACATCTGAGATTTCTAAAAACCACCCCCATCCCCCTTTCCCATGCACCCCTCAAATCAGAATAAAATTTGGGCAATACTGGATGCTTCGGCTAGTGTTATATAATGATCAATTTTGCATAAAGCCATTTAGTGATAAAATCCCCTCAAGAACACTTTTATCGGAATTCAAACCTCCATATTCCAAGTTGAAAACAACATTAAAAACTTTTCTTAGTCAAGCTATAGTCTGTCAAATAAGAGTAGAAAATATAAAAATGGAACTAAAAAAATTGTAGGCCGGCAACAGTGGCAACACCAATTTACCTGTCAAATATTCTATTAAAGTGCAACGGCACTGAAAATACAGAACACTGCATACACATTTAAAAAAACATTTTTTGTTCTTAAAAAAAAAAATAGGAAAAGCCCTGTTGTTAAGATACCTACTTAATTACATAAATTTGATTATTTAACAGTAGATAAAAGGGAAGAATCACTAATGGTGAGTTTAGTTACACTGCTTTTAGATCTAAATGAGTTTAATATATTCAGATCTAAAATTAGACACATGATCTAAAGCCCGGGCAACCCTAGGTACTAGTATTAAATAAATGTGAGCAATTTCTAAACTGTGCTTTATATTTTGATACAATATGGTTATTCTTCATTATATTAACAGAAAATTGCAAATGTATACTAATTATATACCTATATGCAATTCTAATTATGAGACCAGTGGGTATCTATATTGCGATGAAAAAATATTTTTTCACTTTTACCACTTTTTATTTTTTTTAATATAATGTAGGTTACATAGCTTTACATTAACACGATAAGTTAAATGTATAGTATTGCCATTTGATCAACAGCGGCGCCCTCCTATGTTTTCTACTCTTATTTGACACACTGTATATGTATATCCCTCCTCTTTAGGTGAATTCACCACAGTTTGACAAAATATAGTTATCACCAACGCACTTATTAGGTGCATGATTACGAGTAGGTGGGTGAATAATACCTAGCTCAAATTATGCAATCGTTTGTGTTATTAACTATGGATATATTTGTTTTTTTTTTTTACATTAGCTTTAGACAGGAGGCCCTGCGGAAAACAATTTCCCTCGGGTCCTTTTCATCTTAGGGAATACTGTGTGGAAGGTCTTTTTAAGGAAAGGAAGGTGAGGAAGATATGAGGGATAGAGGAAGGAAAAAGGTATGAAGGGTGGGTAGAAATCTGGGGATCAGTGTGCCCAGGAGTGACGGACGTATGACTCTATTCCTTCCACTGCGGTACAAGGCGATGGGTCGAGAGAGTCCGGCTGGCGAAGTCAAAAGATCTCTCTCATCCAGTGTCTCTCGATCCGCCCCGCCACGCTGAGTGTGCAAACGCATCCGCCACCAAGATCTAGACAAACCTCATCCCATGAACCCAGGCACCCCTGCTAAAAGTCACCAAACTGCTTTATTCTACTTTAGTCTATGAAATTGCCATTCTATAATATAAAAATGAATCACTGAATGTGTTGCTAAGCGCATAACTTTCGAACAACTGCACCAAATTGGATAATTCTTTTTTTGTGTGTTCGTTATTGTCAGGAGAAGGTTTTTATAAAACTTCAGGTGAGCTCTGGCATTATGAAATTTGTATAAAAAAATTGCTATTGGTGGCACGTGAAGTTTGAAAACTGAATGTATGGAAAGCGCGAGGGAGGGAGGGGGAGGGGAACCTGGAAGGGGGGAGGGGGACCTGGGAGGGGGGAGGGGAACTGGGGAAGGGGGGGGGAGTGGAGTAGGGAGAGGGAAGGTGGGGGTGGAGGAGTGGGAACGCGAGAGGGGAAGGGGACGCGGGAGAAAAAGTGAAAGCGGAAGGCGAACGGGACGAATGGGAAAGGACACGCAGGGAGAAACAATTTCTTTATTAAATGGCATAGCAACGCATGCCGGGAGTCAGCTAGTTTTATTATAAAAATATATTTTAAATGCTTATAAATTTGACACAAATGAATCTTGGTATCGTACGTTTTCCTGCCACATATTTTTTTAAGCCAAAATTGCATTTTACGACCTCAAAAATGAATGTCACGGAAATCCATCTTCCACCACCCAACTACAACCAACCCCACCTTCTCCCACTCCTTCTCCCACACCTTTGAGTTATTGATATCCAACTGAGTTCATTAAACGCCCCGAGATTCATGATGACATTTATAACCGCTGAAGAATCTCTTGGATTTCAAACACCAAAGAGGAGAGAGGAAAATCAGTAAGATATGGCAGGAAGACATTTTTATCTTTCAGAAAAACTCTCCGCTCATACCGGAAGAACTGGCTAATGAATTACCTATTTATAATATAAAAGAGCTTCACCGCTGTGGAGAGCTTTCATCAATGGCGTAACTTTCTTTTCAAACTCTCCAGGGCAACAGTATTATCAATCAATACATTATCTACACAATATGTAATAAAACAGTATATGTTTATTTGGGAGTGCCTGTTGATTGTAATTTTAAATGGGATATACAAATAAACAAAAATTTTATACGGCTGAGGGCGACAGTGGGTAGGCTGTATAAACTGAAATGTTTCTTTCCGGTGAATATTTAAAAAATTATTTACTTAGGTACCTATCACTCGCAGAATCAACTTTACTGTATGGATTAACAACTTGGGGACACTCTTGCAAAACTAATTTAAACCACCTATAATCATTACAAAATTCTATGATTCAGTTATTAGTACAAAAAAATATTTTTTCACAGAGACGAAACATATCATTGTTGTATGGGAATTTAACAATATTACCGGTGCAGGCCTTATTATGGTACAAAATATTGATTCAGCATATGTCTGAGTCGAATTAGAAGAGGAAAGTAGAACATGAACATAATACAAGGTTCACAAAGAATGAAGGAATGCTTGTTCCAAAATATAGTAATAACTACGGACGGCGAACCCTGGAATATATCGTGCCAAAAATATTTAACATGTTACCAATTAATATAAAAAATTGCGATTCTACAAATAGATTCAGATATATGCTGAAACAATGGCTGCTAAATAGAGATAATTTATAATAATTCATATGTGTTAATTGTGATAATCTGTACAGTTATAGTAATAATATTATGAATGTATGTTTAAATTGTAACTGAACATTAACATCCTGTTGACAAACTGCTTTATTGCGGTTTAACGGGATTGTACCTTGAAAACCAATAAAAAAAATCGCATTACTGCACATTCAGAAGGTAAACTTATATTATGTAAGTGGGTATGTACTAAGTACCTAATACTTTTTTATTTATGAAGATAATGTCATTGTATGTTTATGAAGATGATGTGATGTTCTTTACAGATATGCCTTTTACGAAATGGTGGAATAATTCATCAATTCATCGATTCTTTTTTTTTTTTTCGTGTGATATCTACTATGGGCTGGCTTTCATCGGGGCATTTTCACCCTACATTTTCAGCCCGGAACATTTTATTAATCACTCTATATAATTATCGATGTAGTCTAAAATCTTTTTAAAAAATCGTCACGGAGCGCGTTACTCTACCAGAATTCCAACTGTTTTTTATGTTTCTGGCTTTCAACCCCCACCATACGAAAGAAGAAGAACCATCAAGGGTATTCTAGACCATCATTTATTGAAGTGAAAACTTCCTTAGCATTATTGTGATTTGAAACTCGATGAAACGAAAAATAGCTACACTAAAACTAAAAAGAGACAAATACGTACGTCTATATGATTTAGCCTGCGAATGAATGAGATAGTATAAATGGTCTCCACTTTGTGAGATGCTTCATAGCCCATCGGTCTCCTCTTTGTGCGGTGCTTTATAGTTTTCCCACTCTTGTCTACTTTAGTTTTCTAAGGGTTTCACTTCTACCGCGTGTGAATTGCACACTCTGTTTTTGAAGTGAAAACTTTTTTAGCACCGTTTTGATTTGAAACTCGATGAAACGAAAAATGGCGATACATAAAAAAGACAAACACACATATACATCTATAGGATTTAGCCTGCGAGAGAATGCGATAGTGTAATGGTCTCCTCTTTGTGCGGTGCTTCGTAGCCTATCGGTCTCCCTTTGGGCGGTGTTTCGTAGCCTCCCCACTCTTGCCTGCTTTAGTTTTCTAAAGGTTTCACTTTTTCGGTGTGTCAATTACACACTACGTTTTTTTCGACGGCGAATTAATTAAGTTGTAGGTAAGGTATTCATTTCATTTAAACGGGCAAATTTCATAAATACAAGGAAGATTGATGATCTTATGTAGAAGATATGAAGAACTGTTGATGGACGGGGAGGCAATCAAGGAGGATAAAAAATAGGATATTTGTTTAGAGAGAGAGACATACCACAGAAAGTACAATATGGGGAGTCAAGTCATGGGGAGAAGGAACGGAGCAATGTCCAAATCTAATTCGAATAAGTGAGGTTTTTTAATTTAAAAAAAATGGGGTAGTTGTTAAAACCCCTGTTTTGACGTGAAACATGCCAATGCTCTTCCCCATTCCGACATTATTTAAGTTGGAAAAATAAATGTATTTTTCGTTTCAAGAAGCCATTCGTGTCGTGAATTCAAAACCCTCACAAAAGATGAGTTGGAATATCACATGTTCTCAAATGCGTCAGATAGGTATGTACCAATCTTTTATTAAGGGGCCATTCATTTATTACGTAAGATGATTTAGGGGGGAGGGGGGTCGACCATGTCTTATTTTTTCTTACATAGGAGTGGGAGGGAGTCTCGATAGTTCTTACGTAAGATCACAAAAATGCGCAAAGTTAAAATTATTAGTACCTTTGTAAGCACAAATAAACATTTCTAAAAATTGTTAGTTTGAAAATAAACATTAAAACAAACCAAATGTGTAGTCATTTTTTCCTTTAGATTCTTACGTAATAAATATATTAAACATGGGGGGAGGGGGTCGGCCTATTCTTATTTTTTCTTATAATAGGGGGGGAGGGGGTCGAAAACTAGCAAAATTCGTCTTCTTCTTTACATAGTATAAAATGAAGTCGCTCACGCTGTATGTGCGCTTAGATCTTTTAAACTACGCAACGGATTTTCATACGGTTTTCACCAATAGATAGAATGATTCATGAGGAAGGTATATAATTAAATGGTTGAAAAACATAATATATCTCGCCAAGCGGCAGCAGGCAGCGGGCAGCAGGCAACGGGGAGCAGGCTGACAAACGGGCGGTATGGGTTTGATTGATTTAACAGATGGCGTTGGTTATAAAGGTTTCGTTAGCCACAGCAACGTGTGGCCGGGTATGCTGGTATGTAATAAATGAATGTCCCCTAACGGTAAAACTCTAAACCCCAGGTAAACTCTAAAATAGTACCTAAGCCCCATTGTTTGCAAACCCCTTTCAACTATTAACTTTATTGTAGTAAGTATAATGTTTATTAATTTTTATGCTCAACAATTATTACGCCCATGCTTTCGGCTCATTTAAAGCATATTTTTATTAGAATATCGTAAAAAAAACTTGAATGACATTTCCTCCGGACATTTTTCAGTTCGCATCCTACTCCTAGATTAGACCCGTTTCCTTGATAGCCGGTAATCTAAAGTCATTCCCGTTGATTGGAATGTGTTTTAGTGACACGGGGTAATACAGGAAGCTGTACGTTTGGTTGAGATCTCACGTCCAACAAGTGCCAAGATCTCTATTAATCCAGACGAATAGAGGAGCAACTGCGTACTTCGATGAAAACAAAAAAGATATTAGATGGATAAATTAGTAATTTGTAATTTATGCCGGAGTATTTTGTGGAGGAAGGAAATGCGGAAGCAACGGTTGATGAAATTAAATTATGGGTGATCTATGGACTGGAATGGATATCTACCGAAGATAGATTCTCAAGTTTTATTAATAATTTTTTTTTTTTTTTTTTAATTTTTTGGATTTAACGTCGGATAAAAAAATTTACTGGCAATATTTAAAAGAGTGAAAGATTCACAAAATTACTAAAAAATGTTGTCATTTTGGAAAGATTGAAAAGATCAGTTGTAGGATTGTCAGGGCTTTATTGGGAAAAAAAATAATTATGGCCGGCGTTCCATTTTAACAAATTCTAAAAAACGCCATTAAGGGCCGGTAGTAAGCATTCAGAAAGAAGAAAGAGGGAAGATATGTAAATACGAATGTTAGAGGGAGCGTGCTATTAATATGAAAAACGATAATCTATAATATAAAAATGAATCGCTAAATTTGTTGGTAAGCGCAAATCTCGAGAGCGGCTGAACCGATTTCGCTAATTCTTTGTTTAGAATATTCCTTGAAGTTCGAGGATGGTTCTTACGGAGAGAAAAATTAAGAAAATTGCGCAGAATATTAGATAATAACAGAAAACATCGCACGTTTGACAGTTCGCGTGTTAGAGAATGACATTTTGCAAAACAATGAATGATTGTTCAATCAGGATTCTATTTTTTTTTAAGTTGAAAAATTTATTTAAAGTAGGTACTCCTCTAATAGTTTGAATCGAATCAAGAATTTTAGATATTTTAAATAGGTACCTATGTTAGGTAGCAAATTTAATATACATGAAAAATAGAAATTTGAAAAAAAATTGGAACTGGAAATATGAAACGCGGGTGGAGGGTTGGCGGGACGAGGGAGCGGGAAAGGGAAGAGGGAAGGCGGGGAAGGTGGTAGGGGACCTGGGAGGGGGGAGGGGGACCTGGGAGGGGGGAGGGGAACTCGGGAGGGGGGTTCGCGGGACGGGTGAAGAGGGGGAGTGAAATGGGGAGAGGGAAGGTGGAGGTGACGGAGTGGGAACGCGAGAGGGGAAGAGGACGCAGGAGAAGAAGGGGAGGCAGAAGGGGAACGGGACGAATGGGAAAGGACACTCAAGGAGAAACAATTTATTTATTAAATGGCATAGCAACGCATGCCGGGACCAGCTAGTAATGAATTAAAAAAAGAGTGAAAATGTTTAATAAGACAGATGAACCATATTGTTTGCAGTGATGCCAACTGAAATCGTAGATATTAAAATAGCGATCGTGTAAAGCGAAAATGTATTCGGTAATCGGACTGATAAAAGAGATGGTGTAATGGTAGGGCCATACTGCGGCCAACTTCCAACTTCAAACGTTCGGACGGTTTTGAGCATAAATATACTAACCCCTAGATCGATATCTTCGGGCTTTTTCCTCCTAGCGGTTTTCGTCACCAACTTAACCAGCCCCCCCCCCCCCCTCGCCCTTCCCGCACCTGCCAGCACTAATAGACTAAAGATAGAGGAAACTTATTTGTCTACCATAGACAATATAATCGCTCTCGACCTACTTCATAAGCCCAATAAATTATTTAAGAACAAAATTATTGGAATCAGAAAATGTTACATTAGACAAATGAAACACTCTGAGAACATCTTTAAATATGTTTATTTTCAGTAAAGACAATTGATAATAAATAACACATAAGACAATCGATAATAAATAACACATAAGACAATTGATAATAAAACATAACACAAAAACTAAGGTATCCTAACCGACCTAACCTCAAATTAATTTACGGACGAATGCTGAATGTTGATGTCCTGGTACTGGTTCTCATCCTGGTCATCTTGTAGATACTCCACTGACCAGCTCTCTTCACCTTCACCGTCAGACTCCCATTTGACATCGGAAATGTCTCCTTCCAGTGCAAAATTGTTTTTTCTTCATGTGACAAACCTCTAACAGCCATTTATAAAAATGATAACAATAAGTTATATATAGTCTACCGGAAAACATTAAAATAAATTAATACATCTTGAAAGAATCAAATTAAAATACGTAAAACAATACAAAAGGCCAAAACAAGAAGATCTCCATTAAAAACATCCACCAATGCGCCATCACAGGATCATGAACGTTTTTAGCGAAAACAAAATGAAAAAGCAATATTTTTGAATGGAAATCATATTTATCGATCAGATTAAACATCTGTATACAGTATAATAATTATTTTCAACAGAAAAATGCTATATCTTACTTTTTAATGTTATGCAGAAAACCAAGATGTGTGTCAAACCGTTTTGTCCAAGACGTCATTTCCAAATATTTTGTGTTGCCAGTACGCGATTTGTTATATACCTTATAAAACATATCTTTCTCAAGCGATACGCAAAATACGGGGCTGTTTGTTTCATAAAATCAAGAGATTTTAATTTTCATCCATCAAATGACCTGACGACCTCCGTAGTCCAGTGGGTAAGACTCTTGACTCACGATCCGGAGATTGGGGTTCGAACCCGGCATGCGCAAGTAAATTTTATTTGATTAATTTGTGTTATTTCACAATTAATTCATTTAAAATAATATATATTATAGTATATTTACGGCATGTTCCAGAGTGGAAGATACTATCAGTATCGCCCTGGTGTAAGACCACCATTCAGAATTGAAATGTTGCTAGAAAATGGCTTTAGCCGTGTTTGGTGACCAGATCTGAATAGCCAGGTACTTCCCAACCCTCCTCTTCCCCACCTCCTTCCCCTCCTCACTACCTTCAGCCTCACAACATACCTAATTTGGGGAATGCCATAGTCTCACTGGCTTCAGACGGAGCAGTTGAGATTATTGTACGGTATTTACTGTAAAAAAAAAATCATTTTCTTCAAGATCTTGTGATATATTTAGAAAATCAAAACCAAAACACATTGAAGCTGTATGGATCAGGTGTTCTCGGAAATTAAAAAAAAAATTCTTCAACTTCAAGAGTCCACCAATTTTTCCATTTGTGAAGGCACAAGTCGTTTCAGCAAGTTTTTGTACAATAAAAATAAATCCTCAAATAAGAAGTGTGCGAGTGCTCCGTTCATACGATGTAATAAAAATTTAAAAAAATATATGGAATCACAAAACCCCCAAAAATACCACAAAAAATACTCCAAAACACCTATTAAACCAGTCAAAAAATCCCATCCCACTTATTTTACCCCTAAGTTGGCAACCCTGAGCGAGAGATGGCGAAAATCAAAATTACTAACCTATCTTTACAGCTCCATCTATGAAACTTTATCTATGAGTGGCAGCACTTTTACGTCACGGACCACGGTTGAAAAATTTGAACGAAGTTATACGCCCGGTTTTGAGGAGGGGTAGTTTATACGTTGGAAGTTCGAGTCGGAAGGTTGGAGTTCGAGATGGCCCGGGATCGCCTTCGAGGCGATCGGTAATGATGGCTGGTTTGTGGGAGTTAACCCAACTATAAAATTGTGAATAATCGTGTAGACAGTAACTTAGTCAACCAAATCAAGTTATACGCCAGGCCCAAATCTACAAGAACCCTTAACATATTTTGGACTGAAATTTTTACGAATAATACTGGATATTTTAATACTATATTTAGAATGTCTCGGTCATACAACGATCTTGTTAAAATACACAATTCCATAGATATTTTTGCAAATAATATAACATTGAAATTAATAGATTACTTCGTTTTTACCACTTTATTGTTTATAAAACCGACATGTTTCGTCAGCAAAGCTGACTTCTTCAGGGTTTTGACAGAACAAATTTTAAAAATAGACATATATATAGGTAATAGAGAAAAATAATCGACATAAACAATAATAAAATTAGAAAGAAAATGATGTTTAAGGGACGAGGGGCAATATAGAACAATTAAAAAATTTAAAAGGGGAATAGATTTAATAATGGGTCATTTAAAAACAATTTTTGATTATTAATAATATTTAAATTTGCATTAACACTCTTTCTAATCTCCAAAATTTCTAATTTGTCCAACTGAATGCCATTGACATTACAATGAATTAATTCTATTCCACTGTTAAAATTAAAGGTATGACTAGTTTCTATTAAATTTTGAAATCGTTTGAAGCTTTCATATGCTCTTTAATCCTTATTTCAAAGTTTCTCGAAGTTTTACCTATATAAAAGAAATCACAATCATTACATTTCAATTTATAAATTCCAGATTTTTTCATTTTGAAATCTCTATCTTTATTATTTACAATATAATTTTTAAGTTTATTATTTGCATAAAATACAGGAAGAATTTCATTTGGTAGATTCTTTGTCAAGGCATTAGAGATTTTATTATTGAAATACATAATTTTCCTCCATTTTTTCCTTCCTGATCCTTTTGTACAGGATAGATATATGATTTTAGGAATTTATTCTTATATTTTTTATTGAGAATGTTTTCAATTAAATTGGTGTTGTATCCATTATTAATAGCAATTCGTTTAATAACATTGAGTTCTATTGAAAAATTATTGGGAGATAGGGGTACATTGACTAATCTATGAATCATAGAATGGAAAGCTGACATTTTTTGCGAAATTGGATGATTTGAAGTGTTGTGGATTACAATGTCTGTGTATGTATCTTTACGAAAAATGTTAAATTCAAATTTATTATTAATTATTGAAATATTTAAATCCAAAAAGTTTATACTCGAATTTTGCCCAATCTCTACAGTAAATTTTATGTTTTTATGGAGTTTGTTTAAGAAATTAAGAAAAATATTAAGTTGTCTCAATGTACCTGTCCAAACACAGAACACATCATCCACATATCTCTTCCAAAAATGAACGTATTTTAGTAATAATGCACAGCTATTAAAAATCTTATTTTCCAAATTATTTATAAATATATCAGCGACCAAGGGGCTGGTACTAGCACCCATTGCCACGCCATCTTTTTGTTTAAAGATATTGTCATTGAATTGAAAATAATTTTGTTTTAAAACTATATTAAATAATACATTTAAATCCTGAGATAAGTCATTAGGTAAAATTGATGAAAATAAAAGTTCTTTAATAATAGGTTTACATTCTTCAATAGGAATACTTGGAAATAAATTAACAATGTCAAATGATACTAAAAATGCTTTTTCAGGAATTTTCAAAAGTTTTAAGTGTTCAATCAAATCAAATGAATTTTTAATCGTGTATTTAGGATGAAAAATATGTGAATCCATAATAATTCTATTAATTGTTGATGATATTTTATTGCTAGGAGCATTACAATTTGAGACCACTGGTCTTATTGGTTGACCTTTTTTATGAATTTTTAATAGACTATACAACTTAGGGACTTGAGGATTTTTTACAGTTAGTCTCCTATTTTTAATTAAATTAATAATCATGTCACTTTTACAATTTTTTAGAGCATCCCTTATCTGCTCTTGACATTTGTTAACAGGGTTAATTTGTAACTTTTCAAAATTATCACCTTGTAAAAAATCCATTGTTTTTTCAACATAATCTTCCTTATTCATAATTATGACACTATTACCTTTGTCAGCTTTCGTAATGATCAGATTATTTTCCCGTGTAGCCCTGGATATATTAATTGCAAGTCTTTTTTCTTGATTGTATTGTTTTTTAGTGAAGTTAGGATTCTTGCTGATGTTTTTATGACTTCTCCACATTTATATTGATAAGAAATATGTTGATTATTCAAAGCACAATTAACATCTACTGCTAACAACTCCAAATGTTTATTATTAGTATCAACTTGTAGGTTATGGTTTAATCCTTTTGACAACAAATTTATCTCTTCCTTATTAAATTCATGTTTGGATAAGTTAATCATACGGTGATGGAATTTAAATATATTTTTATTGTTTATATTATTCACTGTTTTATTAGGAATGTTATTTTGATTCATATTAAAATAAGTTATTTCTTGGGTAGAATTGTCACATGTAATATTAATACTGTCAAAGTTATCTATTTGTTTATCATGAAGTTTATTATTTTTGAAACACAAATTATTTATCTTCTTTATTAACTTTTGTTTCTTTTTAAATGCTTTAATGCTTGCGATGAATCTAACATGGTCATCAAGTAAATCCCACTCAACCGGGTGTAATGTGCTGGCTAATTCCATATGTAAAATTTTGATTTGAAGTTTCAAGTTGTTACGTTTTTTAAAACTGCATTTTAAGTCCTCTTTAAGCCAGGCTTCTTTAGCTTTGTTTGCAGAATGTGAATCTGATTTAATTTTAAAATTAATGTAATTAGGGAAAACACAACTTTTTTGACACTCACGAAGAAAAAATAAGTCTAGACCTATAAGTCTATATTTAATCATTAGTTTCTTAAACACTTTTGCCTTTTTAGCCGTACTCGCTACAATCACTTCTTCTAACACAGCAAACTTATTTTGTGGCACCATTATGATTGAAATTAATAGATTACTTCGTTTTTACCACTTTATTGTTTATAAAACCGACATGTTTCGTCAGCAAAGCTGACTCCTTCAGGGTTTTGACAGAACTAATTTTAAAAATAGACATATATATAGGTAATAGAGAAAAATAATCGACATAAACAATAATAAAATTAGAAAGAAAATGATGTTTAAGGGACGAGGGGCAATATAGAACAATTAAAAAATTTAAAAGGGGAATAGATTTAATAATGGGTCATTTAAAAACAATTTTTGATAATTAATAATATTTAAATTTGCATTAACACTCTTTCTAATCTCTAAAATTTCTAATTTGTCCAACTGAATGCCATTGACATAACAATGAATTAATTCTATTCCACTGTTAAAATTAAAGGTATGACTAGTTTCTATTAAATTTTGAAATCGTTTGAAGCTTTCATATGCTCTTTAATCCTTATTTCAAAGTTTCTCGAAGTTTTACCTATATAAAAGAAATCACAATCATTACATTTCAATTTATAAATTGCAGATTTTTTCATTTTGAAATCTCTATCTTTATTATTATTTAATAAAGATAGAGATTTCAAAATTTAATAGAAACTAGTCATACCTTTAATTTTAACAGTGGAATAGAATTAATTCATTGTAATGTCAATGGCATTCAGTTGGACAAATTAGAAATTTTAGAGATTAGAAAGAGTGTTAATGCAAATTTAAATATTATTAATAATCAAAAATTGTTTTTAAATGACCCATTATTAAATCTATTCCCCTTTTAAATTTTTTAATTGTTCTATATTGCCCCTCGTCCCTTAAACATCATTTTCTTTCTAATTTTATTATTGTTTATGTCGATTATTTTTCTCTATTACCTATATATATGTCTATTTTTATAATTAGTTCTGTCAAAACCCTGAAGAAGTCAGCTTTGCTGACGAAACATGTCGGTTTTATAAACAATAAAGTGGTAAAAACGAAGTAATCTATTAATTTCAATCATAATGGTGCCACAAAATAAGTTTGCTGTGTTAGAAGAAATAATATAACATATTTCAAAAAATATCTCCACAATTTGTGCACTAAAAAAAAAATTGTTATATTACTTTTCAGTAAATACTTTATAAATATTGTACACTTGTTATTATTATGTATTTCAATTTTGTATTTAAGTTTTCAAGTTATGTATAAATAATACTTGCATTGTTTTTCAAGAGTTTGCTTCTGTGAAAATGCATATGTGATTAATGCAGACACATTAATCTAGGGATACTTATATTTGTATTTTAATTTATTATATACTACCCACAAAAATGTTGTATAAATATCCTGTTTGTGTCTCAAATAAATAAATAAACTCATCTCTCTGCGCAATATTTTTACGGGAGAGCGGTATAAAAGTTGTTTGAAATTATTATTTTTTTAGCTTTACGAATCACAATTGTGGGCAAATCAAGATACAGCGCCGAATCAGCTGTTCGACGTCCGCCATGTTAGAGTTTGGAGTTTGAGAGTTGGTTGCAGCCACCACACGATTGACCAACCTTCCAACTCCAAATTAGTTCGGAGTTGGCTTCAGTCTGGACGTAGCATAAAACGGCTACTCAAGGGATTGTTTCACCATTTTACCAATCCATGAACCTTAAAGCTCTGGACACAGAATTAGTGCGATTTCGTATTTAAATGACTTTAGGGCGTTGACCAATAAAAACCGTAATCAATAAGCAACAACGGTGTTTTATTATTCCGCTAAGTACTATATTTTTACAGAATAAAGCGACGTGAACAGCAAGGCACGTCTACTCACTCCCCTCGAAATATACGACCATAAATATACAAACCACCCACTATACGACGCACTATCGGCCCTTCTGCAGATGGGATAAGGATTAAATTCGCAGTTGGGTAACGCATCTTTTAATGCACTGGAAAAAAACATCACCAAAATTTGTGTTTTGTTTTGTTTTGTGAAGTTCAGAAAGAAATATTAAAACGTTTTCCGATTATTTTCTAAGAAACTTAATTAGCTACAGTATTCAATAAAATCATATCCGGAAAAGGGTTTGTAAGTAGGAGAATTTTTAACTTCAAAGCATTTATATAGTAGTCCAGTAACTTTGTCGCCTGAATGTATGGGGTAGTATGCGTTAAATCCGGTAGTTCTGATTTTTTGCATACTTGTTTATGATGTTGGCCTAATGAATAATCCAAGTTTTCGACCTCGAGTGCCGACCGCAACTTTGTCAAAAATCGAAAAAACCACGAAAAAATCGTTATTTTTTCAAATTTTGGCGATTATAACCCTAAAGGACTAGTTTTTGAAAAAACTTTTTACGACGTTTTTAAAGTAGACTAAATTTGCTACAACATGATACTAAAACTGTCTCTGTAGACCCAATAGTTTCCGAGATTAAGCCTTTCAAAATTTGTGACCTCGAGCGCAAACCGCGAAAAAATCGGGTATTTTTTCAATTTTTGGCTATTATGATCCTAAAGGACTAGTTTTTGAAAAAACTTTTTTACAATGTTTTTAAATTAGACCAAATGCTACAATATGATACTAGAATTGTCTCTGTAGACTTAATAGTTTCCGAGATTAAGCCTTTCAAAATTTATCATTTTTTTCGAACTTGGCAATTTATTGCAATATTTTAGACGTCACTCGAATAACTCTACCGATATGATGTTTCAATTACCTCCGACATGTGAAGTGACGAATGTGACCCACCTGTAACACGTTTTTAACCATCCGTATTTTTTTTTTCTTCACTTATGAACTGTCACCAATCTCAATGTCATTGTTCTCTGAAGAGTGGATGAGAAAGGGCACAGAATCCACCGTGTATTCAGTATTTCAACCTGCAAACTTAAATAAGAAGCAAGGGTTAACGAAGTTTGTAGTAGTGGATGGAGGGCATCTACTTCACAAAATTGTGTGGCCTTGAAACTCATCATTTGGTGCGATAGCTGACAGATATATACAGTACATTACTGTTCACTATGGCTCAAATGTGGCAGTAGTTTTCGATGGTTACCCCGTAGATGCTGTACAGAAAAACACAAAGAGCTCTGAGCGTCTTCGAAGAGCCAAGTTACACTCATCCTGAGAGATAATCGTTGATGAGAAAACCGTGGCACAGGTTCCTCAACAGAACTTCTTGTCAAATGACAAAACAAGATTCGTTTCATAAAACTGCTGACAACAAAAATAGGAAATCACAACATTCAAGTACTCCAAGCAGAGGAAGATGCTGATAGGCTCATCATCACTACAGCTGTAACTGCTGCCTCTACCTATGATAAAGTGGTTAGGACATTGACTTGCTGATCATCCTTACTGCGATCTCAAACCAACGTGAAATTTTTTACAATAAATTTGGAAGAGGCAAAGCATTAGATGTCATATATTCCAGCATCGCTTCTTCAAAATCCTCTTTGAAAACAGAGCTTTTCCTCTTCGTCCATGCCTTTAGTGGTTGTGACTCGATATCCTCCTTTTTTGGCTTAGAGAAGATACAAATGATGTCCATAGTCGAAAAAAATCCGGACGTTGAAAAGCAAGCTGTGATTTTTCTCGACACCAACTCTACACCTGACGATATAGCAGCAGCAGGAGAACGAGTCATAATTGCTCTATACGGAGGCAACCCCAACACCCATAATCTTGACGACCTGCGGTACCAACTATTCGCTAGGGCTGCGACGAAAACCAGCTTCAATCTAGCCAGGTTACCTCCTACACGAGACTCTGCTCGATTTCACTCCTTGCGGACATACCAAAACGATGACCAGAGATGCAGCCCAACAACACCTCTTGCGGATGATTTATTGCGGCTGCACGAAGGGTTGTGGTAACGCGTGCAGCAGGAAGGCAGGATTAAAATGCTCATCAGTCTGCAGGCACTGTAGCGGAGCCTCTTGTGACAATATACCTGATGATGAAGTAATAGATATCCCAGAAGACTGTCTGACCGATCTGTCCGATGTCGAAATGGAGAATGACTTGTGGGCACAAGACGTCGACGATTCATCACCATCTCCTGATGGGGATATGCCATCCCAATTCGTCGAACCAGATACGGACGAACCTCAACCGGGACTTTCCAAGAGGGCTAAATTAATTTAATTTTTTGATTTTGAATATTACTCAATTTCCTAACAAATAAACTTACTAACTTTTGTTGTACTTATCTTTGTAAAATAAATTTAAAAAAATACTTTTTTATCTTTTTTCTTCATTATTCGTAGCTTAGCTTAAACATTATAATCCCATCATAAAAGTACAGGGCTTCGATAGTATAATCAGGGTCAAAATTCATTAATTAAGAACTACAGAATTCCAAAAAATTGCGAAGTTCGAAAAAAATGATAAACTTTAAAAGGCTTAATCTCTGAAACTATTGGGTCAACAGAGACAGTTCTAGTAACATGTTGTAGCAAATTTAGTCTACTTTACAAACGTCCTAATATTTTTTTTCAAAAACTAGTCCTTTAGGATCATAATCGCCAAAATTTGAAAAAATACCAGATTTTTTCGCGGTTTGCGCTCGAGGTCACAAACTTTGAAAGGCTTAATCTCGGAAACTATTGGGTCTACAGATACAGTTTTAGTATCATGTTGTAGCAAATTTAGTCTAATTTAAAAACGTCGTAAAAAAGTTTTTTCAAAAACTTGCCCTTTAGGGTTATAATCGCCAAAGTTTGAAAAAATAACGATTTTTTCGCGGTTTTTTCGATTTTTGACAAAGTTGCGGTCGGCACTCGAGGTCAAAAACTTGGATTATTCATTAGGCCAACATCATAAACAAGTGTGCAAAAAATCAGAACTACCGGATTTAACGCATACTGTGATGTATAAAGTTACTGGACTATAGGCCGGATACTTTATTTTTTCCTAGGCTTATTATTATCAACAAATTACCCGATTGTTTCAAAGGCCAAGATGTGTTCTACTGACAGAATTTATTTTTTTAATATTTCTAAGCGATCAAATTTTCAAACCCAAATGACATGATTTTGAATGATTTTGCATTATTTCGCATGGCTTCATCTGAAGCCAAATCCAGGCTGAAGGGGAATGGCCCGGCAGCCATCTTGTATGACAAACTTTTGAAATGATTTGTTTGCAAAGTAGCATAACGTCCCTTAGCTTACAACACCGCTCAAGTCGAAAATTGGCGGTTTTCACATTTTAATGCCATTGGATAGAGCTGCTCATTGCGCGTCTAACCATTGGTCACATGATATAGATTTCAGTCAATCAGAAGCCGTAATTCGAAAAGTAGTGACAGCGCGTAAGTCGGTTGGCCTCTCAACACCGCATAAGTCGTTAGTATGTCATACATTTCTCGCAAAAGTACTTCGCGCTCCGTGATTATTATATTTTTACGTGAGTTTTATCGCTGAAAGGTCCATGAAAGAAGTGTTATTAGAAGGTTAAGATGTAAGCTATATAATAAAGTAATGTTTATTGATTAACGCATATTCATACATAGAAAGAAATGATAATAGAATAACTTCATTTACTTAAGCGGTGTTTACTAACTATCTTTTTTGAACTTAGGCGGTGTTTCAAAACGTATTTTATTTCTTTTAGTTAGCTCAATAATTGAAATACACTATGGATGGAGAAGAAATTGATTCCTGGAGTTCAGGTGATGAATTGTTATGTGCTCAATTACAAGAAGCAGGACTGAAAAAGTAAACAAAGTTGCAAAGATAAAAAAAGAATTAAACTAGGTTAGTAGCATAGGTCATCGAGTATCTTCAGCCTTCTGTATTGAATGTTGCCAATATCACGGTAGAAAGTGAGAACGTTGTGCAAGAACTAGGAAATATTGTCCTTAATATAAATTCCATAAATTTAAATCATGACGAATCTTTCCCTACTTCAAACCAAAATATTCTCGTATCTAGGAACACTCAAGACCCAATTTCTGATATAATTATTGATAATGAAAACAATACTCAATGTACAGATAAAAATAATACAAACCAAAATAATATGCAGCAATCCAATGCCTTTGCTACTCCATCGTGTTCTTCAAGAGTGGTCATACTCAGTGATGTTCCATATCACGGTATCATAAAAAACGACAGAACAAGGCGACAAAAGATCCAAAGAAATATAAACGCAATGTAATAAAGAATTACGGATTAAAGGCGAAAATTATTTAGGATACAGAAGAGACAAAGACTAATGAAACATTTAAAGTGAAACAAGACGTATTTAAGCCTGCAAGATCCATGAAACCACCGTGCAATTCTATGTTTTCACGATTGAACTGATAGTCGAACTTACGTTTTCACGAATGATAATGTACGTCACCAAATCTGTAAAAAAATATTCTTGGCCTCTCTTAGCATTAAAGATTGGTTTGTCAGATATTGGCTGACAAAAACAGACTGTGCCATGCCTCCCGGTTTGTCTACTTCAACCACTAATCGCAGAAATCCAGAGAAAATTGAAGAACACAAAAATGTTGAAATTTTTTTAGCAGGTCTTCTAAAAGGCTACAACTAAAACTGCTAGGAGTGATCATTGATGATGCGCTTACGAAGCTCGTTATTTGGACTATACCTTTATATATCTATACCCGACTTTTCGAAAGAATTAATTTATAAATCTATACGGCCTGGTAAAAAATTGTATATAAAATTGGTTTTGATGACGAGCTTCAGCCGTTACCACATCGTCCCACGCCAATTAACAGCATTAAACAAATAAATCACCTGCAGAAATTGTATGCAACTAGAATACCAATTACCTACAAAGCGGAAGTATAAAGATTTGCAAGACCTAAAAAGTGTATTACCATCTAGTTACCACTCTTTTTATGATGACCTTCCGCACAGCAATAGCAAAAGACAGTAACTAACTATTAGACTAGAGATTTAGAGAAGGTATTATTTTTTTTTTATAATTTTATTACTATTATATCTTGTTTCGTCGGAGTTTACCAAAGACTATGTTTTTTTATTTTTTTTATTTGAATTTTATTTTAGTAATTTGTACATTTAAGTTTACAAATTTCTAATTGATTATAATATTTCATATTGCAGTTTTTTTTTCATTATAATATTTTAAATTCACAAAATTTTTTGAAATCACAAAATTTTTGGTTTTTGTTTTATGTAGCTCCTACAATCCATCTTGAACTTTTCAATTGGTGAGGACTTAAGAGTTTCTGGTAGTGTGTTATATAACTTAATTCCTTTGTACAGCAGACTGTTTTGCGTATTCGTTTTGTCCTTTTTGTTTAATCTTATTTCCTTGCAAGTCCTTGTCCTGTGAATGTCCTTATTGTATACGATTTTATTTGCGAAGTATTTTGGTAACATGTTGTTTAATATTTTGTGAATAAATATCAACGTGTTCAAGGTCAGTATTTGTTTCACTGTTAACCAATTAAGTTCCTTTAACATTTAATTATTTTTGAAAATCTATTTCTTCGGAGTATTATTCGCATTGCTCTGTTTTGGAGAATTTGAAATTTATTCTGTTCTCTTTTATTACAAAGGAAAAATAAAATAAAAATATTTACCTATTAAAAAAAATATGATAATAATTGCACTAACGCTCTAAAGGTTCGTGTGTCACCAAATAATTTTAAGCAATTGATCTCAATAATGTGATTTTTAGGTTTTAGATTATAGTTACCTATGTTATAACGATTGTTAATTATTCTTGAAATATTTCTTAATAAAAACTTTTCATTGTAAATCATCTATTAATACCTTATTCCCTAACCTTTTCGCAAACAACACCGCCTTAATCTAATAAAATATCAGTCAACACAGCTCAAGTCATAAAATAAAAGTTAAAATAAAGTAAATTTTCAAAATAAGTATAAATAACAATTTCTTAACCGCTAACTAGGGTATTTATTAAGTAATAACAGAAAAATTCCAGCGATTTTTTAAAATAGACAGTTTTTATCGTCTCCTGAAAAGTTGGTAAAAATGACTTATGCGGTGTTGTTAGCTAAGGGACGATAATGAACTATTTTATTTTTATTTTGAATTACTGTTGCAATCACACTAGCTTATGATTTTGTTTTGAGTATTTAATGAGATACGTCATAAAATTAAGTAGGTTTTGGCATTTTTCACACACGTTCCCCTTCACCCTGCGGCTTCAAATTATTCCGTTCTAGCACGGTCGATTGATAAGGATTGTATCGATAACTTTCGGTAACTAGAATAACTGCAGATCGCCAACGAATAAATAACAGTTCACAATGACTTGTTCTTTGTGTATTCGATGTCAACTGTTGTTTGTACTTTAGCGATCTGCAGTTGTCCTAGGGAACGATGAGAAGTTACCGAAAGTTATCGATACAAGCCTTATAAAGGATTTAAAAAAATATATTAAAAGGATTTATCAATATTTTCGGAAACTGTCATCGTTCCCGAACACGACTGCAGATCACCAACGAACAAACAACAGTTAACGTTAAATAAATTAGGAATTCTTAGTGGTTGTGAACTGTTGTTTGTTCGTTAGCGGCCTGCAGTCGTGCTTGGGAGCGATAACAAGGTACCGACATCTTCGATAAAACCTTTATCGATCGATCGTGCTAGATCAGGGCCTTTTAAGATCCGCCCATACGTAAGCGACTTGAAAGCACAATTTGTGCAAAATTTTGAAATGTTTGCATGCCATTTGCGCATTATCTACAAATTAGAGCAAATCGTCCGGGCAGTGGCTGAGTAGGCATCCCATTTGGGTCCCACCAGGCGTCGCGTGTTCGATTCCTCGGCTCTATGACGACACAAGCAACATTTCCGCTTTTACTGTTGGTGGTAGGAGATTTTCAAAGATAGTCAGGTTATTCGTAACCCGAAAATATTAATTTGTTTTCTTTAAAAAAATTATTAGTTTTCGCAAATGAACGTTTGTACAAGCCGTTATTGCGGTATACCATTTTGCCGTTTTCGTACACGCTCGCTTGCGCAAATTATACCGCAGAAGGGCCTTGGTGCCCTTGGTTTGAGTTCCAATTTCCAATCACCCATTATAATTCTACTGCCATCTATAGACGGATTTTACAACTAATGTACGCCTTGCCTTATAAAAAAATGTTTTTTCTCAAACGAATAGAGAACTCCAGTCCATTTTTTTTTAATTTTTTTAATGAATAAAGACCTTCAAACTTAAATAACTGCATTTTTATTTTTATTTTTATAGTTAGTTTTAATAGTTAAAATAATTGTCAAAGTTTTAATTTTTCTAGACCATCAGAAAAGCACCATATCTATGGTGGATTGTTAATATGATGATATGGTCTTCACCCACCGATAGTTTATTAACCTTCAAGTTGTCATATTGAATCAGTGATGTTATGTCGAGGGAAATTTCCCTATATCTAGGGGAGAAAAATATTTTTTAGGGATAAGGGAAATCAGGACAAAATCTAGGGCAATTTCGAACTCTGGCAAAATGTTTATTACATATGACAATATTACTGGTATTTTTATATATATATTATATACGTATACATATATATTTTTTGGAATTCCTATGAATCTTAATTATTGTTCATGTACTTACATGCAATGTTATTTTTAACACTGACAACTCAAAATGATATTATTATATGTATCTAAAAAGATAAATGGGACCTCTGAAAAAAAATTTAATTTATGTTTTAAGTTCTGTTTTTTCGGTGATTGTGGTTAATTTTTATTT
Source organism: Limnephilus marmoratus (assembly GCA_917880885.1). Classification (NCBI taxonomy): domain Eukaryota; kingdom Metazoa; phylum Arthropoda; class Insecta; order Trichoptera; family Limnephilidae; genus Limnephilus; species Limnephilus marmoratus. The sequence continues at coordinate 41,332,432 of OU862922.1, read as the reverse complement.
TGCAAAGTGTTTTTTTTTATTATTTGGAATTCAGTTTCTAATTCAGTGGTGAGTGCATTCGTACTTTTAAATTATTACTTCACGTAGCAAAAAGTGTTTTATTTGGAAAAGCACAGTATTATTAGTATATTTAGCAAGTTCCGATATCTTTCCAATTAATTAATCTACACAATCAGGTGGCTACGTAGGTAATTGCGTAAATGTGAAATTCTAGGGAAATTTCACTTCGAAATCTAGGGAAATAATTTTTTTGGGCAGAACATCCTTGTTTTAAATGATAAACAATATGGCGGAATCATGAATCATGAGGCTACTATGACAATTAGGTGTGAGAAATCGTTTTTTATTCAAGATTAACTGCTTTTAATATTGGAAAACATTGGTAAAATGTCCACATTTCACCGCTACTGTTATTGTATTTAATCAAAGTGCAATATAAAAACAATAAATCTCTCTCTTTCATTGTTAATACATGTGACATCGTGTTTTGTGTTAGGCGTTACTTTGTAGGTACATTGTTTTATGTATAACACATACAGAAACTGATATTTATACCTAATACTGATCATGACGATTGTGTGTATAAAAAGCCCTTGATACTAAAAAGAATTTGAAAATACGATCGATGTATCGTCAACCAAATGTCAAATATGACAATAGGCAAAATTTGTTGCAGATTTTCCGCAAATATAGCCCCTTTCGTAAATTGTTGACGGCCTAAATTATGTTTCAATAAACACAATAACTATTATTTATCTAAATCTCTATAAACAGTATGAAAATAAACCAAAATCACGAAATGTTGAATTGCGTATGTGCACTTGTCATTTCAAATGTCAATACAATACAATAAACGCGATCACCAGGTGACAGTGGGTGAGTGTGACGCGTGACGTCACCATTCACCATTTCAGTAATGCCAACTTAACGCTGTGTTTTCAGGAGAGGTTGAAAAATGCACTTTTTAATAATTTTTTAAAAACTCTACGTTTAATATTATGAAATAAAAGTTATATATTCAGAATCAGCGTTTATTGGTCTATATGAACATATTTTTTTAAAGCCATAATATTTTTCACTGGAGTTCCTTATTCAGGGTTAGGAAGTAAGAACTGATAACATTTTTACTGGCCGCTAAAACGCACACTCAACAGCCACGACGAGGCGTGTCAACTTTGGCATCTCTCTCACTCCATCTGACGCAGTTCTCCTGTCAAAACTTTGCGGTGGTCGTGTTTCAGTTGTTGATAACGAGAAAATCGAGTTTTCACAATTAACCGCACTAGTTCTAATATATAACATAAAGGTAAACTGTTAAAAATAGTGCATTTTATATATTCGTGTATTTTTATCCATGATTTTTGTTTTATTTTCATATCTTTTGCGATAAGAATCGGCGACGAGCCCAAGTGAGTCATTTGTTGTTATCCCGTTTAAATCGGGTTTGTAGTAGTTTGTAATTTGATCGTGGTAAAGCGGTACACGCAAACCGCAGCATTGAGGAAGTGATTGTCGTTTTGATTGATTTGTTTATAGTTTCGTTTGTGTTTTAAGATGTGGAAAGCGAGTGCCGGCCATACAGTTGCGAATCTTCCTGCCCAGTCCAATGATGATGATTGGGAAACAGATCCAGATTTCATCAACGATGTGACAGAACAAGAGCAGAGATGGGGTTCCAAAACAGTGGATGGTTCGGGAAGGACTGGAGCATCATTAGAGTGAGTTTACATGCATATATTTTTTTACAATAATTACTATAACACAATTTCTTACACGCAATCTATTTTACATTAGGTGGTTGGGATTTTTCCGTTTTTAATCAATCCCAACAACCAGAGTTTTTGTTAATCCCTCTATAGTGTACAATCAACGTAAAATATGTTATTATGTAATCCTCTGGTGGAAATACTCTAAAAACTGTGTAATTGTTTTCTAGTATGAAACAACTTAGAGAGGATGCAATTGATAAAAACGATAAAAGCAAGAAAAAAGAAGCTGAAGATGGTCCACAATCTTCATACGGGTAAGTACCGAATATTGGTTGTTATTTCCTAGCTATATTGCTCAACAGTTAATTCATAACAAACCATCGAAGCCAGAGTAAAGTTAGCCTCCCAAAAACTGGGCGTACTGTACAGGGCCCGCAGATATTTTAATAGTACACAATTGCTAACCCTGTACAAATCACAAGTGCGCCCCACGGTTGAATTTGGCAGCCACTTCTGGTCTGGAGCTCCAAAATACCTGAAAAATACCCTCGTGTGCAGAAACGGGCGGTCCGTTTAATAGAATCTCCCATCTTAACAGACGGATTGCAATCTTTAGAGCACAGGCGTCGGGTGGGAACGCTATCCTTGTTCTACCGGTATTACAATGGAAGATGCTCCGAGGAACTAGCATCATTGATCCCTTCGGCACCGGTGCATAGTCGGGAAACACGCCAAACGCGTGCCCAACATTTGTACATGGTTGACATTTGTCACATGAGAACGGGTCGTTTCTTCGACTCGTTCTTGTGTTCAACAGCTCGGCTGTGGAATGATTTGCCGGCCTCTGTGTTTCCTCCTTCCTACAACATGGGTCTCTTTAAGACCAATGTTCATTCCTTCCTCTCCTCAAAAAGACCCTCCACACAGCATCCCAGATGACATAGACCCTGAGGGAAATTATTTTCCTCAGGGCCTCCTGTGTGGAGTTAATGTAAAAAAAAAAAACTTGACCATAATTATTAACCACAATCATATTATCGGTTTACGGATATAACTATTATTTTACTTCTATAAAAGAATAAGAATCGTCTTAGCTCTCCATTTAGATAATTTTAACCCACAATTTTTCCCTTTTCTCAATAAAATTTTCTACCACTTATTATTTAGGTTCGATTCTATTACATTCTCGGTGATGACGCTGTCAAATATTACTATGACTTTCTTTTGTTTTTATTCTATATTTGAATTTGCTAACCAAAGATTCCATTACTCTCATCTAAGCATTTTTATCTTTTCTAAGTTCGTTTTTCTTCCATGTTCCAAATCTCAAAAATGTATTTTCTTCTAGTTATGGAGGCAAATTTGGTGTAGAGCAAGATCGTATGGACAAATCTGCCCTGGGTCATGACTACATAGGAAAAGTAGAGAAACACAGCTCACAAACAGACCACAGTGCTGGCTTTGGTGGAAAGTATGGCATTCAAACTGACAGAGTTGATAAGGTTATTATGATAATATTAATACATTGTCTCCGAGTGTTGCTATCAATCAATGTGAAATACATTTTTCATACAAGATTAAAGTAATTTTTAACACATGACTTGTAAGAGTTGTTTACTGGTGCTTCAATGTTGACAGCACATATTTAATATTGTTTTCTGTGAGAATTTCCCAGTACTCTCTTGTACTTTTAATTATCTCGGCAATATTCTCATGGTTTTATGACTGACTACAACAATCCCTGTTATTTTCCTATGTAGTCTTTGTTTGTTCTACCAGTATTTAAATGGAAGGCACTCTGAATAATGTTATTGGTAGCCGGCAGACACACCAAACATTTGTAGACAGTGAATATTTTATGCACAACTGGTCATTTTTACAACTTGTTCTTGTGCTCCAAAGCTCTTTGAAGTGTTTTGCCGGCTTTTGTGTTTCCTCCATCCTTTAATACCGTCTCTTCAAGACCCACGCTCACTCAATCCTTTTCCTAAGTAGGTCTTTTATAAAGCATCCTGTATGTTTTCACTCAAAATTAATATTTTATGCCTTTAGTTTTATGACAGCCAACTAAATTGGGTTGATAGAACTATAGATTTGTATAACCTAATTATAAATAAAATAGTTTTTTTAATTTTTTATTTAAACTCAAACTAAGAACCTTGGAACAGTGGAACCTTGCAAAATGAGCATAATTCGTTCTAGAATCTTACTCATAAGATCTCGCTGTGGATGCTCACAGTGCCTCACAACTCACAACGCTATGGAAGCCAATCCTTCTCTTAAACTTCTCGAATCATTAACTTCCCTTAAACTTTTTCTTCGGCTATTGATGATTCTGGTGTCTGCTTAACCCTTTACGACTGGCTTCATACGAGTGTGAGTTTGTTTTTAAAAAAATCCTGACAGTAAATAAATCTATTTTTGGGAATGGAACCGGTGTTGTAGGATGGGCGGGAGATTCTTCTATTCATGCGCACATTCATTGCCTATCAAAATTATGAAATTTTTTCCTGTTTCAAAGAGTTAACAAGATCGGCGAAAATTACTTTCGCCTTCTCGCAAATAAAGTTTTCTTTAATATTTTTTTTATCCATATGAGAAAGTTTTCGTTAATACTTTTCTTTTATCCATATGACATACTACCTTTCAAAATCTTGACGATGTTGAAAGGTTGATTTAACTGCTGAATTAACTGCATATTCTTGTCACTCTCTTGAAGCATCTATCTCCTTAATCTTGTCCTGGTTCTTGAGGATAGTGCAAGTCGTTGATGTAGACCGATTGTATGTGCGTGCTAGATCAGCCATGCTCATACCTCGTTCTTGCTTTTTAACAATTTTACTTTTCATTGTTTTTGGTAATTATGTGTGGTGGTCTTGGTAAAATTTTACCTATAATTTTTTGTCATACCAACTTAATCATTCCAACTCCAAAATCAATGTTTAACAACACCACTTTATTCCACAGAGCGCCATGAGCTGGGACCACAAAGAGAAAGTAGAAAAGCACACATCGCAAAAGGACTATAGTTCCGGTTTCGGCGGCAAGTTCGGCGTTGAATCTGACCGAGTGGACAAGTCGGCTGTAGGCTGGGACCATGTCGAACAAGTGGAGAAGCACGAGTCTCAAAAGGACTATGCCGTGGGGTTCGGTGGGAAGTTCGGCGTACAGTCCGACCGACAGGATAAGTCGGCCCTCGGCTGGGATCATCACGAAGCGTCGCAGAAACACGAGAGTCAGACAGACCATAAAAAGGTAAGATTGTGTTCCTTACTATGTACATAATTTGAAATTATAAGTATAAGGATGAATATATATGACTATTATATGTATAAGTTAGCGAAAAAGGAGGGCTCTGTTGTCTATTACATTTCAATAGTAGGTGTGGTTGCCAAATTGTATAAAGATATAGCGTTATTAAGTGCAATAGTTTAATGTCATCCGCAAACAAGAGAAAGTTTAGTGCAACGAAAAATGTCGCTCATAAATAGCGAGAATAGTAAAGATCCAAGATTTAACCCCGTGCAACTCTGTTTGCGATAAAGTTGGTAGAGTGGAAAATACCATAAGTTACACATTGCTGTCTATTTGAGAATGAGAATATGCAGATCCACCGATGTTGTATGATATATCTACATACTTGATTTTTACTATCAAGAGCTTAAGATACACACTACGTAAAAAATATTAGATTAGACATCCACCAGACCTAAAATCATGGTGCTGGTCAATTATAAAGTGTTCAACTTGGGTATAAATATGTTTATGAATTATGTTTTATAAGTGTGTGAACTTTGCTGGATAGGATGAAAGGATAGGATAGCCACTGGGCTGTAATTAGAGACCAAAGCTTTATCACCAGTTTTATGTAACTTTGGAGATCTTCCACAAATCTGGAAATATTCCGGAGCTAAGATTATTAATATGTATATACAAGAGGTTTTAATAAGGGCTCACCACACCTATTAATATTCTTGTATTATTATAGTCAGAATGAGATTCGGTCCAAATGAAGTTTTTGAATTACGCATGTAAATGTTGTTATGGTTCTTTATACACTATTATTTATCTTATATACCTAAATTTTAATTTTTTTAAATAAATAGATACATAGATGATGATTAATAGAATTATGAAGGAAGTACTGGAAATTCTTAAGAGTGTGATAAGAAGATAACTGTGTTTGCCTAACACATGTTGCGCGTTACTCATGATTACGTTTATAGACTGCTATTGTTTTCATTTCTTTTCACGCACGTGTCGTAAAATTGATCAAAACATCCAGCTGTCAAAAAAAATTGTCATTGATACTAAAGTTACGTATTATTTTTTTTATCCTGCTGTCAGCATTATATAATGCCTAATATCCCAATTATTTAATGGCAGGTAGTGGTAACTCTAAGAAACAACTAGATCACCTTACATGTTAACCAGTGCTTTAGTTTTACCACACATTAAACATCCGGCATTAAAAAGATAAGATAATAAAGTTATGATACCCATTCAAAATATGTATAACTTTTAGCTATTCACATAACAATATAATGATATTTTAAAGCCCTATTTGGATTGTTAAACCCCTGTCCCAACTTATAAGTCATTGGTCGTGGTAACTCAATCAAATATCCGAATCACTACCCCTCTTACTTTTAAACGCAGAATAAATATTACGCTGTGCGTAATGTGGGAATAGTGTAAATTTGACTTCTTACAATGGGGGTAGGTATAGTTAAAATGACCTACCCCACTTAAGGCTGGCTTAACCACCTTTAAATTTTAATATAAAATCATGAGGAATGATATTTTTGTATGTGTGCTAATAAATAATTTCTCATAGGCGTATAATATTATTCATAATAATTAAGTATTAAATTATTTAATTAAATGAAGACAATATTAGCGAAACTCAATCAAAAATCTGGAGACAGAAAAATCAGAAAAGATATTGGCTCCGCTAGGACGCGAACCCAGGACCCTTTGCTTACATGGCAAGAGCTCTACCGATTGAGCTACGGAACCCGTATCAATTCGGTCACTTTTAACTGTATCATACTTTGACTAAGAACTACCAACATTATCTTCATTTTCTTAACGCACATATTATTGGCTGCTATCTTTATATATGATTGCAAGTCATTCGCTAATATTGTCTTCATTTAATTAAATATTATAATTTGAGATTTTACCCATAAAGTTTAAAAAATTAAAAATAAGTATTAAATTTGTCAGGGTTTCGGCGGCAAGTTCGGCATCCAGACGGACCGCGTGGATAAGTGCGCTCTCGGCTTCAACGAGCCAGCCGACAAGGTGGGCACGGTGTACGACAAACCCAAGCCCTCGGTGGCATCTGCCAAGCCCTCTGCCCTGAGGGCGCGTTTCGAGAACATGGCCAAGCAGAGTGAGGAGGACGCCCTCAACAAGGTGCGCGAGGAGAGGGAACGCCGCCTCAAGGTGGAAAGGAGGGAACGCGAAGCAGACACCAACAGGAACGATGTAAGTGCATTTTTTGTTATGTGGATAATTGTATGCAAGAGTTGAAAAGTGTATTTAGGCTCGGGTGCGGAAAAGAACGCTCTGATATAATATATTCCACTTGTTTCATGCTGACGATGCGGTGCTGATTGCACCAGTTTGATCTACAAGCTCTCGTGTCTAGAATAAACGAAGTATGAACGAAAAATAATTTAACCCATAAACAACTCGACAAATCGACCAATTTGTACGGCGCTTTGTTTATCATTTTATAATTAAGCACACTTGAAGTGAAATACCACAAAACTGCGCTATTATACAGTATTTATATACTACGCTATTACTATTATTATTTAATCCATCGGTCGTATTTTTTTGAGGGTCAAAATATTTCCGCTTCGCAATAAAATCAACATATCTATCTAGAATATTTCTGAACATATCCGACAAAAATTGTTTTTGAAAGGTGATGAAATACGTTTACAAATGTCACTATTAGAAATAAAAATATAATTTATAAAATATTAATATTTTTAAATCAAACATAAAAAAGTTTTAAAAATGGCTCACCTTACGTTTTTTCTATCTAAAATTTAAAAAAAGTTAAACATACACATATTTTATTAGGCAAATGAATTACAAACGTTATTACCAACTTACGTTTTTGTTGTTTCATATAAAAAATTATTAATAGAAATTCTCAAATTTTTAAACATTTTTCTCAAATTGCTTTCGGAAACTTTGGTTTCACAGAGGTGCACATTTAAATTTTTCTATGGATTATTTGAATATAAAGTGTGGAGTTTTCTCTTTCTAACACAGTTTAAATCATATTTCTTACCATGACAGTAAGGGAGATACAATCATTTATGTGAGACCTATGTGAGCTTGGACAAATTTGGTCTCCTGTGATTAAATGGGTTAAAACACTTGTTTTGAAACCGTAATTTTTTTATTACGATAACATATGTAAGTATGTAAGCTGCGGGACCATTCCATACTAAAATTATGGTCATAATTTGTGATATAGACTAAATATAAAGTTAAATAAATAGACCCGAAGCGAGAGAGATAATATATTCTTATAGACATTACAGATATGGCTGGAGATGGTCTCCTGGCCGCTGAGAATTGGGGATTTTGTTGTTTTATGTATTTGGATGAACTGAAGATATTTCTTTTTGAATATTTTATTATATTATATGTCAATGGAATAAAGAATAGGCCACATTTTGAGTACCGTTTGACCTATACATTTTGCAAAATTTTGATTTGAATCTTGGATGCCGCTTGATCACACACATGCGTTAGTCGCACCATGGACTTGACTTTCCAAATCACGTACTTATGCGTCTGCCGCGGGTAAAAAGTTAATAACGATTGTAAGTAAATCCAAACTCATGGTGTTTGAAAGAGATAATACACATTATGTGCTTACACAGTTGTAAATGATGAATACTTGGAGCAAGTGGGAGAGTTGGGTACTTGTGAAGCATGTTTACAAGAGACGGAAGGCTGATAAAGATATTGAAATGGCTTGATGGCGCGGTGTGGCGACACATCATTATCTTTTCGCCATCAATAGAAGACACGAGAAACATCTAATATTCGCGCGATACCGCTAGCTACTTATCTACGTATATACCTACCACGCAAGGTGCCGCTGGGTACATACCTGCCCACCTACGCCTGCCGTCGCTATGTTGGACTTCAGCCGCCTGCCGCGCCGCGGCCGTCTCGATGAATAATAATATCGCCACCGCCTAGAAAGGTCTAGTCACCGTGCTTCGCTGCCATGGAAACACGCTCCACCTCGCCAGGACTACCTGCTGGTGGCTCAGCTCACAGAACCACTCACCGTTCATCTCCGCGACTCAAAGCGTCGAGCAACGGCCTGGAAGATAAGTCATCTCCACCGCCGCGGTGTCGAGCAATGCGCCGGTGACCTGCAGACTTGAACTCTGCTCCGCCCCATCGCAACGACCTTCACCACATCATCACCTCCGTGCGCCTGCAGCATCACATCTACGGCACTCCTGCATACAAATGTTACCGCTTCACCGACCCTCGTTACGTAGCCCAATAAGCGACTGACTCACTACACCGACTGACGCCTTTCATTTCTCTACCCATCTCTGCCGATCCGGCCCGCTCCCTCAGTTAGTTATGTGTTTTTTGGGTCTATCAGGATTCTGTTGAAACATCGTAATGATGCCCTCAAATGTAAATTTTATAAATATCCGTGTCCCTGCCAAATACATCATATTTTTTGCTGTGAAAACCATAGCCCTAACTATATATATCACCGAACCGCTAATGCGATTTCACCGAACCAATATTTTCACCCTGCCAAAACATTTTGAATTTTCAAAACCTTTCCCTACTGTATCAAAACAAAAATATTTTGTTGTGAATTTTATGTATTATGCTTGTAAAATGAAAAGTATTTATTGTATGCATTATACATATGTGTTAATTGATATGTTTGTAAATAATAACTTTTGTAAACATTAGACTACATGCAATAAATGTGTATAATTAATTGTCTGTAAAAGGCTTGCGGGCATTAAATAAATGGATAAATAAAAACACAGTGCTACCTAATCACTATTTGGGTATGTTGTGAGGCTGTAAAAAGTTGAAAAGGAGTAGAAGGAGATGTGGGAGAGGAAGGTTGGAAAGTACCTGGCTACTCACATTGTGAGTCTGAAACATTCCAACCGTTTTATAGTATCTTTGTGAATTTTATAAATCAATAGGCAATAATTTTGTTTTGATTATTAGTTTAAGGTGCGTGAAATTAACTTGTTGAATGAAAGTATAATAATTTTCCCGCGGTAATTAGTACCACGATAGCACAATTCAATTTTAATGCTATTGAAAATATTAAAGTATCATGAGATGAAACATTCATTGTCTGGCTTAGATATCTTCGATTTTAGAGTTGCAGAGGTACACGTTAGGGGGATGCCCTACTAAGTAATAAAAAAAAGTGATTTTGGATTGAAAGTTAGATCGCTTAGATGCTTTAATTAAATACTGCAAGTAGAAAACATACTTGCCTTTGAAATAATCGAGTATTTTTAAAATAAGACCGGAAAAAAATAAAGCATCAGGCCTATAAAGAGTGCTTTAAACTTCAAAATCTCTTACTTACCCCTTTTCGGTTATTGTTTTATTTTATAAGCACTGGAGCGATTTTTGCCATATATTAGCGCCATTTTAAATGTCTCTGATTGCTTTTCGGATAAAAAAGCCCATTGTCTCTTTAATTCAGCAAAATTGTTTTTTTAAAATATTTGTAGTTACCATGTTTGTTATTTTGTACTTAAAACGAAGCTATTGAAATGCTTTATCTATTATGACCAAAGATGTCACAAATCCGAACTTCGTAGAATTTTAGACCGACGTTAAAAATAATTTTTTGAAATATTTTTTTCACGCAGAATTTTTGATCAGCTATTTATTTATTAGTTAAAATTAAGTCCTTTTTCCATAGATATGCACCTTTCATTATCAAGTATACCACAGACAACATACAGTAATTGAAAATATTCTATGTTGACTCGAAGTACCTCTTACGGCAGTTTCAAAGTAACAAACAAGCTGGATTCGCGCGGTTATAAACTTTACGATTTTTTTGTATTTTATAAATCCTACAAATATCAGATAAACAGTAAAATAGGTTAATTCATTGGCTATGTAGCACTATAATAAGTTTTTATGTCTCAATGTTAAAATTCGAAGGTATGATTTTTTTAATGTTGGCGAAAATTTAAAAAAATTATCTTCTGGAAATCTCAAGCATTCGAGGCAAATTTATTTATTTCGCATGGTTGCTCCAGTGGATAATGTGGGAAATGAAATTCTTTAGAAAATTATTGTAAAACATTTAAATGTTTGTGCCTAAGCTTCGCAATTATGCAGATATCTGCAATGATCAAAGTCATCACTAAAGACCAGATTATATGCAAATGTATATTGGCATATGCATTTGCATATTTAGACCCTTTTCAGCGGTAGTTGCATATTTTAGCAAAAAATTTGAGATCTTGCATATTTACGCTTGATCTCGTTCAAGGTTCACATAGTGACACTGTAAACGTCAGATAGCTAAGTGCGCGGCTAGTGAACTGATCGCTCCGCAGCTAATGAAAACGCTTGAAACTCATGGATTGACGTTGAATGTATCTATTCAGGTTATGCAGAAAATTCGCCTTATGAATTCCTCGTTTCAAAAGCTATTCCCGAGTAAGCTCAAAGAGAACTTACTGAACAATACCCGGGTTTGAACCCTTGTGCCAAATTGATAGCTTCATGACCGTTGGCAGGTGAAATTTTGCTCGGCACAATAAGTTCAAAAATCGCACCCAAATTTAAATACTGTCCAGTCACATCAGTAGACGTAGAACGCTCCTTTTCCGCTTACAAAAATATATTAAGCGGTTGTAGACACAATTTGTCTACAGAACTTTTAGAACAGTACCTACTTAGTCATATACGTTTTTAAAGGTAAAGCCCACTACACCGTTCCATACCATGACCGTAACCGTAGCGGCGCATGCAAAAAAGTATTCTTTGTATCGATCAGTATGAAACGCTGCCCACTAGACCGTTCCGTCACCGACCAACACCGTCGCATACCATGACCGGACTGATGGTGAATTCTCGATGACAATATTTTGCAGGTGCCTGACCGCTCTATGCCTGGCACGCGACGGAACGGAACGGGCTAGTGGGCAGCGTTTCATACTGATCGATACAAAGAATACTTTTTTGCATGCGCCGCTACGGTTACGGTCATGGTATGGAACGGTGTAGTGGGCAGAGACCTACGGGTATAATACGGTGTTAGCACATTCTAGTAAGCATAGTAGGGCGTAGCGTGTTTATTTCGTGTCTGATACGTTCATAGTACGGTCATGGTATGGAACGGTGTAGTGGGCATAGACCTTTAATTGTAAATTTCTTGTTTAATACATTTTGTAATTGATATTTTCGAAAATACGATTGTTATCCTTGAGAACTAATAGCTTACTAAAATACAAAATATTTACTAATATGGCTTCCTGTATTATTTCATGTTGCATATTTTGACCCTTTTCATGGATTTTCATGCATATTTTAGCCTTTTTTATTGCACATTTGCATGCATATTTTGGGCTGTTTTTGTTGCATATAATCCGGTCTTTAGTCATCACCCTAATTCAAAAGTCTCCCCATACTTCAGGTATTTTTTTTTGTATTAAAAATGTCTACAACATAACTCATTCTCTATTAAAATATTTATTTCATCTTAGTAGAAATCATATTGTGCGACCTTGTAATAGCAATACATTCATGGGAATACATCAGTTTTTTGGGCTCGTCTGCCCATTGTTCCGGCATGTGGGAATATTTCCTTCACAGGTAAAGATTGCTATTTAGGTTGGCAATTTTATTAAACTATTTAATACACTCCTATTATTATAGTCTGCTGCTTTTTCGCATAATAAGATGACTTAGTAATTGCCTTTTGATTTATCTACCTACAGTAATTTATAGTTTAATTAATGTAAAGTAATAAATATTCCTCAAGCATATAATTTCCTATGTTTAAAAGTTGAATGTGTTTCAATTTTAATAATGAATCATTTGACGTCTGCAAAAATAATATACGGGTTTATACACAAATGTAGAATTTGAATAAATTAAAAAAATAAATTATATTTACACCTTGTTCTCTTTTTGGGAGGCGGGTACGGGTACCACCGCCCCCGGGAACCATTTATTGGATAACAAACATCCCTGCTGTAGGTGACTCCAGATACTAATATCTACAACCTGTATGTCGGACGAACATCTGCAGCTTATATGTTGGACTAATATCTACAAACTTCAGAGTGTTGACTAATATCTACGGAGCTAAGGTCGGACGAATATCTATGACGACCCCAGTGTTGACTAATATCTACAGAGCGTAGGTTGAACTAATATCTACAGAGGGCAGCTGAGCAAGAGGTTGTACGGAAAAGCATAAATTACTTCAATTACGTAATTACTAATTACGTAAAGGCTTAAACGTTTAAAGTACGTACATGATGTTTTTGCATAATATTACGTATTTTGCTGTTTACGAGGACAATAATTTATTGAACAAACACGGAGGTCATAATACAAAGATATTTATTTATTTCGAAATACACGGCACCACAACCTAACCTAACCTAACCTAACCTAAATGACGTAGAAATGGTCATGGTAATAGACTAAATAATTTAGAAGCACTCGAAATAAAGAAAGCTATTAAAACAAAAACCCAAATCCTTAATATTCAGCTAAATGTGTCCAATAGTCCGATATTAGGGATTTTTACATACATGCATGCATAAATTAAGTTTTTTAAGCTGCATACGCAATATTACGTTTTTCCAATATGCTATACATAATTGCAAATCCAACCTCTGCCAGTGCTGTAGATATTCGTCAACACTTTGGTTCTCATAGATATTAGTCAGCAGTTTGAGCTGTAGATATTCGTACGCATTTTGGTTCTCATAGATATTGGTCAGCAGTTTGAGCTGTAGATATTCGTACGCACTTTGGTTCTCCTAGATATTAGTCAGCAGTTTGAGCTGTAGATATTCGTACGCACTTTGGTTCTAATAGATATTAGGGAGCGTTCAAGTATTATGTAACGCAATTTTTGAAAATTTTTGACCCCCCCTCCCCCCCATGTAACGCGCCGTAACGTTTTCCTGTTCAAACCCCCCCCCCCCCCTAAGCGTTACGTAACACCCAAGTAACAATTTTTACCTGAAAGTCACAATTAAGTTGCGCAACGTACTGAAATGTCGCTTAAACATCCCTTATCTTGATTTTATCGCGTTTGCTGTAATAAATAAAACAAGAGATTTCTAACTCGCGATATATTATATACATTTTATTTATTCATATAGTCATTTATGAAAAAAAAGAGAATATTATTATTTTTATCGGCCTTGTATTCCTTCCAGATCTTCACAATTTAACACTGTCTTACCTAGAATAAACCTACATGATTTTACAAAACATACTTTTACATTAGCTTAAGTGAGGAGGCCCTGGGGAAAGTAATTTCCCTAAGTTTTCCCTGTGGAGCAACACTTTACTCCACTATAATTCACAAGCTGACTCATAGTAGAGTTAAACCTTTTCCCCGTCCCGAATGCAGTTATACAAGTTCTCAAAGGGAAGATTTAAAAATCAACAGTATGATTCACAGAAGATAAAAACCATGTTCATGTCCTGACTGCAACTATTCGTGTCCTCTAAAGAGATATCTAAGAAGTCACTTGCTGACTCACGGTGTAGAAAAACCGTTTTCATGTTCCGACTGCAACTATTCATGTACTACGAAGAGAAATCTAAAAATTACCCATGTTTACCCACAACGGAGAAAAATCCATTTCATGTCCTGACTGCAACTTTTTTTTTTTTTTTTACAGTGAATAACCGCACAAGAATCTCAACTGCTCCCGTCTGGAGCCAGTGAGACTGGCATCCCCAATTGGGGTATGTTGTGAGGCTGAAGGTAGTGGGGGGGGGGAAGGAGGTGGGGAAGAGGAAGGTTGGGAAGTACCTGGCTATTCAGATCTGGTCACCAAACACGGCTAAAGCCATTTTCAAGCAACGTTTCAATTCTGAATGGTGGTCTTACACCAGGGCGATACTGATAGTATCTTCCACTCTGGAACATGCCGCAAATATACTATATATTATTTTAAATGAATTAATTGTGAAATAACACAAATTAATCAAATAAAATTTATTTGCGCATGCCGGGTTCGAACCCGCGACCTCCGGACTGTGAGTCAAGAGTCTTACCCACTGGACTACGGAGGTCGTCAACTATTCTACTTCTCGAAAAAAAATAACGAAAACGGCACTTGCTAACTCACAGTGACGAAAAACCTTTTTCTTGTCCGGATTGCGACTATTCATGCGCTACACAACGGTATCCAAAAGTTCACGTGTCGAACCACACTGGACAAAAACCTTTTTCATGTCCCGACTGCAATTATTCATGTAGTGCAAAGGAACTTCTTAGAAATCATTTGCTTACTCAAAGTGATACAAAACGTTTTACATGTTTCTACTACACTATTCATGTTCTACAAAGAGTCACCAAAAATCACATGTTAACGCACAGTGGACAAAAACCATTTTCCTGTCCAGAATGCAGTTATACAAGTTCTCAAAAGGACAATTTATAAATCCACCGTGCGATTTACAGAAGAAAAAACCTTTTACATGTCCTGACTGCAACTATTTGTGTTCTTAAAAGGGATATCCAAGAATTAACTTGTTGACTCTACTCATTGTGGAGAAAAGAATTTTTCATGTTCCGACTGTAACTATTCAGAGAAATCAAAAAATCACATGTTTACTCACAGTGGTGAAAAACCCATTTCATGCCCTGACTGCAACTATTCTTCTTCTCGAAAAAAAAACTAAAACGGCACTTGCTAATTCACAGTGATGAAAAACCTTTTACTTGTCCCGAGTGCGACTATTCAGACGCTACAAAACGGTATCTAAAAATTCACATGTTTACCCACACTGGATCAAAACCTTTTTCGTGTCCCGACTGCAATTATTCATGTTGTACAAAGGAACTTCTTAGATATCATTTGCTGACTCACAGTGCTACAAAACCACTTACATGTTTCTACTGCAACTATTCGTATTCTACAAAGAGGCACGAAAAATCACATGTTTACCTTCAGCAGACAAAACAATTTTTTTGTCCCAGCGTGGTTTTTCAAGTTCTCGAAAGGGAGATTAAAAAATCCACACAACGATTCAAAGTGAAGAAAACCTTTTTCATGTTCTGAGTGTAACTATGCATGTACTACGAAACCTAGCTTTAGGTAATATTATTATATTTTAGCAGTAAACTAACCTGTGTGTAATAACTAAAAAGAGTTGTTCTTACTAAAAACTCTTGTATAACGTCATTCATATGTTGCAAAAAATTTTCATTTTTTTAATTTTTCTTTAGCTGTCTTGTGTGTCTCTGTCAAATTTGGTTGACATTTTTTGGTTGCGCTGCGCTGGCAAGTCAGCCTTTATAGGCCAATAACAGATGATGTAAATCTCCCGGTTTGGAGAACATTATAATTCCTAAAAACTCACATTAACAACACTGACTACAGCAAATTGTGTTTATGCGTATTTCGTGTTTAAAACACTAACGAATACTGACAACGAAAATAAAATAAAAATGACGCACAATACAGTCGAGGAATTCCCTGTACAACATAAACTAAAAGGCTTGCCAACTTGGAAGATTTAAATTCCTTAGTTTTTTTATTTAAATAAAGAAAAACATGTTACGTAACGCGTCCTTCGAACCCCCCCCCGTAACGCGCCGTAACGTTTCACCAGACCCCCCCTCCCCCCCCAAGTGCGTTACGTAATACTTGAACGGCCCCTTAGTCGGATTTTTTCAGTTTTTGGAATTCCTGTAGATATTAGTAGACGCCTCCCTATAGGTCACCCCAAGTGGTTCGCTACGTTTGGTGACTTAAAAGGGGTGCTCAGGTTCATAGGGTGAGGTTTGTCTAGGTCTTGGCGGCGAATGCGTTTGCCCACCTACTGCGTGGTGGGCCGGATCGGGGAGACGGGTTCAGGGAGACCTAATCTAGACCTCTCCAGCCCGACTTTCTTGACTCATCGCCTTGCACTACAGTGGGAGGGATGGATTCATATGTCCGTCTCTCCTGGGCACATTTACCCCCAGATTCCATACCTTCATACCTTTTTCCTTCCCAGAACTTCTTCTCCTTCCTTTCCCTAAAAAGACTCTCCACACAGCATCCTCAAAGATGACATAGGCCCCGAGGGATGTTTTATTTTCCTCTGGGCAACCTGTGTGGAACTAAAGTAAAAAAAAAAGTGGAAGATTATTAAAATGAATGTATGTAATGATTAAATGTAAATTGAATGTATGTTTCCTAAATAAACTTAAATAAATATAAAAAAAATTATCAATAGGTACATTCTGGTGAGAGATCACTTTTAAGAATGAAATTGCTACTTGAAATAGTTTTAGCTATGTTTTCTGACTAGTTCTGCACAGTGGCGGACTAAGCCCGTCAGAGGCCCGGGGCGGCAAAGCTGAATGAGGCCCCCCCTAGTTGAAAAAGTTGATGTAATTTTACAAGATTTTTATTCAGTTCACACGGGTCTCTGGTCCTAAAGGGCCTTCAAGCGTCTCCATGTTCCCTTGATCAAATCTTAAACAAGGCACCAAAGCACTTTAAAAAAAGTGTAAATTTTTAAATTTAATTTTCTAAAATATGCATTTGTTAATAATGCTATCACCTATCATCTAACGTTTTAAGGCGATTCGTAAAATTGATGTAGATACATCATTTTTTATATGACACCGTTTTAATCAGTTTGTATGTTGAATTATCCTTCAGCAAAACTTGGAAGACGTTTTTCACGGAACTATGTTTTTCAACCTGGTTGACAACATATTAAAAAAACTATACATCCGATTTGCATGAACCAAGTCTTAAACTGTTAGAAAATCTTGTTACTATGGCACCACATAGGGATTTTTTTATAAAAGATATATTTTTTTATGAATACTGAAAATTTTCATAAAATACGCTGGTCCGCCAGGACCAGAATCCACCGCTTCAGCCCCCCCGTTAGTCCGCCACAAAATCTTTTTAATTGCTTGCCTATTTTATTACTATCTACATTATCTGTAATGATAAAATAACCTTTTGCAAAGGGTCTAAGATAGTAAAAAAATGCATCAAGTCTTAAACTGTTCGAAAATCCAGTCACTATAGTCAGTGCCGTATTATCCATAAGACAACTGTAGGCAACTGCCTAGGGAACCCGCATTGGGTAGGGGCCCCGAGGGTAAAGGGGCCCTGAGACGTGCATTGCCTAGGGGCCCTGACATGTTTAAGCCGGCCCTGGCAGGGCCGTATTGTCCATAAGTTAGCCACGTATCAGCTAGGGGCCCCTATGGCAAAGGCGCACCGATACGTGCATTGCCTAGAGGCCCCGGCATGTTTAAGCCGGTCCTGGCAGGGCCCTAGTTTTCATCAGGCAGTGTAGGCCACTGCCTAGGGGCCCCGTATCAGATAGGGGTCCCTAGGGTAAAGGGGCCCCGAGATACGCATTGCTTAGGGGCCCCAACATGTTTAAGCCGGCCATGGCAGGGCCCTATTGTCCATAAGGCAGTGTAGGCCTTACTGCCTTCGAAAATCCAGTCACTATAGCCAGGGCCGTATTGTCCATAAGAAGTGTAGGAAACTGCCCAGGAGCCCCACAATGGTTAGGAGCCTCGAGGGTAAAGGGGCCTTGTGCGTGCATTGCCTAGGGGCCCCGCATTGGGTAGGGGCAGCCTAGGGTAAAGGGGCCTCCAGTCGTGCATTGCCTAGGGGCCCCGACATGTTTGAGCCAGCCCTGGTAGGGCCGTATTGTCCACAAGACAGTGTAGGCCACTGCCTAAGGGCCACGTATCAGCTATGGCCCCTATGGTAAAGGGGCCCCGAGACGTTCATTGCCTAGGGGCCCCGACATGTTTAATCCGGTCCTGACTATGACATCATGTAGGGATTATTTGGTTTTATAAAGGGTCCCCTTCTATTTTATTTTTTATTTTTATGAACGATGAAAATTTACCGTAAAAAATCTAAAATAAAATTTGCTGGTCCACCATTTTTTATTTTTTTTTAGATACCGAAATTCACCTACATGGAGGCACTGGATTTTCGAACAGTTTAAGAATTGGTACATGCAAATCGGATGTATAGTTTGTTTAATATGTTGCCAACTAGGTTGAAAAACGTGTTAAAAAGTTTCGAGAAAAACGCATTCAAAGTTTGGCTGAAGGATAATTCAACATGCAACTATTTCAAACGCTTTCACATAAAATATTCTATTTCCGTCAATTTTAAGAATTTCTTTTTAAAAAATTGGTGAGAGCATTCTCAACAAGTGCTTCTTCCAAAAAATGAAATAAAAAAATAACAAAAAAATATTTACAGTCTCCTGGTGCCGTAAAGCCTTGTTTAGGATTTGATCAAGGAAACATGCAGGCGTTTGGGGGCCCTCCAGGACCGGTGGCCCGGGGCGGACCGCCCCCCCCGCCCCCCCCTTAGTCCGCCACTGGTTCTGCATAATCATATAATCCCAACCTTCCTCTTCCACAACCTGTTCCCCTCCTGGCACCCTCACAACATCCCCAATTAACTCTCTAATTGCCAAGTAGGAGTATACTCATACTTGGTACAAGTATGGTCGTAGTATTTGTATTGGGATTATCGTTAAAACTGTAGTGTTGAGACATCCATAGATGGCGGATCATTCGGTTTTTAGCCGAACGCTTCGAGCAGTGGCGGCTCGTGACTTTTGGGTGTAATAGAGGGCTGATATTAAAAAAATGGCATTATTGATGTTGTAACCGAAAAAAAATTTTTTTTTTTGAAAATCAGTTTTTTGTATGAAAAATTTCAGGAAAGTTGGTTCCGTTTGGCCGTGTGCCGCACGGATTTCCTGAAAGATCTTCATACAACACCGATTTTTGAACATCCATGATGCCATTTTTTTAATATTAGCACCCTAGCAAACTCAAAAGTCACGAGCCGCCACTGCTTACGAGTGCTCCCCGAGCATTGTACGGAGCGAGCAGAGCCATTCATTTCGCTGACAGGACTCAGAGCAATTCTGGCATTAGTAAAGATCGATCGTTTGAGGCTGAGTAGATATTTTTTAACCTTTTCCCCGCGTTGAACCACTCCGTTTTTTCAATACCCATACGCGGTACATGTATATGTCATATTTCAAATACCTATCCATCCAATTTTATGTCAAATTACAGCATATTATGGCATGATTTATCATACTATGTAAACAGATGAGATTATTATCTACAATTTGAAACCAAATCGTCGTCTGTAAACACTCCTAGATGTTTATAAAAAACAAAAACATTAAATTACATACAAAAACTTACTCATGTTATTTTAAAAGCGGCGCCATTTATCCGCGTGCTTGTACTCAGGACACTGCGTTGATAGACACAAGTGGTACCTCAATCACTTATTATTATTAATTCGTATAAACAAGTTCTAAAACTCAACACTTAAAACACGAAACGAATAGATTTTGTCATATAATAAATATTGTTTTAATTATCTAAGCACTTAAAAGATTTTTTTTTTTAATTTTTTTTTTTTTTGTGGAGTTTATGCCGGTCACAATTTTTTTGAGGTATGGTATTTTTTAAAACAGGGTTCGATACATAACGACACACCGCATTCTATACACATGTATCTCGTTAATTGCATTTTATTATTTGTAAGTCGGCATACACGACATCGTCTGCGCGGTTTATTTGATTTGTCGGTTGCTGGAATCAATCCTGCCATATGCTTAGTGGCATGTTAAGTAGAATCCGAAATGGACTGAGGTGGGCTAATGTTATAGGCTGTGTGGTATTTGTGTAACCTGTGGTTTATATTTCTCAACAAGTTGCATTATAACCGCCAATTGAAAATCTGCTAACGGCTTTTTTATACCTGTCACTTGGGTGTACAAAATAAGTGCATTCAATAAATACAGGTCAATTATGTGAAAAAATACTTTTTTGTACCATTTTATCGTCTTTCGCATACATGATAAACTGCTCAGCATCATGTCGCCTTTGTCAACAGTTCCCATAGATTTATTGTAATCGATTACACAGGCGGGCTTGTGAATGGGTTGTTTAGTTCGGTGATTTATTTTCCCTGTTTCTTTAAATGTGTCATCGTGCAAGGTAGTAAACATGTGTACATCCCTTTTATCACACCATTTTAATGCTAAAAGTGGACCGCGGCTTTTTGACTCGAATTCACCTTTTTTCAGTTTTTTAAATTTGGGCATTTCCTTACGGGTTTTTTTTACCGTCCCACAGGCATTCGTTTTTTCCGAATGCAAAAACTGGAATAACTTTGGGCTTGTGTACCAATTGTCACACCACAAATTGTGCCCCTTGCCAAAATAATCATTTAGAAGTGTGGTTACAACAGCGCCGGTTATTCCCAAGTTCTGCTCATCCGTTATTTCTGTGCCTTCTCCACAGTAAATTATAAAATCAAGAATGTATCCAGTTTTCACATCACACAAAACAAACATTTTGATTCCAAAGCGGTGTCGTTTCGATGGAATATACTGTTTGAAAATAAGCCTACCCTTGAAAACAATTATGCTTCCATCTATGCATAGATCTTCATAAGGTATTACAGACTGTTTGAATAGTGTTCGGGTGTGATTTAAAACTAACCTTATTTTATAAATACGATCTGTAGAAGGCAAATATGAGTCACAGAAATGTAAATTTTGCAATAACAGTTGATATCGATCTCTACTCATGATCTGGCCAAAAATAGGCGAACTAAGAAATATATTTGTACTCCAATACTCTTCAATAGTCAAGTGTTGGTTTCTTGTCATTAGCGGGGGTTATTGCAATAAATAAATACATTTCTTCAATATTTGTGTCCTTCCATTTATGAATTCTTGAATTCGCACCAAATTCCTTTGTATTGAGAACAAAACTATGGTAGTCGTGTATTTCTCTTACAATTTCATTCATAATGGAGTGATTCAAAAAATCACTTTCTGTTGAGTTTTCGTTAGATTGTACAGAAATGCTGGATTGAAAATCATCAAATTCGTGTACTATTGGAATATGAGGTCCTGACACCCGGGAGTGTAGCACTTCTTCCCGTACAGACTGATCAGCTTGAGTTTCGGCATCTGAAATTTCCGAAAGTACAAATTCATCCTCGGACATTTCATAATCAGAATCCAACATCTGCAGTTTATATTTTTAATTTCATCATCTTCCAAAATATGGGCCATTTTTATTCAATTTCAAACACTAAAAACTTATTGTTAACGTTTCCTAATAACTTTGAAACTGTACGAAAAAGAACACGAAAATAAACACGCACTTTAGTAACTAATTTATAACCAAAATAGACAGGTTATAAAATTCTCATGAGACTTTGAATAGCTTTGCGGACGCTGTTCGAAATCGTCCTGATAAATCAGGACCTCCACCAATTACCCGCACGGGAATTCATGTAGGAAGGCCAAAACCTTCCATTTGCATATTTCCGTAATAAAATTAAGTCAAAATCACAGTTTCACATCACAAACGTTTAGAATACACGCGATCTCGACAATTCGAAGCTTGTCCGATACAGTCAATTGGAATTTCTTATGTGCGCGTGCGCAAACTACTAGCGCCATCTGTGGAGTAAATTGTGAATTATGCACTCAAAGGCACGAGGACACATTCACTTGATTATAGATGTTTTTTACAAAATACAATTTTACTTTCGAAATATGCCTGAAGATGTCAGCATCGTGATAGTTACACGATTGTCCTAGCAAGCGGGAAAAAATACTGTGATATAGGAAAGCTGTGATATCGGCAGTCGAAGTTAGCGTAACAAGGGCTGATACGGGCGCGTGTGAGGCGTGGCTTTTTGCCGTATCAACTGTTGTTACGATCGGGTGGAAAAGGTTAAATATCAATTAACTTTTAATTGAAAATGAACCACGAGCATTCTTTGAGATTACCTAAATATGTAATTTTTATTATAATATGTTAAAGGTCTCGTATATCAGAATGTGACTTAGAAATTCCTAGCTGCATTTTTATTTTTATTTTTTTTTCAAATTTTTTTTATTTATTGCATAAATATTATGGTTATATTAATTAGTGGATTTTTCGACCACCGTGCTAGGCTGATGCCCGTGTTATGGTGGTCATGCCTTATGACGACGGTATTATGATGACCGTGTTTGTTGTGTGGTGGCACCCGATTTTCGGTGCAACTGAATTCTTGGAGTTATTTAAAGGGTTAACAACAGAACACGTATGATTCACCAAATAAAAAATTAATGGTTAGTGAATAATGACTAATATGTGTGTGTGTGTGCTTTCTTCTAGAATACAGAAAAAGTGGAGCAAAAGCCCCTGGCCCGCCCTGCGCAGAGACAGCCCATAAAGACGGGCAGCGAGGCATCCGTGTCGAGCGCTGTGAAGCAGTTTAGTGCACCGACTCCCGCTCCAGCAGCCACCCTCCCTCCCGCCCTCGCCCCCGCTAAAGAACACACTGTGAAAACCAACCCCACACCTTCTAAAGTCAAGGTACGGAGAAACATTTGAATGTATCTATGGAATAACATTGCAAGTAACAATTTAAAGTTTTTGTGAAAAATATTGCTTTCCTTTTATTTTCTTTTACAAAGCGTGCATGATATTTTTTACATATTTTATTAAAATCTTTAAAAATACTAATTTTGGTTGTGACTATCTGTAACTCCGGTTCAATGAACTCTAAAACTTTTGCTTTGAATTTAACTGTCATTATTTTCAAAATTGGAAGTGTTTGTTTGGAGAATTCAGACAAGGGATAAAGTACCTACCTACAATACAATATTTTTAACATAATTGCTATTTTCAAATTTGTGTTTGATTTGTTTTGAATTCAGGGTAGGTATCTGTAATTTTTCATGGGTCTGCGCTGGTATTTCTATAAAATGAATAAGTATTGAGGTGAAAGAAACCCTTTCCAATAGATTAAATAATCGACAACAACCAAACAAAATGTGAAATAGCGTTGCTTGGCGCTTTCTCTTGCAACATTCTTCCTAGTATTTATCTAATCGGATTTTTTTTAAATATTTGTGCCTGAACTTAAAAAATAAAATAAATCATGCATTTTGGCGATGTTTTTTTTTCTTTAATTTGAAGTTTAGGTTTTACGAAAAATAATGTTGATTTGATACTGGTGGCGTCATTCCTTGCCTAGGCCGATTATTTTTCAACCGCCTTTAGTGCACATCGTGTGAATTGGCTAAGTGGAATCCTTATATAGAGAAAAAAAAATAATAATACAGTTAAACCCTCTTAAGAAGTTTCGTGGCTTGGTATTTTCGGTCCCTCAGCCCAAATATGGCCTAACTTTTCTCACATATAAGGTTTTCCTGCTTAAGAAGTTTATTTTTTCTGGTCACTTGGAAAACTTCTTATGAGGGTTTCACTGTATATGGGCTTCATTGTATATGGGCTTCACTGTATATGTGCTTCACTGTACATGGGCTTCACTATAGATGTGGCAAATGATTTAAAAGAAGCAGAATTGTTTGAGTTCTTGTAATATTGTACACTTTATGTTTTGTTTAATGGCTGAGTCATGTCATCATTTTTATTGCGTATCATCAAAAGTTCGGGAAAACATGGAATATTTTCACAAATAGGTAGTAAAAATTTTATTTTAGTTTTATTGCATTAATATTTTTTATCGTTTGTTTTAGTTTGCTGATATGGACGACGATTTATCTGATGATAAATCCACAATACACACAGTGTTTGATGCCCCCGACATTATCCAGAATACGCCAAAAAAAGTGGAGAAGGAAGTTAATATCATAGACTCTCCTGATGCTGAAGAAGTCAAAGAAATTGTGAAATCTGAACCTACAAAGGTAATTAAAATGTATTTTGGATGTGATTTTTTTAGGAATCTATTTTGTAAATAGATTTATTTGTGGTAGGTGCTACATACTGTGTCCTTGTTGCACATTTTCATGCTGTTCTTATTATTGAGGTTGTTTAAATACGCCTTTCATTTCAGGCACCAATTCAGCCCACCGTAGTGGCATCTCCAGTTGGTTGGACAGACGGGGAAGATGGTGGAGATGGAGACGAGGAAGGTTTCACAGCTGTGGCCTTGTACGACTATCAGGCCGCTGCAGAGGACGAGATCTCCTTCGACCCTGATGATGTCATCACCAATATAGAGATGGTAAGGAACAAAACTAATATTTCACAAATAGCATGTCCAGCAGGGTGAACTGTCGGGGAAGATCGTATATCATGAGATGGGTTACTCCAGTAGGATGGACAAATGGACAAGATGGTATTTCACGAGTCTCGTGTCACCAGTCGGGTGGATAGATGGGGAAGATGGTATATCACGAGATGGGTGACTCCAGTAGGATGGACAAATGGCCAAGATGGTATTTCATGAGTCTCATGGCACCAGTTGGGTGGATAGATGGGGAAGATGGTATTCCATGAGTTGCATGTTTGCTGGGATGGACCGATGGGGGAAGATGAAATGTCACAAATAGGAATCTATAGAATGGACAGACGGGGAAGTTGGTATGTCACAAGTAGCATTTTTGCTAGGGTGGACAGATGAGCAAGATGGTATGTCACAAGTAGTATGTCCAGTAGGGCAGATAGGTGGAAAAGATGGTATGTATTTCACAAGTGGCATTTTCGCTAGGGTGGACAGATCAGGAAGAAGGTATGTCTGTAGGGTGGACAGACAGGGAAGATGAAATGTCAGAAATAGTAACCTTTAGGGTAATTAAGTAGCAGGGTGAACCGCTAGGGTGAACAGATATGAGGAAGATGTCATGCCACAAATAGTCACTAGGGAATATAGGGCGGATAGACGGGGGGAAGATGGTGTGTCACAAGTAGCATTTTCGGTAGGGTGGACAGACAGGGAAGATGGTATGTCACAAGTAGATACCGTAGGGTGGAACAATGGGAAAGTTGTTTTGTCAAGAGTAGCATGTTCAATAGGGTGGATGCACATGGAGAATGGTATATCATAGGTTGCATATTTACTATGTTGAACATACAGAGAAGATGGTAAGTCACAAATAACATGTTTAGTATATCCCAATTAGCATCTCTAGTAGGGTTGGCAAACAGGAAAGTTACCCTGGTGTTTTTTAAATCATTTCTTTGTTTTTAGATCGATGAAGGCTGGTGGAGAGGCTTCTGCAAGGATCAATACGGACTCTTCCCCGCCAATTACGTACAGCTTCAACAATAGAACCATTTTTACGTGAGACCGCTCAAAACTCAGCAACAAGTTTCATAATGACATCAGTAGGCTATAAAGTAATATTAAACGAATATAAAAATTATTATTATTATATAAAATTTGTACAAACTACTTTCATGTTGTTAAGGAATCAATGTTTTACATCTGAATAGTTATGTACGGCATAATATTCTCGAAAGTTACAATCGTCTTTATCGTGAAATTGTTAAACACGTGGCCAATTGACGACACACGGACTGGGTGAGTTAAATCATAAATGAACTACAAAAAATGTACTTTGATGGATGCATACAAAATTATTGTTAATTAATAAATTCCTAAGATAGGATTTACGGAATTGTTATAAAATTTAGGGATGATCTTCCATAATATGATTCCTGTTTTTATTTTATCTGGTCACACGGAATATTGATACCAAAATAAATAACAAACAGTAGATCAGCCGGAGAAAATTGAAATAATGAATTTTTTTGATTTACAACTAATTTTTTCAATCAGTTTTTTCTGTATGCAGAACAAAAATATCAGTATTTATAGAGTTTTTACGAAATTTATCAAATGGTGAAGTATTAGAAAGAATTTTTTACACATTTTTTTATAAGTATTTAATAATTATGTATTGAGAGTGAAATGTGCAATTTTCATTTTGCACACATTTTTAAAGCAAAAAAAAACAGTTACATTTTGGTTTTTATCCTAGTCAACATAATTTTTGAGAATGGCAGAAATTTTTCAAATGCAATTAAATTTCTAATCTTTAGTTAAGAAATATTTTTTTTTCATTATTTTAAATAAACAGTTTTCAATAATATTATTTGTTCATATGAAGCGGATACTTTGTGATGCGACATTATTAATTTAAAATAAAACAATAACTTTGTAAACACCACTTTTATTTTATACTTTATGCCGACCGGGTTTCGCTACAACCATAGCTTCATCAGGGCAGTATAATTCTCTACTAACATTAGGTTACATGTGTGTTATAATATATAATGGGCTGGACTCGTCAAGTGTAGGGGGAGGAAGAAGACATAGATGGAGAAATGGGAAGGGAACGGACGTGTTCTCGGTCGGCATAAAGTATAAAATAAAAGTGGTGTTTACAAAGTTATTGTTTTATTTTAAATTAATAATATTATTGTTAAGTTGTTTGACATGTCTTCCTACCGATATAATTGTTAAAGCTATGAATATTATCTATTTTTGATATAATTTAGTATTTTCATGGCCAATAGTTTAATACTGGTGATTTTTTGGTTTTACTCCGTGTTGATCTTCTTTCTTCTTTATGACTTCTGCCCCGATCAGGATTCTGCAAGTCCAAAATGATCAATCAAGAAGGAGGAAGCGCAACACTAACTATCCACTGGAGCGTTCCACTTTGTAAACAATTTCAGCCTTGAGACCTCAGAAATTTTTAAGTGTTCAGTTTGAAAATTTCCTTCCCGTTTTAAAAAAAATTATACCTCTGAAATTTTAATACGGAGATATATAAACAGTTTTTGGAAAGCCATTGAATGCACCTATGTTTGACTTTTTATCCCATGTTCTTAGCATTAAAAAAAAATTATAAAAATTCATTAAATTTATAAACCTGTGAAGTTGCGTATTATTTACTTTAAAATTGCTGTTTGTGGTACCTACTTGGAGCAATATTATAGTCTATGGCCTATTTGATAATCACACATATAAATTTAAATTCATGAAATGTAAATACACTTCATTATTTGTAAGTAAAAATATTTCGATAATTTCAAATATTTTTTGCGGAATGTCAGTAACAAATAATTAAGAAGCGATGAGAGACATCTGTTGTCAAACTGTGAAACTAGTAAGTTAGCCTTGTGGTTATCCAAAGATCACAACACTCAGGAACTTAGTTTTTTTTAAATGTTTTGAAATTTATCTTCAATTGGCCGCATTTTGCCAGCAGACGTTCACGGGTGTTTACAAATTGTCCAAAATGTGGCCAAAAACGCTCCAGTGGCTATCCTAAAAAATAACCAATGTAAAATTATCTAATTTTGTAAAGTGCAGGTGAATTAATTCTTGCCTTAAATAATTTATGTAATTATTGGGATAATTGCATTTACAATACTACTTTTAAGTTACTGTAATTATTTAAGTGAATAAATTGCAATAAATTTCGAAAATAATTTTATGATCGAGCCCATTTCTAAATATATGTGTTTAGGTCATTTTTCATTTTTATGTATTTTTTTTTAAATCTTTGGATATAGATTATGCTAGATAGGCCTATGCAGAAATTAGAATCATTTCCATTCAGTTCAATTATCGCTAAACTTTTAAATAGTGATATCAAGCTAGTGATTCAGATAAGAGAATCGTGTGATTTACTGGTGACTCTTATGGCAGATCGGTAAGCTCTGAACTCGGATTTTTCAGGTTCGTAAAATGTCTCGGGCAAATGAAATTTACTTATTTTATTTGGATGACTAGATACACAATTTAAATAAAACACATAACTTTTGGACCTCGTATCTCACTCAGTATGTTCTGTTCTATTGAGAAACCACTACTCTCGTAATGGCTTTAGGCATGTTTAGTGATCAGATCTGAATAGTCCAAATGCCTTCAGACAGTTGGAACTTTTGCACGGTAGGTAATCATACTTTAAAAATATATATTTTCTAGTTCTGGCCCATCTAGTTCATATCGTATGTACTGTAGAAAAGTGTTGTAAGTCAAAATTTTCTATTTTATGTTTTATCTCTGAAAAGTAAAGTGGTACTGATTATCTATGCTCCATGAAAGTCATATTTAAGTTAGATCACTCCATCTCTGCAAGATGTCGCTAGTATCTCTTTTCGATGGGATGGCTTGATTCGTTCATTTGTTTTCGCTCCTGTAAAATTAACTTTTTTTGACTTACGACACTTTTCTACAGGATGTGCGATATTGCATCAAAGTTTTTTTTTAAACTACTTGTATAACATTTTCGATAAACTTATAATAACATTTACAAATTTACTAACATGTATGTATTTTAACAACGAACAAATTTTTCATGTCCCGGTATTCAAAATGTTTTCATTTTGGCTGACTGAATTTCCCTACTTATTATTATTATAAGGCAATTTATTGTCTTAATTGCTTTTTGAATGAATATCGACTAGGTACTTGTTAAATTTTAAGAGTCATTTTCATAATAATTAAAGTGGAACGAGGTAACATTCCATGATGAATTTATTGTGTAATCTGAACATGTTCTAGTATGATGAGAGTACTTATCGTTTATCCAAATGTTTATGTACATTTACATATAAAATGTTAATAAAGATTTAATTTTTATCAGTTGTATTTCATTTGTGAATTATATTGAACCACATATAATTTTTAGTCATGGTGTCAACGTTAACCTTTTCACTCCTTAGGCCACACATTCTGGCCCAAACGATTTTGGTAGGCAGCTCCGTCGGCCAGAGGTTCTGGCCCAGCGCAGGTTTAAGTTTAATCACCAATTTCTATCTTCCTAAGGACATTCTACCAACTATTATTTCCGATAATTGCAAAGAATTGTCGCAACATATTGAATAAACCAACATTTCTTCATTTAAATTTACCGTTAATTAGATATATTCATGTAAAAATAGATGCATCATTTTAACACACGAAATATTTGTTTTCTTCCAATATTTTCGGAACAGTCAGTCGTTTTCCTGCGTTTATGACGGTTCTCCGCAGTTACACCCACTTTTTGTGACCATATTTTTTCGTTTTGTGGAACTATTGATGTTGATATTAGTAATTGAAAGTAAAAGAATTACTAATTTACGTTTTCCAGAAATATAGTTAACCCATTGGCCACAGAATTAATGAGCAAAAAAATTGGCCTTCACCACTGAATTAATTTTGTACCAAAAATTGAAAACCTGCATTGGTGTACTAAATCTATTGTAACTTTTAAACCATATATTCAAATAAATTAATTTCTTTAAATTTATTTACATATTCGATTAAGGTAAAGAAAAACATTAAAATATATTTTTTTAAAATATTAAAATATGTGTAAATAAGGATACAAATATAGCCTTCGCTTTTTTCGTAAGTTTTTTTCCACATTTTTATTCAAAAAGTTACAAAAAAACATAATATTCATAAATCGAACACTAATAATTTTTGTTTTTTACATACATGTATACTAATAACTAATAAAATAATTTGGTATGATAGTCCTCAAAGCAATCAGGGACGTTCAGGGTCACTACCAAAAGCCTAGAACCGCTCGCAATTTTGAAGAAATTAAATAGCATACAAAATTTGGAACACAAATATCAGGTAAAAAACATAAGAAAAATTTTATTGCCAATTCTACGAAATGAATGATTAATTACCTACAGAATCTTCGGCATTAAAAATTTTATTCAAAAATGTCATTGTTGAGCTCGTTTTCCGTTTTTTTGGCGGACCTACTCAAGCCCGTCAGCGTGCCGGGGTTAGTGGTTAAGTACCTGAGTTGCACACCCGGCAGGCTGCCGGGGTTTGTGGCCAATGGGTTAATTAACCGTCATGGAAAATAATGATAGTTTTACTTTGAAGTGATGGTGAAGAACTCAGTACCTATCCAAGTGATACAGATAGTGGAAGTGACATTATCCCACCCAAAAAAAGGAGATGTGCTTATTTCAGTGAAGATAGTGATGTAGAAAATATTGTGATTCCGCAACAACCTTCAACATCCATCAATCCCACACCGTCAAGCTTTTCTATTCAGCAAAAAAATGCAATTGAATGTCTACTAATACATCGAATACCCCACAACAACAAATATTTTTTTTTATTGGAAATACCAATGAGCCATTTTCAATTTGTGGATAGGCTAATTATTCAGCTGGTTGGAAATTATAGAGAAGGTGTAAAAACAAGAAAAGGAGGACATTCGGTAGACCCAGAACAGCGGTTAAATCATGTCAATCTACATGCAATAACGCCTAATATATGCAGAAAAAGTATTATGGATTGCATCGTTTTCAATTTGGGAGGCGGGAATGGGTACCCCCGCCCCGGTAACCATTTATTGGACAACCAACATCTCTGCCACAGGTCACCCCAAGTGGTTTGCTACGTTTGGTGACTTAGCAGAGGGGCCCGGGTTCATGGGGATGAGGTTTTTCTAGGACTTGGTGACAGGTGCGTCTGCCCATCCACTGCGTGGCGGGCCGAATCGGGAAAGACTGGTTGAGGGAGATCTTTTGATCTCTTCACCCGGACTCTATCGAACCATTGCCTTACAGCGCAATAAGAGCGATGGATTCACGCATCGCCTCTCCTGGATACACTAACCGCCAGATTCCTACTTTAAAAACAAAATCGTTAGTGGTTCTGATTATGATACGAGTAGAGAAGGAGGGCAAATAAAACGAACAATATAACACTGTAAAAGTTGTGGAAACAAACTTGCACCTCATGTGGGAGAATGCTTCGAAAAATATCATACCCTAAAAAACTATAAGTGATGGTGACGAAGTAAAAATACATGAGAAATTTATAATAACATTGGACCGAATCATTAGTTTTTGTAATGAGATAAATGTGCTCAAAATGTGACAGTGTTATATTATATATAATATGTACAATACTCTAACTTGTAAACACCGTGTAGAATATTTGCCAAACTTATTATCTATTTTATGTGTTGTGGGCTGGTCTACCTTTTGTTTTCTGAAAGAGGGTCCAAACATAAAATAACGTAACCAATGCAAAATAAGAAACCATCCACTACCCATTAAACCTAAGCCAATCAGGTCCAGGTTAGCCGCTGTGCGGTATAGGACAATTAGAAAGGAACTTCTCCAAGAATTTACATTGGATTGTCCGTATATTTTACCCGTATTATACAAATTATTGCTATGCAATAAACGATATTATGCAAATAAAACATATTGAAATCGAATGTATTATCTTTTAGTTACTTAATGTGTGATTTAACAAGTATTTTATGCAAAATGTACCAAAGAACTAATGGTCACACGAATTATCCGATAGGGTGCCGCAAAAATAATGAACGGAAATTTTAACTTTAAACACAGAGTGGAAAAGGTTAAAGGAAAAATTGAGTATTTTACCATAACATGCTTTGGTAAAATACTCAATTTTACCTATATACTCATGTTAACATTTTACCATATCAACACACCTATACTACAAGGACAGAAAGGTCCTGCTAACTTATATCATTTCAAAATTAAATAAAGACTTCTTTTATCTTAAAATGCCCTTCCAAATTAAATTAAAAATTAACAGTTAAAAATCCGCTTTGCAGTAGTTGCTTTGCAACAAACTCCACGAAAATGGTTTTGCGTAAGGTGCGGCGTCGGAGAAGTACTCGAAGACGGGTTCTTAAATGTCAAGCATACAGACGCTGGCGTAATAATACTATAGAGATATCATTGAGATAAAAAAAGTTTAAAAATAATATCAACCCATAATCGGCAGAACAGCGTAAGCGCCAAACAGTGAATTGTTCAGGAGAAGGTTTTTCATTGATTCCAAACAGGATTTTGGTTAGATGGGATTATTAATCTTTGATTGCTGCCTATATAAAGCTGATAATTATCTAAATGCCTTCAGTTGTTGAGATAGTGGCGGTAACGCTGTTTTGCCTATGACCCTGACAGATTGTTTTCCCTAGAAAATTCACGCATACGCTGTTGGAGTACATAATTTGGAGTACATAATTTGGAGTACATAAGTTGGAGTACATATTGGAGTACATAATTTTGTTTGAAATATTTATCACGCAATCGTGATGGGTAAACTAATAACTCAATAAAATGGTTCCATGACAGTTGATATGGGGACAATTGGTTCCCGGGATCCCCCGACAGTTGATCCCTCGGACAATTGATCCCCTAAAAGATTATTTCTTCAAGTAAGAATGCAAAGACGGTATATGGCCGTAAAACCAAAGTTGATATAGGTACTTATATCTGCAAGCATAATGATTGAAAAT
Source organism: Limnephilus marmoratus (assembly GCA_917880885.1). NCBI lineage: Eukaryota > Metazoa > Arthropoda > Insecta > Trichoptera > Limnephilidae > Limnephilus > Limnephilus marmoratus. The sequence goes on along the minus strand of OU862922.1, from coordinate 41,299,358 downwards.
CTACTGTACAAATATTTTTACAAACAATAATTCCGATTTTAAATAATAAAATACGACATACTTACCACGTGCAGTCGGCTTAGCAAAAAACCGCTAATGGTTTCTATTTGCATACAATACACCATTTTTTATCGGAATACAACACTAGAGGCCCAACTTCTCCTAACAGTCTAGAGCTAGTGACTCTACGGCATCCTAATTTTTGGTATGTTGTGAGGCTGAAGGTAGTGGGGAGGGGAAAGGGATGTATGAAAATGTACCTGGCTATTCAGATCTAGTTATGAAACACGGCTAAAGCAATTTCAAGTAATAAGTCTAATATGACCGACCCCAAGTCTCAAAACAACCGACCCCAAGCGTTAAAACGACCGACCCCACGTGTTAAAATGATGATTTTTTAAAAATTTCTTCTATTGGAATATTTTTTGATTGATTCGTGTATAGACCATTATTCTGAGTAAGATTCAAAAAAACCAATCCTTTCGGTGCCATAGGGCCGAAATTGGGACCGAACCCATGTGTTGCAAATGCTCGTAATACGATGAATTTGTTAAAAATTATTCTTTTGGAAAATTTTATGATTGATTCGTGTACAGTATACGATTCTTCAAAGAATCCAAAATTTCAAGCGTTTCGGTGCCCTAGGGTCGAAGTTATGACCGACCCCAAGTTTTAAAATGACCGAACCCAAGTATTAAAACGACCGACCTTCTTTTTCTTTGCCACTTCCCACTTTAAGTGGGGTCGGCTCTCCTAATCAATCTGCGCCAAGACGACCGGTCTTGGGTTGTTGGATTGGGGAAATTTTGAGCTATTTTTGCCATGCTGGTCCACCATGTCAGAGGGGGGCGTCCTCTTCCTCTTTTTATTTCAGGTATAGCTAGCGCTTTATGGCACACGTGTTCTTTGTCTCTTCTCATTACATGACCATACCACCGTAAGCGACTTTCTGTTAGTTTTTCAGGAAGGGGGGCTACCTTGAAACTACCTCTTATATGTTCGTTTCGTATTTTGTCCAGTTTCGTAACCCCACCTGACCATCTAAGCATTTTCATTTCTGCAACATGCAGTTTTTGGACGTGATTTTCCTTCACTCTCCAACATTCAGCCCCATACAGCATTGCTGGTCTCACTGCAGTTTTGTATATTTTGCCTTTTGTGCGAATGGGCATGCTTGAATCGCACAGTACTAAAACCCCACGACCGACCCCAAGTGTTAAAACGATGATTTCATAAAAATTTCTTCTATTGGAATATTTTTTAATTGATTCGTGTACAGCCCACGATTCTGAGTAAGAATCCAAAATTTCAGTCCTTTCGGTCTCATAGGACCAAAGTTGTGACCGAGCCCATGTGTTACAAAACGCTTGTAAAACGATGAATTCGTTAAAACTTCTTCTTTCAGAAGATATATTGATTGATTCGTATACAGTACATCATTCTTAGTAAGAATCCAAAATCTCAGTCGGTTAAAACCCGTGGAGCAGTTATGACCGATCCCAAGCCTAAAAACAACCGACCCCAAGCGTTAAAATGACCGACCCTACATGTTAAAACGATGATTTTTTTTTAAATTTCTTGTGTTGGAAGATTTTTTGATTGATTCGTGTATAGACCATGATTCTTCGTAAGAAAGAAACGGTGAATTCGTTAAAAGTTCTACGTTTGGAAGATTTTCAAAGCGCCCGTAAATCATGAATATTTTAAAAAATCCTCTTTTGGAACATATTTTGATTGATTCGTGCACAGTACATGACTAAGCCAAGGTTATGACCGCCTCCAAGATATAAAACGAAGATTTTCTAAAAAAATCTTCTTTTGAAAGATTTTTTGATTGAATCGTGTACAGTAAATAATTCTTCATTTAGGTGCCCTAGGGCCGAAGTTATGACCGACCCAAATTTTAAAACAACCGAACCCAAGTATTAAAACGACCGACCCCAAGTGTTTAAACGATGATTTTCTAGAAAAATCTTTTGAAAGATTTCTTGATTGATTCGTGTACAGTAAATGATTTTTGCTAAGAATCCAACATTTCCGGCGATTTGGTGCCCTAAGATCGAAGTTATGACCGACCCAATTATAAAATGACTTAACCCAAGTGCTAAAACGACCGACCCCAAGTGTTAAAACGACGATTTTCTAAAAAAATCTTCTTTTGAAAGATTTTTTGATTGAATCGTGTACAGTAAATGATTCTTCATTTAGGTGCCCTAGGCCCGAAGTTATGACCGACTAAAGTTTTAAAACGTACGAACCCAAGTATTAAAACGACTGGCCTCAAGTATTAAAACGATGATTTTCTAAAAAAACTTCCTTTGAAAGATTTTTTGATTGAATCGTGTACAGTACATGATTCTTCGTAAGAATCCAAAATATCAGTCGTTTTGGTGCCCTAGGGCCAAAGTTATGACCGACCTTAGGGTCGGTCATAACTTTGGTAACTTTGGTCGGTCATAACGGTCATAACTTTTTTAAAACAACCGAACCCAAGTATTAAAACGACCGACCCCAAGTGTTAAAACGATGATTTTCTAAAAAAAACTTGTTTGTAAAGATTTTTTGATTGATTCGTGTATAGACTATGTTCTGAGTAAAAATCAAAATTTCAGTCATTTCGGTGCCCTAGGGCTGAAGTTAAGACGTTATAGTACATGATTCTTCGTAAGAATCCAAAATTTCAATTCGTTTCGGTGCCCCAAGGCCAAAGTTATGATCGACCCCAAGTTTAAAATTACCGAACCCAAGTATTAAAACGACCGACCCTACGTGTTAAGACGATGAATTTTTAAAAAATTCTTCAATTTTACGACCCCAAGTGTTAAAACGATGATTTTCTAGAAAAATCTTTTGAAAGATTTCTTGATTGATTCGTGTACAGTAAATGATTCTTGCTAAGAATCCAACATTTCCGGCGATTCGGTGCCCTAAGGTCGAAGTTGTGACCGACCCAAGTTTTAAAAGGACCGAAACCAAGTATTAAAACGACAGGCCCCAAGTATTAAAACGATGATTTTTTAAAAATTTCTTCTATTGTAATATTTTTTGATTGATTCGTGAATAGACCATTTATTCTGAGTAAGACTCCAAATTATCAATCCTTTCGGTGCCATAGAACCGAAATTGTGACCGAACCCATGTGTTACAAACGCTCGTAATAAGATGAATCCGTTAAAAGTTCTTCTTATGGAAAATTTTATGATTGATTCGTGTAGAGTACATGATTCTTAGTAAGATTCCAAAATTTCAGTCGTTGCAGTGCCCTAGGGTCGAAGTTATGACCGACCCCAAGTTTTAAAATGACCGAACCCAAGTATTAAAACGACCGGCCCCAAGTGTTAAAACGATGGTTATAAAAAAAATTATTCTATTGGAATATTTTTTGATTGATTCGTATATAGACCATTATTTTGATTAAGATTCCAAAAAATCAATCCTTTCGGTGCCATAGGGCCGAAATTGGGACCGAACCCATGTGTTACAAATGCTCGTAATACGGTGAAATAGTAAAAAATTCTTCTTTTGGAAAATTTTATGATCGATTCGTGTACAATACACGATTCTTAGTAAGATTCCAAAATTTCAGTCGTTGCGGTGCCCTAGGGTTGAAGTTATGACCGACCCCAAGTTTTAAAACGACCGGCCCCAAGTGTAAAAACGACGATTTTTTTTAAATTTATTTTTTTTGAATATTTTTTGATGGAGTGGTGTAAAGGACCATTATTCTGAGTAAGATTCCAAAATATCAATCCTTTCGGTTGCCATAGGGCCGAAATTGGGACCGAACCCACGTATTACAAATGCTCGTCATACGATGAATTCGTCAAAATTCTTCTTTTGGAAAATTTTATGTTTGATTCGTGTACAGAACATGATGCTTAGTAAGAATCCATAATATCAAGCGTTTCGGTGCACTAGGGCCGAAGTTATGACCGACCCAAGATTAAAAACGACAGAACCCAAGTATTTAAACGACCGACCCCAAGGGTTAAAACAATGATTTTTTAAAAATTTCTTCTAATGGAATATTTTATGATTGATTCGTGTATAGACCATTATTCTGATTAAGATTCCAAAAAATCAATCCTTTCAGTGCCATAGGGCCGAAATTGGGACCGAACCCGTGTGTTACAAATGCTCGTCATACGATGAATTCGTTAAAAATTCTTCTTTTGGAAAATTTTATGATCGATTCGTGTACAGTACATGATACGTAAGATTTCAAAATTTCAGTCGTTGCGGTGCCCTAGGGTCGAAGTAATGACCGATCCCAAGTTTTAAAATGACCGAACCCAAGTATTAAAACGACCGGCCCCAAGTTTTAAAACGACGATTTTTTAAAAATTTCTTTTATTTGAATATTTTTTGATTGATTCGTGTATAGACCATTATTCTGAGTAAGATTCCAAAAAATGAATCCTTTCAGTGCCATAGGGCCGAAATTGGGACCGAACCCATGTGTTACAAATGCTCGTCATACGATGAATTCGTTAAAAATTCTTCTTTTGGAAAATTTTATGATCGATTCGTGTACAGTACATGATACGTAAGATTTCAAAATTTCAGTCGTTGCGGTGCCCTAGGGTCGAAGTAATGACCGATCCCAAGTTTTAAAATGACCGAACCCAAGTATTAAAACGACCGGCCCCAAGTTTTAAAACGACGATTTTTTTCAAATTTCTTTATTTGAATATTTTTTGATTGATTCGTGTAAAGGACCATTATTTTGAGTAAGATTCCAAAATATCAATCCTTTCGGTGCCATAGGGCCGAAATTGGGACCGAACCCACGAATTACAAATGCTCGTCATACGATGAATTCGTAAAAAATTCTTCTTTTGGAAAATTTTATTAATGATTCGTGTACAGTACATGATGCTTAGTAAGAATCCATAATATCAAGCGTTTCGTTCCCCTAGGGCCGAAGATATGACCGACAATGATTTTTAAAAATTTCTTCTATTGGAATTATGTTAAAACAATGATTTTTAAAAATTTCTTCTATTGGAATATTTTATGATTGATTCGTGTATAGACCATTATTCTGAGTAAGATTCCAAAATATCATTTTAGGATTTTCGGTGCCATAGGGCCGAAATTAGAACCGAACCCATGTGTTACAAATGCTCGTGATACGATGAATTCGTTAAAAATTTTTCTTTTGGAAAATTTTATGATCGATTTGTGTATAGTACATGATTCTTAGTAAGATTTCAAAATTTCAGTCGTTGCGGTACCCTAGGGTCGAAGTTATGACCGACCCCAAGTTTTAAAATGACAGAACCCAAGTATTAAAACGACCTGCCCCAAGTGTTAAAACGACGATTTTTTAAAAATTTCTTTTATTTGAATATTTTTTGATTGATTCGTGTATAGACCATTATTCTGAGTAAGATTCCATAAAATCAATCCTTTCAGTGCCATAGGGCCGAAATTGGGACCGAACCCATGTGTTACAAATGCTCGTCATACAATGAATTCGTTAAAAATTCTTCTTTTGGAAAATGTTATGATCGATTCGTGTACAGTACATGATTCTTAGTAACTAACTAACTAACTAACTAACCATCACGCCGTTTCCCCGCAGGGGTAGGCAGAGAGGACGGACCGCCAAACATCCCGGTCCTGGCACACATTTCTTGCCTCGTTTACATTCATACAACGTCTCATACATTCTCTTCTATTATTCTGACTCTTGACATGGCCCGACTCAAGTATCTGATTCACTTGGTCGTGCCATGTCTTTCTAGGGCGTCCTCGACTTCTTCTACCATTCACATTTGCGTCATATATTCTCCTTACACTCCTTTCCTCGTTCATTCGCTCTACATGCCCAAACCATCGGAGCGTTCCTTTCTTGATCTTACTCATCACGCTTACATCAGCCTTGCATTCTTTGCGGATTTCCACATTTCTCACACGATCATACATGGTTTTACCACACATACGCCTCAGGGATCTCATTTCTACAGCGTTCAGTCTACTTTCATCCTTCCTCTGCCAGTTCCATGCCTCACTGCCATACATCAGGGTAGGTACCAGTACTCCATTATGGACGGCTAGTTTCGCGTCTTTGGACAGTTTTTTGTTGCTGCCAACGGCGTTCAGTCCTCCATTAATAGAGTTACCTGCATTCACCCTTCTTTCAATATCTCTATCAGCCTTCCCATCTCTCGTAAACATACTTCCCAAATAAACAAACTCATCCACCTGCTCCAAGTATTCATCATTCACAACTATATTGCATACTGTTTTCGTACTCTCTCTTTCAAACACCATGACTTTAGACTTACTTACATTCATCATTAACTCATTCTTCATGCATACTTCGTTCATTCTTGAAACGAGAGACTGTAGATCTTCCATACTGTTAGATATCAGCACCGCATCATCAGCATACAACAGGCAACATACTTCTAGATTACTCAATTTTGCACCCAATCTCATCTCTTTCAATTCTTGCATACAATTATCCATATATAGATTGAATAACCACGGCGACATTACGCAGCCTTGTTTGACACCTTTTGTGATGTCAAACCACCCCGTAAAATCGCCGTTCACCCTAACACATGCAACGCTTCCTTCATACAGAGACGCAATTGCCTGTATGAGATACTTATTCATTCCATACTTGGACAATACCTTCCATAGCTTTTTCCTGTCAACTCGGTCGTATGCTTTTTGTAGATCTACAAAGGCACAGAAGAGTTTCTGTTTTTTTGCAAGAAACTTTTCTGTGAGCATACGCAATGAGAAAATCTGGTCCATGCATCCCCTTCCACTCATAAAAGCACCTTGCACATCCCATATTTTATCTTTTGTTTCCATTCTTACCCTTTCAATCAATATTCTACCATACAACTTGCCCACTGTACTAAGAAGGCTAATAGCCCTATGATTCCCACATTCCATACGTGACCCTTTACCTTTGTACAATGGCATGATTGATCCTTCTCCAATCTAATGGCGTGTAACCCTCCTCTAAACATTGGTTAAAAAGTCTGCACAACCATGTGAGAATAATACGGCTATCTCCTTTAAAGTATTCGGCAGCAATATTGTCGAAACCCACAGCCTTACCATTTTTCATACATTTAATAGATTTTTTTATTTCATCCATGCTGATTTTGGTAACATTCACTCCATCATCGTTCATAACCGATTCACCGCTTGGATCACAGTCACTCGGGTTACTTTCGAAGACCTCCTCGAAATATTTCATCCATCTCTCTTTAATTTCATTCTCATTCGTCAACATTTGTCCATCTTTCGATTTTATCACTTTCATGCTTCCGTTCTCTGGTCCACTCCGGGATCTTTTGACCTCCTTCCAAAACAGTTTTAAGTTTTCTTGGAAGTGGTTTGTCATTTTGATTCCCTCTTCTTCTTCCAGGCATTTTTTTCCGTTCTTTCACCCCAACACTTACTCTTTTCTTGCATACCTTATACACTTCTTTCGCTCGATCTCTCTCTTCGCTTGAAACACTGCCAGTCGCTATCAGATGTAACCATGCTTTCTTCTTCTCTGAGACCAGTGCTTTGATCTCATCATCCCACCATGCATCACCTTTTTTCCTACCTTGCTTACTTATTCCACACACGTCTCTAGCAGATTCGCATAGACTCACCTTAATGTGGTTCCATGTTTCCTCTATGCTTAGACCGTTCATTTCCTTCTCATTCAATCTCATTTCTGCACACTTCTCATACTCTCTTCTGACATACTCGTTTTGTAGTCTTTTTATTTTGATTCTTGTTGGAGCTGATACCGTTTTCACCTTAGAGCGCCAGCCGCGAAAGAGGTTTACTTTTGACACCACCAGAAAGTGGTCAGTTTCAACCTCAGCCCCTCTGAAAACTCTTGTGTCCTCGGTAACGGCTCTCAACCTAGAGTCAATAACTACAAAATCGATTATTGATCTTTCAATTCCTCTTTCCCACGTATACTGATGGATACCTTTATGATCAAAGAAAGTATTCGACACAAAAAGGTTCCACTCTAAACATACCTCAAGTATTCTGTTCTCATTATCATTCGTTTTTTTATCCCCGAACATACCTAAGGCCGAATCAAATCCGTCACGTCTAATACCGACCCACCCATTCAAATCGCCCGCCATAATAATCCTTTCATTCAACTCTTTTAGTCTCATAACATCATTCACACCAGTCCAAAAATCATCTTTCACTTCGTCACTTTCAGAATTAACAGGGGCATAGCAAATAATAAGAAACACCCTTGTTAAACCAATTTTGAATCGGATCCACATTATTCTTGGAGTTACACATTCAAACTGCAACATACATTCAACACATTAATCTTAGTAAGATTTCAAAATTTCAGTCGTTGCGGTGCCCTAGGGTCGAAGTTATGACCGACCCCAAGTTTTAAAATGACCGAACCCAAGTATTAAAACGACCGGCCCCAAGTGTTAAAACGATGGATATATAAAAATTTCTTCTATTGGAATATTTTATGATTGATTCGTGTATAGACTATTATTCTGAGTAAGATTCCAAAATATCATTTTAGGATTTTCGGTGCCATAGGGCCGAAATTAGGACCGAACCCATGTGTTACAAATGCTCGTGATACGATGAATTCGTTAAAAAATTTTCTTTTGGAAAATTTTATGATCGATTTGTGTATAGTACATGATCCTTAGTAAGATTCCAAAATTTCAGTCGTTGCGGTACCCTAGGGTCGAAGTTATGACCGACCCCAAGTTTTAAAATGACAGAACCCAAGTATTAAAACAACCTGCCCCAAGTGTTAAAACGACGATTTTTTAAAAATTTCTTTTATTTGAATATTTTTTGATTGATTCGTGTATAGACCATTATTCTGAGTAAGATTCCAAAAAATCAATCCTTTCAGGGCCATAGGGCCGAAATTGGGACCGAACCCATGTGTTACAAATGCTCATGATACGATGAATTCGTTAAAAATTCTTCTTTTAGAAAGTTTTATGATCGATTCGTTTACAATATACGATTCTTATTATGATTCCAAAATTTCAGTCGTTGCGGTGCCCTAGGGTCGAAGTTATGACCGACCCCAAGTTTTAAAATGAACGAACCCAAGTATTAAAACGACCGGCCCCAGGTGTTAAAACGACGATTTTTTAAAAATTTCTTTTATTTGAATATTTTTTGATTGATTCGTGTATAGACCATTATTCTGAGTAAGATTCCAAAAAATGAATCCTTTCAGTGCCATAGGGCCGAAATTGGGACCGAACCCATGTGTTACAAATGCTCGTCATACGATGAATTCGTTAAAAATTCTTCTTTTGGAAAATTTTATGATCGATTCGTGTACAGTACGTGATTCTTAGTAAGATTTCAATATTTCAGTCGATGCGGTGCCATAGGGTCGAAGTTATGACCGACCCCAAGTATTAAAATGATCTAAACAAGTATTAAAACGACCGGCCCCATGTGTTAAAACGATGGTTATATAAAAATTTCTTCTCTTGGAATATTTTATGATTGATTCGTGTATAGACCATAATTCTGAGTAAGATTCCAAAATATCATTTTAGGATTTTCGGTGCCATAGGGCCGTAATTAAAACCAAACCCATGTGTTACAAATGCTCGTGATACGATGAATTCGTTAAAAATTTTTATTTTGGAAAATTTTATGATCGATTTGTGTATAGTACATGATTCTTAGTAAGATTCCAAAATTTCAGTCGTTGCGGTGCCCTAGGGTCGAAGTTATGACCGAACCCAAGTTTTTAAATGACAGAACCCAAGTATTAAAACGACCTGCCCCAAGTGTTAAAACGACGATTTTTTAAAAATTTCTTTTATTTGAATATTTTTTGATTGTTTCGTGTAAAGGACCATTATTCTGAGTAAGAATCCAAAATATCAATCCTTTCGGTGCCATAGGGCCGAAATTGGGACCGAACCCACGTATTACAAATGCTCGTCATACGATAAATTCGTCAAAAATTCTTCTTTAGGAAATTTTTATGATTGATACGTGTACAGTACATGAGGCTTAGTAAGAATCCATAATATCAAGCGTTTCGGTGCCCTAGGGCCAAAGTTATGACCGACCCAAGATTTTAAACGACTGAATCCAAGTATTTAAACGGCCGACCCCAAGTGTTAAAACAATGATTTTTTTTTTAATTTCTTCTATTGGAATATTTTTGATTGTTTCATGTATAGACCATTATTCTGAAACAGACTCCAAATTATCAATCCTTTCGGTGCCATAGAACAGAAATTGTGACCGAACCCATGTGTTACAAATGCTCGTAATAAGATGAATCCGTTAAAAGTTCTTCTTTTGGAAAAGTTTACGATTGATTCGTGTAGAGTACATGATTCTTAGTAAGATTCCGAAATTTCAGTCGTTGCGGTGCCCTAGGGTCGAAGTTATGAACGACCCCAAGTTTTAAAATGACCGAACCCAAGTATTACAACGACCGGCCCTAAGTGTAAAAACGACGATTTTTTAAAAATTTCTTTTATTTGAATATTTTTTGAATGATTCGCGTATAGACCATTATTCTGATTAAGATTCCAAAAAATCAATCCTTTCAGTGCCATAGGGCCGAAATTGGGACCGAACCCATGTGTTACAAATGCTCGTGATACGATGAATTCGTTAAAAATTCTTCTTTTGGAAAATTTTATGATCGATTTGTGTATAGTACATGATTCTTAGTAAGATTCCAAAATTTCAGTCGTTGCGGTGCCCTAGGGTCGAAGTTATGACCGACCCAAAGTTTTAAAATGACAGAATCCAAGTATTAAAACGACCTGCCCCAAGTGTTAAAACGACGATTTTTTAAAAATTTCTTTTATTTGAATATTTTTTGATTGATTCGTGTATAGACCATTATTCTGAGTAAGATTCCAAAAAATGAATCCTTTCAGTGCCATAGGGCCGAAATTGGGACCGAACCCATGTGTTACAAATGCTCGTCATACGATGAATTCGTTAAAAATTCTTCTTTTGGAAAATTTTATGATCGATTCGTGTACAGTACGTGATTCTTAGTAAGATTTCAATATTTCAATCGTTGCGGTGCCCTAGGGTCGAAGTTATGACCGACCCCAAGTATTAAAATGACCGAACCCAAGTATTAAAATGACCGGCCCCATGTGTTAAAACGATGGTTATATAAAAATTTCTTCTATTGGAATATTTTATGATTGATTCGTGTATAGACTATTATTCTGAGTAAGATTCCAAAATACCATTTTAGGATTTTCGGTGCCATAGGGCCGAAATTAGAACCGAACCCATGTGTTACAAATGCTCGTGATACGATGAATTCGTTAAAAATTCTTCTTTTGGAAAATTTTATGATCGATTTGTGTATAGTACATGATTCTTAGTAAGATTCCAAAATTTCAGTCGTTGCGGTGCCCTAGGGTCGAAGTTATGACCGACCCAAAGTTTTAAAATGACAGAATCCAAGTATTAAAACGACCTGCCCCAAGTGTTAAAACGACGATTTTTTAAAAATTTCTTTTATTTGAATATTTTTTGATTGATTCGTGTATAGACCATTATTCTGAGAAAGATTCCAAAAAATGAATCCTTTCAGTGCCATAGGGCCGAAATTGGGACCGAACCCATGTGTTACAAATGCTCGTCATACGATGAATTCGTTAAAAATTCTTCTTTTGGAAAATTTTATGATCGATTCGTGTACAGTACGTGATTCTTAGTAAGATTTCAATATTTCAGTCGATGCGGTGCCCTAGGGTTGAAGTTATGACCGAACCCAAGTTTTTAAATGACAGAACCCAAGTATTAAAACGACCTGCCCCAAGTGTTAAAACGACGATTTTTTAAAAATTTCTTTTATTTGAATATTTTTTGATTGTTTCGTGTAAAGGACCATTATTCTGAGTAAGAATCCAAAATATCAATCCTTTCGGTGCCATAGGGCCGAAATTGGGACCGAACCCACGTATTACAAATGCTCGTCATACGATAAATTCGTCAAAAATTGTTCTTTAGGAAATTTTTATGATTGATACGTGTACAGTACATGATGCTTAGTAAGAATCCATAATATCAAGCGTTTCGGTGCCCTAGGGCCAAAGTTATGACCGACCCAAGATTTTAAACGACTGAATCCAAGTATTTAAACGGCCGACCCCAAGTGTTAAAACAATGATTTTTTTTTAAATTTCTTCTATTGGAATATTTTTGATTGTTTCCAAAAAATCAATCCTTTCAGTGCCATAGGGCCGAAATTGGGACCGAACCCATGTGTTACAAATGCTCGTGATACGATGAATTCGTTAAAAATTCTTCTTTTGGAAAATTTTATGATCGATTTGTGTATAGTACATGATTCTTAGTAAGATTCCAAAATTTCAGTCGTTGCGGTGCCCTAGGGTCGAAGTTATGACCGACCCAAAGTTTTAAAATGACAGAATCCAAGTATTAAAACGACCTGCCCCAAGTGTTAAAACGACGATTTTTTAAAAATTTCTTTTATTTGAATATTTTTTGATTGATTCGTGTATAGACCATTATTCTGAGTAAGATTCCAAAAAATGAATCCTTTCAGTGCCATAGGGCCGAAATTGGGACCGAACCCATGTGTTACAAATGCTCGTCATACGATGAATTCGTTAAAAATTCTTCTTTTGGAAAATTTTATGATCGATTCGTGTACAGTACGTGATTCTTAGTAAGATTTCAATATTTCAATCGTTGCGGTGCCCTAGGGTCGAAGTTATGACCGACCCCAAGTATTAAAATGACCGAACCCAAGTATTAAAATGACCGGCCCCATGTGTTAAAACGATGGTTATATAAAAATTTCTTCTATTGGAATATTTTATGATTGATTCGTGTATAGACTATTATTCTGAGTAAGATTCCAAAATACCATTTTAGGATTTTCGGTGCCATAGGGCCGAAATTAGAACCGAACCCATGTGTTACAAATGCTCGTGATACGATGAATTCGTTAAAAATTCTTCTTTTGGAAAATTTTATGATCGATTTGTGTATAGTACATGATTCTTAGTAAGATTCCAAAATTTCAGTCGTTGCGGTGCCCTAGGGTCGAAGTTATGACCGACCCAAAGTTTTAAAATGACAGAATCCAAGTATTAAAACGACCTGCCCCAAGTGTTAAAACGACGATTTTTTAAAAATTTCTTTTATTTGAATATTTTTTGATTGATTCGTGTATAGACCATTATTCTGAGAAAGATTCCAAAAAATGAATCCTTTCAGTGCCATAGGGCCGAAATTGGGACCGAACCCATGTGTTACAAATGCTCGTCATACGATGAATTCGTTAAAAATTCTTCTTTTGGAAAATTTTATGATCGATTCGTGTACAGTACGTGATTCTTAGTAAGATTTCAATATTTCAGTCGATGCGGTGCCCTAGGGTTGAAGTTATGACCGAACCCAAGTTTTTAAATGACAGAACCCAAGTATTAAAACGACCTGCCCCAAGTGTTAAAACGACGATTTTTTAAAAATTTCTTTTATTTGAATATTTTTTGATTGTTTCGTGTAAAGGACCATTATTCTGAGTAAGAATCCAAAATATCAATCCTTTCGGTGCCATAGGGCCGAAATTGGGACCGAACCCACGTATTACAAATGCTCGTCATACGATAAATTCGTCAAAAATTGTTCTTTAGGAAATTTTTATGATTGATACGTGTACAGTACATGATGCTTAGTAAGAATCCATAATATCAAGCGTTTCGGTGCCCTAGGGCCAAAGTTATGACCGACCCAAGATTTTAAACGACTGAATCCAAGTATTTAAACGGCCGACCCCAAGTGTTAAAACAATGATTTTTTTTTAAATTTCTTCTATTGGAATATTTTTGATTGTTTCATGTAAAGACCATTATTCTGAAACAGACTCCAAATTATCAATCCTTTCGGTGCCATAGAACAGAAATTGTGACCGAACCCAGGTGTTACAAATGCTCGTAATAAGATGAATCCGTTAAAAGTTCTTCTTTTGGAAAAGTTTACGATTGATTCGTGTAGTGTACATGATTCTTAGTAAGATTCCGAAATTTCAGTCGTTGCGGTGCCCTAGGGTCGAAGTTATGAACGACCCCAAGTTTTAAAATGACCGAACCTAAGTATTACAACGACCGGCCCTAAGTGTAAAAACGACGATTTTATTCTGAGTAAACGACTATTATTCTGAGTAAGATTCCAAAATACCATTTTAGGATTTTCGGTGCCATAGGGCCGAAATTAGAACCGAACCCATGTGTTACAAATGCTCGTGATACGATGAATTCGTTAAAAAATTTTCTTTTGGAAAATTTTATGATCGATTTGTGTATAGTACATGATCCTTAGTAAGATTCAAAATTTCAGTCGTTGCGGTGCCCTAGGGTCGAAGTTATGACCGACCCCAAGTTTTAAAATGACAGAACCCAAGTATTAAAACGACCTGCCCCAAGTGTTAAAATGACGATTTTTTTAAAATTTCATTTATTTGAATATTTTTTGATTGATTCGGGTAAAGGACCATTATTCTGAGTAAGAATCCAAAATATCAACCTTTCGGTGCCATAGGGCCGAACTTGGGACCGAACCCACGTATTACAAATGCTCGTCATACGATAAATTCGTTAAAAATTCTTCTTTAGGAAATTTTTATGATTGATACGTGTACAGTACATGATGCTTAGTAAGAATCCATAATATCAAGCGTTTCGGTGCCCTAGGGCGATGGTTATATAAAAATTTCTTCTATTGGAATATTTTATGATTGATTCGTGTATAGACCATAATTCTGAGTAAGATTCCAAAATATCATTTTAGGATTTTCGGTGCCATAGGGCCGTAATTCAAACCAAACCCATGTGTTACAAATGCTCGTGATACGATGAATTCGTTAAAAATTTTTATTTTGGAAAATTTTATGATCGATTTGTGTATAGTACATGATTCTTAGTAAGATTCCAAAATTTCAGTCGTTGCGGTGCCCTAGGGTCGAAGTTATGACCGAACCCAAGTTTTTAAATGACAGAACCCAAGTATTAAAACGACCTGCCCCAAGTGTTAAAACGACGATTTTTTAAAAAATTCTTTTATTTGAATATTTTTTGATTGTTTCGTGTATAGACTGAGACAGACTCCAAATTATCAATCCTTTCGGTGCCAGAGAACCGAAATTGTGACCGAACCCACGTATTACAAATGCTCGTCATACGATAAATTCGTTAAAAATTCTTCTTTAGGAAATTTTTATGATTGATAAGTAAGAATCCTTAGTAAGAATCCATAATATCAAGCGTTTCGGTGCCATAGGGCCAAAGTTATGACCGACCCAAGATTTTAAAGGACTGAACCCAAGTATTTAAACGACCGACCCCAAGTGTTAAAACAATGATTTTTTTTTAAATTCTTCTATTGGATTATTTTTTGATTGATTCGTGTATAGACTATTATTCTGAGTCAGACTCCAAATTATAAATCCTTTCGGTGCCATAGAACCGAAATTGTGACCGAACCCATGTGTTACAAATGCTCGTAATAAGATGAATCCGTTAAAAGTTCTTCTTTTGCAAAAGTTTAAGATTGATTCGTGTAGAGTACATGATTCTTAGTAAGATTCCGAAATTTCAGTTGTTGCGGTGCCCTAGGGTCGAAGTTATGAACGACCCCAAATTTTAAAAAGACCGAACCCAAGTATTACAACGACCGGCCCTAAGTGTAAAAACGACGATTTTTTAAAAATTTATTTTATTTGAATATTTTTTGAATGATTCGTGTAAAGGACCATTATTCTGAGAAAGATTCCAAAATATCAATCCTTTCGGTTGCTATAGGGCCGATATTGGGACCGAACCCACGTATTACATATGCTCGTCATACGATGAATTCGTCAAAATTCTTCTTTTGGAAAATTTTATGAATAATTCGTGTACAGTTCATGATGCTTAGTAAGAATCCATAATATCAAGCGTTTCGCTCCCCTTGGGCCGAAGATATGACCGACCCAAGATATAAAACGACTGAACCCAAGAATTTAAACGACCGACCCCAAGTGTTAAAACAATGATTTTAAAAAAATTTCCTCTATTCTAATATTTTATGATTGATTCGTGTACAGGCCATTATTCTGATTAAGATTCCAAAAAATCAATCCTTTCGGTGACATAGGGCCGAAATTGGGACCGAAACCATGTGTTACAAATGCTCGTGATACGATGAATTCGTTAAAAATTCTTCTTTTGGAAAATTTTATGATCGATTCGTGTACAGTACATGATTCTTAGTAAGATTTCAAAATTTCAGTCGATGCGGTGCCCTAGGGTCGAAGTTATGACCGACCCTAAGTATTAAAATGACCGAACCCAAGTATTAAAACGACCGGCCCCATGTGTTAAAACGATTTATATAAAAATTTCTTCTATTTGAATATTTTTTGATTGATTTGTGTTAAGGACCATTATTTTGAGTAAGATTCCAAAATATCAATCCTTTCGGTGCCATAGGGCCGAAATTGGGACCGAACCCACGAATTACAAATGCTCGTCATACGATGAATTCGTCAAAAATTCTTCTTTTGAAAAATTTTATGAATGATTCGTGTACAGTACATGATGCTTAGTAAGAATCCATAATATCAAGCGTTTCGCTCCCCTAGGGCCGAAGATATGACCGACAAAAGATTTAAAACTACTGAACCCAAGTATGTAAACGACTGACCCCAAGTGTTAAAACAATGATTTATAAAAATTTCTTCTTTTGGAAAAGTTTACGATTGATTCGTGTAGAGTAAGTAAGATTCTTAGTAAGATTCCGAAATTTCAGTTGTTGCGGTGCCCTAGGGTCGAAGTTATGAACGACCCCAAGTTTTAAAATGACCGAACCCAAGTATTACAACGACCGGCCCTAAGTGTAAAAACGACGATTTTTTAAAAATTTCTTTTATTTGAATATTTTTTGATTGATTCGTGTAAAGGACCATTATTTTGGAAAAGATTCCAAAACATCAATCCTTTCGGTGCCATAGGGCCGAAATTGGGACCGAACCCACGAATTACAAATGCTCGTCATACGATGATTTCGTCAAAAATTCTTCTTTTGGAATATTTTATTAATGATTCGTGTACAGTACATGCTGATTAGTCAGAATCCATAATATCAAGCATTTCGCTTTCCTAGGGCCGAAGATATTACCGACAATGATTTTTAAAAATTTCTTCTATTGGAATGATGTTAAAACAATGATTTTTAAAAATTTCTTCTATTGGAATATTTTATGATTGATTCGTGTATAGACCATTATTCTGAGTAAGATTCCAAAATATCATTTTAGGATTTTCGGTGCCATAGGGCCGAAATTAGAACCGAACCCATGTGTTACAAATGCTCGTGATACGATGAATTCGATAAAAATTTTTCTTTTGGAAAATTTTATGATCGATTTGTGTATAGTACATGATTCTTAGTAAGATTTCAAAATTTCAGTCGTTGCGGTGCCCTAGGGTCGAAGTTATGACCGACCCCAAGTTTTAAAATTATCGAACCCAAGTATTAAAACGACCGGCCCCAAGTGTTAAAACGACGATTTTTTAAAAATTTCTTTTATTTGAATATTTTTTGATTGATTCGTGTATAGACCATTATTCTGAGTAAGATTCCAAAAAATCAATCCTTTCAGTGCCATAGGGCCGAAATTGGGACCGAACCCATATGTTACAAATGCTCGTGATACGATGAATTCGTTAAAAATTCTTCTTTTGGAAAATTTTATGATCGATTCGTGTACAGTACGTGATTCTTAGTAAGATTTCAATATTTCAGTCGATGCGGTGCCCTAGGGTCGAAGTTATGACCGACCCCAAGTATTAAAATGACCGAACCCAAGTATTAAAACGACCGGCCCCATGTGTTAAAACGATGGTTATATAAAAATTTCTTCTATTGGAATATTTTATGATTGATTCGTGTATAGACCATAATTCTGAGTAAGATTCCAAAATATCATTTTAGGATTTTCGGTGCCATAGGGCCGAAATTAAAACCAAACCCATGTGTTACAAATGCTCGTGATACGATGAATACGTTAAAAATTTTTATTTTGGAAAATTTTATGATCGATTTGTGTATAGTACATGATTCTTAGTAAGATTTCAAAATTTCAGTCGTTGCGGTGCCCTAGGGTCGAAGTTATGACCGACCCCAAGTTTTAAAATTATCGAACCCAAGTATTAAAACGACCGGCCCCAAGTGTTAAAACGACGATTTTTTAAAAATTTCTTTTATTTGAATATTTTTTGATTGATTCGTGTATAGACCATTATTCTGAGTAAGATTCCAAAAAATCAATCCTTTCAGTGCCATAGGGCCGAAATTGGGACCGAACCCATGTGTTACAAATGCTCGTGATACGATGAATTCGTTAAAAATTCTTCTTTTGGAAAATTTTATGATCGATTCGTGTACAGTACGTGATTCTTAGTAAGATTTCAATATTTCAGTCGATGCGGTGCCCTAGGGTCGAATTATGACCGACCCCAAGTATTAAAATGACCGAACCCAAGTATTAAAACGACCGGCCCCATGTGTTAAAACGATGGTTATATAAAAATTTCTTCTATTGGAATATTTTATGATTGATTCGTGTATAGACCATAATTCTGAGTAAGATTCCAAAATATCATTTTAGGATTTTCGGTGCCATAGGGCCGAAATTAAAACCAAACCCATGTGTTACAAATGCTCGTGATACGATGAATACGTTAAAAATTTTTATTTTGGAAAATTTTATGATCGATTTGTGTATAGTACATGATTCTTAGTAAGATTCCAAAATTTCAGTCGTTGCGGTGCCTTAGGGTCGAAGTTATGACCGAACCCAAGTTTTTAAATGACAGAACCCAAGTATTAAAACGACCTGCCCCAAGTGTTAAAACGACGATTTTTTAAAAATTTCTTTTATTTGAATATTTTTTGATTGTTTCGTGTATAGACTGAGACAGACTCCAAATTATCAATCCTTTCGGTGCCAGAGAACCGAAATTGTGACCGAACCCACGTATTACAAATGCTCGTCATACGATAAATTCGTTAAAAATTCTTCTTTAGGAAATTTTTATGATTGATAAGTAAGAATCCTTAGTAAGAATCCATAATATCAAGCGTTTCGGTGCCATAGGGCCAAAGTTATGACCGAGCCAAGATTTTAAAGGACTGAACCCAAGTATTTAAACGACCGACCCCAAGTGTTAAAACAATGATTTTTTTTAAAATTCTTCTATTGGATTATTTTTTGATTGATTCGTGTATAGACTATTATTCTGAGTCAGACTCCAAATAATAAATCCTTTCGGTGCCATAGAACCGAAATTGTGACCGAACCCATGTGTTACAAATGCTCGTAATAAGATGAATCCGTTAAAAGTTCTTCTTTTGCAAAAGTTTAAGATTGATTCGTGTACAGTACATGATTCTTAGTAAGATTCCGAAATTTCAGTCGTTGCGGTGCCCTAAAATATCATCCTTTCGGTGCCATAGGGCCGAAATTGGGACCGAACCCACGAATTACAAATGCTCGTCATACGATGAATTCGTCAAAAATTCTTCTTTTGGAAAATTTTATGATCGATTTGTGTATAGTACATGATTCTTAGTAAGATTCCAAAATTTCAGTCGTTGCGGTGCCCTAGGGTTAAAGTTATGACCGACACCAAGTTTTAAAATAAACGAACCCAAGTATTAAAACGACCGGCCCCAAGTGTAAAAACGACGATTTTTGAAAAATTTCTTTTATTTGAATATTTTTTGAATGATTCGTGTAAAGGACCATTATTCTGAGTAAGATTCCAAAATATCAATCCTTTCGGTTGCTATAGTGCCGAAATTGGGACCGAACCCATGTGTTACAAATGCTCGTCATACGATGAATTCGTTAAAAATTCTTCTTTTGGAAAATTTTATGGTCGATTCGTGTACAGTACATGATTCTTAGTAAGATTTCAAAGTTTCAGTCGTTGCGGTGCCCTAGGGTCAAAGTTATGACCGACCCCAAGTTTGAAAATGAACGAACCCAAGTATTAAAACGACCGGCCCCAAGTGTTAAAACGACGATTTTTAAAAAATTTCTTTTATTTGAATATTTTTTGATTGATTCGTGTAAAGGAGCATTATTTTGAGTAAGATTCCAAAATATCAATCCTTTCGGTGCTATAGGGCCGAAATTGGGACCGAACCCACGAATTACAAATGCTCGTCATACGATGAATTCGTCAAAAGTTCTTCTTTTGGAAAATTTTATGAATGATTCGTGTACAGATGCTTAGTAAGAATCCATAATATCAAGCGTTTCGCTCCCCTTTGGCCGAAGATATGACCGACAAAAGATTTAAAACTACTGAACCCAAGTATGTAAACGACCGACTCCAAGTTTTAAAACAATGATTTATAAAAATTTCTTCTTTTGGAAAAGTTTACGATTGATTCGTGTAGAGTACATGATTCTTAGTAAGATTCCGAAATTTCAGTCGTTGCGGTGCCCTAGGGTCGAAGTTATGAACGACCCCAAGTTTTAAAATGACCGAACCCAAGTATTACAACGACCGACCCTAAGTGTAAAAACGACGATTTTTTAAAAATTTCTTTTATTTGAATATTTTTTGAATGATTCGTGTATAGACCGTTATTCTGATTAAGATTCCAATAAATCAATCCTTTCAGTGCCATAAGGCCGAAATTGGGACCAAACCCATGTGTTACAAATGCTCGTGATACGATGAATTCGTTAAAAATTCTTCTTTTGGAAAATTTTATGATCGATTCGTGTACAGTATATGATTCTTAGTAAGATTTAAAAATTTCAGTCGTTGCGGTGCCCTAGGGTCGAAGTTATGACCGACCCCAAGTTTTAAAATGACCGAACCCAAGTATTACAACGACCGGCCCTAAGTGTAAAAACGACGATTTTTTAAAAATTTATTTTATTTGAATATTTTTTGAATGATTCGTGTAAAGGACCATTATTCTGAGTAAGATTCCAAAATATCAATCCTTTCGGTTGCTATAGGGCCGAAATTGGGACCGAACCCATGTGTTACAAATGCCCGTGATACTATGAATTCGTTAAAAATTCTTCTTTTGGAAAATTTTATGATCGATTCGTGTACAGATGCTTAGTAAGAATCCATAATATCAAGCGTTTCGCTCCCCTAGGGCCGAAGATATGACCGACAAAAGATTTAAAACTACTGAACCCAAGTATGTAAACGACCGACTCCAAGTTTTAAAACAATGATTTATAAAAATTTCTTCTTTTGGAAAAGTTTACGATTGATTCGTGTAGAGTACATGATTCTTAGTAAGATTCCGAAATTTCAGTCGTTGCGGTGCCCTAGGGTCGAAGTTATGAACGACCCCAAGTTTTAAAATGACCGAACCCAAGTATTACAACGACCGACCCTAAGTGTAAAAACGACGATTTTTTAAAAATTTCTTTTATTTGAATATTTTTTGAATGATTCGTGTATAGACCGTTATTCTGATTAAGATTCCAATAAATCAATCCTTTCAGTGCCATAAGGCCGAAATTGGGACCAAACCCATGTGTTACAAATGCTCGTGATACGATGAATTCGTTAAAAATTCTTCTTTTGGAAAATTTTATGATCGATTCGTGTACAGTATATGATTCTTAGTAAGATTTAAAAATTTCAGTCGTTGCGGTGCCCTAGGGTCGAAGTTATGACCGACCCCAAGTTTTAAAATGACAGAACACAAGTATTAAAACGACCTGCCCCAAGTGTTAAAACGACGATTTTTTTAAAATTTCTTTTATTTGAATGTTTTTTGATTGATTCGTGTAAAGGACCATTATTTTGAGTAAGATTCCAAAATATCAATCCTTTCGGTGCCATAGGGCCGAAATTGGGACCGAACCCACGAATTACAAATGCTCGTCATACGATGATTTCGTCAAAAATTCTTCTTTTGGAAAATTTTATTAATGATTCGTGTACAGTACATGATGCTTAGTTAGAATCCATAATATCAAGCATTTCCGACAATGATTTTGAAAAATTTCTTCTATTGGAATGATGTTAAAACAATGATTTTTAAAAATTTCTTCTATTGGAATATTTTATGATTGATTCGTGTATAGACCATCATTCTGAGTAAGATTCCAAAATATCATTTTAGGATTTTCGGTGCCATAGGGCCGAAATTAGAACCGAACCCATGTGTTACAAATGCTCGTGATACGATGAATTCGTTAAAAAATTTTCTTTTGGAAAATTTTATGATCGATTTGTGTATAGTACATGATTCTTAGTAAGATTCCAAAATTTCAGTCGTTGCGGTGCCCTAGGGTCGAAGTTATGACCGACCCCAAGTTTTTAAATGACAGAACCCAAGTATTAAAACGACCTGCCCCAAGTGTTAAACCGACGATTTTTTAAAAATTTCTTTATTTTGAATATTTTTTGATTGATTCGTGTATAGACCATTATTCTGAGTAAGATTCCAAAAAATCAATCCTTTCAGTGCCATAGGGCCGAAATTGGGACCGAACCCATGTGTTACAAATGCTCGTCATACGATGAATTCGTTAAAAATTCATTTTTTTGGAAAATTTTATGATCGATTCGTGTACAGTACGTGATTCTTAGTAAGATTTCAATATTTCAGTCGTTGCGGTGCCCTAGGGTCGAAGTTATGACCGACCCCAAGTATTAAAATGACCGAACCCAAGTATTAAAACGACCGGCCCCATGTGTTAAAACGATGGTTATATAAAAATTTCTTCTATTGGAATATTTTATAATTGATTCGTGTATAGGCTATTATTCTGAGTAAGATTCCAAAATACCATTTTAGGATTTTCGGTGCCATAGGGCCGAAATTAGAACCGAACCCATGTGTTATAAATGCTCGTGATACGATGAATTCTTTAAAAATTTTTCTTTTGGAAAATTTTATGATCGATTTGTGTATAGTACATGATCCTTAGTAAGTTTCCAAAATTTCAGTCGTTGCGGTGCCCTAGGGTCGAAGTTATGACCGACCCCAAGTTTTAAAATGACAGAACCCAAGTAATAAAACGACCTGCCCCAAGTGTTAAAACGACGATTTTTTAAAATTTCTTTTATTTGAATATTTTTTGATTGATTCGTGTAACGGACCATTATTTTGAGTAAGATTCCAAAATATCAATCCTTTCGGTGCCATAGGGCCGAAATTGGGACCGAACCCACGAATTACAAATGCTCGTCATACGATAAATTCGTCAAAAATTCTTCTTTAGGAAATTTTCATGATTGATACGTGTACAGTACAGGATGCTTAGTAAGAATCCATAATATCAAGCGTTTCAGTACCCTAGGGCCAAAGTTATGACCGACCCAAGATTTTAAACGACTGAACCCAAGTATTTAAACGACCGACCCCAAGTGTTAAAACAATGATTTTTTTTTTAATTTCTTCTATTGGAATATTTTTGATTGTTTCGTGTATAGACCATTATTTTGAGACAGACTCCAAATTATCAATCCTTTCGGTGCCATAGAACCGAAATTGTGACCGAACCCACGTGTTACAAATGCTCGTAATAAGATGAATGCGTTAAAAGTTCTTGTTTTGGACAAGTTTATGATTGATTCGTGTAGAGTACGTGATTCTTAGTAAGATTTCAATATTTCAGTCGTTGCGGTACCCTAGGGTCGAAGTTATAAACGACCCCAAGTTTTAAAATGACCAAACCCAAGTATTACAACGACCGGCCCTAAGTGTAAAAACGACGATTTTTTAAAAATTTATTTTATTTGAATATTTTTTGAATGATTCGTGTAAAGGACCATTATTCTGAGTAAGATTCGAAAATATCAATCCTTTCGGTTGCTTTAGGGCCGAAATTGGGACGGAACCCATGTGTTACAAATGCTCGTCATACGATGAATTCGTTAAAAATTCTCCTTTTGGAAAATTTTATGATCGATTCGTGTATAGTACATGATGCTTAGTAAGAATCCATAATATCGAGCGTTTCGCTCCCCAAGAGCCGAAGTTATGACCGACGAAAGATTTAAAACTACTGAACCCAAGTATGTAAACGACAGACCCCAAGTGTTAAAACAATGATTTATAAAAATTTCTTCTATAGGAATATTTTATGATTGATTCGTGTATAGACCATTATTCTGAGTAAGATCCAAAATATCATTTTAGGATTGTCGGTGCCATAGGGCTGAAATTAGAACCGAACCCATGTGTTACAAATGCTCGTCATACGATGAATTCGTTAAAAATTCTTCTTTTGGAAAATTTTATGATCGATTCGTGTACAGTACATGATTCCTAGTAAGATTTCAAAATTTCAGTCGTTGCGGTGCCCTAGGGTCGAAGTTATGACCGACCCCAAGTTTTAAAATGACAGAACCCAAGTATTAAAACGACTTGCACCAAGTGTTAAAACGACGATTTTTTAAAAATTTCTTTTATTTGAATATTTTTTAATTAATTCGTGTAAAGGACCATTATTGTGAGTAAGAATCCAAAATATCAATCCTTTCGGTGCCATAGGGCCGAAATTGGGACCGAACCTACGTATTACTCGTCATACGATAAATTCGTCAAAAATTCTTCTTTAGGAAATTTTTATGATTGATACGTGTACAGTACAGGATGCTTAGTAAGAATCCATAATATCAAGGGTTTCAGTGCCCTAGGGCCAAAGTTACGACCGACCCAAGATTTTAAACGACCGACCCCAAGTGTTAAACAATGATTTTTAAAAATTTCTTCTATTGGAATATTTTATGATTGATTCGTGTATAGACCATTATTCTGAGTAAGATTCCAAAATATCATTTTAGGATTTTCGGTGCCATAGGGCCGAAATTAGAACCGAACCCATGTGTTACAAATGCTCGTGATACGATGAATTCGATAAAAATTTTTCTTTTGGAAAATTTTATGATCGATTTGTGTATAGTACATGATTCTTAGTAAGATTTCAAAATTTCAGTCGTTGCGGTGCCTTAGGGTCGAAGTTATGACGGACCCCAAGTTTTAAAATGACCGAACCCAAGTATTAAAACGACCGGCCCCAAGTGTTAAAACGACGATTTTTTAAAAATTTCTTTTATTTGAATATTTTTTGATTGATTCGTGTATAGACCATTATTCTGAGACAGACTCCAAAAAATCAATCCTTTCAGTGCCATAGGGCCGAAATTGGGACCGAACCCATGTGTTACAAATGCTCGTCATACGATGAATTCGTTAAAAATTCTTATTTTGGAAAATTTCAATATTTCAGTCGATGCGGTGCCCTAGGGTCGAAGTTATGACCGACCCCAAGTATTAAAATGACCGAACCCAAGTATTAAAACGACCGGCCCCATGTGTTAAAACGATGGTTATATAAAAATTTCTTCTATTGGATTATTTTATGATTGATTCGTGTATAGACCATTATTCTGAGTAAGATTCCAAAATATCATTTTAGGATTTTCGGTGCCATAGGGCCGAAATTAAAACCGAACCCATGTGTTAAAAATGCTCGTGATACGATGAATTCGTTCAAAATTTTTCTTTTGGAAAATTTTATGATCGATTTGTGTATTGTACATGATTCTTAGTAAGATTCCAAAATTTCAGTCGTTGCGGTGCCCTAGGGTCGAAGTTATGACCGAACCCAAGTTTTTAAATGACAGAACCCAAGTATTAAAACGACCTGCCCAAAGTGTTAAAACGAAGATTTTTTAAAAATTTCTTTTATTTGAATATTTTTTGATTGTTTCGTGTATAGACCATTATTCTGAGACAGACTCCAAATTATCAATCCTTTCGGTGCCATAGAACCGAAATTGTGACCGAACCCACGTATTACAAATGCTCGTCATACGATAAATTCGTTAAAAATTCTTCTTTAGGAAATTTTTATGATTGATAAGTAAGAATCCTTAGTAAGAATCCATAATATCAAGCGTTTCGGTGCCCTTGGGCCAAAGTTATGACCGACCCAAGATTTTAAACGACTGAAACCAAGTATTTAAACGACCGACCCCAAGTGTTAAAACAATGATTTTTTTTTAATTTCTTCTATCGGAATATTTTTGATTGTTTCTTGTATAGACCATTATTCTGAGTCAGACTCCAAATTATAAATCCTTTCGGTGCCATAGAACCGAAATTGTGACCGAACCCATGTGTTACAAATGCTCGTAATAAGATGAATCCGTTAAAAGTTCTTCTTTTGGAAAATTTTATGATTGATTCGGGTACAGTACATGATTCTTAGTAAGATTCCTAAATTTCAGTCGTTGCGGTGCCCTAGGGTCGAAGTTTTGAACGAACCCAAGTTTTAAAATGACCGAACTTAAGTATTACAACTACCGGCCCTAAGTGTAAAAACGACGATTTTTTAAAAATTTATTTTATTTGAATATTTTTTGAATGATTCGTTTAAAGGACCATTATTCTGAGTAAGATTCCAAAATATCAATCCTTTCGGTGCCATAGGGCCAAAATTGGGAACGAACCCACGAATTACAAAAGCTCGTCATACGATGAATTCGTCAAAAATTCTTCTTTTGGAAAATTTTATGATCGATTCGTGTACAGTACATGATTCTTATTAAGATTCCGAAATTTAAGTCGTTGCGGTGTCCTAGGGTCGAAGTTATGAACGACCCCAAGTTTTAAAATGACCGAACCGAAGTATTTAAACGACCGACCCCAAGTGTTAAAACAATGATTTTTTTTAATTTCTTCTATTGGAATATTTTTTGATTGATTCGTGTATAGACCATTATTCTGAGTCAGACTCCAAATTATCAATCATTTCGGTGCCATAGAACCGTAATTGAGACCGAACCCATGTGTTACAAATGTTCGTAATAAGATGAATCCGTTAAAACTTCTTCTTTTGGAAAAGTTTATGATTGATTCGTGTACAGTACATGATTCTTAGAAAGATTCCGAAATTTCAGTCGTTGCAGTGCCCTAGGGTCGAAGTTATGACCGACCCCAAGTTATAAAATGACCGAACCCAAGTATTAAAATGACCGGCCCCAAGTTTTAAAACGACGATTTTTAAAAAATTTCTTTTATTTGAATATTTTTTTATTGATTCGTGTAAAGGACCATTATTTTGAGTAAGATTCCAAAATATCAATCCTTTCGGTGCCATAAGGCCGAAATTGGGACCGAACCCATGTGTTACAAATGCTCGTGATACGATGAATTCGTTAAAAATTCTTCTTTTGGAAAATATTATGATCGATTTACATGATTACATGATTCTTAGTAAGATTCCAAAATTTCAGTCGTTGCGGTGCACTAGGGTCGAAGTTATGACCGACCCCAAATTTTAAAATGACCGAACCCAAGTATTAAAACGACCGGCCCTAAGTGTAAAAACGACGAAAAAATTTCTTTTATTTGAATATTTTTTGAATGATTCGTGTAAAAGACCATTATTCTGAGTAAGTTCCAAAATATCAATCCTTTCGGTTGCCATAGGGAAGAAATTGGGACCGAACCCACGTTTTACATATGCTCGTCATACGATGAATTCGTCAAAATTCTTCTTCTGGAGAATTTTATGTTTGATTCGTGTTCAGTACATGATACTTAGTTAGAACCCATAATATCAAGCGTTTCGGTGCCCTAGGGCCGAAGTTATGACCGACTCAAAATTTAAAACGACTGAACCCAAGTATTTAAACGACCGACCCCAAGTGTTAAAACAATGATTTTTAAAAATTTCTTCTCTTGGAATATTTTATGATTGATTTGTGTATAGACCATTATTCTGAGTAAGATTCCAAAATATTAATGCTTTCGGTGCCATAGGGCCGAAATTGGGTACGAACCCATGTGTTACAAATGCTCGTGATACGATGAATTCGTTAAAAATTCTTCTTTTGGAAAATATTATGATCGATTCGTGTACAGTGCATGATTCTTAGTAAGATTTCAAAATTTCAGTCGTTGCGGTGCCCTAGGGTCGAAGTTATGACCGACCCCAAGTTTGAAAATTACCGAACCCAAGTATTAAAACGACCGACCCCAAGTGTAAAAACGACGATTTTTTAAAAATTTCTTTTATTTGAATATTTTTGATTGATTCCTGTAAAGGACCATTATTCATTTTCCAAAATAACAATACTTTCGGTTGCCATAGGGCCGAAATTGGGACCGAACCCACGTATTACATATGCTCGTAATAAGATGAATTTGTCAAAATTCTTCTTTTGGAAAATTTTATGAATGATTCGTGTACAGTTCATGATTCTTAGTAAGAATCCATAATATCAAGCGTTTCAGTGCCCTCGTGCCGAAGTTATGACCGACCCATGAATTAAAACGATTTAACCCAAGTATTAAAATTTCTTCTTTTGGA
Source organism: Limnephilus marmoratus (assembly GCA_917880885.1). NCBI lineage: Eukaryota > Metazoa > Arthropoda > Insecta > Trichoptera > Limnephilidae > Limnephilus > Limnephilus marmoratus. The sequence continues at coordinate 41,270,983 of OU862922.1, read as the reverse complement.
ATATTTTATGATTGATTCGTATGTAGACCAGTTTTCTGAGTAAGATTCCAAAATATCAATCCTTTCGGTGCCATAGGGCCGAAATTGGGACCAAACCCATGTGTTACAAATGCTCGTGATACGATGAATTCGTTAAAAATTCTTCTATTGGAAAATTGCGGTGCCCTAGTGTCCAAATTATGACCGACCCCAAGTTTTAAAAATTTAAAATGACAGAACTCAATTTGAAAACGACCGGCCCCAAGTGTTAAAACGACGATTTTTAAAAATTTCTTTTATTTGAATATTTTTTGAATGATTCGTGTAAAGGACCATTATTCTGAGTAAGTAAGTAAGTGCCATAGGGAAGAAATTGGGACCGAACCCACGTATTACATATGCTCGTCATACGATGAATTCGTCAAAATTCTTCTTTTGGAAAATTTTATGTTTGATTCGTGTACAGTACATGATACTTAGTAAGAATCCATAATATCAAGCGTTTTGGTGCCATAGGGCTGAAGTTATGACCGACTCAAGATTTAAAACGACTGAACCCAAGTATTTAAACGACCGACCCCAAGGGTTAAAACGATGATTTTTTAAAAATTTCTTACATTTGAATAATTTTTGACTGATTCGTGTAAAGGACCATTATTCTGAGTAAGATTCCAAAATATCAATCCTTTCGGTTGCCATAGTTCCGAAATTGGGACCGAACCCACGTATTACATATGCTCGTCATACGATGAATTCGTCAAAATTTTTCTTTTGGAAAATTTTATGATTGATTCGTGTACAGTACATGATGCTTAGTAAGAATCCATAATATCAAGCGTTTCGGTGCCCTAAGGCCGAAGTTATGACCGACCCCAAGTTTTAAAATGACCGAACCCAAGTATTACAACGACCGGCCCCAAGTTTTTAAACGAGAATTTTTTAAAAAATGATTCTCTTGGAATATTTTTTGATTGATTCGTGAATAGACCATTATTCTAAGTAAGATTCCAAAATATAAATCCTTTCGGTGTCCTAGGGCCAATGTTATGACAGACACAAGTTTAAAAAGGACCGAACCCAAGAATTAAAACGACCGACCCCAAGTCTTAAAACTGTGATTTTTTACAAATATCTTCTATTGGAATATTTTTTGATTGATTCGTGTATAGACCATTATTCTGATTAAGATTCCAAAATATCAATCCTTTCGGTGCAATAGGGACGAAATTCTGACCGAACCCATGTGTTACAAATGCTCGTCGTATGACGAATTCGTCAAAAATTCTTCTTTTGGAAAATTTTATGATTGATTCTTGTACAGTACATGATTCTTAGTAAGAATCCAATATATCGATTTTGGACAATTTTATGATTGATTTGTTTTCAGTAAACGATTCTTAGTAAGATTCCAAAATATCGATCTGTTCGGTGCCATAGAACTGAAATTGTGACCGAACCCATGTGTTACAATTGCTCTTAATACGATGAATTCGTTAAAAGTTCTTCTTTTGGAAAATTTTATGATTGATTCGTGTACAGTACATGATTCTTAGTAAGACTCCAAAATTTCAGTCGTTGCGGTGCCCTAGGGTCGAAGTTATGACCGACCCCACGTTTTAAAATGACCGAACCCAAGTATTACAACGACCGGCCCCAAGTTTTTAAACGAGAATTTTTAAAAAAATGATTCTCTTGGAATATTTTTGATTGATTCGTGAATAGACCATTATTCTGAGTATGATTCCAAAATATCAATCCTTTCGGTGCAATAGGGACGAAATTCTGACCGAACCCATGTGTTACAAATGCTCGTCATACGATGAATTCGTCAAAAATTCTTCTTTTGGAAAATTTTATGATTGATTCGTGTACAGTACATGATTCTTAGTAAGAATCTAATATATCAATTTTGGACAATTTTATGATTGATTTGTTTTCAGTAAACGATTCTTAGTAAGATTCCAAAATATCGATCTGTTCGGTGCCATTGAACTGAAATTGTGACCGAACCCATGTGTTACAAATGCTCGTATTACGATGAATTCGTTAAAAGTTCTTCTTTTGGAAAATTTTATGATTGATTCGTGTACAGTACATGATTCTTAGTAAGACTCCAAAATTTCAGTCGTTGCAGTGCTCTAGGGTCGAAGTTATGACCGACCCCAAGTTTTAAAATGACCGAACCCAAGTATTACAACGACCGGCCCCAAGTTTTTAAACGAGAATTTTTTAAAAAATGATTCTCTTGGAATATTTTTTGATTGATTCGTGAATAGACCATTATTCTGAGTAAGATTCCAAAATATAAATCCTTTCGGTGGCATAGGGCCGAAAATGTGACCAAACCCATGTGTTACAAATGCTCGTAATACGATGAATTCGTTAAAAATTCTTCTTTTGGAAAATTCTCGTGTACGTAGTACATGATTCTTAATAAGATTCCAAATTTTCAGTCGTTTCGGTGCCCTAGGGTCGAAGTTATAACCGACCCCAAGTTTTAAAATGACCGAACCCAAGTGTTAAAACGACGATCTTTTAAAAATTTCTTTTATTGGAATATTTTTTGATTGATTCGTGTATAGACCATTATTCTGAGTAAGTTTCCAAAATATTAATCCTTTTGTTGCCATAGAACCGAAATTCTGACCGAACCCAAGTGTTACAAATGCTCGTCATACGATGAATTCGTCAAAAATTCTTGTTTTGAAAATTTTATGATTGATTCGTGTATAGTACATGATTCTTAGTAAGAATCCAATATATCGATTTTGGATAATTTTATGATTGATTTGTTTTCAGTAAACGATTCTTAGTAAGATTCCAAAATATCGATCTGTTCGGTGCCATAGAACTGAAATTGTGACCGAACCCATGTGTTACAAATGCTCGTAATACGATGAATTCGTTAAAAGTTCTTCTTTTGAAAGTTTTATGTTTGATTCGTGTACAGTACATGATTCTTAGTAAGATTCCAAAATTTCAGTCGCTGCGGTTCCCTAGGGTCGAAGTTATGACCGACCCCAAGTTTTAAAATGATCGAACCCAAATATTACAACGACCGGCCCCAAGTTTTTAAACGAGAATTTTTTAAAAAATGATTCTCTTGGAATATTTTTTGATTGATTCGTGAATAGACCATTATTCTAAGTAAGATTCCAAAATATCAATCCTTTCGGTGGCACAGTGCCAAAATTGTGACCGAACCCATGTGTTACAAATGCTCGTAATACGATGAATTCGTTAAAAATTCTTCTTTTGGAAAATTTTATGATTGATTTATTTTCAGTAAACGATTCTTAGTAAGATTTAAAAATATCACTCTATTCGGTGCCATAGAACCGAAATTGTGACCGAACCCATGTGTTACAAATGCTTGTAATACGAAGAATTCGTTAAAAGTTCTTCTTTTGAAAGTTTTATGTTTGATTCGTGTACAGTACATGATTCTTAGTAAGATTCCAAAATTTCAGTTGCTGCGGTTCCCTAGGGTCGAAGTTATGACCGACCCCAAGTTTTAAAATGACCGAACCCAAATATTACAACGACCGGCCCCAAGTTTTTAAACGAGAATTTTTTAAAAAATGATTCTCTTGGAATATTTTTTGATTGATTCGTGAATAGACCATTATTCTAAGTAAGATTCCAAAATATCAATCTTTTCGGTGGCATAGGGCCGAAATTGTGACTGAACCCATGTGTTACAAATGCTCGTAATACGATGAATTCGTTAAAAATTCTTCTTTTGGAAAATTTTATGATTGATTCGTGTACAGTACATAATTCTTAGTAAGAATCCAAAATTTCAAGCGTTTTAAAATATCAAGGGCTAACCCTAGGGCCGAAGTTATGACCAACCCAAGTTTTAAAACGACTGAACCCTAGGTAATACACGACCGACCCCAAGTGTGAAAACGATAATTTTCTTAAAAAAATTTCTTTTGAAAGATTTTTTGATTGATTCGTCTACAGTACATTATTCTTAGAAAGAATCCAAAATTTCAAGCGTTGTGGTGCCCTACCGCCGAAGTTTTGACCGAGCCAAGTTTAAAAAAGACCATTTTCTAAAAAAAATTGTTTTTAAAGATTTTTTGATTGACTCGTGTTTAGACTATGATTCATCGTAAGAATCAAAATTTCAGTCGTTTTGGTGTCCTAGGGCCAATGTTGTGACAGACACAAGTTTAAAAAGGACCGAACCCAAGTATTAAAACGACCGAACCCAAGTGTTAAAACTGTGATTTTTTACATATTTCTTCTATTGGAATATTTTTTGATTGATTCGTGTATAGACCATTATTCTGAGTAAGATTCCAAAATATCAATCCTTTCGGTGCAATAGGGACGAAATTCTGACCGAACCCATGTGTTACAAATGCTCGTCATACGATGAATTCGTCAAAAATTCTTCTTTTGGAAAATTTTATGATTGATTCCTGTACAGTACATGATTCTTAGTAAGAAACCAATATATCGATTTTGGACAATTTTATGATTGATTTGTTTTCAGTAAACGATTCTTAGTAAGATTCCAAAATATCGATCTGTTCGGTGCCATAGAACTGAAATTGTGACCGAACCCATGTGTTACAATTGCTCGTAATACGATGAATTCGTTAAAAGTTCTTCGTATGGAAAATTTTATGATTGATTCGTGTACAGTACATGATTCTTAGTAAGATTCCAAAATTTCAGTCGTTGCGGTGCCCTAGGGTCGAAGTTATGACCGACCCCATGTTTTAAAATGACCGAACCCAAGTATTACAACGACCGGCCCCAAGTTTTTAAACGAGAATTTTTTAAAAAATGATTCTTTTGGAATATTTTTTGATTGATTCGTGAATAGACCATTATTCTAAGTAAGATTCCAAAATATCAATCCTTTCGGTGGCACAGTGCCAAAATTGTGACCGAACCCATGTGTTACAAATGCTCGTAATACGATGAATTCGTTAAAAATTCTTCTTTTGGAAAATTTTATGATTGATTCGTGTACAGTACATGATTCTTAGTAAGATTCCAAATTTTCAGTCTTTTCGGTGCCCTAGGGTCGAAGTTATAACCTACCCCAAGTTTTAAAATGACCGAACCCAAGTGTTAAAACGACGATTTTTTAAAAATTTCTTTTATTGGAATATTTTTTGATTGATTCGTGTATAGACCATTATTCTGAGTAAGATTCCAAAATATCAATCCTTTTGTTGCCATAGAACCGAAATTCTGACCGAACCCAAGTGTTACAAATGCTCGTCATACGATGAATTCGTCAAAAATTCTTCTTTTGGAAAATTTTATGATTGATTCGTGTAGAGTACATGATTCTTAGTACGAATCCAATATATCGATTTTGGATAATTTTATGATTGATTTGTTTTCAGGAAACGATTCTTAGTAAGATTTAAAAATATCAATCTGTTCGGTGCCATAGAACCGAAATTGTGACCGAACCCATGTGTTACAAATGCTCGTAATACGATGAATTACTTAAAAGTTCTTCTTTTGGAAAATTTTATGATTGATTCCAAAATTTCAGTCGTTGCGGTGCCCTAGGGTCGAAGTTATGACCGACCCCAAGTTTTAAAATGACCGAACCCAAGTATTACAACGACCGGCCCCATGTTTTTAAACGAGAATTTTTTTAAAAATGATTCTCTTGAAATATTTTTTGCTTGATTCGTGAATAGACCCTTATTCTAAGTAAGATTCCAAAATATCAATCCTTTCGGTGGCATAGGGCCGAAATTGTGACCGAACCCATGTGTTACAAATGCTCGTAATACGATGAATTCGTTAAAAATTCTTCGTTTGGAAAACTTTATGATTGATTCGTGTACAGTACATGATTCTTAGTAAGATTCCAAAATTTCAGTCGTTTCGGTGCCCTAGTGTCAAAGTTATAACCGACCCCAAGTTTTAAAATGACCGATCCCAAGTGTTAAAACGACGATTTTTTAAAAATTTCTTTTATTGGAATATTTTTTGATTGATTCGTGTATAGACCATTATTCTGAGTAAGATTCCAAAATATCAATCCTTTTGGTGCTATAGAACCGAAATTCTGACCGAACCCATGTGTTACAAATGCTCGTCATACGATGAATTCGTCAAAAATTCTTCTTTTGGAAAATTTTATGATTACAGTACACATGATTCTTATTAAAAATCCAAAATTTCCGTCGTTTTGGTTCACTAGGGCTGAAGTTATGACCTACCCCAAGTTTCAAAACTTCCGTCAACAAGTTTTAAAACGACCGACCCCAAGTGTTATAAAAACCATGATTTTTTTTTTAATTCTTCGTCAGGTTAGTTTTTTGATTGATTTGTGAACATACCGTGATTCTTAATATGAATCCAAAATTTCAGTCGGTTCGATGCCATTATAGTCATGACCGAACCCACGAGTAACAAAGCGCCCGTCAAACGATGAATATTTTAAAAATTCGTGTACAGATGCATTGACAGTGTTTTTTGGGCTTCATGTGTTGGAAGGCTTGCTAATGTGTCGGTCTTCAACGAAGGCCACGGGTCTGCTCGTGATGCTCTATACGTGATGCACCGTGAAAAAACCATCCCGTTCTGTGTAATTTTTTGTGGTTCTTTCAGCTGGCAGTACCAAAAGTGCCCGCGGGCCGCAGGTTCCCCACCCCTACTTTAAAAGGTAATAATACGCATTAATTAATAATTTCTCAAATTTTAATCGGAAATCAATAAGGACGTAGGTAAATAAATGTAAACATTTAGTTTTGCTTTATAAGCATCTACAGAAATAATACCATCTGCAAGTGGTCTCATCGCAGTTCGATAATGCCATCATAAGGCGAAACAACTGTCACGTGTAATAATAATTACATAACAGAACTTGTTACTACATACTCTTATGTTTTTACAAATTTAATGAAATATTATATACTCATAAAAGAAATACTAAAATGAAAATGGAGTTTTATAAAATAAACTTGATATCAATAATACATAAAAAAATTATTATTATAATTTTGGGGTGTTAACTGTCGGGGGATCAACTGTCGGGTCATAGTCAATAAACCCCAATCGGAGGATAACGATTGCTTTGCGATTATTGTTGGTTAGTTTATAATTATTTAAGTGCAGAAAAGTGTCCCCGAAACCTGAATACATTAATGTATTTTGAAATTAGATGAAAGACAAATTTAATGCCAATGGAACCCTAAAATCCCCCTATCTTCAATTTAATTAATATTATATCCCGACACTTAATTATTAAAAAACTAATCTCAAAACGTATTTATTATGGATTACGAAAAAGGGTACCCACCTGCATAAATTAAACAAGAAAAAAATAGTTTTAATTTTCTCTCGCCGTGTTTGAACTCGCAACCCCTTGTAACGAAATTCAATGCAAAATCGAAGAACTCAATATTCAAGTGTCCTCCATTCCCCATCAGGCCAGCAGTAATCATTCACTTCACCACCCTTTGGGGAGGCTGTGAACGAGAGCGTGGCTTGATTTCGGTTAAACCAAGGGGTGTTTGGTTCGCTTGTCCCTCGTTACCGGACATCCCTCTATCTACAACCTTCGTATAGCCGTACAGTGTACAGGTAGGTACCCTCTGTAGGCAGTATTCACTACTACTAACTACTTAGCTCCTAGTTCCATAGTCTGTTCCTACGTACTAGACTGTTTACTTGCGTGTAGTCAGTTTCAGGGGCGGACTAAGTCCTTCAGAGGCCCGTGGCGGCAAAGCTGAATGAGCCCCCCCCCCCCTAGTTTAAGAAGTTGATGTAATTGTACAAGGTTTTTATTCAATTTTTATTCAAACGCCTCGATCTTACCTTGATCAAATCCTAAACAAGGCTTTAAGGCACCAGGAAGGACACTAAAAAAAATTATAGTTTTTTTATTTCGTTTTCTAATGCATTTATTAATAATGCTCTCACCAAAATTCGTAAAATTGACGGAAATACAGCATTTTATATAAAAACGTTTTAAACAGTTTGTATGTTGAATTATCCTTCAGCCAAACCTGTTTTCAAAATTTATTTGATCTCTTTTTATTATATAAAATTGTTCATTCAAGGTTGTACTGCCCTGACGCTATAAACTTGTTATCTATACATATACTACGTATATTTTATTCTACAAAAATAACTTCGCTATGAATTCTGTGATAGAAAGAACACATAGGTTGGGCAATGAACTAACTGATGTCGCTGACATATTTAATTGAAACTTCGATACATTTAAAGCCAAATTAGTCCACCACTTTTAAGATATTAATAATGAATGAGAAATCATTTTATTTTATTTCGATTATCTTTTGTTTGTTTTTTTTTATTGTTTTTGTTTCTCGTAGGTATATCTATGAATTGTACCTACGAGTTCTCTAAAGTCATCTATGTGGACTTCGCATTAGATATATACTTATTTATTTTATTAAGTTTAGGTATGCTTTATTTATATATTCTTATGTCTTTTTTATTTACGTTTTACTGATGTTATAAATGAAATTTGCATTCGATATGTAAAAGCCCGGGCGTAAATAAAAAAATAAAAAATAAAATAAATGTCAATTTTTTTATACAGTATCCTGGTGCCTTAAAACCTTGTTTAGGATTTGATGGAGGAAGCGTGGAGGCGTTTGGAGGGCCCAGGAGCAGAGGCCTGGGGCGAGCCGCCCCTTCCGCCCCCTGTTAGTCCGCCACTGGTCAGTACCTACCTCAGTAGCTAAGCTTTGACGCTTTGTCTGAATTGGTCATTAATTAATTACTACAGCATACTCGGAAATAGTGACTTGATTAGGATGGAATCAAATTTCAGGGACTCTTTTGTGGATGCTTGTAAATAATTTTAATAACTGTTTATGGCCATCACTTTGAAAATTGCACTCCAATCAGTAAACCTATATTGTGAGATTTATTCCAATTCTCTTCAATTTATACACTGATGAACTGATTTAAAAACTGAATACAAAAATAGGTTGGCATGTACAAGGAGTTTGTGTAAATAATATTAATTACGCAGATGATATGGTCCTTTTAGCACTGTCACTTATGGCATTAAAGAAATTACTCCAAAAGTGTGAAGACTTCGCGATTTATCGTAATCTTATACATATAAGTATAATACGTCCAAATAAATAGTTATGGTTTTCAAATGTAAAAACGAACTCATGCAAACATCCTCAATATGGCTAGATGGACGGAAAATGGAAATTAATCATACAAAAGAACTGCATAAAATCATCACCATGCCACATAACTCACCCAAAAAACACAAGAGCTAAATCGTGTAATCTACTTCTAGTGCCTAAAACTAAATCAACTTATGCCCAAAAGCACGAATCTTACCTCGCACCTCACATTTTCAACACTTTCCTAAAAGAAACCACCTACTGTGCCACAAAAAACAACCTAAACTGGTTATACAAACATTTCAATACATGGTTACTACACAAAAAAAGGGCATGCATCACCAAGTTATTAGAAACCTCATCTTAGTCTCTAATCCTCACTCTTTATTTACATATATGTGTTGGTTACTTATAGAAATTTTATCTTAATTATTAATACTGCTTTTGTTTTACGAATGCTTATATTATTATTACCTCATATGTATATTATTTTGTTGAAATCTTATAGATCTAGATTTAGACGCTAGTATTACTATGTGTATTCATTTTGTTGATATTTAATAGTTCTAGATTTAGATGCTAGCATTTCTGATGAATTTTTGGTTTTAATTTGTAAATTCCTTGATAACTGTATTTCAACTCCCAATAATTCTTATTTGATTATATGTATTTATGTTTTAATAAGTATCTATGTGCTCGATTATGTACACGTATGCGATTGCCTATGTGTATGTATGTGCGCATATGCGTGTATGTGTGTATGAACATAACTGTGTTTATGTATGTACGTATATGTAAATGTATATGTGTGTAAGTTAATGTATATATATATATATGTACCCGCCTCGGAACAGACTTAGTCTAGTGAGGCGGGCTACTAACTTGTTTGTATATGATTATTGTTACAATAAACGCCCGGGTCGCCGGCATTAAAAAAAAAAACAATCGTAGCGTAAAGTACCTAGGACATATCATTACACCTGAAAGACATCGATGATATGAAAAGACAAAGTAGAGCGATATCCGTTAGAGCAGGTGCAAGGCGTTTTCACTTCCGCAGTCCAAACGTAAAAATAATACTTTTCAACGCATTCTGCACATCGCTGTATACGTCAGAACTGCGAGTAGATTATATTGCAACTCAATGGCATAAGTTAAAATTCGTCCACAATAATGCTTATCGCCAACTGTTCCGCCTACCGAGATACTGCAGCGCTACGAAAATGTTCCTGGAGAGACGAGTGCCCACTTTCAGAGTACTTGTCCGCCACCGCACGGGAAGCTTATCGCAGAGTAATCATTACTGCAATGACTACCTGGATGGAGTTCCCCCTGATGGCCCTCTGGAGAAGGGAGACAGTCAAATACTCTCCATAAGCGGCGGCTTGCATTAATACGAGTATTTGTGTTTAATGCATATTTTATTTGTTTTATTTTAATATTTTTCATGCTTATTCATTTATTATTTATTTTATATGTGATGATATTTACCTTTTACGTTTACTTATTACGTGTCTAACTTATTTTTGTCATAAGTATGGAATATACTGCATTGCAATTTGGGAAGCGGTATGGGTACCGCCGCCCCGGGAACCATTTATTGGAAAACCAACACCTACGCCGTAGGTCACCCCAAGTGGTCCGCTACGTGTGGTGCCTTAGCAGGGGTGCCTGGTTTCATGGTATGAGATTTGTCCAGGTCTTGGCGGCGGATACATCTACCCACCTGCTGCGTGTCGGGCCGGATCCAGAGAGATTAGTTGAAGGAGGCCTTTTGATCTGTCCAGTGGATTCTCTCGACCCATCGCCTTGCGACGCAGTTGGAGGGATGGATTCATACGTCCGTTACTTCTGGACACACTGACCCCAGATTCCTACCCACCCTTACACCTTTTTCATTCCCAGAACTTCCCTTCCTTAAAACGACCCTCCACAGCATCCCCTAAAATGACATAGGCCCTGGGGAAATTGTTTTCCTCAGGGCCTATGTCATGTGGAGCTAGTGTAAAAGAAATTGCACTATCCCTGAATATATTCTGAAATAAGAATTATTATAGGAAGGAGAACTGTTGATTTGTATTCGAGGAGATCGCTATTAGTCCAGTCAACGAATGGTCCAAAAGGAGGTGTAGAGTGCGTGAGCAGGAACCTAAGCGATTCCTTCAGAAACTTGTTTAGGGTGCTTAGGGTGTGAACATACTAAAAGTCCTGACGTCTAGGTGGTGAGTTAGTGGGGGGGAAGGTCCCGATTTTCGGGTTTCCGTTTATATTTCGAAAACGGTGCGTCGCAGAGGAAAACTTTTTCATAATAAGCAATATATATAAAATAATATATTCTAAAATGTAATAAAATTATTAACAACTTCTTTTAGATGAATTTCTTTCTTTAATGAATATTTTAGACGATATTAAGAAATGTTATATAAAAAATGTGAGGTAAAATGATTTTTTTCGAAAATATCGACATTTGTGGGGCGTGTAACTCAAAAACGGCTGGGATTTCCAAAAATAGTGTAAAATAAAAGTCGTAGATAATTTTATAAGCTTTTACTTATTTTAAAAAAGTTTTTCTCTGCAACGCACCGTTTTCGAGATATAAACGGAAATCCGAAAATCGGGACCTTCCCCCCCTCCCCCCCCCCCCCTAGCTCAACACCTAGACGTCAGGACTTTTAGTATGTTCACACCCTAAGCACCCTAAACAAGTCCTGAAAGAATTGCTAAGGTTCCTGCTCACGCACTCTGCACCTCCTTCCTTTTTTTATTTTATTTTTTTATTATTCATCTTTATTAGTTTTGATTTACAATTTGTTTTATTCTATGCCTGTCTCACTAGGAGAACCTGTGTTGAGAGCAGGCGCTTAGCATGAGCAGTTTATAATAATAACACATATAAAGTACAAATAATAACACAAGTAACAGTTAATCATCAACGTAAAATTGAAAAAATAAATACTTATAAGTTAGTTTTGATAAAATCTTTGATGTTGGATCTATTTTGGCTGGTAATCCAGGACTTGGTGTCAGATTTATATTTAAGATACATTGTGTTTTGTCTAATTGCCAGTGGAAGTGTATTAAATAGTTTTGTTGCACTAAAATTTCTTTGGCCAAAGGTTGTTTTAGCAAAAGGGATAAGTAGGAGATTATGCCCTTTGGTTCTAGTATCGCGAGCAGTTTGGACATTTTCAAAGGTAGTTCTGTGTTTGAAGAGGTATGCTAATATGTTTTTAGCATAAATTTGCCTAATGTCCAAGACACAGATTCTCCTAAAGATTTCATCCGAACTGCTTGTGATCAGTAGTTTTAATATAATCTTAATAATTAGTTTCTGGGCTTTAAAGATCGGGTCAATGGCGGCATCGTTTGCTCCTCCCCAGGCTATAATACCGTATTCAATTAGAGATTGACATAGAGCATAGTAAATTGTTTTGAGTTGATTCAAGTTTAAAAAGGACTTTCCTTGACTGGACTATATGCCTTGATGGTTAGTTAGTGACATATTTATTTGTGAGTAAGATTTTCGTTGACTTTACCGGATACCTACTAACGTTCATACCTACATAAAGTTTTTATGATACTTCTTATTACGAGTTTTACTACAGTATACAAAGTCGATAATTATATTATTATTGACTTTCTGTCAGATTTAGTTCCCACGGTTGAACACTGCCGGTATGGGGTATAAATCAGCGAGCGGAAGTAATCCATTGAGACGCGGGAACGGGGTGGAAAGATTGTCTTTCTGAATGAATTGCCTTAAGATTATATCGCGGGGGATGATTTTTTACTGTAATTAATCACCCCCTTATCCTTTCGACGTTCCTGGTGTGATTTGGACCAGGGACTTAGGGATGCGACCAAAACTCTATATATTCGATGGTAGTTGCATAAGGTGCGATAAACTCTTTGGTTGATTTTCGCTATTCACGCTTTTGGATTCAGCAATGTCAAAAAGCAGTATTTTTCTAATATCGATATTATTCAACCACCGATTTCAAAAACAATGTGAGAGTTTCGATGTATTTTGTTGCAATTTTAACAAGTAACTGTAATTAATTTACTATCACGGACAGGTAATTTTGTTAACCCCGCAGGCTAATTTGTTCGGTTTTCAGAACAACTAATGTAGGTTTCATAGAAATCGTTGTTTCTCCCTTACTATCATGATTAGAAATAATATGATCTAAACGGTGTCAGAAAGAGAAAACACCACACTTCATATTCAAAATACAAGAGAAAACACCACAATTTATATTCAAATACAAAAGATAACCGCAATTAATTCAAACGTACACCTTTATGAATATAATTTCGACCGCAATTTGAAAAAAAACTCGGTGGAAGCGAAACTTTATCAAAACAATCTAAACAAGTACTTGAAAAGTGAGGTCATAATCAATGCGACCAATGAACGTAGACCTCGCGTAATTTCCGTTTCATATCTCGAACCAATAGGAGCCTTTAAAAGTGGCATCATTATCGAAGCGGCCGATGACCGCAGTTGATGCGTCGCAGGTGCAGTAATCGTCATTTCCATTTCATCCAAAATCCGAATCACAGCGGGATTATAGAGGTTTCACTTCAAAAATTTGGGTTCAGAAATATTCCATTTATTTGGATTTTATTGCAAAGCGGAAATATTTTGACTTTCGGCCCGAGGCCTGAGGAGTAAAAGGGGTAGGTGGAGATGATGAATTGCTACACATATCTTGTTTAATTTACCATTAACATTATTTTGTTATTTCCACTCTTGACAACTCCTGACAAATTTGCTCTGACCACCGTGTTTTCTTTCCATCCACTTTTAGGTAGGTACCTGTATTTTCTCTAGACACTTCTTTCTCCGTCCATCAGCTTTGCTTGTTTAAACAATCTAAACTTCCTTTATCTACCTGGTTTATTACGCTTACATCGTCAATTTTTAGAAATTAATTTCTTTGAAAAAGTTGGAATAGTTGCACCTTTTCGGCCAAAAAAAAAAATCTGGCCTTGGAATTGGATAAGAGGCTTCCTGCACAATTTTCTGTATTTAAGCCTACAGTCACAGCCAAAAAATAACGTGAACCCATCGGTAGGTTTGTAACGGTTTTTTCACGGTATTCACGAAATGATTAAAAAATTGAGGAGTGGAGGTGGTATCCACCTCGATGCTACAGGAACATCCCTGTTAACGGTGCGGCGGAGCGGATAGATGAACAAGGGGTGCAAATTACCCCAAAGTGTCGGAGTTAATGTCTTGAAATGATTCAAGATACTCGGAAACGAAGTGCAATTCTATTAGATTCTTAAGGATCCGGGATATTCTTCCCGACGTAAATTCTTTGAATGAGGTTAACTAGTAAGTAGGAAGATTTATTTGGTGGGTATCTCTTCCTAAGCGAATCTTACAGTAATGCAAAATTTTTTTGTTTATATAATAGTTTGGTAAAAATCTTAACCATGATGCAGAAATATTGTTTATGTTCCTATGTGTAAACTGATTGATGCTTAGAATTAGTATGGTTTTTTGTTTCAAATTTCTAGGTTGATATGTTATAGTCAATCCTCGAAGCTCCGGCGCTCCTAGGCTTGACTAATCAATCCTCATATCTGACTTCTTAGTTAAAGCCCAAACAAATGAAGTTTTTCGGCCTCTGACTAAAGAATTTTCGTCAAACCTAGGTGAAATAATTTGGTCATGCAAACGTCAAAACTCAATTTAATGAAATCGGGGTTTGACCAGTCAAACTTCAATTAGGTATTATAAAGTCTTAGTTTGTTAAATTAGGTGTAATAAAACGATTTATTTTTTTATTTTAATGTTTATTGTTGTTATATTGTCATAGTTAAAATAAAAAAATGTCTTTATTCAGACATGGTGAGGCATTATGACATTTAGAATTGCACAATACGTCAGATCTCTTACATTTACATAATTTTGAAGAGCAGTTTTTGTTGCAATGACATTTTATAAAGCCTTGGCCCCCAAATTTAGAATCTTTTGCACTTATTTCTCTTAGAGACAGCCTTGAAATTAAGATAATTCTCTTTGCATTCTTTTATTTGATTCCTCGAAAGTATAATAATAATAATAATAATTTTTTATTTTAGTAATTTGTACATTGAAGTTTACAAATTTCTAATTGATTAAAATATTTCATATTCACTATATTTTTTCAAGTTTTATGTAGCTCCTACAATACATCTTGAACTTTCCAATTGGTGTGGACTTTAAAGTTTCTGGTAGTGTGTTATACAACTTCATTCCCTTGTACAGTAGACTGTTCTGCGTATTCGCTTTGTCCTTTTTTTGTAGCCTAATTTCCTTGCACGTCCTTGTGTTATATCTGTGAATGTCTTTATTGAAATCAATTTTATTTGAGAAGTATTTTGGTAACGTGTTGTTCAATATTTTGTGGATAAATACCATCGTGTTCAAGGTCAGCATCTGTTTCACGGTCAACCAATTTAGTTCCTTTAACATTTTAATTATTTTTGAAAATCTGTTTCGTCGGAGAATTATTCTCATAGCCCTGTTTTGGAGAATTTGTAACTTATTTTGTTCTCTTTCGTTACATAGGAAAAGTATACTTGAGCAGTAGTTGAAGTGTGGAGCAATAATTGAATTGTATATGGTGATTGCAGTTTTTCTAGAAATTTTTGGCCGAATTCTTCCAAAAAAAGTATAAACTTGTTTAAATGTGTTACAAGTACAGTCGACGTTTGACTGAGTCTGCCAGTAGCTTCTAGGATCGACTAGGCAAAGCCCGAAACAGATTATTTTACTTTCGATGTTTGACTGAAAAGTTAGGAACTTCTAGGTTTGACTAAAAATACTTTAATCAAAGACCGAAATTGGAATTTATTTCGGTGTTAGCCCGAAGGCTTTGGTCAAACCTAGGATAAACCAGTCATTCCGCGAAGAAACTGCATATCGACCTTGACTATGACAGATACACCAATTATATCATCAGCCACGGGCCTAGGTATATCTCTTTTATTAAAAAAGACAATTATCCAAACTAAAAAAAAATCGGTTACCATCGTCCAGAATCAAATTATTTCAAACGGGTTGTTTCACAGAATTTTAAATTTCATCAATTTTCGAAGTCTAAATTCAGGTTTTCGTGAGAGTTTAAATCAAGTTCGGTTATTATTAAATCATGGACCGGTTGCTTAACGATAATAAACAGAACTTGAAAAAAAGTTTTTACAAATCTTGATTTTACACTCTAATATACGATGTATTGTTCAAAATCTGTGGAAAACCGTCCTTAAACTCACTGATCAATTGAATCGAACATAATGATTTGAATTTTCAATCAAGCTTCGATTGCCGAATTTGCTCGTTTACCTTTTTAATTTTCTTCTTCATATTTTCGTTAAGATTTAGTATTATCTTCTTCAATGATAAGTTTATTCGTTCAAATGAACGAACAACACCACCAACACACCAAGGTCTTAGCATGGCAGCACCTAAACTTAAAATAATTTTCCCAACAAAATTTCTAACATGTAAAATTTAAAATTTCCACGATAAAGTGTATTCACTAAGCGGCGAAGCATTTTGTACGGAGATAGTGGGGACCGTAAAATGCTTCCGCAGATAACAATGCTGTAAACCGCTCATAAACTTTTTCCTTATACCACGTTGTACGTGTTCACGTTTGTATACGTCCGTGCCCCGACGTGTTCACGTGGTAACACGTGGAACTACGTCCTACGGAGAACTGTTCAGTCATAACGCAATTACTTTTTACGTTGTGCATTATTCGGGGGAGGGTTTATGTATCGGGGAAATGTTTGTGCTAATATTGTCAAAACGTGAGTTATGTTTTTTGGGGAAATGGAATGTTTGGGATGTTTGTATCCGATGATGGCGTACGCTAAGGAGAACAAATTTTTCTGTACATTTGAATAATTTATTTTTATTTTGTACTAGCTGGTACCCGGCTTGCGTTGCTATGCCATCCCCCGCGACCGCTTCCCCTCAAGCGTTCCCACTCCTCCTCCACCTTCCCTCTTCTCACTCTACTCCCCCCCCTTCACCCACTCTCCTCTCCCTCCCCACATCCTCCCCCCTCCCCCTCTCACCTCTCGCATTCCACACATTCATTCCCGGTACATGCAGTTTTCAAACTGCTCGCGTGCCACGTATTACAATTTTTTTATACAAATTTCATAATTCCAAAGATCAACACTAGTTTTCTATAAAATAACAAAAAAAAGAATTATCCAATTTGGTGCGGACGTTCGGAAATTATGCATTCATTTCGGCGATTCATTTTTAGAGATAGATATTAACTACGACGCCAATAAAGCACTCTTTTTAGGGTGAATTGCCTAGTTAAAAAAAAATCGTTTCCAAAGCAACAATTTGTTTGCTTTTCTTCTGACGTTTGCAATTTTGTTATTCTGAACGAACCAACAATGACAACCATCAAAATATTTAAATTTAATTGCGCGATAATCCGAGTAATGTGGATATATGTTGTCAATTCAAAAACCTTAATTTAATACGTTTAATTCGAGTGCACCCGAGTCTACCATACCGAAAGGACGAACGTCAAATGATTGACAG
The DNA here is from genome assembly GCA_917880885.1 of Limnephilus marmoratus. Classification (NCBI taxonomy): domain Eukaryota; kingdom Metazoa; phylum Arthropoda; class Insecta; order Trichoptera; family Limnephilidae; genus Limnephilus; species Limnephilus marmoratus. The sequence continues at coordinate 41,253,334 of OU862922.1, read as the reverse complement.
GAAAGTAGGTAGAACAGTTTGTATTGGAAAATGAAATTGTAGTTTTTACTATCTTCCCTGCAATTTTTCCATATTTTCTCACCGTTGAAACCTTTCCTTTACGACAAACATTTCAAAACCAAAATCAGCTAAATCGGCTTAGCCGTTCTCGAGTTTTAGCGAGACAAACGAACAGCAATAGATTTTTATATATATAGATATGTGCTTATAGTGTATAGGTTAATCATGTAGTTTCAGCATCCTTCAAAAGATGTCGTTAGTAAAGTTAGTAATACGGAATTGTCTGTTTTGAACGCCGTCAAATGACGTTCAGTATACAAACTAGACCATGTAGTAAAAAAAAATCGTGTCGTAAAGACATAGAGTATTAAAAAGGACACAAGGATATTGTCACAAAAATATTCAACACGGTTTGTTATTTATATTTTCGTAGCTCTATGGCTCCCTGTGGAGTGAAAACATCCTATGTCTGAAATTCTCTAGCCACCCCCCCCCCCAACCCCCCACCGCAGGGCGGGCCAATTTTCTACACATTTGACTAGTTGTAATGTTTTTATTTTTTAAGAAGTCGAAATGGGGGGGAGGGGGGGTGACACCATGTTATTCGCCCCGTTGCCTCCCATGCTAGCTACGCCATTGGCTGGGGTACCCGGCTTTGCTTAGGGAGTTGATATGAGATTGAACTGACGTTTAAATACATGACGGATCTTGCTCTATATGCCATTACCAACGGGTAGCCCCACCCCTACAAAAAAGGCTTCGAATGGTCCACAAAGTTCCCGAACATTCCAAAACATTCGGGAGTATTCTGGAATGTTCCACAATGATCTGGGATGTTCCCAAACGTTCCAGACTATTCCCGAACATTCCACAACATTCCAGAATGTTCCGGGATGTTCTGGAATGTTACGAAATGCTCTGGAATGCTCTCGAATGTTCTGGACTGTTCTAGAAATTTCTAGAGGGCGAAACTTGCTGCCTTTATATTTTCAAAAGCACGTCCTTCAGGAAAAAAATGGGAAAGTTCTTTATGAATGGGGGATAGAGTGCTACCACACCATATAACTCGCTTGATCGTACCGGGACTCGTTTCTGAGTTTTAATGGGATGCACAGACACTTTCTTTTATAATATTCAGTAGAATAACTTTTTTACTAAATAAAAAAAAAATGATTTTGAGTAACAGAAATCTTTATTTGGACTTTTTATTTTTTTTCGTGTTGAAAAAGATGATATTGGTCAAGTGGCTGCCGCCAGTGCTGATACACATTTATGCCCGTTTTATCGCATTTTCCATGACTTTTCCGCAAGATTTCCGATGATAACTGTTCGCATTCCTGTCGAATATTCTCCTTAAGGGCTTAGATTGTCTGAGGTTTGTTGACATAAACCCGCGACTTCAAATAACCTCAAAGAAAGAAGTCTGGAATAGATAAATCGGGTGATCTTGCTGGCCATACCAAATCGCCAAAGCGAGAGATTACGCGACCAGGAAATGCTTCCTTCACAATATCCATTGTGACTCGTGCTATATGCGTGGTTGCACCGTCTTGTTGAAACCACATGTTCACCAAGCCCCGCTCATCCAATTTCGGAAGTAAGAAGTCGTTTATCATTGCCCTGTAGCGTTCGCCAGTAACAGTGACCGTAATACCAATGGCGTCCTAAAAAAATACGGCCCAATCACTCCTCCCGCGTTAACGCCGCACCACACAGTTGCTTTGAGTGGACGTAATGACTTTTCGTGCATTGCACGCGGATTTTCAGTGCCCCAGAAATGAATATTTTGCTTATTGGCGTAACCGTTTAAGTGGAAATGCGCCTCGTCACTCATGATAACTTTCGACACAAAATCGCTAAAAGCGTTAAAGCTTAAATCGACACAATTATTCCAAGCTCTTGCGAAGTATAGCGCTCCATAGTTTGTCTGTTTGTATTCTGCAGCTGTATAGTTCACAAATGTCAAATATGATTGACGTACGACGCCATTTGAAAAAATTATAACATCTTCCAATAGGGTGATTAATTTTGCGCCACCTTGTATATTGATTATCAGCCTTAGACGCAGTTGTCCCTTTATCTCAGTATTCGGGGAGTAAGAGCGACAGTAACAGCAATACGGTAAAATATCTATTGTTCAAATTTTTTGGCGACCGGGTTTCCTCTTAAGTATGGTATCAGAAGAGTACTATCCATCGTCATTTGTGTCTTATGTACGAACGGTTACGATAATTGCCGAAGGCTTCTGAGAGTAGGGCGAGCGCCATCAATTCGGCAGCCGGCAGCCTCAGAACTACTTAGAACTTGGGCCTTTTTTTCGTTTTGTTTTTGGGGTTTATGCCGTGTTGCGCTACCTCCTTCTTTAGCCAACAGTTTAGTTTCGGACAGCGTTACAGGGACATATCTGCCCTGATGATGGATATCGAAACGCTGTCCGAAACGTTGGCTAAAGAAGGAGGTAGCGCAACACGGCATAACACCCCTGTGGCGACGCATTATTTTTCGCCATCACCAAGAACGCATGAGAAACATCTATAAGCCGTTAAATACTATTATGTGAGAGGCGCCGCAGAGTACTTACCTATGTACCTACCTACCTACGCCAGCCACGATGTATTTCGGCTGCCTGCCGCGCTGTCTCGATAAATAATAATATCGCCACCGCCTAGAAAGGTCTCGAGTCTAGCACCATGCAATATCTGTACAGCGCCGAACCTTCTAGACAACTGCCGAGTGGCACGTATTACCTGCCGTGAGGGTAATTACAATTACTCTACCGCTTGGCTTCGGTATATAAGCCGTAGTTTCGATCGCCCGGACCAGTCGCGAAATTCAAACCCTCATCGAAAGAGCTACAGAGCTCCAGCTCATAATCCAAAATGCCACCAAAGAGCTAAAGTCCATACAGACATTTATTATCAAACACAATGGCTAGACAACGCGCCGATAAATCAAATTTGCAAACAGCGTACTGGAACGCCAATGGCACAGTACTAGCATACCGCGAGGAAATCATAGAATTTCTCCACGATTATTATCTAGACGTATTTCTTATAAATGAAACGTGGCTAAAACCATCACGCAATCTAAGAATACCAAATTATAATATATTTCGAGATGACAGAACCTCCAATAAAGGAGGCGGTACTGCTATCTTTGTTAAAAGCAATCTTAACCATTGTCTAGCACATGCATTCTCTAACGATAATATTGAATCCACCGCGGTTAAAATCAATACTTCTTCTGGTCCAATTAAATTCATATCTGTTTATAGCCCTCCCAAACGACAATTGATTCCCTCTGAACTAGATTCACTTCTATCCGAAAACGTCCCCACTATTATTGCCGGAGACTTAAATGCCAAGCACGGCTCCTGGAATAGCCGATATGACAACAAAAAAGGTAGAGATCTTGCAAAATATGCTCTCTCTAACTCAATCGCTATAGACGCCCCTGATCTACCAACTCTTCAGCCATCACATGGTAGGCCAGATGTCATTGACATAATCATCCTCAAAGACACAAGTCACGTTCACTCACTAAAAGTTCTAAACGAGCTCGCATCCGACCATAATCCTATTCTTCTTACATTGACAGGTGGTTCGAACCCACTGGTTCCTCATCAGCCAACTTGGAAAAAAATTAAATGGCCTAAACTCATTGAATTATTAAACTCATCTACGACGGTGCCAACTTCTATTCCCGATGAAGCGAGCCTTAACACAGCCACTTCTACGTTAATTAACTCAATTAAATCATGCATTAACGAGGCATCCGTTGAAATTCCAAATGACACAGGACGACATGGTATCCCCAAAGAGATTAAAGATCTTATTAGGGAGAAAAATTTAATCCGTAAAGAATGGCAAAAAACTTGCAATCCTATAGTAAAAATGCACTATAACCGCTTATCCCGCGAAGTAAGAGATGCCCTTAGCGAATTCCGCAATGAACGCTGGCACGAGTTCATATCTTCCCTCGAAAATGACAAAGCAGCATACTGGAAACTCTCAAAAACGCTCAGAAAACCAAAAACCAGAATATCCCCCCTTCAAGGCCCAAACGGAGTAGTATACTCTACTGCAGACAAGGCAGAAGCCTTTGCAGACAGCCTTGAAGCTCAATTCACCCCAATAACTGATCACGATGACCCATCCTTCGTTTCAATGGTGGATTCAAAAGTAGCATCAATTTTAAATACAGAATCTGACTTGCCAATCAAATTCTCAACACCTAATGAAATTAAAAAAATAATTAACTCTCTTAAGAATAAAAAAGCGGCGGGACCAGATGGCATATCTAATAAAGTTTTAAAATGCCTTCCTTTAAAAGGCATCTGCGCCTTAACTGCCATCTACAATGCGTCACTACGACTCAGTTGCTTTCCTAAAGCATTTAAACAAGCAAATGTTATCCTAATACCTAAACCGGGCAAAGACCCACTACTAGCCGCGAACCATCGCCCAATTAGTCTCCTTCCTTGCTTAGGCAAAGTTCTTGAGAAAATCATCCTCGTTCGATTAGAATCATTTATTCATGAAAATAAAATTTTGCCAGATTTCCAACACGGCTTCCGAACTGGTCATTCTTCAACTCATCAACTTCTCCGCGTAGTAGAGATCATTACTGAAGGCTTTAATATAAACAAACACACAGTGATCCTCACATTTGACATACGACAAGCATTCGATAGAGTATGGCATGAAGGGTTAGTATATAAAATGCATCAAATGGGCTTCCCCATCTCATATATTAAAATGGTACATAGCTACCTCACAGATCGTACTTTTAGAGTAAAACTAGACGAAATTCTATCATCAGAACGTCCACTAGCAGCCGGTGTCCCCCAAGGCGGTTCACTATCCCCTAAACTATTTAACGTCTATTCTAGCGATATTCCCCCACCGATGAACCATAACGTAAAAATTTCACAATTCGCCGATGATACCAATGTTATCTCGAGTTCTACTGTCGCGACCACTGCTACAAGCCGCGTACAGCTCCAAGCCACTCTATTCGAAGAGTTTTGTAAAAAATGGAGAATTTCAATTAATCCAACCAAAAGTGCCGCTACAGTTTTTTCACGAAGAAAACCCAAACAGCCCCCGAATATTATATTATTTGGGGAACAGGTCCCATGGGAAAAATCAATTAAATACCTCGGAGTAACTCTAGATTCCAAATTAACGTGGGCTAAACACATAAATGAGAAAGTAAAATCAGCTAATAAATCAATGTCAGCACTCTACCCTATGCTAGGTAGAAATAGTAAATTATTAGCAGACAACAAACTACTCATCTACAAGACGACCACTAGGACGGGCTTTACATACGCTGCTCCCGTTTGGGGTCATGCAGATGACACTCAAATAAAAAAATTACAAACCCTGCAAAACAAAGCCATTCGATTAGCGTTGAATGCGCCGAAGTGGATCAGGGTTAACACTCTACATAAAGACACAAACATTCCTCTGATAAAGGATTTAATTGTTTCCCAATCGGAAAAATTCTACGCCGGCCTAGCCGGACATGAAAATCCGACCATTAACTCTCTCGCCCAATATAGCGAGAATGAAATTACAAAACACAAAAGACCTAAAGTAATCCTCCGCAAGGAGTAGGCAATTAAGTACATATTTTAAATAATAATAATAATAAAAATATATATATAATTTATAATAATTCCTGCATCAAGTCGCAGTATAGTTTAAGTTTCATTTCTCACCACCAAAAATAAAATCCTTCCACGCAAAGTTTCATATAAAAAATCCATTGTAAATATGCTAGAGTCAGTAAACTCATTGTTTAGGAACTCTGTCAATAAAGAATACCCAAGTCCAAGTCCAAGCCCGGACCAGTCAGCCTCAATGTAATAGTCGGTTAACAGCTCATCATGTAACAGCACGCACACAAGAGCCCGGTGCATCTCCGCTCTCTCCAGGGCAGTTTCCTCGAGGGCCATCACCACCACTCAGCTATAAGGCCCACCGTGTCTTCAGCTCCAACGAACAACTATATCTCGCGACTTACAAGGTTTGACGCCACCTTCAGCCCAGGGATCAGCTCACCGTTTCAAGGCACTCCGAAGCCCACCATGCTTCGCTGCCATGGAAACACGCTCCGCCTCGCCAGGACTACCTGCTGGTGGCTTAACTTACAGAGCTACTCACCGTTCACCTCCGCGACTCAAAGCGTCGAGCAACGGCCTGGAAGATAGGTCATCTCCACTCCGACCCCGACGTGATGTGAATTGAGGGAGCAACAGTTGAGGGAGCGGGCTGCGGATCGGTAGAGATGGAGGACGAAATAAAAGGCGTCAGTCGATCCAGTGAGTCGTCTTTATTTTGCTACGTAGCGAGGGTCGGCGAAGCGGTAACAAGATGTATGCAGAGTGCCGTAGGTGAGATGCTGCAGGTGCACGGAGGCGGTGAAGATGGTGTGGTGAAGGTCAGCGCGTTGCTCGACACCGTGGCGATGGAGATGACCTATCTTCCAGGCCGTTGCTCGACGCTTTGAGTAGCGGAGGTGAACGGTGAGTGGCTCTGTGAGTTAAGCCACCAGCAGGTAGTCCTGGCGAGGCGGAGCGTGTTTCCATCTGCCTCAAAGAACTTATCAAACTTACACAAGATGCACAAGACATTCACGAGAAGCATCGCGTCATTTTGATATTTCATTCGGCATCATGTTCTCGCGTGGGCAAACCATCGAGCTTATTTGTGTTGGCTAGAGACGGACTAACAAAAAATATCGTACACTCAATTGCTCTTCAAAATTAATAATGATTTACTTTATTTCATTTTCCTACTTTAGGATTAGAAATATATTCCTTTTTTTCACTTAACATTTAACTTTTAAGAGATCAAACAATGAATATGTCCATTATTTTAATGAAATATATTGAATTGAAAAAATGAATGGTTGGTGTTTTTTTGTTTTTATCAGCGGGCCGTAGACGATTACAGCGCTCCATTCCTCTTTCTATCATAGATCCCATCCCCATACACTTACAATACATTCGTTTTTTTTTATTTAACAACCAAAATATTCACTAGAAATAATTTACATGGCAGAACAACGTTAGCCGGGTCAGCTAGTATACACATATTTTTTAATACTGTCGTTCGTTATGCAAAATTACTGGCTTATTTAATGAACGGATGGAATTTATGGAGTAGCGTAGAATTGAAAAAAGTCGTATACACATTTTTTAGTCTAAGACGCAATTAGTTTATTCCGTTCGATCTTTCAGAAACGAAAATGGTTGAATTATGACTAAAGATCTCATTAACTAATTGACTCCCGATTAGTGTCAAAAAGTAAATGCGAACTGCCTATGCATATTTAGGTTAGAATTTTAATTCAACATTGCAAATTTATTAATATTTTCACGTAATGGTACTGACAGACATGCTCATTAGAAGCCTGCTCTCTTGCTATTAATGAGCAAATGATATCTAGTAGCATGTATGTCACGCTCAAATGAGCATGCTCATTGGTACGAGGGTGGAAGGGAAAATGAACATGGAATATAAACATGTGTGTCAGAACCAAAGATATTCAAATACAAGAGATATGACATGGTGTGCGCCCGGCTGTCGGCGGATTACTTCCTAATGCGAATAGATGATATTTTAAGGTGTGCTGTAGTATTACTGTAGGATTACTTCCTAATGCGAATAGATGATTTTTTAAGGTGTGCTGTAGTATTGGTCAACAATATAGTTTGAATACGGAAAGAATTCGTTGATTTAGTTGATTTTTTGAAGATGTACAGTAGTATTGGTTAACAATATCGGCGAAACCAGGAAGTATGTACAGTCCCACCCAGTAAAAATATATCTTATATTTCAATATCTTTAGTCAGTACCATAATTGATTGGCGTTTGACGTTTCGGAATGTAAATTGATGGAAAGATCCGTCAGTGTTTCCAGTGTGTATCGATTTCTTATTTATTCCCTGTAAATATCGGTTCGGCTGTCAACAGTGAAACAGTATTCGGTATATCGATATAAATTCTTCGTAAGTTACGCCTATTTGTAAAGTTATCTATTTATCCGTGCTTGACCCTCTGATATATTCTGTTCTTCATTTGACACGTTTGTCAGACATATACCCCTTCAATCATGATGACGGTATGACCAATATCATCTAAAACAAGTACAGAAATAAGTCAAATATCATCTAAAATACGCACAGAAAAGTTTGGAAACCTCTGCCATCAGATAATCATTATGATTGCATCTAAGAACTCAAGCTAATCAGATAAATTTCAACTTCAGATCATCAGTTTTACATTTCACGAGTAGTTTTCAAAGAAATTATCACAACTTCGGGCGGTCAGCTGGCAAAGTTAGTTTAAAATAGAGCCTCCGCTATCTGCAGCGGGCGGGAGGTAGGGCGGGAGGTAGGGCGGGAGTTAGGGCAGGAGACAGGGCGCCGCCTAACGCCGCCCAGCGCCGCCTAGCGCCTGGCGGGTGAATTAAACATCTCCTGCAGGGTGGCAGATAATAATTGCTTTCACCGCCGACATCCGCCGGAAAATTGCACAATGCTGTTGTGTGTTTCATTTAAATTTGTCTCGGCTTTATATTTTTTGGTGGAGTAGTTTATTATTGGTCGTTGCTGTGGTAAAAATGAAATATAGGTGTTACAAATACCTACATCTTACTTGATTTTTAAGAGCATAGAAGATGTTGTAGTTATTGCTAAATGGTATTATTTTGTGTGCCATTATACACATTTGGGTACCTTTTTTACGTTAGCTCTACTCAGGAGGTCCTACGGAAATTAATTTTTAAGGAAAGGGGGGAGAGGAAGTTCTGGGAAAGAAAAGGTATGAGGGGTGGGTAGGAGTCTGGGGGTCAGTTTATCCAGGAGTGACGGACGTGTGAATCCATCCCTCCAACTGCGTGCAAGGGGATGGGTCGAGAGAGTCTGGCTGAAGAGATTATTAAGGACTCCCTCAACCAATCTCTCTCGATCTGGCCCGCTACGCAGTGGGCAGATGCATCCGCCGCAAACACCTAGACAAACCACACACCATGAACCCGGGGACCCCTGCTTACTGCTCACCCCGTTATTTCTTTTGAATTCAGAAACGCCCGTCATCTCAAAAGTTGCGTCTTACAAAGAAAATGAGAACTGCATTTATTTTTTTTTTAAATGATTATTAGCTCGCCAAAATGCATTGAAAATCAGAAAAAAACTAAAACATGTATTTTTAAATTAGGTATGGTAATTGTTTTTTTTCAATAATTTAACCTTTTAACGTTTGTTTGTTATTAACAACTACATATAGCTGAAAAAATTAAAAAAATTCAAATTTATATGAATGAATACAAGTAAGTCTACAAGAATACTGATTTTATCCAGAATAAGTGTTATTTTCCCATTTATATTTTTAACAAACACAACACATATTATGTTGCAAAAATTTTTTTTTTGCGTTATTTATTTATTTTTATTTTATTTTATTTTTTTTTTTACAGTGAATACCCCGCTAGAATCTCAACTGCTCCCGTCTGGAGCCAGTGAGACTATGGCATCCCCAATTGGGGGTATGTTGTGAGGCTGAAGGTAGTGGGGAGGGGAAGGAGGTGGGGAAGAGGAAGGTTGGGAAGTACCTGGCTATTCAGATCTGGTCACTAATCACGGCTAAAGCCATTTTCAAGCGACGTTTCAATTCTGAATGGTGGTCTTACACCAGGGCGATACTAATAGTATCTTCCACTCTGGAACATGCCGCAAATATACTATATATTATTTTAAATGAATTAATTGTGAAATAACACAAATTAATCAAATAAAATTTATTTGCGCATGCCGGGTTCGAACCCGCGACCTCCGGAATGTGAGTCAAGAGTCTTAGCCACTGGACTACGGAGGTCGTCAAATATATCGTCATACTGCAGTTATGGGATAAAAATTAAGTTTGCTACAAAATATAAAATATGGACCCTTTATTATTTTTTTCCTAAATCACGAAATCTATTATTTTTCAAAACTTCCGGCCACTTTAGCGAGCTAATAGTGAAAACCAATTTAATTTATTTTTACATTTTCGAATAACTCCAGATCATTCGCAACTTTTGGGACCCCGGGCGTTTAAAAATACGGCTTTTTTCTCTCTATGGAGAGAGACACAAGTTAGTACGCAATCCATAGACTTAAATAACAGGCGCGAACAATTTCTTCCCTTCGATTTTGGAGAAACCCAATAGAGAACTCCAGTCCAATTTTTAAATTCTTTTTTAATGAATAATGACCTTCTAACTTAAATAACTGCATATTTTTTAATGTTTAGAGTTAGTTTTAATAGTTAAAATAATTGTCAAAGTTTTAATTTTTCAAGATCCCCCGAAAACAAGCGTATGTATAGTGAATCGTGTGACATCACTCCTGAAAAGTTACTGTTAACAGCAATCAGCTGATCAACTGCCTCAATTTTGTACAAAAAAGTGTTTTTTTTTTGTAGATTAAATATGTACAAAGTTTTTACTGATTGTGCCATTTAATAGTTAAGCGTGTAAAATTTTAAGTTTTAAGTGACATTATTTAACAATTTTTCAGACTCGAGCCTACCTAAGCCAATCAACCATTTATTTTTTATTGAACCGATGCATGTCATATTGCATGTTTTAATATTTAATTCTGGGGGGATTTTATTATATAATTTCGGTCCCAGATATGTGTATGTCTTTTGGAACTTCGACGTATTGCTCCCTGGGACCACAATATCCTTTCTGGTGTGACTTCTTGTGATGTATTTATGATCAATTTTATCAAGTTTTTTCTAGATTTTTGTGTACGTGGATAGTAACCTTTTTAATATAGTTTTGACGAACATCAAGTACAAAATTTTTTTTGTAGAGCTGATCGCTAGAAAACCTAATAGGGTTTACGCATAATGACTCTAATTATGGATTTCTGGGCCTTCACTAGTGGATCTAAAATTGTTCTACCTGACGCTCCCCAACCAATACAACCATACGTTAAGATGAGGTTGCATAGTCCGAAATATATTTTTCTTAGGTCTTGCTGTTTGATTATCAGAACAATATTAACTTTTATAATCACTTGCAACTTGCAACCCCCAGAAAGACACAAAAAACACATTTTTTTAGTAAATATCTTTAGTTAGTACAATAGGTCCCGATGAAGCTTGAGCTAAATGATACGTGGTTGGATGTTAATTATTTATTCAAATAGAAAAGTGGTGTACTACAAAGTGTGTTTTTTCATTTATTATATAACGAGACACACCGAAGTTTTTGCTGCCTTCGATAAAATAAATTGTGTGTTAATTGAGATGTGTAAAACCAAAGGCGGCAATCTTCTTTGATTGGTTATTGGAGATTGCTTTAACACACCTCAATTAATATCATCTACTTCTCCTAAATTAAATGATGCATGATAATATTATCACATTATACATTCGCTACACAAAACTCAGATACAAATAATATTTTTAGATTGGAAATTTTTCAATTCATTTAATTTTCGTTTGCTGGTTTCTTGGAAAATTTCGAAATGCGAGACGATAAATTTAACAATATTGCGAGATGCTTCTAGCATGCCTGACTGCGTTATGGAATACTGAATTCCAAGAGATCGGCAATACTCTCGAATTTTTTGAGATATTGTTATCACACATTCTTGCTAAATTCGCAGCTTTACAACGGTGTTCTATAATGCATCGAACGAATATTTTGGATCACCTAGGTAACAGGTTATTGATTTTATTTTATGAAATTTTGCTTTTGGTTCGTGGAGTCACACGATTTTATTTTATTATTTTCTCGGAATGGGGTTGAAAAAACTTTTTCGATTTTACTGAAAAAATATATGACTTTATTATTATATGTGTAGCTACCTGCGCTGTGAGAAGTACTTACTTAAGAATTCAAATTCAAGCAATTCAAATTCCAATTCTTTTGAACAGCAAGCTGAAACAAATTGTACTGTTTATTATTTTTTTAACTGTGACACTCCATATGTTGATAACATTGTGAAAATTTTAATGGCACATAAAAAAACTATCAACCGATGATTCTAGAGCTTTCTTTTAACTGTGTTTGCGTAGCACGTTCAATTGCTACATTGGTGACACCGACGTTCACATTAGTGACCACGAAGTTTACATTTGTGAATCCGACAGTGAACACGACGCGTGCAAGTACGTCTACCGCGAGCACGTCGCGCACGAAATAAACTCTTCGGTGATAAATTTCGCGCACCAATCATCATCATCATGTCCCTCACGAGCGGTACATCCGAGGAAATGGGTAAACCCATCAATCAGCCACTACTAACACGGATGGAGCGGTTGATGCAGCCTCTCCAACAAGAGCTCGCTACTTTGAGGCGCGAAGTTTCGACACTACGCTCTGGCCAGCATAGGAGGAGCGCCACCCCGCATCGTTGGAGCAATCGTTCCCGCAGTCGGTCCAGAGGTCGTCAGCCCGAGGGAACATGCTGGTACCACTGGAAGTATGGGACGAAGGCAAGCAAGTGCACCAAACCCTGCAACTTCCAGCAGGAAAACGCGCGGGGCCCAAACTGATGGCGACCAGCACCAGCCCCAACCTAGTCAGTCGCCTTTTTGTTACCGACAGGGTAACCCGTACCCAATTTCTTATAGACACCGGCGCAGATCTCTGCGTTTTCCCACGACGCCTTGTCCAGGGACGCCCCACTAAAGCGACATACGAACTGGCAGCAGCAAATGGCAGCACAATCGCTACTTATGGCAGCCTAACGCTCAACCTGGATCTGGGATTGCGACGCGACTTTACTTGGAGCTTCGTCATTGCAGACGTCTCCAGGCCAATCATCGGGGCAGACTTTCTCGCCAAGTACGAGCTACTGGTGGATGTCCGAAATAAACGGCTGCTGGACCAGGTGACGAATTTGATCATTACGGGAAAACGAAGCGACAACAAGATCGCTTCCATTAAGACGGTCACAGGAACGTCCCCGTATCATAAGCTTCTTCAACAGTTTCCTGACATCACTCGCCCTGACGGCGCCAGGAGGGAAGTTCGTCACGCAACACTGCACCATATTAACACCACGCCAGGACCTCCAACAGTCGAACGCCCACGACGCCTTGCTCCTGACAAGTTAAAACGCGCCAAGAAGGAGTTCGAGGCCATGGTCCGTCTCGGAATCGCTCGACCTTCCGAGAGCTCTTGGGCATCTCCCTTGCACATGGTACCCAAGAAGGACGACCAGTGGAGACCATGTGGCGATTATAGAAGATTGAACGCCAGAACTATTCCGGACAGATACCCCGTACGCCACATCCAAGATTTTGCACAGGCACTGAGCGGCACCAAGATCTTCTCAACGATTGATCTGGTGCGTGCATATAATCAAATCCCTGTGGCTCCCGAGGACATTCCGAAAACAGCAATCACTACGCCATTCGGACTCTTCGAATTTCCGGTGATGTCTTTCGGCCTCCGCAACGCAGCCCAGACCTTCCAACGCTTCATGGACGAGGTTACCAGAGGCTTAGATTTCTGTTACGCCTACATAGACGACATCCTTATTGCCTCAACGTCAGAGGAAGAGCACCTAGCCCACCTCAAGATATTATTCCAGCGCCTGCAGGAATATGGTGTTGTCATCAACACCGCCAAATGCCATTTCGGCCTAACTAAGGTCAAATTCCTAGGATACTCGGTGTCCGACGCTGGCACTTCACCCCTCCCAGATAAAGTGGAGGCCATCAACAACTACAGCCAACCAGCTTCCATCAAGGATCTCCGCCGTTTCCTGGGAGCAATAAATTTTTACAGAAGATTCATTCCCAACGCCGCGAGGACACAAGCTCCACTCAATGACCTCCTAAAAGGGAACCAAAAAGGCAAACAACTCGTGTCTTGGACTGCCGAAACAGTAGAAGCTTTCAGCAAGTGCAAGGAAGCTCTGGCCCAGGCAACCCTGCTCGTTCACCCGAAGTGCGACGCCCCACTCTCTATCGTCAGCGACGCGTCTGATACTACAGCCGGTGCCGCACTCCACCAATTCGTCGCAGGTCACTGGGAGCCTCTAGCATTCTTTTCGAAGAAGTTTTCGGCAGCTGAAAAGAAATATGGCGCATACGACAGAGAACTACTAGCCATCTATCTCGCTGTGAAATACTTTCGCCACATGGTGGAAGGCAGGTCGTTCACCATATTTACAGACCATAAGCCTATCACGTTCGCCTTCCAACAAAAAGCAGACAAATGCTCACCAAGGCAATTCCGCCATCTGGACTATATCAGCCAGTTCACAACTGACATCCGACACGTCTCCGGAAAAGACAACATCGTCGCGGATGCTCTCTCCAGGGTCGAGACGATAGATACTCCTCTGGACTACGCAGCGCTGGCAGCTGACCAGATGTGCGACCCTGAACTGGAACAACACTTGCAAGGAAGTTCTAGCCTACAACTTAAAAAGATTAATATTCCGGGTACTGACGCGCATCTCTACTGTGACGTCTCAACTACCATAGCCAGACCCTTCGTCACGAAGAAGTTCAGACCTGCGGCATTCAATGCGGTCCATCAGCTGGCTCACCCTGGAATTAAGGCCACGGTTAAGCTCATAACTCAACGTTATGTCTGGCCGGCCATTAAAGCTGAGACTATTAAGCTCGCACGCAATTGCCTTCAATGCCAACGAAGCAAGATTACACGGCACGTGTCAGCACCCCTGGGAGCCTTTCCCAGACCCTCCGCTAGATTCGAGCACGTCCACATCGACATAATCGTCATGCCTTCTTCAGAAGGATGCCGATACTGTCTCACGTGCGTAGACAGATTCACGAGATGGCCAGAGGCATTCCCGATCCCAGACCAAGAGGCTGAAACAGTGGCGCGTGCTTTCTACAAGGGCTGGATAACAAGATTCGGCACTCCACTCCGCATTACTACGGACCAAGGGAGACAATTTGAGTCGAGGCTGTTCAGGCAGTTGAATTTCCTGGCAGGCACGACGCAAATCCATACAACTGCATACCACCCCGCAGCAAATGGCATGGTGGAACGATTTCATCGTCAACTGAAAGCAGCGATCAAGTGCCATCAGAATAACCGTTGGACGGAAACACTTCCCACCGTACTCATGGGAATCAGAGCAGCTTGGAGAGATGACCTCGCGACAACCTCAGCCGAGCTAGTATACGGCGAGCCGCTCCGCTTACCCGGCGAATTTCTATTTACAGCACGACCTAATGTTAACGACGACACCGGAAGCTTCCTCAAGGAACTACGGAAACATTTCAACGAGCTGAGACCAGTTGAAGGTACCCGCCATGGTTATGGACATCGTTTCGTCTTCAAAAATCTTCCCACAGCTTCTCACGTCTTTCTGAGGGACGACACAGTCAAGAGCCCGCTTCAACAACCCTACAGTGGCCCTCATAAAGTCGTTCGTCGGCACGAACGAACATATACCATACTGGTAAAAGGGAAGGAAATCACCGTGAGCATCGACCGCCTCAAACCAGCATACGTTGCTCAAGATCTTGAGAGTTTCACATCACACTCGCAAACCGCATCAGAGTCACCAGCCGCCACATCACAACCAACCCTTCCATTGTTCGATGGCAGTAAGGATCGGACACACACAACCACTCGTTCTGGAAGGCGGGTTCGATTTCCCGATCACCTCGGTATCTGACTATTCCTCTTTCCACCGCAGCCATGTCTGCGTTGTCTGGGGAGGGAGTACTGTAGCTACCTGCGCTGTGAGAAGTACTTACTTAAGAATTCAAATTCAAGCAATAGGCCACTTGCATGGATTTCATAACGACTTGGAAAAAATCGTGTGGATAGAGTGTTTTACTAAGATTACGAAAATGTTAGTAAAAATTTTTAGAAATGTACAGTTTTTTTTATTTTTAAATAAATAAATCCATTATTTGGGCTCATGACGTCACTACATGAAAATGTCCCGTCGCCGAAAATGTTCCTATTAATTTTATAAAATTCCACACTGATTTATTTTTTTATATGGCATCACTTTGATTTCAGGCGAATTTTTGAATTCGTTCACTAGATTTATTGTTTGTTCTCTGCGAACTTATCATTTGGTTTGATTTTTTGACAGATGTTCTGAAGAGAACCCCGTACAATTAATGGCTACGGGGTTCTCTTCAGAACGTGAAGAGGATATCGGTACATGTTTTAGAGGTATAATGATTATGGCGCTGATTTTAACAAAATAAAATTTTATAATATTCTTATTATTATTACAATTTACAAGTTCAAGTATATTACATTGAATTTAGTAATATAGAAGTTGTACATTATAATGATTTATGATCAATAAGATGGATCAAGGAAAAAAATATTTATGAGATGTAATATTTTTGGTATGCCTCGTTATTCTCCTGTGCCATTCGTGTGGAAAACGTTCTTTTTTTTAAAAAATGATTTTCGGCTATGTAATTATCGTTTTTTCACACCTATAAAATTATGTCCCGTCTTTCCGGTTTATAAAATATGGTCTGATTTTTCGGTTTGAAATTTTCAAAAAATCCCCAGGGTTTCAAAAATACGATAAAAAAAAATAAAAAATACAGAATGTCTTAGAATATTTTCCTAAACCGGAAAAAAATTTAAAAAAATGTGATGCAAGTGGCCTATTCAAATTCCAATTCTTTTGAACAGCAAGCTGAAACAAATTGTACTGTTTATTATTTTTTTAACTGTGACACTCCATATGTTGATAACATTGTGAAAATTTTAATGGCACATAAAAAAACTATCAACCGATGATTCTAGAGCTTTCTTTTAACTGTGTTTACGTAGCACGTTCAATTGCTACATATGCGAAAGTACTTTGAGTGTAGGACGAGTAATATGTACCATCTGCCTTTAGATATCTTTTAAAATCATGTGTTATACAACCGTGTTATGGCCGTTATACACGACATCTTTTTTCAGCCCGATTCCAATTAAACACAAAAGTCAACATTTTTCGCTCTTACGCCATCTACGCATTTTCATCTCTATTTTGTCATTTTCATCACTGCAAACAAAACATGAACCATGCTGTTTGCTCTGATGCCAACTGAAATCGTAGATATGAAAATAGAGATGAAAATAGCGATCGTGCAGAGCGAAGAATGTTGACTTTTGTGTCTAATTGGAATTGGGCTAAAAAAAGATGTCGTGTATAACAGCCATTACAGATGTGAAGACCCGACTAGAATTCACGGTCTCCGTGGTCGAGGGGTAAGGCTCTCGACTAGTAATCAAGAGGTCGCGAGAGATTCGCTCTACATGCCCAAACCATCTGAGCGTCCCTTTCTTAATCTTGCTCATCACGCTTACATCAGTCTTGCACTTTTCGCGGATCTCCACATTTCTCAGACGATCGTACATGGTTTTACCACACATACGCCTCATTTCTACTGCTTTCAGTCTATTTCATCCTTCCTCTGCCAGTTCCATGCCTCAATGCCATACATCAGGGTAGGTACCAGCACTCCGTTATGGAGGCTAACTTCGCTTCTTTGGACAGTTTTTTGTTGGCGCCAACGGCGTTCAGTCCTCCATTAATAGAGTTGCCTGCATTTACCCTTCTTTCGATATCTCTGTCAGCCCTTCCAACTCTCGTAAACATACTTCCCAAGTACACAAACTCATCCACCTGCTCCAAATACTCATCATTCACAACTATGTTGCGCATTGTTTTCATACTCTCTCTTTCAAATACCATGACTTTAGACTTACTTAGGAAAACATGATCAAGAGAAATCATAGTAATCGATGTATTGTATAATACAGTATGGTTACGCCCATACACATACCTACACATACACATACCTACATAGCACGCATACATACTGTCACTGCTTGGAATTGGTATTAATATTGTTGCAAATTCCTTTCCTACCTATCCCTATTGCCTATCCGTCAATTTTACCCAGTCTGTAATAAACGCCCGCCGCAACATATAGCCATTGTGCTATCAGTTAATCGCCATTAAAATAACTCCGCCGTGTATTATCAAAATAAACGAAACTCACGCCTATTGCTGTTTGTGCCTGTTGGATGGGAGAGAAAGCAGACATGGGCATTGCCGGCCTACAAGTTCTTTATCCTTTTTGGTGAATCCTTTCCTTTCTATGCCACATGTATTTTTATTATTTAAAGGAGTGATAGTAACACAAAATCAAGGTCCTTCACCAGTCATTCTTTACACAAACATATCAATCCACTCTACACAATCATAAATCTCATTCACAGTAAGTTAATATGAAATTAAAATAAACAAGGGTTATCTGACAACACACAGTCGTATGGCAGGCCAACTTTTTTGCCTTCCCCGAGAAGATATGGCACAGTCAAGTGACTGAAAAATTTCACTTTAAGACACTTGACATCTTTCACTTTTTTCACTGAATCAATGAGTTTCAATGAATCTTTCACTCTCTTGACTGTGTCTAGAGAGTGAAGGATCCATGGAAATATTTAATTTTTTAATTATTTAATTTGTCTTGGATTTGTCATATGGTTTACACATGTTATTTCATTTTTGGGTATATCAATAATAAAACTAGGCCCATATCCAATAATATCCATATCCCATAAAAGTTCCCCAATTCGGATACGAGAAATGTTTTCTCGATTGAGTTATTTTTTTTTAACATTAGCTCCACACAGAAGGCACCGAGGAAAACAATTTCCCTAGGGGCCTATGTAATCTTTGAGGATGCTGTGTGGAGGGTTTTTCAAGGAAAAGAAGGAGAAGAAGATATGGGAAGGAAAAGGGTATGAGAGGTGGGTCGAAATCGGGGGTCAGTGTGGCCGAGAGTGACGGACGTATGAATCTATTCCTCACACTGCGTTACAAGTTGAAGGGTCGGGAGAATCCGGCTGGAGAGGTCAAAAGGCCTCCCTCAATCAGTCTCCTCCGATCTAGCCCACCACGCAGTGGTTGGGCAAACGTATCCGCCACCAAGGCTTAAACCAACCTCATCCTATGAACCCGGGCACCCCTGCTAAGTCACCAAACGTAGCGAACCACTTGAGGTGACCTGTGGCAGGGGTGTTGGTTGTCCAATAAATGGTTCCCGGGGCGGCGGTACCCATACCCGCCTCCCAAATTGAGTATTTTGTTAACAATAAACCACTTTATCGCATTGGTTTCAAGAACCATATTTTTTTTAAAACCTGTTGTACGTATTTTTTTATTATTTTTTACATGAGCTCCACACAGGAGGCCCTGAGGAAAATAATTTCCCTCAGGGCCTACGTCATCTTTAGAGATGCTGTGTGGGTGGTTTTTTAAGAAAAGGGAGAAGAGGAGAGTTGTGGGAAGGAAGAGGGTTTAAGGGGTAGGTAGGAATATGGGGTTCAGTTTGTCCTGGTCATCCGCCTCCATGACCTATACAAACCTCACCCCGTGAACCCGGGCACCCCTGCTAAATCACCAAACGTAGCGAACCACTTGGGGTGACCTGTGGCAGAAATGTTGGTTATCCAATAAAGGTTCCTGGGGCGGCGGTACACATTCCCGCCTCTCAAATTGCATGTAATTTAAATAATAATAAAAAATGTGTCTCTACTTTAAATATAATAGAAGAATTAAACGTGTTTATGTCAATGAAAGTAGGCAGCGTTGGGTGGAGGACCACCCTCTCTGCGGAGAATGAGCGTGCTGTTGACTTGATCAGTTAGAAAAAATACCAACTTTGAATGCGAATCCTTGCCTTTTAGAAAATACGGACACAAAATTAGTTGAGAATAAAAAATAATTTTCGGATGATCGCTCTTCTTCTCCGTTCTGGCAATTCTGACTACTCGATAGAATCATCAATTAACGGGCGGTCCGTTTGATAGATTCTCCCATCTTAACAGACGGATTGCAATCTTTAGAGCACAGGCGTCGGGTGGGAATGCTATCCTTGTTCTACCGGTATTACAATGCAAGATGCTCCGAGGAACTAGCATCATTGATCCCTTCGGCACCGGTGCATAGTCGGGAAACACGCCAAACGCGTGCCCAACATTTGTACACGGTTGACATTTGTCACATGAGAACGGGTCGTTTCTTCGACTCGTTCTTGTGTTCAACAGCTCGGCTGTGGAATGATTTGCCGGCCTCTGTGTTTCCTCCTTCCTACAACATGGGTCTCTTCAAGACCAATGTTCATTCCTTCCTCTCCTCAAAAAGATCCTCCACACAGCATCCCAGATGACATAGGCCCTGAGGGAAATTATTTTCCTCAGGGCCTCCTGTGTGGAGTTAATGTAAAAAAAAAAAAAAAATTAAAACAACTCTCCTTAACATTGAGTTCACGTCGTATTTCCCAGAAAACACTTCACGAAAAAAGTTGTTAATTCTGCTGCCAAGCTACCGGAAAACTTCTATTAAAATTCAACTCCCATCACTTAAAAAGTAATAAAAACACTAATATTTCGCAGGCCAACAAATTTCCTCCAGCCTTATCGTCAATAATTATTTCTTTGCGCTTTTCCATGATTGTAAATCTCCCAGAAACTTTTCTTCCAGTGGCTCTTATAAATATTCCTTGAAGTCTTTGTTAATGGGGGGTGATAAGATCGGTGATTAACCCCTTAGCGCCTGTCCCGCTTACTTTATTGTCTACGGCACTGGGTTCTTTAGACCCGAGAGTTTAAAACCCATTCTGTTGTTATCTTACAGCTTTGTATTTACAGACTATTTGTATTAACTGACTCCGGTTGTATTTGCTGACCCCTGCACAATTATTTACTGAGAATGGCGTGTTGTGTGTTGTGCAGTACCTATATTAATTCAGAAACAAGAACAGTTTTCAAATGGCATCAGCATAAATAACTTCAATCAAGTAAAGGGAAAACGCGTTTTATTAAATTGAATCAATTATTATTATAAATAAAAAAAAATTATTGTTCAACATTTGACATAAAAATAAATAAATTCAATCAGCCTAAAAATAAATAAAAACGCTTCGCTACGTAAAACGGTGTTTTAGTTGCACATTGAATAAACTGTACACTTTCTTTTCAAAAAATGTCTTTGTTTGGCTGCGAAAGAGCTGACAAGTTTGGCAGAATGACACAATGAGGTTGCCATCATAAAAAGTTAGATAATTTTTGACGTATTATTTTTTAATTGACTGTTACCGCGTAAATTTAACAAGAATTTCACGAAAGTGACGTTTTTAATAACGTTGAGTTCACGTCACACCTCTGCCATAGGTGACCCCAAGCGGTTCGTTACGTTACATCGCAAACCACGTCCGAGTTTGCTGCAGGTTGCGGTGTTAGTGATAAAACTGTTTTAATCCACTTGAAACAAATTGGGAAGGTGAAAACGCTTGAAAGGTGGGTACCTCACGAATTGAGTGAAGCAAATCAACAAACGCGCATTAGAACGCTAGACCACACACTGCACAACAGACGGCTACCAAATTAGAGGATCTTCAATTGGAATGTCTAAGACATCCACCGTACTCTCCGGACCTTGCCCCAACAGATTACCATTTTTTTAGAAATTTGGATAACTTCTTGCAAGGGAAAAAAATCAACTCCGATGGGGCAGTCCAAACCGCCTTCAAAGATTTTATTGATTCCCGTTCGAATGGTTTTTTTAGTAAAGGGATCGATGAACTACCTATGAGATGGTAAAAGTGCATAGATAGCAATGGTACATACTTTGATTAAATAAATATATTATATTTTAAAAAAAATCGACTTTATGTTCCTCCCATGCAAAACGCCAATTTCATATGCAAGGACCTGATAAGCTTTTGCCCCCGGCTTCGCTTGTATAGTATTAGGAAGTTTCCCACTCCGCCTCCTCCAACTTAACTATCCCCACTCCACACTGGTTGTACAATATGGTTCCTTTGTACAACTATTTGCCAATTAGGCAATCTGCCGTGATATTATTTCGTAAAAGCTAGCTAGCACCTTAATAACTTATTAACGATTTTGTTAAGATATAAAAGTTTAAGGAAAATAAATTTCCTCCGGGCCTACGTCATCTTTGGGGACGCCATATGGAGGATTGTTTTGAGGAAAGGAAGAATAGAACCCTGTCCATGTTGTAGGAGGAAGGAAATACAGAGGCCGGCAAATTGCTCAACAGCCGAGCACTTGCACTCAAAATTTGACATTTTGATCAACCAACATATAATTTTTGTAATAAGATGACAGTTTTTTTCCTTTCGTTATGATTGGTATACCATTCTGATGACGCAAGAAGGTTAGCCATCGAAGGTTAAATTTAACGGAGGTCAAGTGGGCTAAGGGAAAATATTCGGAACTAAGCTTACCCCCTTTTCCACTTCCGGTACAGTAACCGGATGATTAAAAGAAGCTACGTTTATTGAAAAGGTAAAACTTTCAGAGTTGTTCTCAGGAGGCCTTTATTAAATTTTTGCCATTATACTGAAATTATCTGTAATTTCAATCAATTAAGTTTTGCTCTGTAGAATGAAGGTAGCCAATACATATCTCAAGCAAGGAAATTAGTATTTTAAATTGAATCTGCATTTTATTTCCTTAAATGTTTTATCCCGACCATTTTTCATTACGTCTATCTGTAAATTCGTTTGTACGTTTCAATTCCGTCTTAGGATGGTGGTTGTTTCAATGGATCCGAAAAGATTTTTTTTCCAAATTGACTTTCTTATTCGAATTTTTCCTATATCTTGGTACCTACCTATCGGCTTGGAGAGAATGAGACGAATGCAGAGTAGCAGTAATAAATTTGGGGTTTATTTATTACAATATTGTTACCGAGTTGAAAAATATTTTATACGTTATCCTACGAAGCACCGCATAAAAAGGAGGCCGATAGGCTACGAAGCACCGCCCAAATATAAGTCTAGGTATCTCATTCTCAGGCAGGCTAAATCCAACAGATATATGTTTTTGTGTCTTTTTAGTGTCGCTCGTTTCCGTTTCATCGAGTTTCAAATCACAACGGTTTTACAGAAGTTTTCACTTCAATAATAATTGTAGTTGAAGTAGTGACGTCTCTTTATGCAAATTGTCTAATTCCTTAATTGAAAAAAAATGTTACGTAAAACATATGTATGGTTTATAATTAAGTACCTATTTTCAAATATTTTGATTTCAGTGGAAATTTTGGTTTTTAAGTATTAAATAAGAGAAAATTAAAAACATTCTTTTTGGACGCGAGATCCACAGAACCATTAGTAAGATTGCTCTTAAAGGTATGTATAAGGACAGTTAAAAGTACATCCTTTCTTGTCATACTGTAAACCAATGATCATAAATTTATATTCTCGGCGGCCGCCGTGTGCGAGGGGTAAGACTCTTGACGCCCAATCCGAGGTCGCGGGATCGAATCCCGGCGTGGGCAAATAAATTTTATTTGATTAATTTGTGTTATTTCACAAATAATTCATTTAAAAATAATATATAGTAGATATATTTGCGGCACGTTCCAGAGTGGAAGATACTCTTAGTATCGCCGTGGTGCTAGACCACCATTCAGAATTGAAACGTTGATTGAAATGGTTTAAGCCATGCGTGGTGACCAGATCTTAATAGTTAGGTTCTTCCCCACCTCCTTTCTCTCTGTACTACTTTCCGCCTCACAACACACTCCGATAGGGGATGTCATAGTATCACTGGCTCCAGACGGGAGCAGCTGGGACTCTTGTAAGGTATTCATGTATATAAACATATATTTATAAAAAAATAAAAACGGGAAAACTGAGGGATGAAAAAGAGTCACGGTTCACCCTGCTGGTTAGTAAACTGAATACTGAGACGTCCATAGGAATAACACAGTTCGGGCATTAGTGAACCCGAGCATCATTCACGCACAAGTGGACACAGATCCATCTCAATCGACCGCCTCCCGATGAATAGATACATATCAGTTACTTTATTTTTGTCCGGACCAAAAGGAGATTTTGACTCTTGGCGATTTAGCAAAAATATGTAACTTTTATTCATTGAAGAATAAGACAATACTAATAATTTAAAATGAAACATGAGACAGAACAAGACATATAAGGCCATGATATTACTTTAATAAGAAGATTAGTGGCAAAAGCAGAGTTGATATTTACGTTAAATATTTATATTTTACTGTTCAATTTCAGAATAGAGAATTTTTTAATTTAAAAAAATAATACAATGACTATCCTCGCGATCTTTAGCGACATCTAATTATTTGTAATAATTATTTTTAATTGCTAAACTAAACTTTTAATTGTTAAAAATTGGTATATGGTATTGGTATTATGGGCATCACTTTTATTTATTTATACGTGTGGCATCCCCACCACCTCTCTCACAAAACATCTCAGGACCGCTCCGGCAATGACCGAGCGATTATTCCGTTCCCAGCAATCGATTCCGCCGCCTGCTCGCGCTTTATACCTCTCTACCCGTTTCATACGTGAACACTAAATCGTGTAAATTATTCAAATCTTCAATAAATTTTAATCACTCAAATATGAGTAAAGTGTTATCAATCATCATCCAATTTAATCATTGAACACTGGATCACGGCCTGAAAGTACCGTGATCCCCAGGAGCCTGATTATTCCTTATGGAAAAGTATTGGTATACACTCGTCTGATGAGAGAACGGAGCACAGGTCAAACATCCTCCATCAGCTCCTCAGCCCCTGGAAACAACCCTTTCAACAGTATATTATATGGTAACAATTATTATAAGTAATAATTATTAGCCTGAAACACTCATCTACATTGAAAAAATCTCCCGAGAAAAGATACATACCGCCGACGGGACTCGAACCCGCGTCCTTCTGATTTCCGGTCAACTGCTCTTTCCACTGAGCTACGCCGGATTATCTCCTGCCCGCAAAATAATTCTATATATACTAGTGTTTCATTCAACAATTACTGCTTAGTACATTTTCCACCTGCAAACAACCAACTTTATTTTATGCGAGAAAGGAATTATAAGTGCTAAATCTCCCACTAGGTGCCGTTTTTTGGTGAAATACTTTAACTCGTCAAATATTAATTATTATTTTTAATTGATTCACTAATGTTTAAGACAAGATTTTTATGCTTAGCACAAAGGGTAACAATAGAGCAGTTGACCGGAAATCAGAAGGACGCGGGTTCGAGTCACGTTGGCGGCATGTATCTTTTCTCCGGAGATTTTTTTCAATGTCGATGCGTGTTTCAGGCTAATAATTATCTTATATATAAAAATGAATCGCTGAATGTGTTGCTAAGCGCATAACTTTCGAAGGACTGCACCAAATTGGATAATTCTTTGTTTTGTGTGTTCGTTATTGTCAGGACAAGGTTATAAGCCGGTGAGCTCTGGCATTATGAAATTTGTATAAAAAAATTCTACTGGTGGCATGCGAGGTTTGAAAACTGAATGTATGGAAAGCGGGAGGGAGGGAGAGATGGGGAAGGGGGGGGAGGGGGGAGGGAGGGGGGAAAGGTGGTGGGAGGGGGAAGGGTGGGGAGGGCGGAGAGGGAGGGGGGGAAGGGAGGAGTGGGGAGGGGGGGGGGGGGGGGGCGGTGAGAAAGGGGGGGGGGGGAGGTGGAGGAGGTGGAGTGGGAACCCCCCTTACACCATGCGAGCGAAGCCGCGGGAAAAGCTAGGCACTTATAATAACATTTAATTCTTTACAATCATTAAACTTTATTCCAAGCAAGGAAACTTATGATGCAATTTTTCTAAAAATAAAAATGAAATCTTACCGGGGTGAGATACAGTCGTTGTCAAAGGCAAAAACTTGTTCTATAAGTAAATTAAATATTATTTTATTTTTATTTTACTTACGTTTTTATAAAAGTTTAAACGATTCGTTGGCGAAGTTTCTAACTAATTTAATAAATCAGTTAAAGCTGTGGTCACTTGGCGTGTTAGTGGGAACATAATCCCCCGTGAGAGCGGGTATTAAAAGCTTAAGTGGTGTTAAACCCATAAAATGAATTAAAACCGCACTCTAGAATCTCTAACGCCTAATTACGTATCATAAACGTAGTTTAAATAATTAGACAAAATGTTACCGAGAGTTATACATATTATAGAGTGTTTAATATGCCCAACGCTTGCAAAGTAGCGATGATCACTTGAAATATAGTAGCTTTTAAGGCTTGCTGAAGCTTTTCTTAAGTCTCGATCGAATCCCAGTTAGTTTCTCAACGTCAAGTTACAACTGTAATGGAGAAAAAAATTGTTCATGTCATTACCACATGTAGGTATAATTAATGACCGGTCAGTCGCTGAGTTCGCGTCGTGTATGTGTCTAACCCATGGGTCGTGAGTTCAATTCCTCGTTTTTTTTTTTACTTTAGATTCACACAGGAGGCCCTGAAGAAAAAAATCCCCTCAGAGCCTATGCCATCTTTGGAGATGCTGTGTGGAGGGTATTTTTAGCAAGGGTAGGAGAGGAAGTTCTGGGATGGAAAAGGTGTGAGGGGTGGGTAGGAATCTGGGGGTCAGTATGTCCAGGAGTGACGGACATATGAATCTATCTATGTTCTGAGAGAGTCGTGCTAGAGAGACCAAAAGGCCTCCCTTAACCAATCTCCCCGTTTCGGCCAACCACGTAGTTAGTGGGCAGACCCATCCACCGCCAAGATCTGGACAAACCTCACCCCATAAGCCCGGGCCCCCCTGCTAAGTTACTAAACGTAGCGAACCACTTGGGGTGACAACCCATGACAGAGGTGTTGGTTATCCAAAAAATGGTTCCGGGGCGGCGTGGCGGTACCCATACCGTCATAATAATGATAGATACTTATATCGTATCTTATATACTCCGTATCGTCATGGTGAAGACCACCACTCAAAATTGAAACGTTGTCTGAAATAGCTTTAGCTGTGTCTAGTGATCAGATCTGAATAACCAAGTGCCTCCTAACCCCCGTCCTCCTTCTCCTCCTACCTAATCGAAGCCATTTGACAAAAAGTGTTATGACTCTAACTCTGTTATAATGGAAATAATTATTATCAGATATTCTACCTCTAGATATTCTAATATTTTTTACAGTTAGATTTTCACATCGTTCTTAAAAATGAAAGACAATCAAGCACAGCCTGAAATGGGTATTGCCTTGTCTTTAGCTAGGTCTGAATAGTGTTGCTTTCCTGCTTTCCTCTATCCCTTGCGCTTCCCTCACATCCTTCAGCCTTATAACACCGAGAAAAGAGTGGAAATCTGCTGAAAGAAAATAAAAATATATATTCTTAATAAAAATCAAAACTACCTCGACACGCTCCTCCATGCCAGTAAATCCCCAAATAATTACACAAAATTTCGCAATGTTCCTCAAACCTGCCTCATTCTAAATCATCCATGGGATTGAATTTAGATCTAAATATAAATTTATCTAATACTCTGTAATCCGACTGGGCCGCATTTAGGTGCAGGCTATCAAGGCTGCAGCCTATGGGTCGCACCACGAATGGGTTTCTAGTTGGATATAGATATCTTTAGAGATAATTGCAGCAGCTCAAACTTAGTAGAAACACGTAAAGATGACTTAGTCGATCAATTGAAGATTGAACTGATTCACTTCAGGCTTTTTACCCAAAGACCAAAAAGATGATGAGGAAAATGAAAAAGTTATTAGACAGAAGAAGTAAAAATCTCAACGTCGCATTCTTATTTAATATAGTTTTTCATAGACGTGGGATAAATGATCACTGAAAGTGTCTCCTGTATTCTGTATTCATAGATGGTGCTCGTTCGATTTGCAGCCGAACACTTACGAGTGCTCCCGAGCGTAGTTTGTAAGGAGCGCAGCGGAGCCACTCGTTCCGCTGACACCGGGCACAGCAGTTTATCTGTGAATAAGTAGATATTTATTATTCATTGTTGTACGTTAAATATCTATAAGCTTGTAATTGAATTCGAACTACGAGAATCCATTGGAGATTACCTTAATCTACACAAGAATAAAATCCCAAACACAGGAATTCATTCAATATTACACCTCTCATACCAATTTGAATGGAAACAAATCGACGGTCTCGAAGAATATTCTGTCTATGATGATTTTGTAGTTTGGCAGTAGGTAGAGCTGTTTAAAATTTCTTTTTTGCATTTTTACTGCTTTTGAGATCAAGAAATGTAGTGTTGTTTTGCTATTTTACATTTCATTAAAACTTCAGAAAATACAGACTTTTAACAAAATAAGTCAATAAATAAGCCAACAAGAAGATTTAAAATTTTGAACACATTCGAAATCGTTCTTCGGGACCATCGAAATGTTCCTTTTAGCATATTTAGCACGCACTCTCACTTGCACTCGCGTGACATCATCATAGCATTCCATCCCATTGGAATTTCGTAATCATGGTAAAACTCTGCCTTGTATTGGAAATTTTGCCAATTGGACCCCCCATTTATTACTTACTGGTGGTTTTAGATTACCCGCCAGACGCCCCCGTAGGGCCTGCACCACAGGTTCAGCCTCGGGTTTACAGAGCCTTAATACGACCCTGTAATCAGATAAGACGGCATCAAAGCAATCCATATCTTTGTCGGCAAGTTGAATGGGAATGAGGAGGCTGTAGATTGTTTGTCCGTCGAGTCTTGGCTGCGGTTTGACGTAAGGCTTGATTTTGACCCTCGACCGAGACAAAGTCACAATAGACTTAAGTCGGCTTTGGCAGGCTAAGTCTTAATCGTTAAAGCGACGAGTGAGATCCGGTTGTTTAAACTTCCGCCATCTCACCAATCGGGTTTCAGTCCCATTTCGATTTTTTTTAATATGACATATCCAGAGTGGTAGATTCGTACTCTTAGTATTGAAATTTATCCGTGTCTAGTGACCACATCGGCTTTAGCCGTGTCTAGTGACCACATCTGAATAGCCAGGATTTCTTAACCTCCTTTCCCTACATAATCTCTTCATCCTGCAATTGTGGACGTTATAGTCCCAATGGTACAACTGGTCAGGTGGGAGCAGTTGGAACTCTTGTGCGTTATTCTCTAAAATAATATATTCCGTGAAAACAAAGTTTTTATAATCATTATACATATATTTTTATTATTATCTTGGCTGTCAGGCCGAGGCGGAGGTCTATATGAACCGTTCAAATGTCAAACATTAAAAATGGCGCTAATTAGTAACGTCGACATCTTACGAGGGCTCAGACAAATAGTTCTAACATGGGATATTATAATGTAGTATTATTGTAACATAGGTATTTTAATAGTCTATGATCTAGTACATATTTTACCGCAATAGTTCACGAGCTCTTCGGGTCACAAGGTCTCGTTGCCTAGTCGTGCCGAAGGTGACCAAAGGTAATTTTACGAAGTCATTGGGTTTCAATAGCTCTTCAGATCAGAACTGTCCTTCAGCCAGGAAGGACGTTGGTCATCAGAAGTATTATTATAATTACAATACGTCAATAAACAATCACTGTGATACCTATGCAAGTCTTTCAGTAAGCATCCATATATAAGTACTGGAGATTACAACTCCAAATACATACCATATTATTAATAGACATTACAGACACCAATGATGGTTTAACTTTTCTCGAGGGATGAACACGATGACAGTAGTTGTATCTAGGATGGATTTAATGTAAGTGGGTACATTGTTTCGACAAGCCGAAATATCTCGTCTCCATTCCTAGTGTGAATGATAGTTTACTACCGATTCGCGCCATAAGCTAGCGATTATTGTAAATTACTCGACAAAACAATAATGCCGTATTGATTAAACTAATCTGTATTTTTGAGCTAGAAACTAAATCGCAGTTTAAAATATATATATTAGCAGCTTGTCCCTACTTGAACAAATCCATCAAAGAAAGTTTTGGAGAAAAATCTTTATTTAATTAAATGGAGACAATATTAGCGAAATTCAATCGAAAATGTAGAGACAGAAAAATCAGAAAAAAAATATTGGCACCTCTGGGACTCGAACCCAGGACACTTTGCTTACATGGCAGGTACTCTACCAACCGATATCGACACCGGTTCCATGACAGTTGATCCGGCGACATTTGGTCCGGCGACAGTTGGTCCGGCGACATTTGATCCGGCCGACAATTGATACGGCCTAATCCTTTAGAAGATTTTTTCTTCAAGTAAGTATGTAAAGAGGATATACGGCCGTACAACGAAAGTCGATGTATTTATATCTGAAGGCATCTTGAGTGAAAATCCGTTGTAAAAATATTTTTACTAACAATAATTTCGACTCTCCGAAGAAGCATGCGCGCAGTCAGTTTAACAAAAACACCATTGACACCTTAGCTAAGTCTCCACATTTTCGATTGAGTTTGGCTATTATTGTGTTCATTTAATTAAATATTATAATTTGAATTTTTATAGGAAAGGAAGGAGAGGAAGTTCTGTGAAGGAAAAAAGTTTTCGGGGAGGGTGGAAATCTGGGGGTTAGTGTGTCCAGGAGTGACGGACATATGAATCCGAAAGAGTCCTGCTGAAGAGATTAAAATGTCTCCCTCAACCTCAGCCTCAATGCGGATCCGGACAAAACTCACCCCATGAACCCACTTGCACCCCTGTAAAATCACCAAACGTAACGAACCACTAGTTGTGATCTTTGGCAGGGGTGGTACTAGTTGTGATCTTTGGCAGGGGTGGTGGTTATCCAATAAAATGTTCTCGGGGCGGCGGTACCCATTCCCGCCTCCCAAATTGGCATTGATGTAAACTAATTGATAGGTTACTCTCAATGTGGCCTTAGTAGGAGACGACCACTCTTATTAGAAACGTTGCTAAAAATCGATTTACACTATATTTAGTGAATAGATCTGAATAGCTGGGATTAACTTAATCTTTAGAGCATAGGCGTCACGGGAATGCCATCCTTGCTCTACCGGTATTTATATGGAAGATGCTCCGAGGAACTAGCATCATTGATCCCCTCGGCAACCTCGGCAACGGTTGATTGTCGGGAAACAAGCCAAATGCGCGCCCAAATATGTACACGGTTGAGATTTGTCACATGCGAACGGGTCGCTTTTTAGACCCACTCTTGAGTTTAAAAACTCGTCAGTGGAACGATTTGCCGATCTCTGTATTTCTTCCTTCGTACAACTAGGGTCTCTTCAACACCAATGTTCATTCCTTCTTCTCCTCAAAAATACCCGCTACACAGCATCTCAGATGACACAGGTAAATTATTTTCGTCAGGGCCTCCTGTGTGGAATTAATATTAAAAAAAACTTTACTTTGTCTTAATCAATTCATTTCCTTCGGCCTGACACTATTCTGAAAGTTGGGGAATTCATAGTTCAACAAGCGACGGGTAGTTGGGACTCGAGTGCAATACAACGAAGAAACCACAGATTTGCTAGGAAATATTTGATAAACTAATTTGATTTTTTTTGATTTTAAGGATATTAATTGGATCTCACAGCTGATTTTCTTTATATTATTTCAAGAGGAAAATTGGACGGACACATTTAATGTGGCTGAAAATGGACTAAGTGCACTTCAAAATTGACTTAAAATCAACTCGCTTACCCTTAACATAATCAAAACTAAATATATGTATAACTTTTTCAATGAACTCAAGGAGCCAGCCAGCAAAATCACTAGAGCTAAAACTACACGAATGCCGTAGAAACAATGTTCAATGTCACTGCCCAGTCATAGAAAAAACACAAAACATAAAATATCTCGGAGTAATAATTGATGAAAATCTTATATGGGGCCTACACATCAAAGGTATTACTGAAAAACTCACAAGCCTTAGATATTTCTTTAAAAATCTAAGAAATATGGTAAATAAAAAAGATTTGAAAAAGGTTTACTACGCTTTATGTCATTCTCGAATTGAATATGGAATTATAGGATGGGGATCTACTACACATAAATACATACACAACCTGAATACAATTCAAAAAGGAATCATTAGACCATAATGAAAGTACCTATTAGAACGCCTTCAATTGAAATTTTCAATAGCTTTGACGTACCAAATGTAGTACAACGAATATTTGCCAAAAATATATTATTTAAGCTATTCAAAAATACTGAATCCTATACTAGACCACGTATCCATCACACTAGATCGAATAAAAATGTTATAAAAAACATTCAAAGTTATAAAACCACATTCGGACAAATAAACTTCACTTATATTGCAACTAAACTCAATAATATTCTTCCCCAAGACATAAAAGTAATAAAAAAAATTACGAGTACAAATCAAGAATAAAAAGATGGCTGAAAGAGGTCAACGAAAATACTCTAATGAAGACACTAAAAACGACATAGAAGACAAATAATAAACTATAATTAAACAATTTTAGTCCGCCTCGGCACAGGAACCCCTAGTGAGGAGACTGAGGAGGACTAAGAAAATATCATCATCTACACTATCTATCATCTTATCTAATATCTTTACCTAACCTAACCATTATCTTTTGTATACTTATAGAATTATTTTATATAGTCGCTTAAATAAAAAAAAAGGTAAAAAAGACTTTCTCCACATTCATTTTCTTTGCAAGCCATTTATTCAAAGCTAACAATATTCCAGCTAATAAAAATTGGATAATAATTCATTTCGCAAATACGAATAAAATGTTCTGAAACAATGAATTCACTTAGGGTATAGAAGAAAACTATTATTTTTGTTATTTCTTTGTAGGTTCCTCTTGAAGTCCAATTAAATTCAGAAGAGAAGGAAAAACTATAGATTTTTCAGTTAAAACTTCCTTCGCGCTAATAAGGAATTTGTATGCAGACTTATTGGTCTTTTATTCCAACTAGGATTGTTTCTGAATAAAACATGGGCTAAAGTTTTCAACGCAATTCACTTTTTTCTTCTTATTTTTCAAATAAAACGAAATAAGCAAAAGTATCGACGTAAAACACAGATTTTTACACAACATCACTTTTTGTCAAAGAACCACGCCATTTAACTACATTTTCATATAAACCTTCATATTATATCCCATATAAACTTAATCTATAATAAAGGTATCAAAATGCTTGGCTTCGTTCTTAGAAATTCCAGAGGTTTCAAGAATATTTCAACTTTAAAATTTTTGTATACATCCTTAGTACGTAGTCAAGTCGAATATAACTCCTCGATCTGGTCCCCCCATTTTAAAATACATTCAGATTCAATCGAAAAAATTTAACACAAATTCTTAAGACACATTAATTTTAACCTCGGTATTCCCATTGAAAACATAAATTATAATTACTTGATGAAAGAATTAAATTTACTAAGACTGTCAGGTCAAAGAATTATATCCGACTTAATATTAATGTTCACAATTGTAAATGGTAGAATAGACAGTCCTGATCTAACTAAGCTCATTGAATTTCATATTCCCACGAGAACCACTCGTTCTAAAATCCTTTTTAAATGTAACAATAATCGGACTGAGTATACGAAACACTCACTTTTACCTAGGTTGCATGAAGTTACTAATAGATATGCAGATGTGATAGATCTATTTAACTGCACGGAACATGGGTACAAGAAGGCTATGCTATCATGTTTTTTTAATCACTATTAATTTTATTTGTATTATAGATTTTTGCATGTAAATGTATCTCTGGTGTCACTTCCCAATGTATCATCACAATTAACTGTTATACATACACTGTTTTACCATTACTAATATTTTTGAATATGAATTTGTGACATGTAATTAATGTTTATGGCATACTTATGCCGTTTGTATTAAATAAATAAATAAATATTGCCTTTATTCACCTTTAGATAGAATAGGCCACTTGCATCACGTTTTTTAATTTTTTTTCCGGATTAGGCAAATATTCTAAGACATTCTGTATTTTTTTTTTTTTTTAATCGTATTTTTGAAACCCTGGGGATTTTTTGAAAATTTCAAACCGAAAAATCAGACCATTTTTTCTAAACCAGAAAGACGGGACATAATTTTATAGGTGTGAAAAAACGATAATTAAATAGCCGAAAATCATTTAAAAAGAAAAAGAACGTTTTCCACACGAATGGCACAGGAGAATAACGAGGCATACCAAAAATATTACATCTCATAAATATTTTTTTCCTTGATCTATCTTATTGATCATAAATCATTATAATGTACAGCGTCTATATTACTAAATCCAATGTAATATACTTGTACTTGTAAATTATAATAATAATAAGAATATTAGAAAATTTTATTTTGTTAAAATCAGCACCATAATCATTATATCTCTAAAACATGTACCGACATCATCTTCACGTTCTGAAGAGAACCCCGTACCCATTAATTGTACGGGGTTCTCTTCAGAACATCTGTCAAAAAATCAAACCAAATGATAAGTTCGCAGAGAACAAACAATAAATCTAGTGAACGAATTCAAAAATTCGCCTGAAATCAAAGTGATGCCATATAAAAAAATAAATCAGTGTGGAATTTTATAAAATTAATAGGAACATTTTCGGCGACGGGACATTTTCATGTAGTGACGTCACGAGCCCAAATAATGGATTTATTTATTTAAAAATAAAAAATACTGTACATTTCTAAAAATTTTTACTAACATTTTCGTAATCTAAGTAAAAAACTCTATCCACACGATTTTTTCCAAGTCGTTATGAAGTCCATGCAAGTGGCCTATTCAATTGACAAAATATTTTTTTGTTGTTTTTTCGTAATTATATTATAATTATAAGAATAATGAATATGTTATGGGCTTTCGAAGCATGCCAATAGTATTGTTTTTATTTAATTATAATTTTATAAGTTCCAGGTAGTCAATTTAAAAAAAAAAAAAGAAATATTTACTTGTTTTATTAGGCCTATAAATTTATGGATTACAAAACAATACATTTTATGGGGTGCCATCGTGCCGTGCCGTATAGTGTTTATTTACATTAATTACTAAGCAGAAAAGCAATATTGTACCAGTATGCACATTTTCATTAGATTTTTTCTTCTTCACTGTAATAAGGCCTTTGAACCAAGGTATGGGTAAGAGTTTTAGTTTTTCAGAAACTATTTAGAAAATAATGTTGAAATTAAATAGAACGCTTCCTCGGTTTAACCCCTCGAGCCTCGACGAAATAATATCGTGGCATCAAATATGTCCGACTGACATTCAATTTCAAATAGTTTCTCTGGTTCGAACGTATTTCAAAATAAAATACCCTTTTTGAAAGCAGATATACTTTTTTCAGATTTTAGGATTGGACAAATAGACACATTATGCAAATAAAAAATAATTAAATTTTAACGCATACTTAGACAATGTTTTTAAAGTTGCTTACCGATGGTTTTTAGTTTTAATACCATAGTATTACCGCTTTTCAACGATCTAAAAAAAAATGTTAAAAAGTATTATGAAAATAGTCATTGTGTCGTAATTTTTTTTCCGTTTTATATACATGTAGGATGTAACAACTCTTAATCCGAAATTCCTGAAGGATTTTAACCAGCGATTCCTGAGCACATTTGGAGTAAAACATGTAGATTGTAGATGTTATTTTTAAGGGTCGACCGAGATCTCGGTCTCGGTCTCGGTCTCGGTCTCGGCGTTCTCGGCTACAAATTCTACCGAGAACTCTGTCTCGGTTCTCGGCCATAACCGAGACCGTTGTAAGTAGGTACGGTATAGGATAATGGGATTCAAATCTACCGCGCGCGTCCACATTCGTCACTTAGTGTCAGTGCGTGAGAGAGCTGTCGATTGTGATGAAAATTTTTATCAGCACCGCCTACTAGTATATACATGTAGGATGTAACAACACTTGATCCGAAATTCCCGAAGGATTTTAACCAGCGATTCCTGAGCACATTTGGAGTAAAACATGTAGATTGTAGATGTTATTTTAAAGGGTCGACCGAGATCTCGGTCTCGGTCTCGGCGTTCTCCGCTACAAATTCTACCGAGAACTCTATCTCGGTTTTCGGCCATAACCGAGACCATTGTAAGTAGGTACGGTGTTGGATAATGGGATTCAAATCCACCGCGCGCGTCCACATTCGTCACTTGGTGTCAGTGCGTGAGAGAGCTGTCGATTGTGATGAAAATTTTTATCAGCACCGCCTACTAGTATATACATGTAGGATGTAACAACACTTGATCCGAAATTCCCGAAGGATTTTAACCAGCGATTCCTGAGCACATTTGGAGTAAAACATGTAGATTGTAGATGTTATTTTAAAGGGTCGACCGAGATCTCGGTCTCGGTCTCGGCGTTCTCCGCTACAAATTCTACCGAGAACTCTATCTCGGTTTTCGGCCATAACCGAGACCATTGTAAGTAGGTACGGTGTTGGATAATGGGATTCAAATCCACCGCGCGCGTCCACATTCGTCACTTGGTGTCAGTGCGTGAGAGAGCTGTCGATTGTGATGAAAGTTTTTATCAGCACCGCCTACTAGTGTAGCAAGTGAACAGCTCTTTAGAAGAGCTGGTTAATTATACAACATGAGGCGACACTCTTTGAAGGGTGAAAATGCAGAAAAATTGCTTTTTATATGCTACAACATCATGTTGTTCAATTTTGATTATTAAAACTATTTAAAACAAATTAATATTACATTCTTAAATATACTATAGGGTGAAATGCAGATCCGGGCACAGTTTGGAAATTTAATAAAAAGGCACTTTCTAGATGAGAAAAGTGTGGAGAAGATGAATAAAAAATAAATTAAGGCGCGCTCGGCAAAATTGAGGGAGATACAACCGTTCAAAGTTTTTAAAAATTCACTTCGCGAACTGATATTGACAGTTCGTTGTTCGTTCGCCATGTTTTCACTGCTTAGGTATGTTGGATCCCAGACCTAATACAGAATTAATAGTACGCCAGAATCACAAACCATGTTACACAAACCAAGCGTAGCCGCTAAACCACTTGAAAACTGGGATGTTTTTCTTGCCTTGACGCAAGCAGGCGTTATAAAGGGGAATTTTTTTTGTATCACAAACCATGTTTAGCGTATTAGGTTATAAAAAAATGGCGGGCGGACGCGGGCGGACTGTCAATATCAGTTTGTGAAGTGAAATTTTAAATACTTTGAACGGTTGTATCTCCCTCAATTTTGCCGAGCGCGCCTTAATTTTTGTTTTTTTCAGCTTTTCCACACTTTTCTCATCTAGAAAGTGCCTTTTTATTTAATTTCCAGACATTGCCGGGATCTGCATTCCTCCCATACTATATTATGCAAAAATAGCGCATTTTCATTTTTTTTCTCAATTTATCTATTCTCGGTCTCGGCCGAGATTTTAATTTATTTTCGGTTCGGTCTCGGTCTTGGCCGAGAACGAAAAACCTGTCTCGGTCGACCCTTAGTTATTTTGCTCTCCGATGATATTTTTTTTCAATTAAAAAAAATCATTTTTCCACTGTTCTGTTTATATGGTGAGATATACGAGTACATTTATATATATATCACATATGTCATAGAAAAAGAGACAGTCTGACTTTTACGATTCGGTGCCAAAAAGTTAAATTCACGCCCAAATCTTGTCGGAGGTAATTCGCAGTCACAAATTATTGTGGAGGACGAACAAAGGACACTGATCTGCATCGTCTGGCCACCCGATTGGTCCCTCAGGCACCAATTGGATGCAGATCTTTCCTCAAGCAACTGGCCTCGCTTGCATCAAAAACTAAAGATTCATTCTGCTTTAACTCTCGGTCAGGAGTCGCTGGTCTTTAATATTTGTTCGCCCTTCACATTACTTTATTATTGCATATATTTAAATTGTAGATTTATTTGTCTGTAAATAGTGTTAATAAACTTGTACGTATTGAATCGTCTTACTTATTCGCTTTGCCATCTACACGCTTACACAATAAACACATAACCCCCAAACTATCATTTACGGAATGAAAAACACCTTTTTATCGACATATATGAGCATACCGATAATATCTTGATTATAATCCTTAGTTTTTCCTTCACATGCTTTAATTATGAGAAAGTAACTGATGTCACAATGAAGTTCTCAGTGGCTCTATCGTTATATGTCTCAATATAAATTCCCCATCAATGTTGCATCATCAATCACACACTAGAAGACAAGTGCCAAAGTAACGTCTTCATCCGCCATAAAAGAGAGATATTCCTATTAGTCCTATTATAGTCCAAAAATAGTTCATCAATCACATAAAAAAGTAAGTTCTATATTTTGTTTTTTTTTTTTTTTATTTAATTAAAATTAAATTTATTAATGTTGTTATCAGGTTCTGCAAGTATTTTTGTATGTATTTTAGTTACAGCTGTTTCGGCTTACAAGGCCATTTAAATTTAATTTTAATTAAATTTAAAGAAAAGTATATGTAGTTTACGAATTAAACACAAAAAATAATTATTTTTCTCCAAAATTAATCAAAATTAGGTTTGCGTAAAAATAGTCTTATCTTATTTGAAACGGTTAATTATTTAATTCATTCCGGTCTATCTTAAAAGAGCTTCACTTTACTGTCGCTAGATGGATGTCATGCTCGCGTCCCCGTGTGATTCACGTGACAAAGAAAAGCTCGGTGAAACTTCAGCCACTAACAAAGAACAATCTATGCCCGCTTGTTTTACGATGGCGGCATCATTGAATCTGTTATTTAACGAGGCCGGATTTAAAGGAGTCTACTTCGTCATTTTATGTACCGAATACAACGCCTGAATAGTAAAATCGTCGCTTTTTGGTGATGTTTTATCGTTATTGGACAATTTGATACTATTGATCTTCAGATGTAAGATTCACTAGAACGAATAAAAATGTGATGTTTTTTGTACGTATTTTTTACATTAACTCAACGCAGGAGGCTCCGAGGAAAATAATTTCCCTCAGGGACTGTGTTAATGAAAGAAAGGAGCAACACCCCCGCCACAGGTCACATGGGGTGCGGGTTCAAGGAGTGAGGTTTTTCCAAGTCTTGGCGGCGGATGCATTTGCCCACCTACTGCGTGGCGGCCGGATCAAGTGAGACTTGTTGGGGGAGACCTTTTGATTTCTGCAGCCGGACCCTCCCGGGAAGGAATGGATTCGTACGTCCGTCACTCCTAACATGCTGATCCCAGATTCCTCCACCCCCCATACCAATTTCATTTCTAGTGCGTGGTGTTTTCAGATTTTTAGTAGATCTCCCAACAATCCGCCGTCAGGGTAAAGTGAGCAGCTTCTGGACTTCTTCGTTTCCACACCAAAGAAACGTACAGTGAGAGGTGGTGATTTGAGAGGTTATCCCTTTTTTAGTAAAAACATTTAGTTTCGTACTGGGAATATTGTTGTAAAACTTTAGTTTATTTAGATGAATAAGTTTACAACGAGATAGATTCTATTCTGAGTACTGGAATTGCAATTTTTAGAAAGAATTGAGAAAAGAATGCGTCAGCAGAAATGAATCCGAGAATTTACACATGACAAGGAGAATGACAGCGCGGCCACAGACCAAAGAGATCATAGACACAAAATGCATTGAAATGTTTTAGTAAAAGGTGACATAGACGCAAAAGTTATAAATAAGTAGTATACATCGAGATTAAGTAAAATGATAAAATTAGAAGTGCTCAATGCTAAAATGAAGTCAAATACTTGAAATAGAACAATCACAAGATACAACACCTAGAGCTTCCTCTCCTTCTTTTCCCTAAAAAGACCCTCCACACAGATGACATAAGCTCCAAGGGAAATGGTTTTTCTCAGTGCCTTCTGTGTTGAGCTATTGAAAAAAATCCAAAATCTCGATTCTGGGTGGTATTAACTAACCAAGACTACTCAAAGGGTCATTCACTTAAAAAAAATACAAAATTTGAATTAAGGACATATTTTCAAAGATCCGCTCAAAATAGGCACTTGGGAAGATGAGAGCTTCCCAGAAATCAAATTAAAGTCAAATTTGTGAAAAACTGTGTTTACATTCCGTAAAGTATATTGCTCATATTCATGTTTTTTTTCGGAGAGTGTGCTATAACTCTCTTTTATATTCCTTCACTTTTTCATGCACAACTTTACAGCTCCCATGAAATACACGCCCCTGATAGTACAAGCACTTTTATAACCAAATTGTCACGTAGCATATTGTTTGCCATGAACAAAAATAGCCACAAAAAAGAACAAAATTTAGTATCATTATTGCCATTTGCCTGAAGAAAGCAATTACGAAAAGGATTTTCAATTAACTGAAATCACGGACTATTGGATTAATTTACATAAAATATCATTTATTAATACAAGTTGGAAATAAAATTCAGTAAGCATCCAATCCTAATAACAGTAACAACCCCATAACGCAGCCAAAGTGCGTACTAAATAAATTTATCTGAAATTTTATAAAAATCTTAAACAAACAAAAAATATTTCAATAGTTTTATCCACTGAAGAGTGATCATACCGATTGGTAAGAAAACTGATGTCGCCAATATATTGTGACTCATAGGGCCCAGACAGGCTAATTATATTGATTAGATAAAAACTAATCATTGAAATCTTTGTTTATAAAAATGTATGATGTATAATAATAATATTTGGCTAATTTATATAACGCCGTTTTTTTCTGAAAAATCACCTCAAGGGTATGTTTGCTTGATTGTTTGTTTGTGCCTTATGAGTTGCTAAACCGTTCTTCCGATTGCGATGAAACTCTGGGGATTTGATGTACCCATGCCCGAGATTGTTTCACCGTACAATAGTGAGCTCTGACGTTATGAAATTATGCGTTGCTAAACCATTCATCCGATTGCGATGAAACTTTGAGGATTTGATGCGCGCATGCCCGCGATGGTTTCTTTATACAATAGTGAGCTCTGGCGTAATACAATTATTTCATTCACCATTCATCAGATTGCGACGAAACTTTGGTGAGTTGAGGTGCGCACTCCCACGAAGGTTTCTATACACTGGTGAATTGTGGTGTTACGAAATTTTTATAAAAAATCAATATAGGTGGCGCGTGAATAGTTTGAAGAATGTGTGTATTAGTATTTCATGCAGTTTAGAGGCAGGGAGGGAAGGCGAGAGGGGGTGGGGAATCCGAGA
Source organism: Limnephilus marmoratus (assembly GCA_917880885.1). Lineage (NCBI taxonomy): Eukaryota > Metazoa > Arthropoda > Insecta > Trichoptera > Limnephilidae > Limnephilus > Limnephilus marmoratus. The sequence goes on along the minus strand of OU862922.1, from coordinate 41,212,433 downwards.
GCGGCGGAGGGGCATGACGAAGGGGGGGGGGGTCGAGGAAAGGGCAGGAAGGAAAGGGGAAGGGGAGGCGGAGGCGGAAGAGGAATGGGGACGAATGGGAAAGGACACGCAGGGAGAAATAACTTCTTTATTTAAGTTGCATTGCAACGATGTCGGGAACTCGCTAGTAATATTATTAAAAAACATGTTTATATCCTTCTGAACTTATATTTAAAGAATTTAAGGTCAGAAAATTAAATACCCTGTTCTCGTATTACGCAATTTTACAAGTATATGAAAAAGATGTTTTTAAAAAAGCTGTACAGCAAATCTCAGGGTAAAATGCATGTTACCGATTCCGTTATGTAACAAACTACAAGGAGCAAATTTATTTAATACATTGCCAGAAATATAAGATCCCTCATAAAATGCTTGAAATAATTCAAATCACAATAAAAAAATATGTATAATGAAAACGTTTATTAAAAAAATACATTAAAAATTAAAACTACGTAATAAAAACAACAACAGTAATAAAAAAATATATCTTATTAACCAAATAAATAACATTTTCATCTCATTCGCAAAAGCATAGCTTTTTATGGGAGCATGTATTTAAATATGTAATTCATTATTTCTCCTTGTAATATTTTGTTTTTTTTTTTGTATGTAGTGATTTAATTTATGCTGTTATATATGGTGGTAAGGGAGAAATCGCACCCAATACCGAAAACAAATTTTGCTCTACTAATTTCCTCAAAAAAAGACAAGCCTGCAGATGAAATCGAAAAAATTTTAAAAGACAAAATAAAAGTATCCAAACTAGGAATAGGAATTTCTGGACTAAAAAAAACACATCAAAACAAAATAATACTAACATGTGAGAAACAAAATGATACCGAAAAAATAATAAATGAAATCAATAAAAACCCAGATATTGGAATACAAGCAAATGAAATAAAGAAAAAAAAACCATGCATTATCATTAAAGGAGTTGATGCTTGCTACAAAGAAGAAGAACTACTAACAGATTTGATAAATCAAAATGAAGACATAAAAAACGCCATGACCTCAGAAACTGATAATGAACCCATTATTATTAAAAAAAAGCTCAAGAACAAAAAATCTGATATACTATCAAATTTCATTATCCAAACATCACCAAAACTAAGAAAAATAATAATATCGAAAGAAAGGATCAACATTGGATACACAAAAGCACACGTAGAAGATTGCGACCCACTCATGCATTGTTATCATTGTCTTGGATATGGACATACATCACTGAGATGCCTTGAAAGCATGAAGAGTCCCAGATGCCCCCACTGTGCAGGAGAGCACAAAAAACAAGACTGCCCCAAAAAACAAGAGCCTGCCAAATGCCACAACTGCACTAACAGAAAGGGTTACCAAAATGAACATCCAGGTAACAGTTACTTATGTGAATTCCGCAAGAAAATGTTAAAAAATGCGCAAATGCGAATTGATTATTAGTAAGTTTGCATTTTGCATACTTATTTTTTATTCCCATAAATATGAATAATTTTTTCACTAAAGAATTAGATGATTCTCTTAATATTGCGGAACATATTTGTCACACTTTAAATGATTGTAATAACATTGTAGATAAATTACCGAATTCATTCTCAATATTACATCTAAATATCAGATCAATGAAACGAAATTTTAATGAATTCTTACTTTCAATTAATTTACTAAATCAAAAACCGGACGTTATAGTGTTAACTGAAGCGTTCACCAACTATTACAATAAATTTTGTATACCTAATTATAGCTACTTTATGACACACTTTCCTATTAATCGAAATAGTGGTATTGTTGTATTTGTTAAATCCTGTTATTCAAACATCACAGTGGAAGAAGTACCTATGCAGCGAGTTAATTGCTTAGATATTATTGTAACTGTAAATAAAATATGTTTTAACATTATCGCAATTTATAGAACGCACGGATCAAATGAATATGTATTCATGGATGAATTAAGAAGCATTATTTTAACAAAAAAAAATAAACAGAACATAACACTGATTGGCGATTTTAACTTGGATGTTTCTAACGAAAATAATAACAAAATAAAAACTGAATTTATCAATCTTATGTCAGAAATGAATTTTAAATTATGTATAAAAAATTATACTAGAGAAATTTCGGGTCAACGTCCTTCATGTATTGATCACATTTGGTGCAATACTAAAAATACTGACAAATTACTTACGATAATATTAAAAAATAATATTACTGATCATCACACTTGCATCTCTATACAACAACTTAATAATAATAAACACAACATTTCAGAAAGCAGTAATTTTACAAAAAAGTCACTCAACCATAATAAATTAAATATAAAAATAAGCGCGGAAACGTGGAAATCCGTATTAGAATTTACATGTGCTGAAACATGCGCATATATTTTTAATAATATTCTCTACAATTATATTACAGCATCGACTGATATTAAAACTATACACATTAAAGCAAAATTCAAAAAAATAAAACCATGGATTTCACATGGCTTAGTCGTGTCTATTAGAAAAAAAGAAGAATTATATCGCCTGATAAAGAAATTTCCCTTAGATAAAAAAATATTTACATATTACAAAAAATATAGGAACAAATTAACCTCTTTAATAAAAATAACTAAAGAAAACTATTACAAAAATGAAATTGACCTGGCTAAACAAAATGTAAAACAAGTTTGGAAAACAATAAATGAAATAAATAGTAGAAAAAACAAAAAAACTCTTATTAAAAAAATTTATATCGGAAAACACTCTGTTGACGCCATAAGGGAACCGACAAAATGTGCTAATGCCTTTAATAAATATTTTGCTAACGTCGGACAAAATTTAGCTACACGGATCGATGAAAATTATAAAATAGATAATTTTGAGAAGGATTGTCATAAACAAAATAACCTATCTGCTTTCCAGCCAGTAACAACAAATGACATAAAAAATATTATAAATGAATTAAAAGGTGGATCTGCACCAGGATTTGATGGAGTTACAGTGGAAATATTGAAGAAATACAACAGTTTTTTTAGCATTCCAATTGCACACATTATAAATATTAGCTTAAATAGTGGAATATTCCCTTCAATTTATAAAAAATCTATCGTAGCACCCGTTTTCAAATCAGGCAGCCCTGAAGAAATATCAAATTATCGACCCATATCTCTTGTGTCAAACATTGCAAAAATTTATGAAAAGATCGTAAAAAAGCAACTCATGTACTACATTGAAAATAATAAAATACTTAGTCGTAGCCAATTTGGATTTAGAGAGAAACTAAGTACTCATGATGCCATTGCTGAACTTACCTCAACTATTTACAACGCATTAGACAAAAAAAACAAATGCCTTGGCATTTTCATTGATTTGCGCAAGGCTTTTGATAGTATCTCCCACACAAAACTAATTAATAAATTAAATGATATCGGTATTATTGGGAAGGTTAGGTATTGGCTGCAAAGTTATCTAACTCAAAGAAATCAAAAAGTAAAATTAAATAACTCACTAAGTGTAGATGAAACTTTAGAATTTGGAATCCCCCAGGGGACTGTTATTGGACCAATTTTATTTATAATATACGTAAACCAAATGTTTAAATTGCCACTTAATGGTAAACTTATATCTTTTGCTGACGACACTGCAATAATTATCGAAAAAAAGACGTGGAACGATATTACCAATGCAGCCAATCAAGACATGAAGGTTATAAAAAAATGGTTCGATAACAATTTATTATCACTCAACACAGAAAAAACTTATTATATTCCATTCTCTCTACAAGAAGATGTGCCAAATAATTTAATTAACATAACAATTCATTCCAAAAATTGTGCAAATGACGGTACATGTAATACGGACTGCGCTAAGCTAAATCATAAATCTAATATAAAATATCTTGGAATCTTAATAGATAAAAATGTTAAATGGAAAGATCATATCAATCTCACTGTGGAAAGAATAAGAAAACTTATCTATGTTTTTTATAACATACGTAATATTTTAAACAGGAAAACTATAAAAATTGTCTATTATGCATTAATTCAGTCCTTATTACAGTACGGCATTATTGGGTGGGGAGGGGCCTTTAAGGCTTCCTTACAGCCCATAATTATAATGCAAAGAAAGGGGATGAGGTTTATAAATATTTAGGATACCCGCAATCGAATAGATTAGATCACACTAGTATTAAAAATGATATTAGGATTAAATTTCAAACTAGGATCAGAAAAATTTTAAAATGCAATCTATCTGCTAAAAATTTAGTAAAAGCAATAAATACTTGGGCAATACCTCTACTAACGTACTCATTTGGCATAATTAAATGGTCCAATACAGATTTAGATAGTTTAGAACGATTAATTAGAACTACGTTAACAAAATTTAATTGCCATCATCCAAATTCAGCTATAGAACGAATTAATTTACCTAGAAATTTAGGAGGTAGAGGTGTAGTCAAAATAACATCTTTGAAACACAATCAGGTAGAAATGCTTAGAAATTTTTTCCATAGGAAAGCTAATAGCTCAGAAATGCACAAAATAATTTGCAAGGCAGATAGAAATATTACACCTTTAAATTTATATGACGAGAATGCCAACATTCTTATAAATACTAACCAGGAATTATTAGATTCCTGGTCAAATAAAATTATTCACGCAAAACACTTCAATTATCTCAACCAAACGTATGTTGACAAACTTTCGTCAAACAAATGGTTGAGTATTGGAGAGTTGAGCGCAGAAATAGAAGGATTTATGCTTGCCATTCAAGATAGAGTCATTAATACTAAAAATTATAGAAAGCATATAATCAAAGATATAAATCAAATTGATGATTTATGTAGAAAATGTTTGGCTTTTCCCGAAACTATAGAACATATTATATCGGGATGTTCTATATTAGCGCCTTCCGAGTATACATTTAGGCACAATCAGGTTTTAAAAATAATTCACCAAAGTTTGGTAATTAAACATAACTTGATTGATTGCCGTAATGTAGTACCTTATTATGAATATGAACCAAATTCATTTATAGAAAATGAATTTTATAAAATATATTATGATAAAACTATACTAACAGACAGAACAATTAGTCATAATAGACCTGATATAGTTTTACATGACAAAATTAAAAAAATAACTTATATCATTGATGTAGCTATTCCAAATTCCTGTAATATTCAAAAAACTGTTTCTGAAAAAATTAGAAAATACACAGATTTAGGAAATGAGATTAAAAGAATTTGGCATTCTCGGACTATAAAAATATTACCATTTGTTATTTCGGCCACTGGCATAATACCTAGGAATCTGATTCAAAATTTAAGCATATTAGATTTGTCAAAGAATTTGTATATAAAAATGCAAAAAGCAGTAATTTTAAATACATGTAGGATTACATGTAGATTTTTTAAATATTTATATTGAGGGATCAGTAGGATTTATAGGTTCAATTAGAAATGCCACAGAGCCGAACCCTCTGATATGAAAATATCTGGAGTCGGTGAATTATATTCCCATTTGGTCTCTAGTAGGTTGACATGTTGTTCTTGTATTGTTTTGTATTTATAATGCTTATATAGTGCAATTGCATAACGTGGATTCACTAGATGATCATTTGGGGAAGTGTATGAAAGGGTTTAGTTTTTCCTTTTTTTTTTTTTTTTTTTTTTTTTTTTTTTTTTTTTTTTTTTTTTTTTTTTTTTTTTTTTTTTTTTTTTTTTTTTTTTTGGGGGGGAAAATTTAACCCGGACATTTAAATCTGGTGCGTAAAAAATTATAAAAATCATCCTTAAGAAACCATACGACTTCCCTACTACAGAGATATTTCGGGAATTCAATGTAGCAACTATCACAGAATTGTATAAGAGAAACGCCTTATGCCAAATTTATAAAGAATATTTTATTCACAAAATTCACCCCTCAGATAGCATAAGCAATAGATTCAAAACTAATGGCTTAATAGCCATCCCTATGCTAAGAACAACCACGGCTCAGCACCACTATTTGTATTTAGGTGTAAGATGGTGCAATATATAATTATCCAAAAACAAAATAAACATAACGGAAACGCTGAAATATGAATTATTCAAAAAACAAATTAAGTCTCTGAAATTGGATAGTGATATATTGTACCCTTAATGTAAATTACCCCTACTGAAAATTGTAATATTTAATATTTAAAAAAAAAATGTATTGTTATTGTCCTTCATTAACTATATTTTTTTCTTAATTGTGTACTTATCTAAAATAATGTTGAACTTTTATTACATAAGTTCTTTGATAATTGTTTACACTCATTGGAACATCATTATTTTTATTTGCATGTAAATACTCCTCCCATAAACACGAGCTCCTAGAGCTCAACTTATGGAGTAGTAGAATAAAATGTCAAATATTTTATAACCTACCATATTATGTAACCATTTGAAATATGTAAACAAAAAAAAAATCGTGAAATAAATAAAAATTTGCAAATCTCTTAAAAAAATATTAAGAAAGAAATTCGATGTTTTTAAAAGTTTAAACACCGAAGTATGAAATATATGAAGATTCGGGTTCACAGTCAAAACACACTCGAATCGAGTTATCTCGTCAGTCGTTGGTTTACTACTAAGTATATATATAATCTTACGGATTTTCACTGTGAAATTTGAAAAAATGTGAATATTGCGAAAATAGCAAATATTAACATTTCACGAACTTTGGACTTTACAGCAGATAACAACTACGTTACACAATCTGCGGTAAGGCAAGTTTCACTGGCGTTGTATTCATCAATAATAAACTGAGGGGCAGGTTTGCCATATTATTGGAGGCTAGGAAGTTGAATTCCCAATAAATTAGTACATATCTGCTCGGGATTTTCCTAGAAATTGGTTCGCTATTTGCAGCGTTTCTCGGCTTGCAGTTTTAAGGTGTTTCATGAAAGTTGCTGTTTATAAATGGAGTATCACTATTGTGGAACAGTTTCACCACCCTTTCGAATAAAACATTTTAATTAAAATAAACAACAAAATTTTGGATATCGCTGATTCATCAATACCCCAGTAAATAGCTCGTCAAGGCGACCAACAAACGAAAAATTAAATTTTTACAAAATTAACTTTGTGATGAAAGATTTGCACCGAAAACTTTATTTTCTTCTTTATTTATCTTGTTCAAATACTATTACACAAATTTTTGATATGCCCGCATTGGGAGGATTTTCGTATTGTGTTTTATTTTAATATAACATTGGCCGACAATCGACGATCACTGAAAATAATGTCGTATCTGCTAAAAATTGGAAATCATTCTGTTGGCTTATTTTGTTGATTTAAAAGTCTATATTTTTGTAATTTTTAATGAAATGAAATGCCAAATATCAAAACAACACTATCTTTCTTTATCCCAAAAATAGTGAAAATGTAGAAACGAAACTAGTTTTACTACAAAACTACAAAATCGCATATCCGACGTTGTTCTTTGGGACCGTCGAAATCAATTACTACATTATTCACAAGTTTTTTTTTATGTATAACAATTAGCCAGCTTTGAATTAGAAAGTGCAGTAGAGTTAAAGTTGATATAATTTGTTCTTAATTTTTGACGTGTATGTTGGATATGTGTGTGGTAATATCATGTATTTGTACTGTTTTCTCTTTCAGGAGCTTTCAGGCGTTTTCAATAGCTTCCAGTAGCTTTCAGTTTCAGGTTACAGAGGACGGGAAGGGGAGTGACTGATCATGCGTACGGGAGACGGCGCTAGGGTGCATCAGAGTGCATCGATGACCCGGACGCGCTTATGCCCTGCAACTGATGGAATATGACAGATCGCTCCACTTGTTGCCATGGTTATATTTCCATAGAAACGCATCCCCGGATGTTTTAACCTATATTCCAAAAATAGTTTTGTGATGCTACGCGATGCAAATAAATAGAGCAAATACGTTGAAGAATATTTTTTTAAATTTATTGTATTACGCAGATAAAAGAATAAATTTGCGGAAATAATTGCAAAGTTTCAATGATGCTTAATATTTTGTTCTGAGTTGAAATTTTTTGGATTAAAATTTATTTTTTAATCTACTTTGTAAGACCCGCGAATAGATTCTTGGTTACGGTTTTTTGTTTTTTTGTTTTTTTTTTTTTCATTTTAAGCACCCGCTAAACTGCCAAAGCAGTTTGTTAAACTGGTCAATATAACGATATTAATATAACAATAAAGCATACATATAACAAGAAATAACAATACATAAAGTAGAAACGACCGGTCAGTGGTTGAGTGGGCATAGCGCTTGGGTCCCACCTGGGCGTCGCGTGTTCGATTCATCGGCTGGCTAAGTCCTACATCACAACACAATCAACATTTTCGGCTTTCTGTGGTGGTAGTAGGAGATTTTTAAACATTGTTGGGTTATTCGTAACCCGGGAATGTTTGTATTTCTTTTATAAAAAAAAGAAGAATAGCATTTTAAGTAACCACAATGCAAAGGACAGACACATATATAGACAGGTAGATATAACTCAGGCAATATACTCATAGTCAAATTTATACATAAGATTTCAAATAATATCATAGATAACTACTAATTACATTATATATACATTATGATATTAATATATACACATATCGATGGTCCCGAGGAACGATCTGCTAAAAATCGATAATCGTCTAGTTTTAATTTCCTTTTGATGATCTGAGAGTCTGAAATGAAGTGAAATGCAAAATATCAAAACAATACTATATTTCCTGATACCAAAATTGTAAAAATGCAGACACAAAACCTTGAAGAGCTCTACTGCAATACTACAAAATCGCACATCCGACATTTTTCTCCGGGACCGTCGACTGTGTACTTACCTGCTTAATACACTAAGATTTACAGAAAAATTCAATTTGCTAAATCGAAAAAGACTTTTTAATATAAGATAATAGCACTCTGTCCCAACTGCTCCCAATCACCTGAAGTCAGTGCGACTACGGTATTCCCAATTGAGTTATGTTACAACGCTGAAAGTAGTGGGGAGAAAAAGGAAATGGGAAGGGAAAGACAAGCAAATACCTGACTATTCAGATATGGGCACTAAAAACGCAAAAGCCATTTTAAGAAACGTTTGCGTTCTTTATAAAAAGTTAAAAAGCAGTTAAAACTCGTTTTTAGTTATAACGCGTTTTCTCTAGTTAAAACTAGTTTTTACTAACTGTCTTTGTTAAAAAATGAAATTGGGATTGAAAATGCAGACACTGTTTATGAAAATATTTAATAACTTTTAATTAAAAACCTAACCTAACCTAACCTGACCTGACCTAACCTAACCTAACCTAATCCGATATCACTCGACCAATCAGAATAAAGCACGATGAACTTTGACATCGGTTGAAACAGTTTTAACTAAATCATTTCGAGAAAGCTCGATTTGTCTGGTTAGAACTAGTTTTCACTGATATTCGGCAGTTAATTCTAGTTGTAACAAAGGCCTTTGATGAAAATTAGTTTATACTAGAGAAAACGCGTTGAAACTGAGAACTGGTTTTAACTGTAACATTATATAATTATCACACATTGTATTTTTAAAGGACTCCTTTAGATATAAATTTTTCTACTTTTTGATATCTCATCTTATATAATTTTAGATTTTTCATCACGTAGATTTTCATTCTTGAAATATTTTGAAATTTGTTTATCAAATACATTGTAAAATAAAAAGATGTGAACTTGGCAAAGCCACTTTTTATTAGAACCAACCCTTTTTTGTACCGCTTCTAACACAGTCACGTTTTCTTCATTGGCAAAATATAAAATCGAACCACGCGTACAGCAATTCCCATTTAAAGTACTAACATCAGTTTACTTTCAAATTTAAAACACATTTGCACAACATTTTCTATAAATCATTCCCTACGGTTATTTTGTTCAATAACTAAAGAGAAAGGTACTGACTTTTCAACTAAATATATAAATCAAAACAACCCACTAAAACGTAATAATATAACATATGTAGGTACTTAGTGCGGGGTACAATTTGATTGTTAAAGGAATTTAACTTTCCGGGAACATCTGTCACGCTTACATATGTTATTGTGAAACTCTAATGGTGCAAACTTTAAGTGGTATTTTGTAGAATTTACATACACATATGTCGTTCACCCCTATGGAGAGATTCAGGAAGCACTGAACAATTTGAACTTCAATTATTTTAACTCTATATCACGAACGAATCCGAAAACTAAAAACTGTTTTTTGAAAGGAGATGAAATATATTAAGCAATTTTATAATTCGTAATGAAGATACCTATTTTTAAATACATTGATTTTTATAAGAAAAACTCTCTTTTTATAACTTTTGAAGGTTGTTCCCATCAATGTAATCTATCATTGAAGAAGAAGATAATAATAATAATCTAAACGAAAATATGAAAGAGAACAAGACACAGAAAAATAGGAAAGGTTAATAAAAAAATAAAAAGATAATTAACGCTATCCAGGTTACAACCCAATTCTTTTTTTTTTTTTACATGAGCTCCACACAGGAGGCCCTGAGGAAAATAATTTCGTAACCGTAAACGTAAACGCACGTCCCGGATAGACGAGAGGTTCTGGGTTCGAGTCCCAGTTGCGACCATTATCTTTTTCTGTTTTTCTGTATCTTGTTCTCTTTCATATTTTCGTTTAGATTATTGTTATTATCTTCTTCTTCAATGATACAAAAACTTTGAATGAAAATATAAAAAAGTTTAAAAAATGGCTCACTTTACATTTTTTCTTACTAACAATATTAGGTACTGATAACGAAAAAAGAATACACACATATTTTATTAGATAAATGTATTAAAAATGTTGTCCTCAACTTACTATTTTGACGTTTTTTGTCAAAATGATTAATAAAAATATCCAAAAGTTTCATCATATTTTTCAAATTGCTGTCGGAAACTTATGATTAAAAAAGGTGAAGATTTTAATTATTTTTCGGTAAACTTTTAGATTTGAATATAAAGCGTCGTATTTTTTCTTTCTGACACAGTTTAGATTTTATTTCTAACTATGATAGTAAGGGATACACAACGATTTCTATGAGACCTATTTACATATATGAGTTGTTCCGAAAACCGGACAAATTAGACTGAGGGTTAGGAACCGTTTTGGATAAATCATCCGCTTATGTCTAATACAGACTTCCTCGTTTCGACCATATTTCTTTTCTACATATTTGAAAAAACAAAATTCTAACCAACTAACCATTATGCCATTTCTCTGGAGGAGTAGGTAGAGAGCGTAGACTGTCAAACGACTCTGATTTGACACATGCCCCTTTTTTAATCACATTTATGATTCATCTCATAATATTCTTCTGCTATTAAGGCTCTAGACATGACACCACTCAAGTACTTGATGTATTCGGTCATGTCATGTCTTACCCAGGCGTCCTTTCTTTTATCATAGATAATATGATGCACACCAGAAAATACAGTTATCACCACTACAGGGATTTGATTTTGAAGACATCTGCTAACCAGAACGAACTATCGATACAACCCATAGACTCACCGTATCTTATGAACACGTTCAGTGATTATTTCATTAATAACACTACTTCAAGATTTCGCAGTTAAACTAAGCAAGTAAACTTAATTAACTAAAGTAATATTTTGATTGTATTGTATATCATAGACATCGATTACAATTGAGATATAATAATGAACATCAAAATTATTGTATTGGGTTATCTTATTCCAACCTAAGTAAAGCCTAAATAGATATTATCAACCTTATTTTTTTATTTTATTTATTAGCGTTATAAACAGTCTGTACAAAATTCATAAATGACAGTGATAAAAATAAGGATGTCATAGACCAATAAAATAACGACAAATAATTTAGAACCGTAATGCAAAAATACACAATACCTATACCTGATATAAATTATTCTGATAAAGTGTATCTTCTTACTTATATCTACAAAAAGTAAAAAACTGAGGTTTTTCAAGGGTTTACATTTAAATTTTGATTGATATAAATAATATATTTCAGGAAGTGATTTTATTTGAATTCCAACTGCAAAAAGTTGGAGAGAAAATGTGGTGATACTAAAAATAAAAAAAGAGAAATACAGAAATCAATGAAATATTAAGTTATTAGTTAAACATGTGGCATCAATAGTGTTATTTTTTTATGCATGCTGTGAATTTATCAAGGTTTGTATTAAACACATCGATATTTGGGCATAATCAGTTAAATGTACAACAGCTTCTTCTTACAAATACTTTTTCAAGATAATTTGTCTTGCTCCTAGGGATATAAAAGGTGTCTGGAGATCGAGTAACTCTTAATGGACATCTGAAATGAATATTTTGTAGTAAGTACGGGCTATCAATGAAGTTATGAATAATCTTATAGAGCATTAATAGGTCTCTGATATCTCGGCGTTGATCAAGAGATTTAAGGTTTACGGGGCATAGTTTTCATCATTTCGCACGCGATAAGAGACATATTTTATAAACTTTTTCTGAACTCTTTCTATATTTGCTTTATATGTAGAACAATGAGGGTTCCACACTGTAGAAGCATACTCCAGGTGGCTTCTAACATAGGATATGTAGAGAGTCTTAAATGTTTGTGGATTTTTGAAAGCTGAACTTACTCTAAGAATAAATCCCAACATTTTCAAGGCCTTCGACGTGATATGCTCGACGTGAGATTGAAAAAGAAGCTTACTATCTAATAGAACTCCAAGATCTCTTATTACATTTACCCTATTTAAAAGATTGTTTTTAATTATGTACGGATATAGTATAGTGTTTTTCTTTCGAGAATAAGATATGACTGAATATTTTTCTGCATTCAAAAGAAGGCGGTTTACTAAACAATACACATTGACCAGGGAGTTCAGGTCATCCTGGAGCTCTATACAATCCATCTCAGATTTAATGATTTTGACAATCTTTTTGTCATCCGCATATAGGAACAGCTGAGAATTACGAATAGTTTTGTTAACGTCATTCATAAAAATTTTGAATAAAAGGGGGCCAAGGTCAGATCCTTGGGGTACTCCTGAGGTTACGGGGACAAAGCTAGAGCAGAACCCCAGTACAGTTACAGCTTGCGTACGATTGTCGAGATAAGAGGCTAACCAACGAAGGAGGTCACCGTGTATACCCATTGCTTCGACTTTCTCAATTAAAATGCTGTGTGGGATTTTATCAAAGGCTTTGGAATAGTCTGTGTAGACTACATCGACTTGAAAACCGTTATCCATAGCAACAAGGACTGTGTCAACAAATTCGCATAGATTAGTTTTTGTTGATTTTCTGTTCACGAAGCCGTGTTGATTCGAAATGATGTGTGGTCGTATACAAGGAAAAATGATATCGAAAACAATCTTTTCAAAAAGTTTACCCATTACATTTAATTTAGAGATCGGTCTTTAATTTTCTATGTTGTGTTTGTCGCCTTTTTTGAATATAAGCACAATATATTAATTTTTCCATTCTAGTGGAAAAATACCAGAAGACAAAGAAGTTTTGAATATTAAACTTAGCGGATAACATAAAACATTAGCGCAATTCTTTAAAAATACCGGGTGTATGCCATCAGGCCCACTGCCTTTGGTAGGATCTAATGATTTGAGATATTTACAAACTAATTCAGTGTCTATATAAACATTATTAAGATTTAGTACTGAGGTGTTTGGATTATATATTCGATTGGTGGACGAGGTGGACGGGGCGGAGGATTCAAAGGAGGATTGAAAATGTATGTTGAATAAGTTACTTATAGTTTCCCCACCCGATACACGCTGGGAGTTAAGAAACATATTGTTAGGTAGTTCAGAGCTTCTTTGCTTAGATTTAACAAAGGTCCAGAAATGTTTGGGATCGGTATTGATATTAATTTCGGCCATATTAATGAAATTATCATAGCACACCTTCTCCATACGCTTTTGTCGTTCTCGGAGAAGAGAGAAAGTTTGATAGTCAGAGATGCGGTTATAAATTTTATATTTTTTGTGGAATTTAAGTTTATCATATATGACAGCGCTGTACCATGGGGGGTACCTGGAATCTATGTTAACTGTTCTAGATGGTACATGTGTGACAATTACCTTATTTAATTCTGAATAGAAGCGTGCCGTGACTGAGTCTACATTACTGCTGTTAAGAGTCGTTGTCTAGTCAATGGCTGCTGAGGCGCTATTAATCTGCACATAGTCAGCACTGTGATAGAGCGGACCGTGCGCGAGCGTGGGATTTGGAGGGACGGCTCGCGGGCCTTGCGCAGCACCACCTCTAGCGAGCGGTGGTGTGCATCCTCCGGCACTAGCGGTGTATTGCACCCCCTTACAGTGCACATGCGATTCGAAATCACCAGGTCGAGAACACGCTCGTTTACATTAAGCTGGTTGTTGAATTGATGGAAGCCGATAAAGTCTAAAAAATCAGAAAGTGTTGAAGTTAGTGCATCGGTTGAGGATCTATTAAGTACCAGGGCACCGTCTGCGGTCAAAGGCAGAAGCCATTGGGCATGTGGTATGTTGAAATCTCCTAATAGAAGGAATTCATCATCAGGGAAATTGGTATACAACGAAGATATAAATTCAAAAAAGTCACTTAAAGATTTACTCTGCTCCGCACCTTGGACGAAGTATGAGCAGTATATGCGTAGTTTAGAAGCACGCGCGCCAGAGCTTAGTGCAAGAGTAGCTGTGGATATCTCTGCGCGCTGTACGGGTGGGAGGGAGAGTGAGGGGCACGCGGGCAGTTCGCGGCGTACTGCAATCAGTGAACCACCGCCGAGCGCCTGGCCTAACAACATGTAGTCGCGATCACAACGGTACACTACATAACGTTCATCGAATAATTCACAGTCAAATATACTTGGCAGAAGCCATGTCTCAGTTAAGCATATCACGTCATAATCGGCATAAAGGATGCTGGAAAGAAACACATCTATTAACTTATAAAAACTTTAGTGTCAATGGAATCGGAAGCATTATTTATGGTGACTTTCTTAAACGTAAACTATTTTACATTAATTATAACAATTAAATTAAAACGACACCAGCGCTTAATTAATTCATCAACATTTAGGCAATTTAAGAACAATATGCTCGTACTTTATAAATTTGAATTACTAATTTCGGTTGTCGGTGCGTGGGTAAGTGATTTGATGATATTCCTTCGTTAAGCGTTAAATTATTACAGTTCAATGAACTTTTTATTTATTTATTGGTTTTATTATACGCCCAGAGGGCTTTTACATAAATAAAGGCAGTACATCTTACAGTTTATGAATTGTGTAGGTATGTGCAAACAATAATGTTAACTAAAATAAAGTTTTTGCTGTATGGAAACCTACTTTACATATTTATAAAAAAAACCGTAGATAAAATTGCCAGAAACGATTTACAAAAATTCTGCCTCAATTCAGGTTCTCCTAGTGAGGCAGGCTATGCACAACTAAAAATATTGTATAACTATACTACTCCTGTGTAACCTTTACATTACTTTCTATTGGTAAGTTTTTTTTTATGTAATCTATTTGTAAACTACACTGAGCATGTAATTTTTTTAGTTATAATGTTGCCAATTTCATTGAATAAAAATATTATTATTATCTTTAACATGAGAAGGAAATAATAATATTATAAATATTATTAGAAAATGAATTTTATAAAATATATTATGATAAAACTATACTAACAGACAGAACAATTAGTCATAATAGACCTCATATAGTTTTACATGACAAAATTAAAAAAATAACTTATATCATTGATGTAGCTATTCCAAATTCCTGTAATATTCAAAAAAACTATTTCTGAAAAAATAAGAAAATACACAGATTTAGGAAATGAGATTAAAAGAATTTGGCATTCTCGGACTATAAAAATATTGCCATTTGTTATTTCGGCCACTGGCATAATACCTAGGAATCTGATTCAAAATTTAAGCATATTAGATTTGTCAAAGAATTTGTATATAAAAATGCAAAAATCAGTAATTTTAAATACATGTAGGATTACAAAAGATTTTTTAAATATTTATATTGAGGGATCAGTAGGATTTATAGGTTCAATTAGAAATGCCACAGAGCCGAACCCTCTGATATGAAAATATCTGGAGTCGGTGAATTATATTCCCATTTGGTCTCTAGTAGGTTGACATGTTGTTCTTGTATTGTTTTGTATTTATAATACTTATATAGTGCAATTGCAAACAATTGCAAACCATCGAGAAACGTCCAGGCAACTTGAATTTGTTCTCCGTCGTTTCAACGGCACGCCGAAATTAATAATACTCATTCTGAGCAAGTACCGACTGAATAACCATGAAAATAATTACGTTACAATTTCATAGTAACATATTTCATACATCTACGTGCGAAATGTATTAATATATAAAAATGTATGTATTCCATACATCTATTATATTAGACAAGCGTTGATGTAGGTACCAAAAGTATTTTAATAATTAATAATTTTTAGATGTGGTTTTAGATTTTCACGGCTAAAAGTATTATGGTGATTTATTTTTGGGTTATTATGTCGTGTTGCGGAACCTGCTTCTTTAGCCAACGTTTCGTACTGCATTTCAGTGTCCATCATACACATCTGCCCTGATGATTGACACTGTAAAGGTTGGCTAAAGAAAAAGGTAGCGCAACGAACGGCAAAATAATCCAAAAATTAATTAATTAATAATCCACTGTAAATAATTACTTCTTCAAACTTTGTAAGTATACTTAGTGGTGTCATTTTGAATTAAACGAAAACAATTAATTTCATAAAAACCACATAAACATATAAATAATATTGATTATATAGTTGTTTTTACTAAGTTATTTGTTTCATTTAATCATTACAAATAATTCTTTATTGTGACTAATATTTTAAATTTGTTTTTATTTACGTCACGTAAAATAAATTTTTGTTTGTCATCTAAAAGTAATTTCTAAATTTAATGGAATAAATGAGTGATGGCTTTTAGAAAGTAAGTAATAGAAGTGACATTCCTGTCATAGTTTACGGAACGGAAATTATGCCCAACCTGTACGATACATATTAAGACGTATGCCCAATGTCCTTGCCTTGTCGAGTGCGTATTTCTTTTTACGAAGTTGTTATGGTTACCAGTAAGGTAAATTTTTGCCTGGGAATACTTTTCATCTTACCACGGCTTTGTCCGATCATTCTCTGGATTTTAGCATCGCTAAGACACAGCTGTTGTAGCATCGGAATCGCCAAGACAGATCTATTTTGGTAGATAAAAAGTATTTCCGTTGCCACAGTTTATTTTGTCGTTGACAAGAATACTTCGTTTCATCGACTAGATGTTTATTTCTTCGAAGTTTGGACGTCTTTGGCTAGGTTAGGTTAGGTCGTTTATTTTTTCATTGTTTCGATGACTTTGGTTAGTCTTTGAAAGCTTCAGGTTTATCATGCTTATTTTTATCATGCTTCAGTTTTATCATGCTTCAGTTCTATCGTTATTTCGTTTATTATTTTTGTCCTTGTGAAACTTTCACTGTTTGCGTTAACACATATTTTGACTTCACAATCTGGGAAATATATATTATGATCTGGGAGATATATTTCGTATTAAACTAGCTATAAGTCGGCGATGTAGTTATAATCAAACGTCTTATTTGTACCAATTTTATTTTATATTTACTTGTACAGCGCCCTTGAGTTGATTTCTCACAAAAACGGCGCTAAATAAATTAGCCAATTATTATTATTATTTAAAATAAACATTATAAACATTGTTTATTCCTATTCTTTTATACATCTAGTCACAAATAGACGTGCATAATTTCTGCAATTTTTGTTTGTATTGATTACCTATTTATGTGAGAATTCTTATAATTTTTACCAATATATTTTATTTTATTTGCTTTTGCTGTCACTTTTTTCATTGTATTATATGTTTTAGTTTTGAAGTATTTAAAATTATGGTGATACTAAACTAATAAACTAGAATGTAAAAGCCCAACATTGTAATAAATAAATATTTTTTCTTGTTACAATGCCAATGTGTAGCTTTCCATGTTTGTACCAGTAGTGTGCCAATATCACGATTTACTTTTGGAATATTATGACGGATTGAGCTACCTCAGTCTTTAATCAACATTCGAACAGCGTTACAGTGTCTATCATCAGGGCAGATATCTATCATAACGATTTTCTGTCCTGATGTGTGATGAAACACTGTAACGCAGTCCGAAACGTTGACTGAACAAGGGGGTAGCGCATAGCGCATAACATAGCATAACATAAAGTTATATTCGATTCAAACTTAACATTCACAGCACATATAGATGATATAACTAATAAGGCTTTAAAGATTCTTGGCTTCCTTTGTAGAACCCTAACTGATTTTAAGCCCTTGGATTGCATGAAAATACTCTACATTTCATTAGTTAGAAGTCAAGTGGAATATAATTCACCTATTTGGTCCCCTTTCTATAAAGTACACTCTAATAAAATAGAACGTGTTCAACACTTTTTAGGTAATTTTTTAGGAATTTTGAGTTTGAAATCAAACTCAAAATTCCAATAGAAAACATTAATTATTTAAGTTTGACGATTCGACTTAATTTAATTACGCTGTCTGACAGAAGAATCATTTCAGACCTAATTTTATTATACGGAGTTATGAACAACCTAATTGACAGCCCTGGCATCGTTGCTACTATTAAACTCCATGTACCGACAAGGAATACTATACAAAATACAACATTCTTTTACATCACATACACAACCAACTATCAATCACACTCACATACCAATAGGATGCATGATTTAGGCAACAAGTTTGGTGGTATTGTAGATATATTCGCTGATTCCCTTTACATTCTAAAATGTAATTTAAACCAACACTTTGTGGAATCCTACAAATTATTGTAACGTATAAAATATATTTTACGATTTGATGTGTTATTGTAATGTTTAATATTATATTTTGTTCTATGTTATTGTCAAATATTACATTGTTTAAAATATTTCACGGATTTAAGCAAGAATATACAAGTGGTTTTTTCTTCAATAGCTACTTGTATATTCTTAAAAATTTTTCACTTTTATAACTTTTGGTATAAATTCTATGTATGTGTAATCCTCGATAACTTAAATATTATTTTATAATCTATGTAAAAGCACCTAGGGGCGTATAACAACAATAAATAAATAAATAATATCCCAAACATAAATCACGATAATATTTTTGGCCATTAAAATCTAAAATCATATCCAGCGCCGTGCCGTACCGTTTATTTTGTTATTTTTGTCTCTAAGTCTTGTAGTCTTCGTGAAGATTTTTTGTTACATCGTCGGCTTGTTGTCTATTTGTATGGTTTTTATGGTGTCTCTTTTTGTCTTTGCGAAGTTTTCTTTTCTTGTAGTAACATGTAACCCAATATTTTTAGTTTTGCTTTATCTTATAAATGTTGTTTTTATAAAACTTATCAATTTAATGTTTAGTTAATTTTTTGCCATTATTGAGAAGCTCCTTTTTTGAATCGGCATGTCGTTGAATTTTTAAGAGGTGTTGAAGTAAATAGGAATAGGCATGTAGTTTCAACATCGTTCAACAGGTGTCGTTAATATATAATATAGTAATATGAAGTTTTTAGGTATATCAGCAGATGTTAGTTAACTAGTAGGTACCTTAGAAGAGAATCATCTATCGTCTTTCGTGTCTAATGCACGAACAATGACGGAAATAGCCGGTAGCTTGTGATAGACAGTTGATCTCCGGGAGTGTTTGCGTGCCCGGCTTCAGAATAACTTGGACGTCTAGTCCAGTTAAAAACCTTAACCCTTACGGTAATGTAAATAAAGCAACTTGTAATCTCGACGAACCTTAATCTAATTTTTGAGTTTTCTCGAACGCATTTCAAGTAATTTTAATAATTGAAATTAAAGTACGTTACAATAGTTGTTTTATTGTCTTCTCTTGTTATTAGAAATCTGTTGTCATCAGCAACATTGTATTAAATCGGTTAAATCGGTGGATCACTGCAATTCGTTATCCTCCGTGAAAATAGGTTTCCCCTTTTAGGCATACATTTTGCAATTCGAAAATAAACACCATGCTGTTGCATTTTCCATTACCATTTCATTCTTGTTAAGTGACGTGACAACAGCTGCGTGGTTTATATTCGCCTCAAAGGGTACAGATTACTACAAATACGACATAACGGGCTAGTAGTGAGGAAAACCGCCCTCAGGAAATATATTAGTCCGTAGTACCCGTCATTCAAATAACATACCTTACTTTGTTCAACACGGCCCAACAAGTGAACCGTCAAGTATCAACGTAGAAAAGAGACGCATATTATTTCTAACAGCACAAGGGTTAATTTAACAAGATGAACGGAAACTTTTACTGCTCTTTAATATTAGTGCGTGAATATTTTTATAAAACAACTCGTTTTTTTATAAAAATATTTTATTATGTTTAAGATAAATAATATGGTCAATATTTAAATCCATATGAATAGTTTACGTTCATGGCAACAATTAAAACATGAAAGCAAAAAAAAAACAAGTTATCTTTTTTATAAGTTAAATGGAATTAAATATTTGCAAGAAAAACTCTCTTTTAATAACTTTTGAAGGTTATTCCCATCAATGTCATTGAAGAAGAAGATAACAAATATGAAAGAGAACAAGAAAGAAATACAGAAAAAGATAATGGTCGCAACTGGGACTCGCACAATTGTTCTATCAATTTTTCTATTTTTCTGTGTCTTGTTTTCTTTCATATTTTCATTGAAGAAGAAGATAACAATAATAATCTAATAATTACACAGGTCTGCGACTGTTTTTTTTCTTTGAAATAAGAGGTAATTCCCATGTATTTTTGGTTGCTGAATTCGGGAAAATTATCAAAAAAATTTCATCACGTAAGGTTTCTCCGGAAAACTCAAAATACTGTGGGATTGCTTATCTTAAGGCGCAAAACGGGGTTTGTTGCCGAAATATATATATATTTTTTTAAATTTAAATTTTAAATAAACATTTAGTAACTCATGATGATAAAATTAGCCAGCGTTGAATCACATATATCGGGATTTTCGATAGTCAGTATGATGAGAGAATGCCGGAATTCCCAAGTTGCCCACTCCCTTCCATGCCCTTTCATTTATTTATTTCTGTTCCAACTTTCGTAACGTGCGTTTCAAAACTGACTTCAAGAGGTTGTGTAAATTCTTCCGATAGTTTTTGCTATATTTGTGGTGAATTTATAGTGAAAAGACAACAATGAAATATTACTGATTTTGTTAAAAAAAATGTATTTTGCGTATTTTTCACTTTGCGTAAAGACAGGGAACCAGGACAAATTTTTAGCCCCGCATGGAGTTTGTTCAGGGTGTGTTAAAGGACTTAGAATGTGGTCAAAAGGTAAAGTTAAATCTTTTCGTGTTGGCGTACCCATGATCTGGAGAGAGCCTCGAAACCACAGCGATGACTGCTACTTTTGTTCGTGCAATGTGCAAGGGTATAGAACCAAAAATAATAATAAAAAAAAAAACAAATTTGTTACCCAAACATGGATTCCGCACTTCGTCCAGTCCCTCACGGACCTGGCATTCCTTCACCACAAGCACCCCAAAGCCTAGAATCATCAGAAGAAAATTCTAGTGAGGAGTTTCAAGTAGGCGACTCCAGTGGACCTCAACAATTTTAATATAACGTCCCACAAATGAAAAAGCATAAAACGAAGCTTCGAAACAAAAAAAAAACAGATGACTTAAAATGAATTAAATTTGCTTGTTTTATGTTTTTTTTTCTTTTGAACATTCCCTACAGAAGTCGTGTAAGGCGGGTTTTGCCTATATTTTAATTTCCACTTGAAAATTCTTACGCGATGGGTTGAAATGGATGGCATACTCGAATTCAGCACACCGAAATAATACAATTCACCCATTACTACTTAAAAAAAAATTAAAATGTCAATTTGCAGGCCTGTGTTATATATTTTTTATCCTTAATTCTTTTCGAATTAAGGATAAAAAATATATTAATAGTTAATACGGTTACATCGAGAGTAAGATTATGAAATTAAACAAAATACATACTTTCTTTATTTAGAAAGAAGAAAAAATAAGTATGGAGAATAAATATAATATTATAGGATTTTTCGTATGATTTTTAGGTGGAAGCAATTTTTTATTAACGATAACTTTAAAATATTTATTTACAGGGTTTAATGTTTGTATGTTATCTTGCTTCTGATTTCTTCTGGTAATTTATTAAAACAAAAACGGTGAGTATAAGGTGCTACACGTATAAGTAGACGGTGGCGTGAACATGAACTGACGCTTTATCTTAATATTTTAATCTGGCAACCACACCTACTGTCATTATCTTGTAGACGACAGCGCCTTCCTTTTTCGTCAACTTATACGTGTAGCACTATAACGATGTTGCGCAAAGGAAGTGTTTATTTTAGGGTATACATACCACGATTTTCAGTTGTGGATGATGAATTGTCATTTTCTTTACAAATTGAATAATTGATTTTTTCTAAAAAAAGTCTTTAAATAATGTAGAAACTATAAATTCTTCGAATAGACGTCCAGTAAGAAAGTCCGTAGAGTATGTAAGTATAACATAAGAAACCAATGCTCAATAGTTTTGAAAGTCATTTTTTGTACAGCAAACCAACCCAGTAAATTCAACAACTAGACCGTATATAACGTATAAAGAAATACACTCGCTATTTTGGACACCTGCGTTTGATTGAGTGCCATGTAGGATGATTTGACCAAAGAAAAAAATATTTCTAGCGAAAATATTTGGCCAAAGCCCACAATTCTTGAAGTATTCTTCAAGTAAACTCTTTCTTTTGCCTCTGTAAATACCATTCCGACCTATAAAATATATCACGTACAAGATTTGAAGAAATATTTTATGACCATTACGACCAAGCTGTGTGGTTTCAACACATTTAATTGCTTGGGAGTGATACTATGAACTTACAAAAGTAATAGGAAATCATCTATTTTATTAAGAGGGCATTACCAGAGAAAACCAAAAAAATGTCATTTTTAAATCAGATTTTAGACGTATTGACTCTTTTCCACAAAAAATTATAAATGGATTTCGAAAGATTGTTCTTTTATCTAGCATTCGCATGTAATAAATTTTAAGAAAAAAATTAAATTTTTAGGGTGATTTTAAATTCATAAGGTTATTCCATAGGTCGTTGGCAGATTTGTTAAATTTTCAAAAAAAAATTTGTATTATACCACACCCATTTCAAATAATATAATCATGCAGTAAAATAAATCAATACATTTTCTAACAAACGCATGTTTTAGAATTTTAATTTTAGTTTCATCAAAATCATTAAAAAATATGTACGTACATGTATTTTTTGACGAAAATTGGTCCATTTGTGTATTTATTTGCGCACTTACAAACTAATATATTTCAGATTTTTTTAACATTCTTATTAAATTTAGACATTATTGAAAAATGATAAATACTTATAATCAAAAAATAATTACAAAAAGTACATTATTTAATAGTTTTATCATCATGCCTTTCAGCATTTTTGGATGAAGGTATAAATTAAAGCTAATTTGGATTGAAATAAATTCGTTATTGAGTTATAATTTAAAAAAGCTGGTACGGAGAATAATTAATCTTTCTCATTGTAACCGCCCTGCACGATCGTAAGAACAACTTTCGAAGAAATGTGGATTTTCGTCTGCTGGCTGGTTAAACGCTCTTAATGTACTTTGAGAAAGGATACAACGCACATCATTTTAACATAAACTTAAGGCCAATTATTAAATACTAATAAAATTATATTTTTATCATAATGATTAAAAACATTGAAATGTGAATGTAATGCGTACAACATTATTGTAAAAACATTATTACCGTAATTTTTTGATGAAATTCGTGCATATTTGAAAACATGCTTAGATTAATAAGTTAAATAATTATGTTGCTTTCGTAAAAATATTATTACAATTTTAGATAATTTAGGATATTATTTAGTATTGCATAATAGTGGTAAGTTGTAAATAAAAACAATTTGGGAGGCGGAATTGGGAAGCATTTATTAGAAAACAAACACCTCTGCCATAGGTCACCTCAAGTGGTTCTCTAAATTTGGTGACTTAGCTGAGGTAGCTGGGTTTATGGGACGAGGTTCGTTCGGGCCTTGGCGATGAATGCGTCTGCCTACCAACTTGCGTGGCAGACCGGATCAGGAGATGTATTGACCTGTTGATCTCTCCAGCAGAACTTTCTAAGAACATCGCCTAGCATCGCATTGGGAGGGTTGGATTCATACATCCGTCACTGCTGGACACAGTGACCCGCAGATTCCTACCCACGCCTCATATCCTTTTCCTCTCTTACCTTTTCTAAAAACCCTCCACACAACATCCCAAAAGACGACATAAGTCCTGAGGGGAATTATTTTCCTGAGAGCCTCCTATGTAGAGTTAAAAAATATTAATTTTAAAAACATCTCTTTGGTTTTATATATTTGTTGATTCAAGCGTGATTTTAATAAACGCATCCATTTGAAGTACAATAATTTTAAGTGACACTGCGGTGTTTTATTGTTTTAAACATATTCGAATTCTTTCATCTTATGCATATTTACCTAAAGTATTGCTGTACAACTGTAAATTAGCACACGTATGTTTTTACAAAAGTTGACCTTTGAGGGTCGAATCTATTTCCGAATTTAGATTTAAATAAGTAAATAATATTTTTAAACAAGAAATAATATCGGTAACTTTTTGAGAAATACTAAAGATAAAGACTATGGTCTATTAATTCCGGAATATATAAACTCAAATGCAATGATTGTCCCTCATGTTATATTGGAAAAACAACTCGAATTTTGAAATCAGAATCAAAGATCATTTAAGGTGTCTAACAATAATATTTTTTCTTAGTTCGCTAACCATATCATTGAAAATTCTTCATATTAATCATAAAGGAAAACGTTTAGATAACTTAGAAGCCTTTAAAATTAAAAAATCCCTTAAAAATAATGAATCTATTATCAACAAACAAAAAATATTGTCTTATAGCTCAATCATGCATTTGTTCCCCTACCCACCAACTCTACAATAATATCTACCCACCCAATCTACATTATTAACTAGCAACGGCTCCACCCCTACCATAATAAAACGTTGTTCGAAACTGTCAAATTAGTATAAGCTATAAATATCTATTTGTTAAATGTACATAAATTTTTATTCAGTAATGGCCACCGGTCTACGAAACGTGTTTATCAAAAATCAGTTAAAATGAACACGATTGTGGTCCCAGAACACAGCTATCGAGACAACATTTATCTTAAGTAAAACACTCACAGAGGCAGTTGTTGTGAGGCGCGTGATCGTTTTGTTGTAGAAAGACACCGCGGGGTGCCAACTGAATCCCACTGAAGTGCCAACATAAAGGAGAAAAAAATACAAAAGCACGCTGCTTACCACAACTCTCAAATGCTTTAAATCCAGAGATTTATTTTCTGGTACCTCAGAAGAAACGTTGTTTTAAAAGGGTACTGAGTTTTATTAGCCATCTTTATTATAATACTTATATATTTCATGTTCCAAATGCTCTACTAACATCATCTTCAATAAAATCCAAATAAATGGAATATTTCTGAACGCATTCAAAAACTAAAAACTGTTTTTGAAAGGTGATTTAATTCTCTTTAAAATTTTATAATTCCAAATATACATGTAATTTTTTTAAATATAAAATTTTTGAATGAAAACATAAAAAAAAATTAAAATGGGTCACCATACGTTTTTTTTAACAAAATATTTTTTACATTAACTCCACACAGGAGGCCCTGAGGAAAATAATTTCCCTCAGGGCCTGTGTCATCTTTGAAGATGCTGTGTGGAGGGTCTTTTTGAGGAAAGGAAGGAGGGAACATGCGTCTTGAAGAGACCCATGTTGAAGGAGGGAGGAAACACAGAGGCTGGCAAACTGTTCCACAGCCGAGCTGTTGAACTCAAGAACGAATCGTAGAAACGTCCCGTTGACTTGTGACTAATTTCAACCGTGTACAATGTTGGGCGCGTGTTTGGCGTGTTTCCCTATGCACCGGTGCCGTGGGGATCAATGACGGTAATTCCTTGGAGCATCTTCCATTGTAATGCCGGTAGAAAAAGGACAGTATTCCCACCTGACGCCCGTTCTCTAAAGTTTGCAATCCGTCTGTTAAAATTGGTGAATCTATCAAACGGACTGCCCGTTTCTGCACCACGATGGTGATAACCAAAAAAAAACATACACATATTTAATACGGCAAATGTATTTATTGTAAAAGTTATCGTCAACTCACTTTCAGGTCGTTTCATGTACGAGTAAAAATAATTTATTAAAAATTTCCAAATATTTTTTTTTTTTTTTTTAAATTGCGATGCGCAATTTTGGATTAATAAAGCTGTATATTTTAATTACTTTGCGGTTAACTTTTTGATTTAAATGTAAAGAATGGCGTTTTCTCTTTCTAACACCGTTTAGAACACATTTCTAACCATCCCCCCAACGAGACCTATATGAGTTGTTCCGAAAAGCGAACAAATTAACCAGAGGGGTTAACTCATAATGATATATATATTTTTAACTGACATACCTACGCCATCGCCACCCCCGTAAAAGATATGGCCTAAGGAACACATAATAAATTGTCCAGCTCCTTTGATGTGATTTTTCACAAAATTATTCAATTAGTTGTCATTAATAATTTTTGTCATTAATTGTTTATAATTAATCACTTGAACATCGATCGTCCAATTGCTTAGTCAGACATCTCCTAAAATCTAATTTGAGTTGAGTATACGGTTATAAAAATGTACCTTCTATCTGATATAAATCATAAACACCACCAAATTAATTATAATGACACAAACTTGTAGAGAAATCAGCAAAAGATTAATGTTTTCTGGAACACTAGCAAAAAATTTCAAAATTTCATACTTATTTTTTTATTTTCTTATTATTGAACAACAGAATAATTCCAATTACAGTACAATTTAGTTACCCTATCAGCATTTAGGCAAGTGACTCTTCAATAATGTTTTTAAGGCATATAAAGAACAGTCACTTACATCCAAATGGTTTGCAATTTCATTTAACAGCACCACTCCCCTCGTCATGCTATGCTTTGCCAAGACGTCTGTTCTGCCGTTCGGTGCTTTAAATAAGTCATGATGTCGACTTCGATGTATACTTATGTATGCTTCTCGGTGTTTTCATCGTTATCTCAAAACTCTATCATATGTCACAAATTGATTTTCGACGTTATTAAAACAACTTTCCTTCCATCATATTAACATATGATTTATTTATTAATTTCTTATAAAATTATCTAATTACTTAACTTAATTTTCCATCACATAATTTTAATTTATTTTCCAGTCACAAAATCGACTAATTATGTCAAAGTTCACTGTTTAACTGCTATTTTAATATTGAATTATGTGCTCAAGCGAAGCGAAGACATTCTCATATAACACGTCATGTTGTGACTCAGTTTATAGAACGGTTCTAGTCTCTAGTATCTAGTGCATTGATGATCAACATTTTTAGATGGAGCCATTTTTTATCCAGTTTCAATTTTGATATTGTTAAATTACATCTTGACATTGTTAAATTGGCAGTCGGTGGTGTTGCAAATCTATTTGTATTAAAAAAAAATACGGGAATTTTTCAATGAAACAAGTTCAAAACGTAAGCGCCAAAATTTATAGTTTTTATATTTTTTTTTATTTTAGCGACTATATAAAATAATTGTACATACAATGAAATGGTGAAATTAAGTAAGTATAAAATATTGTATTTCTTTGTCCTCCTCACTAGGGGGTCCTGTGCCGAGGCGGACTAAAGTTATTTAAATATAGTTTACTTGTCTTCTATGTCGTTTGTAGTGTCTTCATTAGGGTTTTTTTATTCACCTATTTCAGACATATTTTTATTCTTGATTTGTATTCTTTAGGATTTTTTATTAGTTTTATGTCTTAGGGAAGGATGTTATGGAGTTTTGTTGCAAAGTATGTATAGTTTCTTTGTCCAAATGTGGTTTTATAACTTGGAATATTTTTTTATATCATAGTACCAAGGCTAAACCAATAAGTGCTCCCGATTATGATCACTCTGAAATATTAAAAAAACATTTTAAAATACCTTGTATTTTTTTTATTTTAGTCATTCTGAACGTTTGTCAATCAAAAAGTTTAACCAAGAAAACTTTTTGTATTTTATGAAACGGATACTTTTAAAGTGTTAACCATAGATCTTAACAAGAAAAGTGATGCACAGACCCCAGTTCGAGTCTCAAAATATTGTCTTTTTAAAAATATGTCAGAAAAATCTTATGATTTTGAGCATCTGATTCAAAATTTTGAAGACTGACTGAAGTTTTCCGCTAAGCGCTTTTGCAAAACAATAGAAACCGTCGAATTTTCTTTACCGCAATTTTTTTTTAATTTAATTTAGCCAAGTGGAAAGAATGAAGTGGGCTCGCGGGCCGCGGGTTGCTCATCATTAATCTAGTGTGTGGTTTCTAACCAAGAGAGCGTCGTAGTAAAATCTAGCGACGATTTGTCGATGCAGGAGGAAGCATCAATCCATGTTATCTCCTCTTCATATTGGTATTACCCAAATATATTGAAACACAAGAGATATGCTATGATGGCCGCCCAACCGTCGGTGGACTGCCGTCTAATGGGAATATTATGAATACGGAAATAATTCGTCCATTTAGATGATTTTTGGAGGTGTGCAGTAGTATGGGTTAATAATATCAGAGACGCCAGGAAACACAGTTCAACCCAGTAAAAATTGCGGATAGCACGTATCTTATATTTCAATATCTTCGGTATTATCCTTAAGAGGGCATTATCAGAGAAAACCAGAAATATGTCATTTTCAAATCAGATTTTAGACGTATTGACTCTTTTCCACAAAAAAATATAAATGGATTTCGAAAGATTGTTCTTTTATCTAGCAATCGCATGTAATAAATTTTGAGATTTTTTTAAAAATTTTAGTATAATAAGGTTATTCCATAGGTCGTTGGCAGATTTGTTAAATTTTCAAAAAAGATTTTGTATTATACCACACCCATTTCAAATAATATAATCATGCAGTAAAATAAATCAATAAATTATCTAGCAAACCCATGTTTTAGAATTTTAATTTTAGTTTCAATAAAATCATTAAAAAATATGTACGTACATGTGTTTCTTGACGAAAATTGGTCCATTTGTGTATTTATTTGCGCACTTACAAACTAATATATTTCAGATTTTTTTAACATTCTTATAAAATTTAGACATTATTGAAAAATGATAAATACTTATAATCAAAAAATAATTACAAAAAGTACATTATTTTAATAGTTTTATCATCACGCAGTTCAGCATTTTTGGATGAAGGTATAAATTAAAGCTAATTTGGATTGAAATAAATTCGATATTGAGTTATAATTTAAAAAAGCTGGTACGGAGAATAATTAATCTTGCTCATTGTAACCGCCCTGCACGATCGTAAGAACAACTTTCGACGAAATGTGGATTTTCGTCCGCTGGCTGGTTAAACGCTCTTCAACACGATGTTGACCGAGAGCAAAAGATTAAATAAAATAATACGTACTAAGAACATGGCTATCGGAAAACGACATTTTTAATGCTGCGCTTTTTTACTGGTGACATACCGGTGGGATACTTTCTATGACGAGACTAGCAATTAGCGTTAAATTGTTTTCTATTTTCTTCAATTTTATTTGCTTATGTGTTCTCATTTCAATAGAAAACTTTAGTTTATTGATAGTTGCGAATAGAAGTCTTTTACTAAGTTTCAGTAGACTCGATGCAAAGCAAAGAAAGCCTTGTTTACCGGAAGGAAACTCAATAATTTGTGTAAAATTGATTGCTGAGCTAAATTAATATTTATTTGTGCTTCGTTTTGGCGAAAGAAAAATAATAAGTTCCATATTTCACAGTTTTGACTCATATCAGTAGTACGAAGTCATTATTTACAGCTGATGAAGACATTATGGAATCTTGTAAACTTTTATTTTATTCATGACAACTATAAGTATTTCTTGTAACAAAAATGTACAGCTTACATAATTCCTACATAAAAAAAATAGATAGGTAAAAGACAGAAAACGATATAAGTGTAAAGCTGTGTGTAGTGATTAATTTGCATAATTTTCAAAAGACTTGAGGCTTTACTATTTTCAGGTAAGCTCGGATAGAAGGTTTCTGCAATTTAAAACCGTGCAATATTAAAGAAAACGTTTGATGACGTTGGCCAATCAATCATCAAAGTATTTTCGATTGTCTGTGCGTCCCCGTGAAATCTGGTTCAATGAACTCAAAATTCTTTAAATTTAAGTGCCGCCCCAGGAACCAATTTATTGGATAACCAACAACTCTCTCTACCTTAGGTTACCCAATGTGATTTACTACGTTTGGTGTCTTAGCAGTTCGTGAGGTGAGTCATGGTCTTGGCGGCGAATGCATCTGCCAACCTACTGCGTTGCTGGCCGGATTGAGAGAGACAAGTTTGGAGAGGCCTTTTGACCTCTCTCAACCCATTGTCTTGAACTACGGTTGGAGGGACGGATTTACACTCTGTCACTCCAGGACTCACTGAACCCCAGATTCCTACCCTCCCCATACCATTTTCCTTACCGAGCGTAGAACTTCCTCTCCTTCAGATGAAAAATGTGCCAAAAG
Organism: Limnephilus marmoratus; assembly: GCA_917880885.1. Lineage (NCBI taxonomy): Eukaryota > Metazoa > Arthropoda > Insecta > Trichoptera > Limnephilidae > Limnephilus > Limnephilus marmoratus. The sequence goes on along the minus strand of OU862922.1, from coordinate 41,181,692 downwards.
GCATGAAAAAAATAACCCACAACCTAACCCAACGTAACTTATAATCAATTTTTGATATATTTTTTCATCATTGACTTTTCAAAGGTGGTGTTGAGTTAAGTTCATTCTGAGTTGTCCGGTCACCTCAGAAAAAGATGCTCCGCCCCAGCAAGGTACTGGGTTCGTGTCCTAGATGTGACCGTATCTTTTTGAAGTAAAACTTCTTTACGCACGCTTGACTTGGGGAGTAAGCTGGCGAATGCGTGACGAGAGCGTTACAAAAAGCGTGGAGAACGGTAGTTGAGAGGGAGTTATAAGTAAGTGAAGTTAGAAAGAGAGAAAGAGTTAAGTTTCGTATTTTACTGTAGGGGCAAGAGAGAGAATAAATAAAGCACAATAAAGCACACATTTTCTTTCTCTCTTTCTCTCGTTGCCAGTTACGTTTCCTATATTTAAGACAGAGCAGGCCTATTGTCTGTATCACACTGTAGGAACAGAGAGAGTAGTGCGCGCGAAAATTTTCTTTATCTCTTCCTATCATATAGACGGAGCTAAAGAAGTTTTACTTCGGTCGTGTGGGCTAAAGCACACTCGTTTTTTTCTGAATTTTCTTTTTTAGATTTTCGATTGAGTTTCGCTGATATTGTCTTTATTAATACAAATATACAATTTAAGGCTTTACTCATTAAGTTAAAATTAAACAAATAATCATAATTGGAACCGACTGTATAAAGGATTCAGAGAAGCGATTAAGTAGGTACCAAACCATAATAATTATTTGATAATTTGTTAAGCGCCGCTTTTGTGAAAAATCACCTCAAGGGCGCTGTACAATTTGAGGTTTTTAATAAATAGTTCCTCAGGGCCTATCTCATTTTCTGGGATGATGTGTGGAGGGTCTTTTTAGAAAACGATAGAAGTTCTGGGAAGGAAAAGGGTAGTGCAGTAATCTGGGGGTCAGTGTGTTCAGGAGTGACGGACGTATGAATCCATCCCTCCCATTGCGGTGCAAGCGATGTTCCGAGAGAGTAGGGCTGGAGAAGTCAAAGGGACTCCCTCAACCATTCTCTCTCTGATAGTGGGCAGACGAATCCGCTGCCAAGACCCGCACAACCTCACCCCATGAACCCGGGCACCTCGGCTAAGTCACCACCACTTAACGGGGTACCTATGGCAAAGGCGTTTATCTAATAAATGTTTCCCGGGTTCTAAGGTTCTATCTAATTTTATTATTTACAAATAGATACAGAAAACATACTTACCTGGCAGGTCACTTCCGATAAACACACTTTAATTAGAAAGTTTGAAATGACCTTTACAAATACTACAAAAAAGATTTTTTGTTTAATTTTTTTTTATTTTAAAAATATATATTTTTTACATTTTAAAAAATTGGTTATTTACAATGTCGCGGGCTTTGGGGGTAAAGGTGGAAGGTTTTTGAGTTTATAATGTTTAATTACTTATATAAAAATATACATAGAATGCAAATAATTATTACCCAGATTCAAGTAAGGCCACCCACTCATGGAGAAACTGGAAAAAAAAACAGTTGGCGACGCAATCGCTATCCGCAAGAAACGAACTTCTAAATTTCATTGTCGGTCTGCACACAGGTCGTATGCCGCTACCATGCCAACCTGTCAACAAGGCAACTGAAACGCGATGGCTCACGACCTGTCAAGTTTTCGAATAAATTGCGATATGTCAAATCAGAAAAATATCGATTTTTCTTTAGTAGGTTGATAAATTGTGTTGTGCCGTGAATTGAGTTCCCAATCAGTTTTCGGTTTCTCCGTGAGCTAAGGCCTTAAGTGCCTCCGTTCACAGAGATACTTACAAGACACTCGATCCTCGCGCGTATCATACGCGCCGATCGTACGTACCCCCCGTACGATTTTGCTGGTGCCCGTTCACGGCGCTACGCGGTGGCTGTCGGTTTCCTATCAGTATCATGATACCGACAGTGCTGATCGCACGCGACGCTCGATTTTTTTAAAAATTAACTCCACACATGGGCCTATGTCATCTGGGATGCTGTGTGGAGGGTCTTTTTGAGGAGAGGAAGGAATGAACATTGGTCTTGAAGAGACCCATGTTGTAGGAAGGAGGAAACACAGAGGCCGGCAAATCATTCCACAGCCGAGCTGTTGAACACAAGAACGAGTCGAAGAAACGACCCGTTCTCATGTGACAAATGTCAACCGTGTACAAATGTTGGGCACGCGTTTGGCGTGTTTCCCGACTATGCACCGGTGCCGAAGGGATCAATGATGCTAGTTCCTCGGAGCATCTTCCATTGTAATACCGGTAGAACAAAGATAGCATTCCCACCCGACGCCTGTGCTCTAAAGATTGCAATCCATCTGTTAAGATGGGAGAATCTATCAAACGGACCGCCCGTTTCCGCACAGAGTTGAGGGTATTTTTCAGGTATTTTGGAGCTCCAGACCAGAGATGGCTGCCAAATTCAACCGTGGGGCGTACTTGTGATTTGTACAAGGTTAGCAGTTGTGTACTATTAAAGTATCTGCGGGCCCTGTACAGTACGCCCAGTTTTTGGGAGGCCAATTTTACTCTGGCTTCGATGGAGCCCCCATACCTGAGCTGGTCACTTAGGGTTACACCAAGCATATCAACAGAGGGCCTGTTCGGAAGATTGCTTCCGTTGAAAGAAAGAGTCGAATCATTTGTGTCTGATACTTATTCGTTTGACAATTGACAGAAATGGCGTCGGAACGTGAAAGTAATGTTAGATTTGTTCTGAAAGTGGAAAAAATGCATGTTTATATAACTATACGTTACCAGAATACGTAAGAAAAGATTTAGTGAAGAAGGCATGGATTGATGTTGGAAAAAAAGTCATATGACAATGACATCGCTTGACTGCGTGTCAACTCCACGGCTGCACGTGAAAAATGATCAAGTTCAGTATATTTCGGATAGCGCCGTGTACGGAGACTAGCATTAACAAGTGGCATATTAGCAGGGTACTTGTGATTTCGTCACAATTACGTAGATTGTAAGTATCTCCATGAACGGAGGGTCTAATAATGATTTATAGATTCTAATGGTTCTTGCACACTTCACCAAAAGAACCAGTGCTGAGTTGTTGACTGAGGTGTTTTTTTGTATATTGTTGCGAATGGATTGTTTTATGTTATTCATTAATATTTAACCACTGAAGCGACAGCTTTTTGAAACTTTTTTCTCCGATTGCTCGAAATTTTTTGTTAATCATTTCGAATATTTTCCGCCCACATAAAAAAAATCATACCTCATGGATTGTTTTGTTATCCATTAATATTTAACCACTGAAGTGACAGCTTTTTGAAACTTTTTTCTCCGATTGCTCGAAATTTTTTGTTAATCATTTTGAATATTTTCCGCCCACATAAAAAAAATCATACCTCCGAATTTTAATATGGAGACATACAAACTAATTATAGTTCTATATAGCCAATGAATTCACCTGTCTTTTGTCGATTATAACATATTCGTAGGATTTATAAAAAAATATTATAAAATCGTAAATTTCTACTTAATTACTTATAAAAAGGGAAAATTTGCAAAATTGGCAGCAAAGTAATCAGAGTGCCATATTGTGGCAAAAAGCGCTCCAGTAGTTAAGATTCTTTTCTATGCTGAAATAAAAATAATTTTAATCTATAATATAAAAATGAATCGCTAAATGTGTTGGTAAGCGCAAATCTCGAGATCAGCTGAACCGATTTCGCTAATTCTTTTTTTAGAATATTCCTTGAAGTACGAGGATGGTTCTTACGGAGAGAAAAATTAAGAAAATTGCGCAGATAATTGGATAATTTCAGAAAACATGAGCATGTTTGACAGTTCGCGTATTTGAGAATGACATTTTGCAAAACATTTATTGTTCAATCAGGATTCTATTTTTGAAAATCTTTAATAAATTTATTTAAAGTAGGTACTCCCCTAATAGTTTGAATCGAATCAAGAATTTTAGATATTTTAAATAGGTACCTATGTTAGGTACCAAATTTAATATACATGAAGAATGGAAATTTGAATAAACATTGTAAAAGGTGGCACACGGGCTGTTTAATAACTGAATGTACTGGGATTGAATATATGGAATGCGGGAGGAGGGTTGACGGGACGAGGGAGCGGGAAAGGGAAGAGGGAAGGCGGGGAAGGTGGAAGGGGAACGCGGGAGGGGAAGGGGACGTGTAAGGTGGGAGGGGAACTCGGGAGGGGGGTTCGCGGGACGGGGGAAGGGGGGGGGGGAGTGGAGTGGGGAGAGGGAAGGTGGAGGTGACGGAGTGTGAACGCGAGAGGGGAAGAGGACGCAGGAGAAGAAGGGGAGGCGGAAGGGGAACGGGACGAATGGGAAAGGACACTCAGGGAGAAACAATGTCTTTATTAAATGGAATAGCAACGCATGCCGGGACCAGCTAGTTACTTATAAAAAGGGAAAATTTGCAAAATTGGCAGCAAAGTAATCAGAGTGCCATATTGTGGCAAAAAGCGCTCCAGTGGTGAAGATTCTTTTCTATGCTGAAATAAAAATAATTTTAATTATTAATAAAAATGGTTACTACGACATTCTGATACTTTATCTATGATCGCCGATTGTCTTAGGTCTTAGATTCTCTGTGCGCTGATTACTAGGCAAGCCGATCGTAATTCTCGTCTGGCCGTAGCGTGGCGTAGATACCATCTACTGTCGTGCGCTCTACGCCGTACTTTGTCTACACGTCGTAGCTGTGTGCTACGCCACTCGTAGCGGCTGTAGGGGCGTTATGATGTTAACACCTTAACGTTGAGATAGTGAATCTTGCCGGCGTAGTATACAACGGTTTTTGATGTTGATTATGCATGCTGCCTTACACCGTGTGGTTTATTGTATACGGGTGAGACACAAGTATAAAACTGTTTATGTCGCACTAGATGTTGAAATTTAATCACTAATAACAAGGAAAATATAATAAATTTTTACATTATAACGTGGCATATCCTTTAGAATTAGATTTTTTAAGGGTTTTTTTTTATTTATTTATCTGAAACAAAATGTTAAATTGACGAGGTTTTCTTCAACGTACATTTCACCATTGATATTTTTACAATTAAGAATTAAAGTAATTAATAAAATTTAAAAAAACTTCTAAACACTTTAAGGCGGGCGAAAACAGAGAAACCATTGTGAAAAATGGAATTCGTTTTAAATCGATATACTCGTATCTTCGAAAATAATACATGTTGTATGTTGATACTTTTGAACAATTTTTTTTCTATAGTTCTCGCCACACCCCAAAAATACAAGTATTGTCTAAAATTGTCGTCTACTTTGTAATATGATTCCATAAACATAAGTTAAAGTCAGTATTGGGCCATTATGTGACATTCCGTGTGTAAAAGATGTACTTTTTTATTATTTTACAAAAAAAATGGTTTTCACTTTTTTACAAATCATTACTGCGAACAATCTTGCCCTTTACGAATTTGAAAAAAAAAACATTGTATGCGGATTAATTAGCAAAAAACCAAGACCAATTAATATTGGTAAATTAATAATATACTTATCAAAGATAGTATTATATTCGTACCTCAAACTTAAAATATACTTATATTTGTAGTACATGTAAAAAAAATAGTATAATTTAACGCTCCACTAACAGATAAGACAATATAAGAAGCATCTCAACTTTATCCCGGTGATATTCCGCAGATATTTTCGTGGATTATCGTAACATCCTGTATCCAATTTCAAATATTCTTCAAGCTAGCGTAAACATCTCAATTCTCATTACACAGCTAAGTCCACTGTTAGAGCGGACCACGTATAAGCGCCACGCCATGACTACAGTAGTCATGGCGTGGCGCTTATATTGGCCACGCAATAAAAACGCGTGGACCAAATTAGTGATAATAATAATACCGCTTCTGGGAAATTTTGAAATGGGTTCCAAACTTGGGTGAAGATAATAGTATTTACTTAGATTAAGTTTGCCGAGTTGCGAACTGTGTTTTCTACTCGAGAACAATATCTAAATGCGTTTATTTTATTAAAGTTGTATGATGTTTAGCCTTCGGTAGAACCTTAGAACAAAGGAAGAGTAATATTAGGGGAAGTTGGAAGTGTTGAGGCACTTACGTTAAGATGCAGAGGTGGTGGTTTGCGATGCTATTGAACTGAGACGAACCCGCAAACTCATCGGTATATTAAGAAAACATGTATGGGGAGAAGTTTCTGCATAAATTAAATTAAAATTAAATATTTATTGATTAACTAAATGTAAATAAATTATAAATCAATTATTTTTTATTTGAACAACTCTCTTTTTAATCGACATCGAGGAGGTTCTCAATTCGACTGTATTTTTTTTATTTTTTTTTACGTTTGTTACCTCAGAACTTTCGACTGGGTGAACCGATATTGATGATTCTTTTTTATTTGAAAGCTGGTGCTTCCCGTGTGGTTCCATTTTAATTTGGTCCAGTTTTGACAATGGCATCCATGAGAAAATCATATAAGTCTTAAATTTGCATCAACTATGTGCGCGACAAATGGACAAATAACTCAATATCACGCCAACCGATTTCGATGATTCTTTTTTTATTGGAAAGGATGTACTTCAAGGGTAGTTTGATGAGAGTTTGGTTAGGTTCTGATTATGGGATCCATGACAAAGTAACGGAACTCTCCAATTCTAAAGAACAAATTTACGATACTCGGCCGAATCTTAATCGAATTAGTTAGTGTACTTCAGATTCACTAAAAATCAAAAAATAAACAAAAATTTTAACAAAATAAAAAAACGACTTCAAAAAATGCACTAAAAAGTAAAAAAAATAATTTCGTATTCTTCGACAACTTTATAATCAACTTACCTTTTCTACTCATCAATATGTAGGTACGATTATTATTTTTGGAGTCGGTGTCAACCAAGGTACCCGCGGCCCGGCGTGTTCACTTGACAGCTCCTCTCCCGCCGATACCAACTCCAAAAATAATAATTGTACCTACATATTGATGAGTAGAAAAGGTAAGTTGATTATAAAGTTGTGTAAGAATACGAAATTATTTTTTTACTTTTTAGTGCATTTTTTGAAGTCGTTGTTTTGTTTTGTTAAACTTTTGTTTTTGTAACTTTTGAAGGTTATATCCATCAATGTAATATATCGCTGAAGAAGAAAACACTAATAATCTAAACAAAAATAAAAATAGAATATAATGAGTTTAAGTGGCAGCAGCCTAATTGGTAAGGCGTTTGTCCCGGTAAGACGAGAGGTCTTGTTCTCTTTCATATTTTCGTTTAGATTATTAGTGTTATTTCTCCTTCAATGATATATTATTTAATTATTTAACCCAACATTAGAGACTATCAAACGAAAATTTGCCACAGAAAAAAATAGAAAAAGATTCGGCGGTATCTAGGAATGGTGCCAAGGACCTTAGCATTGCCGGAGCTATGCTCTACATAACTGCACCGTACTTCGACTAAGAACTTCCAACATTGTCTTCATCTTCTTAACGCATATTTTTATTGGCTGCTATCTTTATGTGAGATGAGGTCTTAGGTTCAATTCCTAGAAGCGACCGAATCTTTTTCTGGTTTTTTCTGAATCAAATTTTCTTTCGAGAATCGCTAATATTGTCTTCAATGATTAAATATGAGGGGTATAGAATCAAAGGCAGCATTCTCCAAAAAGTGTTATTTTGAGAAAACCAAAAAAAACGTTTCATTTCAACAATTTTCACGTATTTATAAGTTTATAATTTTATTCAAAAGGGGAAACTGCGTATCTATTATAATTTCCAAAGAAGAATTTGTTTATTGTATTGATTGATTAGTTATAGCGGATTTAATTATGGAGATTGCTGCATTTGATACTCACCTAAGGAGAATGCTGCTTTTGTTTCTCACACGTGTGGAGAAAGCTGACTTTGATACTGACAAATAAATATGACGTCACAATAATGGACCGACCAAATCACAGGGAAGTTCGTGATTATTATTATGATTTTAATTTTAGTATAATTAAAATAAAAATAGGTTTTGTAATGTACTAATACAGTATTGAATTTGGGAGGTGTGTATGGGTACCGCCACCCCGGGAACCATTTATTGGATAAACAATATCTACCTCTGCCATAGATATGACTTTAGATTTTCACAGCCAAAAGTATTTTCGTTATTTGTTATTGGGGTGATATGCCGTGTAGTGCTACCTCCTTCTTTAGTCAAAGTTTCGAACACTGCAACGCTGTCCCAAACATTTGCTTTGGCACTTTGGCTAAAGAAGGAGGTAGCGCAACACGGCATAACACCCCAAAAACAAATAACGAAAACCTCTGTTCAAGTGGTTCGCTACCTTTAGTGGCTTAGCTGGGATGCCCGGGTTTGTGGAGTGAGGTTTGTCCGGGTCTTGGCGGCGGATATGTCTGCCCACCTGCTGGATTGCAGGCCGGATCGGGAGAGAATAGTTGTGGGAGTCCCTTTGACTTCTCCAGCTGTGATCTCTCGAAACATCGCAGTGGGGGGGATAGATTTATACATCCATCACTTCTGGACACACTGACCCCCAGATTCCTACCCACCCGTAATACCCTTTTCCTTCCCAGAACCTTCTCGCCTTCTTTTCCTAAAAAGACCCTTCACACAGTATCCCCAAAGAAGACAAAGGCCCTGAGTGGAATTATTTTCCTCAGGGCCTCCTGTGTGGAGCTAATGTAAAAAAATACGAGTGTGCAGTTCGCACGCGGTACAAATGAAACCTGCAGAAAACTAAAGTAGACAAGAGTGGGAATAAGCACTGCACGAAGAGGAGATCAATTATTATCTTATTCTTTCGCAGCCTTAATCCTATAGATGTATGCGTTTGTCTATTTTTAGTGTCGCTTTTTTGTTTCATCGAGTTTCAAATCACAACGGTGCTAAAGAAGCCACTTCAAAAAATAATAATATTAACAGAGAAAATTTAAAAAAAAGAAGAAAAATAATGAAGGTTAATTATTTTGATCAAAATTGGCTTGAAACTCGCAAAATTTTCAACACTAAACATGTAATTCGGAATGTTTATGTGCAAGGCTATGAATCCTAGATTTAATTATAAAAGTAAAACATGTCTATGCATATTAATTTAATTTATGAATTTTAATTAACACCTAAAAAAATCTTTTGCCACTCCACGCCTCTGAAATAAACGGTATTTTATGACAGCTCATCTTAGAATTTTGACTACTTTTGCTTTCCATTTTTCTGGATTCCTTGACTTCTTCCTTGCGTTTTTCTTGGGCACGGATGAAGGGTGAGAGTCCATAATCACACTGGCATCATGTTTTTATTTCTAAATTCACTCCAAACTATTTAAAACAGTAAAATTAGAGCGACAGATTCAACACACGACCATACAATTTTGTATGGGCGGCCATGTTGTCACGTGATCAAATGGAGGCTTACCATTGGTCAAATTGAAGAATGCTAGTTTTGTTTCTTAACTGCGTTGGAGATTGCTGCCTTTGATACTAACACAGTTTTTAAAATGGATTTTTAAAGCATAAAGAGTTGGTTTTAATGCCAAATAACTGCTTTTCTAGGTAAAGGAGTGAATCATTAACAAAGTTGCATCATTAGTCCATTTTTGAAAAAAAGTGGAGAATGCTGGATTTGATTCTACACACCTCATATTACGATTTAAGGTTTTACTCTTTTAGTCATTCCCGAAAAATCAGAGTGTGCATAGGTAGAAGTGAAACATTCAGAAAACTAAAGTAGACGAGAGTGGGGAGACTACGAAGCACCGCACAAAGAGGAGTTAGATTATACTATCTCATCCTCTCGCAGGCTAAATCCTACAGATGTGTGTGTTTTTTTCGTTCTGGTTACGCTCGTTTCCGTTTCATCGAGTTTCAAATCACAGCGGTGCTAAAGATTTCTCACTTTAAAAAAATACATGTGTTTGGTTCACACGCTGTGGAAGTGAAATCAAGAAAACTAAAGTAGACAAGAATGGGGAAGCTACGAAGCACCGCACAAAGAGAAGACCGATTATTTACGAAGCACCGCGCAAAGAGGATACCGATTATTCTATCTCATTCTCTCGCAGGCTAAATCCTAAAGATGTATGTGTTTGTCTCTTTTGGGTTTTAGAGTTTTTAATCACAACGGTTCTAAAGAAGTTTTCACTTCAAAATATAAATGATTGTACCTGCAACTCGTAACTTGAATGTTTGTCGAAATGAAGTGGCCAGATCACACAGATTTAATATCAAATTGTTATAGATGTATAGATGTATTGATACTTCTCCCCAATTTCCCAAAATTATTTTAGGTGTATTGATACTAGTCTCCAATGTCCCATTATTGTTTTAGGCGTATTGACACTTCTCTCCAATATCCCATAATTGTTTTAGGCGTATCGATACTTCTCTTCAATGTTCCATAATTGTTTTAGGCTTATTGATACTTCTCTCCAATGTCCCATAATTGTCATCGAGTTTTAAAGATTTTTAGCAGTTAACCCGTTTAATCACAGGAGACCCAAGTTGTCCCAAAACATCATATGCCGTTATAATAACAGGAGACCCAGATTGTTCCAGAGCGACCGTGCATTATTAAAAGTTAGATATCTCTCTTTCTGTAATGCGAATATTTGTGATTTCTTTTATGTTAGAAACGGAAAGAAATAATGCTTCTCATTATCTTAGAATTATATGAGCTAGGTTGTTCAGATATTTTACAAACCTGATCAAAAGTGACGTTTTGATTTTGCGCCTATTTGTGACGTAACCCACATTTAATTTTAAAATAAAATTGTATGAAAGTGATAAAAAGTGAGGTGACAGTTTTATTACAAATTTTGTTTATAAAAGGAATCTGAATTTAAAATTTGAAGTTTATTCTATTTTAATTACTTTAATTCAAATTTTCGCAGGTATGAATTTTTTAGCTAATTTACATTTCCAATATTAAAATTTTAATATTTGATAACAAAAATGTTGATTTCTAATAAACATATCGGAAAGATTATTTTATCTAAATTTTAGAACAATTTTTATTTTTGCAAAAGCGTTAAAAAACACTTATAAATAGAAACATTTAAAATGCATGGGAAGAACCAGGAATTTTGCGCGCATACTTTCACAGGCAAAAGTTGACAGAAAATTATTTTCTTATTATTCGAAGGGTTAACAGGTGATTCCGTAAGGTGTGTTCCACCTACATTATTAGATGAGTAGGTGAAAAATCTACTCATAGCAGAAGCAAGTAGTCAAACCTACTCTACCCATAGACATAATATTATGACTCTATCCACAATAGAATCTGAATGTCGTACTCAACTCTGCCTCAGGCCCACCTGCAGCTATTTACTTTTGGTTCCCTCTTCCAACTTCTGAATAAATTTGGCGTAACTAGAAAAACTTTTCTCTATGCTGTAATATCTTGGTTTATCTTCAAATGATTATTTTATATGTTTTCGGTACGTTCCAGAGTGGAAGATACTCTCAGGCATTTAGAATTGAAACGATGCTTGAAATGACTTAAACTATGTTTGGTTATCAGATCTGAATAGCCAGGTACTTCTTCTCCATCCTTTCCCCGTCTCCTTTACCTACCCACTGCCTTCAGTGTTGCAATATACTCCGATTGGAAATGCCATAGTCTCACTGGCTCCAGGTGTTGGAAGCAGTTGGACTTTGGAAAATCAGGTGTTTCCAATCCACTCTAAACGATTCATTGCTTTATGTTCCCCCGGCATCTTATGATCATCCTACACTTTGTCTTAGGCGTTTGGTCCTTAATCAAGGTGTAACAACACCATTCAAAATTGAAACATTGCTTGAACTGGCTTTAGTCGTGTTTGGTTATCAGATCTGAATATATAGATACTTCTTTATCATCCTTTCCCCATCTCCTTTACCTCCTAACTTCTGCCTCACAACATACCTCAATTGGAGATGCCGTAGCCTCACTGGCTCCAAAAGGTCGGTAACAGTTTGGATACTTGTGCGGTATTCATGTAAAAAAAGAAATTTCTAGTAGCAAACGTTGTTTATATTTCATGTGTTGTATATTTTTTGTGAGTTTTGTTAAGCTGGATGATAAAAATTAGAGAAAAAGGTCATTAATTAATAACGTGATACAGGCGAGACAGAATCAAACTCGTTTATCTCGGTTTGTTGAAAAAATTACCGACGCAAAACAATAACAACGAACAACCGCGCACTTTAAAATAAACGATTACTATTTTTTCACGTGCATAAATTCAGGTCAGAATTTTTTTCCCACGAAGGACACAACGAAGTCCAAGCGGTAAACAGAAACAATGAAAAACCGAGCGGAATTTATGGGATTGAAAAGTGGACTGAGAATTAGAAGAACTTTAATACAATATACATAGTCCAAAATAAAGAATATTTGTTTTCCGACAACTACATTTCGGTGTAAATCTTGGATTGCGGATTCAATAATGCATATTTGTGTAAAAAACCCTACTTCCAGTCATTTTAATCACAACCTGTAAAATTTTTCCTGGGTTATATAACTCTTGAAATATTACCCAAATACGTAATCTAGCCAAACAACAGAAGCAAAATGCTAGGTATTATTATTTACCTATTACATCCCGGCACGATTAAAAAAAACCCAAGGTTTCCGTTATAAACCAATCGTCTGAGATTCGTTTTAAACCCACTCCGTAGAAAACCAATCAAAATTATATTATTTATCAGTCATAACATACAAACAATTATTTTTCTAGTATATTCTTGCATCTGTGGTTATCAAACAGGTCATAGAGAACATAAAATTTAGAAAATATTCAATAAAGATATTTAAAACTGCCACTAGCGGCAATTTCAAATCACAAAAGCACAAATTTCGCGTATATATAAAGTTAAAGATTTTTTAATAATTTATCTACAAATTGTAAAATATAGAATAATTAACAAAATATAGGTGAATTCATTGGCTGTATAGCACTATAATCAGTTTTATGTCTCCGTGTTAAAATTCGGAGGTATGATTTTTTTAATGTTGGCGGAAAATATTCATAATCGTCGCCAAAAAACCGCGAATAACCGAAGAAAAAAGTTTTGATCGTTCGAGTGGTTACCAAATAAATGTACACATTTTGGAAACTTCCCTACATTATTTGTGTAAAATAATAAGTACATAATTTTATATCCCAATGAGCTATCGAAAATTATACGAAAGGTATAAGAATGAAGTTTTGTAAATCTGGTACACTAATAATTAAACAAAATTAGTAAAACATGTAACAATAACATAAAATTAAATAGATGCTAAAACAATACGGCAAGACAAATAACTTTAATCATTGTATTAATTTAACTATGTTCAACAAAACGCCCAATCGGGCGTGATAAAGGTTTGCTAATTATAAACATGCCTTACATAAACTGTTCATGTATATTCTAATTATAACATTAACAAACTCTGAAACTAGGTACTTTCGCAGTACCTACTTACAATTTTGTACTATTTTTATTATACACACTTATTGAACTCCTTTGTACAATTTTCTATGATAATGAAACTATCTACTTATATCCTTTATACTTAGTTTATTATGTTATTTACTAGTACAATAATACTCCTCCTGTACAACTTACCTACTATATTTAAGCATGTAAAAGCTTTCAAGGGGAGAATAAATTAATAATTCAGACGTATATCGTTCATATTTGCATGCATATATTGGCATTTTTTTATAAATGTAATAAGATATCTTCTTCTTCTTTGTGTGCCGTATCAGGTCCCCCGACGTTGGCGATCACTCTTGAAAATGTCTCTTTGTCTTGCGCTGCCCGGAATAGCTCCTTCACACTTCTAATGCCGGTCCACTCTCGTATATTACGCAGCCAAGACATTTGTCTCCTACCAGGCCCTCGGCGACCCTAATAAGATATCTACTTAATTAAAATATGTTAAAGTAAACAAGATTTCAGTTTTTGCTGTTGTTTAGAAGTATTACCTACCAATCTGCCAAAGAGGTCATCAAATGCCGCAAAAATTAATTTGTACATGGTGTGGTCAAGAATTTGCACAAATTCATTTGCTTTTATTTTAATGAAAATCAATTGACATTTCAAAATGTCCTCTAAAATATGCAGATATGAAATTAAAAATTGTTCCCATTCCATGAAAAATTATTGACGATAAACGCAAACAGAGGACAGATGCAATGTGGGGGCTAAACCCGTTTTTCCATCACAATGGGTTGACAAGAACTTCCAACCCTTATATTACTGATTACCCTTATATTTTTGTAATAAGTGTATTTTTCGGGGTTTTGGCGCACCTGTAATTGAGGAATGTTAAGAATGGGAAGAAAATTAAAGAAAGAAGAATGAGAGAGAAGGAACTTTGAAGGGCATCCGAATGATCAGATCTTCGATTTGACGCCCTCGGCTACGAATCCGGAGGTAGCAGATTAAAATTCCGGCGTATACAAGAAAATTTTATTTGATTATTTGTGTTATTTCAAAATAATTTATTAATTTAAATGATATGTAGAATATTTATCCAGAACATATTATTCGATAATTGCCTAAACAACCCAGTTTTTCGATCCCTCGTTTACAATGAAAACGGCCAATTATATGGAAAAAATACCTATTAGTCGAAAATTCTGAGATTTGAAATATGAGATTGACAAAAATGACATAAATAAGAGGTCTCTGTAGCCGAATTGGTAAATAATTAAGTATTTTCCCAGTAAGATGAGAAGTTCAGGGTTCAAATCTCAGTTGCGACGTTATATTTTTTCTGTGTCTTGTTCTTTTTCATGTTTTCGTTTAGTTTATTAGTGTCATCTTCTTCTTCAATGATATATTACATTGATGGAAATAACTTTCTAAATTTATAGAAAGAGATTTGTTTTAATAAAAAAATGATAAAAGCTGTTACTGACGAATATTGAAATTCGTATTTTATTTACAAAACTCGCATTTTCAATATTGGTTGGTGAAATTCATACACGAAATGCTTACCGTAAAAACCGAATGACAGCACATCACCGCTTTCCTGAGTTTCATCACACTCTTGATGTTGTGAGTCCTCATCAATAGCTTGTCAACCTGTTGCATTTTCAATAAAAAAAATATCATTTATTCATTTTACACCCCTTCAAAACTCGTATTTAAATATAATTTTTTCACCATCGACATCATTTCAAATTCTAATAAACGTTAATTTTTAATAAATCTTCAAAAAAACTCATGAAAACAGCGATGAAAAATAAGCTTTTATTATCATTTGCTTGTGCTTGATAAATGTGTGTATTATTGTTTAAATCGCCTGTTTGTGGTAGATTATGCGTATTTACCGAATAACGTGTTGTACACGGGTTATAATTACCCCAATATGGCGCCATGAATCACGGATTCAAAAAGTACCACCCTTATACTGAAAGGGTTAACGCTTGTATGTCCAGTTTGTCCTACCTCATATTTTTTGTAGTAGACTGGGCACGAGAATTTTAATTTCAATTTTTAACAGAATCTTTATACATTTCTTTTGATTAACTCCTGAAGTATTATGAGATTTTATCGTTAACATACTTTAAATGATCTGTCAGATTCATTTAGAAGTATCCCAGTTGAAATTAATTATCCAATGGATTCGCAGTTTTGAACATATTCCAAAATGAAATTTTATTTTTGAAAGCATATGAAAGACTCTTTGTGATTTTAACATTACAACCGGATATAATATGCTATTGAACTGAAAAAGTTTAAGAATTTTTTGTTGTTCTTATAAATTGCATAAATACCACGCTATACGAAACAAAAAAAAAACATATTTTATTAAACAAACGTAATATAAAGGTAACCGTTATGTAATTTTTTTTTTGGTTTCGTGAAAAAATAATTATTAAAAAATTACCAAACTTTTGACAAACCTTCCGCAAACATGCGAGCAATAGCAGTAAACAAAGGATTGAGGGCGGAGGGGGAGGGGGGGGGAAGGTGGAGGAGGCGGAGTAAGAACCCCCTAATACCATGCGAGGGAAGCCGCGGGAAAAAGCTAGTAGTAATATTCAACAGAGACATTCACAGATATAACACAAGGACGTGCAAGGAAATCAGGCTTCAAAAAAAGGACAAGGCGAATACGCAGAACAGTTTACTGTACACAGGGATGAAGTTATATAACGCGCTATAGAAACTTTAAAGTATACACCAATTGGAAAGTTCAAGACGTATTGTAGGAGCTACATAAAATTTAGTTTGCAATATGAAATATTATAATTAATTAGAAATTTGTAAACTTAAATGTACAAATTACTAAAATAAAATTAATAAATAAAGATAAAAAAAAGCGTGGTGTGGTGATGCCATTTTCTAATACCCATTAAATCATATTATATCCATCTCACAGTAAAACAAAATTTTTAACAAAACTAAAAAACGACTTAAAAAAATGCACTAAAAGTAAAAAAAATAATTTCGTATTCTTCTACAACTTTATAATCAACTTACCTTTTCTACTCATCAATATGTAGGTACGATTGTTATTTTTGGAGTCGGTGTCGGCGGGAGAGGAGCTGTCAAGTGAACACCCCGGGCCGCGGGTACCTTGGTTGACACCGACTCCAAAAATAACAATCGTACCTACATATTGATGAGTAGAAAAGGTAAGTTGATTATAAAGTTGTAGAAGAATACGAAATTATTTTTTTTACTTTTTAGTGCATTTTTTGAAGTCGTTTTTTAGTTTTGTTAAAAATTTTGTTTATTTTTTGATTTTTAGTGAATCTGAAGTACACTAACTAATTCGATTAAGATTCGGCCGAGTATCGTAAATTTGTTCTTCAGAATTGGAGAGTTCCGTTACTTTGTCATGGATCCCATAATCAGAACCTAACCAAACTCTCATCAAACTACCCTTGAAGTACATCCTTTCCAATAAAAAAAGAATCATCGAAATCGGTTGGCGTGATATTGAGTTATTCGTCCATTTGTCGCGCACATACTTGATGCAAATTTAAGACTTATATGATTTTCTCATGGATGCCATTGTCAGAACTGGACCAAATTACAATGGGACCACACGGGAAGCACCAGCTTTCAAATAAAAAAAGAATCATCAATATCGGTTCACCCAGTCGAAAGTTCTGAGGTAACAAACATAAAAAAAAAAAAAAAATACAGTCGAATTGAGAACCTACTCCTTTTCGAAGTCGTTTAAAAAGGCAACAGAACGAATTTCAGGAGTCTTTCTTAGTTTGTGGCGTAAAATACATAAAAAAACTCTACGGTTATCGACGTACTGAGTAGGTACTTAGAAGTGCAAAATACCCACTGGATACAGAAACAAAGTAACATTCGTGTTGACAGCGCGTCATGTTGAAAAACCAACCATTGTGTTCTGACGGTCTTCATATTCACGAAAATTCGATTTATTATTCCGTTTTCTTATTTCGAAAGCAACTATTATTCATGTTAGTTGCTATTTACATTAACTCCACAAAGGAGGCCCTGAAGAAAATATTTTTCAGGGCCTATGTCGTCTTTGGAAATGCTGTGTGTAGGTTTTTTTTTTTTTTTTTCATATGTTTTTATTCCAGTAAAAAAGAAAATAACATTTTCACTTACTTAACTAGAATATTAAATTATGTACAGTTTTTACATTACATAGTTTTTACATTTCATAACCTTAGATTACATTAGATTGCAATACTAACATTTACATGATATTATATTACCATACGATATTATTCACTATCGCTACTTTGTTTTTTGTGAATAAACATGAACTATTTTTTTTGAATTTGCACACACTTTTTTCGTTTTTGATATCATCTGGAAGGGAATTATATAAATTGCCCCCCTCGTAACTAATTGATTGCTTACCGTAGTTAGTATGAATGGTGTTTAAACGTATGTTATCGTGTAAAATGTTTGTGTACTTGGGACGTTTTAATGAATTCTGTGTTTGTATGTATGAGTTTATTATTTATTTTGTATATAAGGACACATATATTGTACTCGTATAGTTTTCTTAATGTTAGCAGTTTTGTTTCCAAATATAATTTTTTTGTGGATGTTTTGGATTCGTAGTGAAATAGTTTTTTGATTATCTTATTTTGAATTACCTGTAATTCATTGATGTATATTTCATACGCATTTCCCGGTTCTTTTTGATGAGAGGAAAAAGTGAACATGGATGTTGAAGAGACCTACGTTATAGGAAGGAGGAAATACAGACTCAAAATCAAGAACGAGTCGTTGAAGCGACATGTGTCAACCATGTACATATGTTGGGTACGCGTCAGGCGTGTTCCCCTACTATACCGGTGCCCAAAAGATTAATGACGCTAATTCCTAGGAGTACCTTCCATTGTAAGGACAGGATACCTACCTGACGCCTGTGCTCTAAAGATTGCAATCCGCTTGTTAAGATAGGGGAATCTATCAAACGGACCACCCGTTTCTGCACAGAGGTATTTTTCAAGGGTATTTTTCACGAATTTTGGGGCTCCGGACCAGAGATGGCTGCCAAATTCAACAGTGGGGAGTACTGGGTAGCCAAAGTACTTCAATATAACACCTACAAGAATTCATAGCAAGTTTAGCTGCCACTTCGGCTTAGCCCGGTTTCGGTCAAAACGCTGCGAAATATTTATTGTTTTTCGCTAAGAACTTAATAATAATAATAATATTTGGCTAATTTATATAGCGCCGTTTTTGTGAGAAATCACCTCAAGGGCGCTGTACAGTACAAGAAAATACGTAATAAAATTGGTAAAACGAAGATTTGTAATTATAACTAGTGACTCATATCTAAGACTTGTAACTAGTGGCTTAATCTAAGACTTATAGCTAGTGACTTATGACTAAGACTTACGATAGTTGACTTAAAACTAGTGGATTAATGACATACATATTTACAACTGTGACTTAAAGTTACAGACTTAAAACTAACATAAGTACCAACATTTCAAAATACTAATTTGCCATTGTTGTCAGTGATAATGATAACATTAAAAACCAAACAACAAACAAGTTTAGTTCAGTAGGTATATGTACAAACTCGCAACATAGTTAAGTTATTGCTGCGAGTCGAAGCAGTTTGAAGATTTATAAATTTTATACATAGGTACATACACATTTTATATATTTTATATATTATATTATTCTGTAGATGTACATTAAGTATCAAATTATACTATTACGTCTCAGTTAGGGGCCATTCATTTACTATGTAAGATGAATTTTGTTAGTTTTTGAACCCCTCCCCCCCTATTATAAGAAAAAATAACAATAGGCCGACCCCCTCCCCCCTGTTTAATATTTATTACATAAGAATCTAAAGGAAAAAACGAATATCTACACTTTTGGTTTGTTTTAATGTTTATTTTTCAAAGTAACATTTTTTAGAAATGTTTATTTGTACCTAAAAAGGTACAAATAATTTTTTAACTTATTAGTAAAACTTAAAGCTGCTCAAAATGAACTGAAAAAAAAAACATATAAAATAAAATATCTCTTCTAGAGCCAGGTCTACTGGCCTGTTTCACCCCGCGATACTCGCTACAGCACATATTGGCGATTAAGGCTGTTGGTTGTTTTTTGCCGGAAGCTTTTTAACACGCTTAGCCCCGGCCCTTGGTCCGCGGCCCGGCCGGATGGGGCGTGGTTCGTTAGCTGCAACGCCACTGCCTCACACCGCCCCCGCCCGGCGCGAAGGGGTTGCTCATTGTTAACGACGTCACTGGGGACACTTTTTTCGACAAGATGAGACAGTGGAAAATGGCGAATTTTTTGCTTGAATACCTATTGTGAAATGTTTATTTTAGGTATGGAGTTAGGAATAAAATTACATTAAAAATGGTTACTGCCGCGATCGGAATTTGAACTCTAAGATATTCCACTGACCGGGCTTTTATAAACCAATAAAATTAATAATTAATTGCGTTTATACTATTTTTAGTTTTTTTCGTCTGAAGTGTTATTGACGAGCGTAGCGAAGTCCTGTTTTAACTCGGTCTTTTTGCATTTCGTCTGTCTGTATTTTTTTTGTACTTCCGTTTCCGGTTGAAGATGGTCGCGCTTATAATTGCTTAATAAAGATTATTTTTCAAATGTGAAATCGTCATGTTTATTTGAACGTTTTTTCCACAATTTAATTAGTTTGAAAAGTAGAATTGTCATTGAGATAGTGAAGTTTCTTTGGGAAAACGATATAATTTTTTGCTTGAAACAAAAAAAAGTGAGATAAAACATATATAGTGATCGTATAATTAAATAGATACGTATTTAATTACTCACAAATCTTACGATTTCAAGATTTAAAAAATTCTACAAAATCTAGTCCTTATAAAAATTAAAAACACATAAAAAATATAAGTGATTACATATTTTTCGACCTCCTTTAGCTTTTTTTCCCTTCTTAAAACTCTTTAGTTATTCTCTATTATAATAATAGATTTTATAATAGATTTTTAGATAGATTTTTTACCAATTTATACATTTTATTCTTTAAACATTAATTCAATTGACAAATGGGTCACTGCTCAGAGTTCTCAGCCATACAATCAGGATTTCTCACGGCAGAGCTGGTTTTCAGTAGAGCTTCTAATATAGTACACATTGTTTATTTTATACATTAAAGCATCTAATATAGTACACATTGTTTATTTTATCCATTAAACAATGTGTACTATATTAGAAGCTCTACTGAAAACCAGCTACCCCGTGAGAAATCCTGCTTGTATGGCTGAGCACTCTGAGCAGTGACCCATTTGTCAATTGAATTAATGTTAAAAGAATAAGATGTATAAATTGGTAAAAAATCTATTAACAAATAAAAGTTTTGTCATCATCATTCTTAAAAATGTTATGATTTCAAATGCGTTCTTAGTTTGTTTCATATTTCAAAGGTTCAAGTGGTAAGATGCTCAAAGGAGAATAATTATATGTAATACACCAATTAAATATTCAACGACGACATTTTTCAACGTTAAATATGCGGGTAACTTAATTTTTTTTTTTATTCATCAACACCATTTTCAACTCCATTTTCTAGTTATGTCAGGGACGTGCGACCTTTACAGGTAACCTCTAGGCACTTCTTTGACATTATTATTTTTTAAGCGAATCTCGCACAAGCACCCCACGTCCCAACCGTTTTCAACTGTTTGGAGCTAGTGGAACTATGGCACCCGCAATCTGTTGGTGTATTTTTTAAGTTTTTTTTTTCTGGAATACTTCACACGAGTCCGAGCTGCTCCCGCCTGGAGCCAGTGAGAACATGGCATTGGGGTCTGTTGTGAGGCTGAAGGTAGTGGGGAGGGGAACGAGATTGGGAAGAGGAAGGTGGGGAAGTACCCGGCTATTCAAATCTGGTCACCAAATACGGCTATTTCAAACAACGTTTCATTTATAAATGGTGCTCTTACATCAGGGCGATACTGAGAGTATCTTCCACTCTGGAGTGTGTTGCAAATATACTATATATTATTTTAAATGAATTAATTGTGAAATAACACAAATTAATAAAATAAAATTTATTTGTCCACGCCGAGATTCGATCCCGTGATCTTCGGATTGCGAGTCAAGAGCCTTATCCCTTGAGCACGCCTTATGTTGTGAGACTGAAGGTAATAAGTAAGTAAAGGAGACGAGGACAGGAAGTGCCTGGCTATTTAGATATGGTCATCAATCGCGTCTAAAGCCATTTCAAGCAACATTTCGATTCTGAAAGTTTTCTTTGTAATATAAATCAATGGTTCCATGCCAACTCAGAATGAAACCAACTCAGAACCACCTCAGAAAGGTCATTCAAAGCTATAAAAAATAATTTTGAAATAGAAGGTAATCCTAACCTAACCTATTTAAGCAATTTTTTATATATTTTTATCATCACTCTTAATGACCTTTCTGAGGTGGTTCTGGGTTGGTTTCATTCTGTAAAATCAATAATGTTTAAATACACTCGAAGGTATACCTATTTATACAAAATAAGCTTTTTCATGAGTCGGGGTTCGTGCAAAAGCACAATGGACGTAATTTTATTGGTGGATAATTTGCGAAAATTCCCAATTCCAAAATTTAATAAAAAAACAAAATGCATCGGACTTTATGATTTCCGGAGCGTGAATAACTAATGTTTTTCCGTAGTTGCATGCTGAAATGCATTTGGTGTATTTATTCTGCTTTGAAAAAGGATTCGGAAATGAAAAAAAAAAACACTTTTCCGAAGGGAGCCTTGCCACTCTGTTTGCAAAATGGAAGTAATTGCAAAATGGAAACCACCGCACTAAATACATCCAGCGGAACAATTTTTTTTGTTTGCAGCAATTACTGAGATTTTTTTATGAAACAAATAATGGAATTTCAGTTTTCAGAGTTGGACAACATTGTTGGGATTGTTTCTGCCGTAGCACGATTGTATTTGATGATAATGTTTGGAATGAAATTACTTTATTTTAAGAGTTCGACTTGATATCTTTCGGAAACTTTTTTGAACTAACGATAGACTTGATACTATTTTCTGAAGCCATTGTTTCATAAATTAACATGATCTGATAAGGAAATACTTCATAGGACGATTTTAAATTTGATGGTCGGAATATTTAAAATCAGTGGAAAAATATGAAAAAGAATATATATATAGCTGACCCGGGAAACGTTGTTCTACCACATAAATTATTTCTAGTGAATATTACTGACATTAAAATATAAAAAAAAACAGAAAATATATTTGGTTGTTAAATAAAAACAATTCCGTTCTTTTTGAAATACGAACTTAAATGACGGTTAATGTGGTTCATACCAAAGATATTCAAATACAAAAGAGATATGCTATGGTGTCCACGCAACTGTCGGTGGACTACGCCCTAATTAGAGTAGTTTGAATACGAAAATAATTTGTTCATTTCGTTGATTTTTTGAAGATGTGCATTAGTATTGGTTAACAAAATATTTTGAATACGGAAAGAATTCGTTCATTTTGTTTAACGTTCGTTTGGTTTATTCGTTAATTATTAATTCATTTAGTTTATTCGTTAATTGGTAAACAATATCGGCGACACCCGGAAGCGCAGTCCCACCTAGTAAAAACTGCAGATAGCACATCTACTAATATTTCAATATCTTTGGTTCATACAATAATACTAAAATCTCTATTAAAAATTGGATGGTTGCGATTAAAAAATTGAAGCGTGGGGGTAAGAGGCTAAAAATTTGGGGTTGTGGTATTTTTAGATGCCAAGTTTAAAAAATATATTAAAAAAAAAAATTGTCATAAAAATAGATTTTTTTCTGGATAGGGACACCCTAATCACCTAGCGGTATGAAATATACCTTAAGACCTATTCTCATACGTACCAAATATACATAAAAAAATTCATTAAAATCGGTCAAGCCGTTTCGGAGGAGTGCAACCAAAAACACCGTAACTCGAGATTTTATATATATATAGATGAACCGGGGTGAGACAGCGCTACCAAAGATCGGAGAACACTCTCGTCCAGGCCGTGGCCCATTGGCAGGGCGCGCCTCTTCACCAAACATGGAGAATTCATCTGAAGCCCCCGTAGTAGATATACGAGTACTAAATATGTGTATATATATATTTCTTTTTTAAATCTTTGTATATTATTTTATTTTTTCTTTTTTATATAGTATGTAAATCCATTTTATGTAATGTATACTTTTTTTATGGCAGACAGATTATTGCACCCACCGCTCTGTTCGGCTGTAATAAATAACTTATTATTATTATAAAACAGAACAAGACAGATACAGAAAAATAACAAAGGTAATGGTTGCAACCGAAAGTCGAAACCAAGATCTCTTGTCTTACCGGAACACAGCGCCTTAACCAACTCGGTCATTGGAACCTACATTTTTCTGTCATTTTTGTCAATCTCATATTTCAAATTCAGAATTAACAATATTATCCACAACTAATTTTCCCATATTTTTGACAGCCAACTTTTTTGATGATTACAAAGTCCAGTAACAAATAAAATAGTGTCTCGGATAAACATATCCGATTTTGATTTATATGGGACCGTCTTGCCTAAATTAATATTCAATATTTATTTGAAAACTTTTTAATAACTTTGAAGGTAATACCCATCAATGTAACACACCATTGAAGAAAAGGATAATAAGTCATAATAAATTAAAACTAAACTCGAAACAGAACATATCGGGTTCGGATCCCAGTTGCGACCGATACCCTTTTCTTTTTCTGCGTCTTGTTCTGTTTTATGTTTCATTTAGTTTTATTAGTATAACTTTCTTCATCAATGATGTATTACATTGTTGGGTTTACCATTGAAAAGTTATGCGATCAAAATTGAGTTACTTTTACATAATTCAAAATAATTTTTCTAAAGCAGGACAGAAAACAACTGGTCTAGGTAAATTATACAAGCGTTGCTAAATGACAACCGGTTGTTCAGGTAATTATCAGATATCATCTAATAGCATGGTCATGAAGCATACATAAAAAAATCATTATTGTTCAATGTAAATAAGTAACGATTGAAATATAAATACAACATTTATATTTAACCATCATTAAAATAATAATATAAATACATACTTTATATTGTTTCTTGCTGACCCGGCCACGCGTTGCTGTACTAATAAAACACTTTGTAAAATCCAACCTTTGTAACCACCGCCGTCTTTGAGTTTATCGCGAAGAGATAGACAGATGCCGCGGAGAACTTTGAGGAATGACAGGTAACGTTTGACTGAAGACTGAAATATGACAATCAGAATTCTTTTTTTTTGCATTCCAATTCTAAATTACGTTGTGCTTCTGAAAGTAGGTAGATCAGTAGAACTGTTTATATGAGAAAATGAAATTGTTGTTTTTACTATCTTCCTTACAATTTTTCCATATTATCTCACTGTTTAAACCTTTCCTGGACTACGACAAACATTTCAAAACCAAATCGGCCCAGCCGTTCTCGAGTTTTAGCGAGACAAACGAACAGCAATTGATAAGAATAATAAGATAGAATGGTTATAGTATGCTATCCGTAAAAGATAGATATATGCCTTCGCGGACTTTTTTGTAGATCTATAAAAGACGAATATCCCACCATGTATTGTTTTGTTATATCCCAAAAGGATTAGGCAGCGTTTTCGATGAAAGCTACCAGGCTGCTTGACTTTTTCCAACACTTCTAACAATTATCGTTATGTTGCAACCAATTTACACAAATCCTTGACAAATTACATATCTAAACCTTCCTCACGAAACACTCTATCTATTGGTAAAACCGCATGAAAATCCGTTAACTACTTTACTTTATAATATGTAGAGATAGAGGTCTTTCTATTTTTTAACCCGCTTACCTACCAATTAAACAGTAAAAAATATTAGCATGAGGTTCAAACAAACACTTTACTGGAACCGTTAGAATGTATACTAAATTCAAACAATAAAGATTTTAGTTAGAAATCAAAGATCGACTATTGGATACAAAATAACAATAAAAATCACAACTGGAATAAACGCAATATCCTTAATTCACTTTTACTTCCACGAAAAAATCTGAAATTTCAACGGTGCTTTCATTTTCTATGCAATAAAAACAATTTTATCGTTTCGTATTATTTTTTACTTACCGAAAATAGGCCTCTAGTGAAAGAAATAACACAAAATTGAATATTTTAGATCGGGACAATTGGGTGGAGGGGAAAACGATACAGTAAAGGGGTAGGATCAATAAAAAGTGCGCCACTGATATTTTTATAGGGGGTACCCTTGGGAATGGTTGAAGAAGGTTTTATCGGAAGAATAAATATTTTCATATGAATAATAACTTATTTTGCTAAATTTGAAGTGGGAGGCTGGAAGTTAAATTGCATCTGCAGTAGGTTTGATGGTCCTTTTAATGTTGTAAAACAAAGCCGTCATGACTTACTCACAAATCTTTTGAACGTCCTAGAATGAATATTGTCGGTATTTTTTTTTTAATCTTTATTTATTAAGTTACATATGTGATTGTGCTGTGCCTGTTTGACTAGGAATTCCTGTGTTGTATGTATCGGTGGTCCCGAAAAACAATGTCGGATCCACTGAAAATTGAAAATCACGCAGTTGGCTTATTATAATTTTGTTTTATTGATTTTATTGTATACCTTTTCGGAATGGTAGATGAAATGAAATAAAACGTACATATTTTTCTTATATGCTATAATTCTTGATCCCAAAAACAGTAAAAATGCAGAAACAAACCTTAAACAGCTCTACTGCAAAACCACAAAATCGTACATCGGACATTTATTCTTCGGGACAGTCGTACTGTTTATACAGGAAAATAATAATTAATTAATATATTAACTAAACATTTTGAAAAGTGGTGCTTTGGTGTTCTATCGGCAGAGGGATAATATTGATAAATAGTATTTTTTATGTGAATATTGTACAACAGTCCCAACTGCTGCCTGCTGGCTGGAGCCAGTGAGACTGTAGCATTGCAAGTTGGACTATATTGTGCGACTGAAGGGTATGGTGGAAAAAGACATGGAGATCTGGAAGGTAGGAAAATGCCTGACTATTCGGACTTTGGTCACCAAATACGCAACTTATACATTCTGAACAGTTATCTTTCATCGGGCGTTACTGAGAGTATCCACCACTCTGGAACGTGCCACAAGTACTTAAACTATGTAATATTTTATTTAAATAAAATATGAAACAACACAATTTAAATTTCATTTGGTTAAGATCAAGTATCAAGACGGTCGGCATAGTCCAGCGGTAAGGCTCTTGACTCGCACACCGAAGGTCGCGGGATCGAATCCCGGCTTGGCAAATAAATAAATTTTATATGATTAATTGGTGCTATTTCACAAATTATTAATTTAAAAAAATATATAGTATATTTGCGGCACGTCCTAGAGTGGAATATACTCTCAGTATCGCCATGGTGTAAGACCACCATTCAGAATTGAAACGTTGCTTGAAATGGCATTAGCCGTGTTTGGTGACCAGATCTAAATAGCCAGGCACTCCCCCACCTTCCTCTTCCCTATCTCCTTCCCCTTCCCACTACCTTCAGCCTCACAACATACCCCAATTGGGGATGCCATAGTCTCACTGGCTTCAGACGGGAGCAGTTGGGACTCTCGTGCGGTATTCATATAAAAAAGTCAAATTTTCACAGGGTGGTAGTAGCCGAGTAGCCCAAAGCATCGGGTACACGCTTAAACGTCCCATCATCAATCACGAGATACGTCATAAGGTTAGTAATGTCACAAGCAGTATTTTTCACTTTATTTGTTAGGAGTAAGGGAATTCAGAAAAACGGTCAAGGTACTTATAACCCTGGAAAGAAATTAGGTCTTTCTATTAAAAAAAAAAAATGTCTTGAGTCGCTACTGTTTGTATACCTTGGTATATTTGAGAGACAAGTTTCGAACATGGAGATTAAAGATTCAAAACCTTTCGTTAGCAATGTAATTTGATAAATTCAAATAATCGTGATTTTTCAAACTCTTTCTTTTGCAAGTGGGAGAGTTTACAAGACGAAATTACATAGGCTTGAATATCACTCACCAATATTTCACTGCCAGAATTACATACCACAGGAATTATTAAACCGACAAAATTGCACAGGTTAAGAATATTATATTACATTTGCTTAAATTATATTTACTGGAAATACACACATCAAAAAAACTGTTTACGTTAACTTTTGTTTTTTTTTCCAAACATGAAAATTATTTATCACTCACTTAAACACTTCTAAATTTAAAATTATTAAAATAAAATCAATTTTTTGATGTGTGTAATTTCAGTAGGTACGTGTATTTAAGTATTTGTAATTCTCTCCATGTGAAATTATGTTAATATGGAATCCGTTCGTTTTCAATAACTGGCAGTGTAATATAATATTGGTATGTGAAATTTGAACTTCGGTAATTTTATCCCGACTATTTTTAAGTCACATAAAAAGTGCGATATAGTATCGAAAAAATAGTAAAATTATTAAACCTCTTTTTGAATTTGCAGCAAAGACAGTAGGACTCTTATATAATACGTTACACATATGAATAATAAAAACGTTTGTAATAGAATCACAATCCATGAAAAAAACACAAGATTCTCTGCTCTTTTGTAGAACACTAAAGATGAATTTATGACCATTTGCTAGAAATTCAAATAAAAAAGGGTTTATGCGGAAACTGACCGAAAACATTTAACTTCCCTCGGATCACTGCATATACCACTCCCCTAACTAGCAGCAGTCTCTGCCCGAGCAAAAGATAAGCCAAACGCCACCCTTTTGATACCCCTGACTATCCTCGGCTACCCCTTTCCACCCTTGGGCACCCCTGGCCATTCTTGAACTTTCACCTTGCGATGAA
Organism: Limnephilus marmoratus; assembly: GCA_917880885.1. Lineage (NCBI taxonomy): Eukaryota > Metazoa > Arthropoda > Insecta > Trichoptera > Limnephilidae > Limnephilus > Limnephilus marmoratus. The sequence goes on along the minus strand of OU862922.1, from coordinate 41,153,362 downwards.
AATTTATCTCCAACCCTTTGGGAAAACCAAAACCAAATTTGAATGGGTCAAAAACATAATGGTATAAGTGTCAAAAAATAAATATGGTCTGTTTTTGCTTCTGTTCCATTTTGATACCCTTTTGTTTTTGTGCTTCCAGAATAGTAATTGAGTGTCCTTTTGAAAAATGAAGTTGCGTAACAAAAATAGTTTTATCGTATTCAAGACATATTTTTCTTGTGCTATGAATACCAAGAACCACACGACACCAGAACGTTGTAAAAAATGGTAAAACGGTCCGAAAATAAGACATTTGCATTGTTCGGATTAAAACCACTAATTTACCACAAATTACTAACTAATTAACCATCACGCCGTTTCCCCGCAGGCGTAGGCGGAGAGGACGGACCGCCAAACAACTCGGTCTTGGCGCACACACCTTACCTCATTCACATTTATACACGGTCTCATACATGCTCTTCTATTATTCTTTTAATAGGGCCCGACTCAAGTATCTGATTCACTTGGTCGTGCCATGTCTTCCTCTGGCGTCACCGACTTATTATACCATTTAGGTATTCCTTTCCTCGTTCATTCGCTCTACATGCCGATATCTGAGCTACCCTTTCTTAATCTTAATCATCACGCTTACATCAGCCTTGCATTCTCTCAGATCTCCACGTTTCTCACAGGATTTTACCACACATACGCCCCAGAGGTCTCATTTCTACAGCATCCAGTCTACTTTCATCCTTTCTCTGCCAGTTCCATGCCTCACTACATACATTAGGGAAGATACCAGCACTCCAATGTGGACGACTTTCACTTTTTTGAACAGTTTTTTGTGTTTCAAAATGTGCGATTGATTTTCTTTTGTTGTTTTATCGTGACTACTTACTAATCTATACTTAATCTATACTAGGTAGTACTTAGGCAATAATTATGTTTCTTGGATGATCTGATTCAAGTATTTGATACACTTGGTGTCGTGTCTTCTTGAGGCATCATTGAATTTCTTTCATTCACTTGGGAACCTAATATCTTCTCCGTCCATCGACTACACTATACTCAAATCATTCAAAACGTCCCATTCCTAATCTCGTTCATTACGCGTACTTCAGTCATACGTTAGTTTTAAATATTCATTACGCTCTCGTTGACGGTCTCCATGATAAAGGGGTAAGATCCTTGACTACAAATCTGGAGGCCTACAAAGAGGAGTGCTCAAGTAAATTTGTTTTAATTATTGTGTTATTTCACTTCTTTTTTCACATTAACTCCACACAGGAAGCCACGAGAAAAATAATTTTTAAACATATTTTTAATCAATATAAAATATTAAACACTTTACTTGCAGCACGATCCACAGGGGTAGATACTTTCAGTATTGCCTCAGTGAAAGACCACCATTCAGAATTGAAATGTTGCTTAAAATGGCTTTAGCCGTGCTAGGTGACCAGATCTGAACAGCCTGGCACTTCCTCACCTTCTTTTTTCCCATACTCTTCAACCTAACGACACACCCCAATTGGGGATGCCGAAGTCAAACTAGCTCCGAGATAGAGCGGACTCTTGCGGTATTCTCATAAAAGAAAATAAAAAAGTAAATAAAGTTGATTACATTTATTTCCATGCATTTATTTCAAAACACAACCACGTTGTGAGAAGATTAAAGAAATAAAAACGTACTTCACTGGGTTTGAACTCGCATTCTCTCCAACTAAAAGATATTACTAGGATTAAAGAAATAAAAACGTACTTCACTGGGTTTGAACTCGCATTCTCTCCAACTAAAAGATAAACTGACATCTTTACTACGAAGAATGTCACAACTTAATGATTAAGATAAATGTGTCAAGAAAACGTATTAAATAATTTTAATTTTTTACAAGAAAAACTCGCTTTTCATAATGAAGGTTATTCCCACAAACTACATAACATATCATTGAAGTAGGAGATAACAATAATAATCTAAACGAAAATATGAAAGAGAACAAGACACAGAAAATTAGAAAAAGATAATGGTCGAAACTGGGACTCGAACCCAGAACCTCTCGTCTAACCGGGATGTGCGCGTTTACCAATTTTGCTATTGCCACCTTCTGTCAAACTGTCATATTAGTCAATCTCATATATCAAATTTTAGAATTAACCAAATTATTTTTAACTGTTTTTTCGTATTATAGGCAACTACCCTTTTTATTGGAAAAAAATCATTCTAAAAATTGGTTTGTAACCTAGATAGCGTCACGGATAAATATATCAGATTTTATTTATATGAAACTATTGCCTTATAATAAAAGTCTCTTTTTATAACTTTTGAAGGTTATTTCCATCAATGTAATATAATATCATTGAAGAAAAAAATATCAATAATAATCTGAACGAAAATATGAAAAGTTACGACCATTATCTTCTTAAATTTTTTGTGTCTTGTTTTCTTTCATATTTTCGTTAGAATATTATCGCTATCTTCCCCTTCAACGAAATAATTTAAAATCAATAAAAAAAAATAACGAATCATTGAAAGGACAAGTTGGGAACCGTATTTAGCAAATTTTTCTTCAATTGGGCTAAAAATAATACAATAATACATGTACATATCGGACTTATTCCTTTACGATTTTGACCTAATCATTTTTCCTCCCCATTTCGAATACTCATACTACGATTTTCGAACGGATCATAAATTTTACCAAATAATCTGCTCCCTTAAAATATGGCTGGTTGCCAAATTATGGTGGTATCAAATACCGATTGTCCATAATTTACGGTCAGACATTGCTCTGAAAAAAAATAAACAAATGTTTTATTTTAAGCCATTATTATACTGACCGTTGCCAGAGATGTCAGAAATTCGCTCCAGGGATGAAAATAATTGGATGTAATATTTATGTAATTCAATGATTTCTTTTATAAACACAGCGGTTTTATGAACAAACGCGCTGAAAAAATATCTCTACCTTTTCGGTTATTTTATATATATCGATGACAATACATAAAAATGAAACAGATAAAACAAATAAAGTCAACAAACTGCTCACTCACCCGTTTGAACGTTACTCATAACCCTTACACTAATAGGTTTGTGAACAGTCTGTGGATATCGGTTCGAAAAATATATATATTTCTAATTTTCATTTATTTAACAAATTAAAAAAGATATTTTCTCTGAAATCGCACGATTTGAGGGTCTACTTAAATACCTACAAATTTTAATAATAAATCATATTTTCTAGGTATTATTTTATTTAAATATTGTTACGTTACAAAAGATAAAGAATAGACCCCTTATTCCTGTTGCGAGGAGCTAGTGAATTGGCCCCAGTGCACAGCTCGCCGTACCGCCCCCTCTCCGCCCCCCTCTCCGCACGCGGAGGTCCGTGGCCCCAGTGCCGAACGGCACCCGGCATTCATTCCCCGGCTGGTCGCGGGCTCGACAACAGTGATTGCGCTAGTGCGCTGTTCGAGAACCTAAAAACTCGTGATTGTTTCTATAATGTGTTTTGTGCACGAGAAGGCTCCAGCCCACAGTAGCCTGTCTGACGACTACCTCATATCCTACTTTGTGAGTAAAATGAATCTTTGTCCCCTCTGGTGTGTTACATCCCGCGTTTAAATTCACTAATACGTGTGGAGAGTAGAGAGAAGTTCCCCGCCGTGTTAGAATTCTATACCTAGCAAGTACCCATGTGTAGTTTGCCGAGGCTGGCAATTGTAAAACCCTATCTCCTTCTAAATGAATAAACCCTTTACGTGCAAAACTGTGTTCTGATTGAGGAAAGAGACCTGGAGATTGTGAGGAAAGGAGGAGAAGGAATTCACAAGCGAACCACAACACTCGCCTTGGTTTTAAGAGGAACCTTGCTTGCGCCGACTTCCTGAGCTAGTTCTGTTGGCCTATGTATTGCGTGTCCTTTCCAGGTTTTGGTTTAGCAAATGGCCGTATAAGCGGCAATGCTAACAATATCAAATAAGGAATTAATTTGCCCAATAAACATGAAAAATGCGAATAAGAAAATCCAAATTATTAAACAGAAGGATAATAATTTTAAAAATATTCACACGCGGTAGAAGTGAAGCCTTCAGAAAACTAAAGTTGACAAGAGTGGGGAGACTACGAAGCACTCTTCTTATCAATGTGAAGAATGATTTTTCCATACTTTTGTCGTCGAATTCCAGTGTACCTTTTCCTATACATTTGGTCATTTTATTAATATTTAGTCATCTTCTTCTGAGTCGCTAGATGTCGCTTTCATTTGTGTTTTCTCTGTCTGTTTATTTTGGAGTGGTTTGAAGATTCGATATTGATTTTACAAAAATTAAAAATATATATTTTTTGGTTTTCATAGGATTCGATCCATAGTCCGCTGAATGTCTGACCGCTAAGGTTCGTCAGGCGCTTTATACAGCTAGACCAAAGGAGACTTTCGTGGGACCGTGGATATATCGTATTATATTGGAACCGAGTAAAATAAAAAAAATACTCGTGAAAAACAAAAATTGCTATGTCATTCTCTCGTAGGCTAAATCCTTTGAATGTATTTGTCTCCATTTCATCGATTTTCAAATCACAACGGTGCTAAAGAAGTTTTTACTTTAAGATATTAGATAAGCCGACAAAGCACAGTGGTAGAGCACCTGACCGCCAATCAGAAGGACACGGGTTCAAGTCCCGTTGACGGCATGTATCTTTTCTCGGAAGATTTTTTCAATGTAGATGAGTGCTTCAGGCTGATAATTATTGCTTGTAATAATTGTTACTATATACCTGTTAATAATGCGAAAAATGAGGTAAATGCTTATGTAGCATAAAATTATATTTGTAATATTTAATTGTAAGTTTGATTTTATCTATAAACACTACACATTTGCTTAGCTAATCTATTCAGAATTCTCTTCCTATTTGCAATAACCCTTCAGGGTAGTGTTTACATAAAATAAGCAAACTTGCAAGGCTAAGTTTTAATATTATTTACAGCAAACAAAGTGATTTCATATTAACGATCTAATATGCATATTGTAAGGATTTAAAGAGGTCAGAAAAACTAAAGCGAAACAACATTTCATGAAAGGTTATTAGCTTAAGGGCCAAAGTAAAGGAAAACTGTAACTAAGCTTAACTGGAAGTAACAATGTAGTAAAGTACACAGTAGCAATATCCAATATCCAATATCATATAATATTTTACTTCATTTTTTTGACTGGGCTGTTAAACAAAACAAATTAAAGATAGTCTGCAAGTTACATAAAAATAATTTACCTACTGTAATTTATTTGTTTTACGAAATTAGTTAGCATTTTGACTAAAATTTTTTTCCCTCCTTTGGGAGGCGGATGTGAGTACCGCCGCCCCAGGATCCATTTATTAGATAACCAACATGCCTCCCATAGGTCCTCCAAGTGGTCCGCTACGTTTGGTGACTTAGCAGGGGTTCATTGGCTGAGATTTGTCTCGGTCTTGGCGGCGGATGCATCTGCCCATCTACTGTATGGCAGACCGGACCGGGAGAGACTGGTTAAGGAAGATCCTTTGAACTCTCCAGCCGGAGTCTCTTGAAACATCACCTTGCACCGCAGTGGGAGGGATGGATTCATGGGTCCAACACTCCTTGACTTATTGACTCCCAGATTCCTACATACCACTCACACCTTTTTCCTTCCCAGAACTCCATCTGCTTCCTTTCCCTAAAAAGACCCTTCACACAGCATCCCTAAAGATGACATGACATAGACAGGGCTTCGTGTTTGGAGCTAAAGTAAAAAACAAGAAACTTAAGAGAAATTTTCTCTAAAAGTATGTATTTTCGCAGAAATAGATCTATAATTTATGAGCGTTGGGAATTTTATATTTAAATTCACCAAAGTATTTTCAAAATAATTCATCTTTCGTCTCTCAACACAAATTCTTCCTTTTTATTATTATTACTGAAAACTCAAACCTTTCAATTTGGGAGGCGGGAAAGGGTACCGCCGCCCCGGGAACCTTCATTGGATAACCAACACCTCTGCCATAGGTCACCCCAAGTGGTTCGCTACGTTTGGTCATTTAGCAGAGGTGCCCGGGTTCATGGGGTGAGGTTTGTCTAGGTCTTGGAGGCGGATGAACAGGACATACTGAACTCCAGATTCCTAACCACCCCTTAAACCCTTTTCCTTCCCAGAACTCTCCTCTCCTTCTTTTCCTTAAAAAACCCTCCACACAGCATCCCCAAAGATGACATAGGCCCTGAGGGAAATGATTTTCCTCAGGGCCTCCTGTGTGGAGCTTATGTAAAAAAAAAACCTATATTCATTACTTAAGTTTATGAACCTTTCTCATCCCAGACGAAACTCCTAAGATATTGTATGGAAAATGGACATACATAAACGGTACTTTGACTATGTAAAATGGAATAAACCTTCCTCATGACTTATAAAGTGCAATGTGTATGTCTAAATAAATAAACGTGAAATAAATATGAATTATTCGTACATGAGAAAATTATATCATTAATTTAATCCCAGCATCAAGGTAACAAATAAAGATGCCCCTTCTATGCCAATGTTCCTCGCCGGGACTTGTTTCATATTATAAATGACTACCTACTCCATTTGCAATAATTTAAAAGTTGTAAATGCCGAGCGAAAACTCTTCAACTGCTCAACTCTTTGAGTTTCCCAGAGTTACAATTGCTTCAATTATTGTTAATGATACGTAATTAGTTTCACGATATCTTAAGTAACAAGTTATCATCCGACTGCCACTAAGAATGTTTTGATATAGTTGTACCAACACTGGTACTGGTTTGACTCATTCCAAACATTGATTTACAAAACTTCTCAATTTGTTAATTTCGACCGAAGGGCAGTAATGCATCAGAGTTTCCGCAATAAAAGAAAAATAAATTAAATATAAAAATAAATAATTTTGACGAGATCAAAAAAAACAAAAAGGTTGATGTCTGCTTGGTCCCTGATTCTGAACATGTTTTGAATCTATATCCGTTTTTTGGGAAACGCCAAATATACGAGGGTCAGTCAATAAGTGCCTCCTATTTTTTTCTGCTTAAAAAAAGTTAGTTAATATAAAATTTTGAATTTTTGTGCTATTCCTCAAACCTTCTTCTACAATCTGCTGCAGTAGTAACTGTTTACGTCAACAGGTGGCAGCACTGCAGTCGCTTGCAAAATGGCAGACATCGATGTTCGTAATAGATAGCGTTCTGTGATTTATTCTTGACTGTAGAAGGTAAAACGAAAAAATTCACATTCATGAAAGACTGAATGTGAATTGAAAAAATGTGTACCATGATGCAACAGTGGACGTCAGCACTGCTAGACGATGGGTTCATTACTATAACGAAGCTGAAGGACAAACACCGCTGGCTGAACTCAGATAAGTAAAGGCAGTGTGATGAAAATTATTCGACAACTGATTTTTCAACAAATGTTTTCCAAGGTGGTTACCAAGAAACTAAACCGGTATTAATTTATTGTTAAGTTTATTTTGTAGAACTCCATTTTAATTTTTTTATTTATTTTATATATTTAATAATACTATTATTCAATGTATAAAAACAGTTTATTATAAACAAGTTCTGCTTCTGCTTCCTAATTATTATTATGAGTTACAGCTGTTTCGCCCTCTGAAGGCATTATCAAACTGTGGTTGTTACCACCTATAGACGATGTATTTATGTCATTTCTAGACAGGTACTTATGATGACAAAATGAATAGCTTTTAATTATTATTACCTGTGCCCCTAACTTCTAAGTAAAATGACTGAAATATTAATGGTTAAGTTTCCCAATTACTGGATTGTTTAAATTTGACTGAAGGTCGTTAATTATTCCATAAAATAAACCCTTGATGATTCAAGGGGCACAGGTAATAATAATTAAAAGCTATTCATTTTGACATCATAAGTATCTGTCTAGAAATGACATAAATACATCGTCTGTAGGTGGTAACAACCACAGTTTGATAATGCCTTCAGAGGGCGAAACAGCTGTAACTCATAATAATAATTACGAAGCAGAAGCAGAACTTGTTTATAATAAACTGTTTTTATACATTGAATAATAGTATTATTAAATATATAAAATAAATTAAAAAAATAATAATAAAAAATAAAAAAAACTAAACTGGCCAGAATAAAGAAACAAGAAAAACAATGGTCTTACAACACTTGCAGCTCTTAGTTCCTGAAAAAAATTATGACCGGAGACGAAAAATGGGTTCTTTTTTTTTAAAGACAAAAACAAAAAAAAATCTGTGTGATCGGCGGGGAAAGTTATCGCAGTGGTGTTCTGGATATGACCGTGCTTTTTACAACGCTGTTATTCATGCCCTTGTTAAAAGATGGACCAAAGCTGTGGAAATGGACGGAGATTATATTAAAAAGTAACAAATTTACCGTCAATAATGTGGTTTTCGATCCCTGTAATTGCATTTTTTATTATTTGACAAATAAAATAGAAAAATGCATCATCAATATTTTTTAAATGTCTTGCAATAATTTAATCTAATAGCCCAGTAATGTGACAGAATAAATATGCACCATACCAGATCTAAAGCGAGAAGAACTACTACTAAGTTTTTTTTATTAATATACTTGGCTTAGACGATTCGCGAAAACTGGCAGTTGTAATATTAACTTTGGAGTTGTATGAATAGTAAAAGCCTACACTCGAAACACAAACTTGAGCGAGATAAGTGATTCATAAAGTTTTATTAGCTACCCGAATTTGTGGAATTGGTGCTACCCACTGCGGGTTTCAAACAATATTATGTGTTCAAGAGACTGTGCGTGTGCGTACGTGAAGATGTTCATTTCTGAGTTATTTGACGGGGTGTAGTGTTACCGTCAAAGGATCTAAGAATCTAAGCTTTGGCAATATTACTTTATTCTAATTATGTTTTTTTTCACATTAGCTTCACACAGAAGGCCCTGAGGAAAATAATTTCCCTCAGGGCTTATGTCATCTTAGTGATGGTGTGTGGAGGGTTTTTTTTAAAGAAATGAAGGAGAGGAAGTCCTGGGAAGGATATAGGTATGAGGGGTGGATAGGAATCTGGGGGTCAGTGTGTCCAGGAGTGACGGACATATGAATCCATATCCAACTGATCTCCTTTTGTCATATCCAGCCAGAATCTCTCGATTCTGAAAAGACCTCCCTCAACCAATCTCTCTCGATCATGAACCCGGGCACCCCTGCTAAGTCACCAAACATAGCGAATCACTTGGGGTGACCTATGGCAGAGGATGGTGTTGGTGGTTTTGGTAATCCTATAAATAGTTTCTGGGGCGGCGGTACCCATACCCACCTCCCAATTAGAAAAATAATATAAAATATAGCGTGTTCAATTAAGTAAGTAACGGTTGTAGGTTTGTTCAGTGATCATATCTGCATTAGGTTCCTGTATTTCCAAAAGGTCCGTTATTCTTTTTTCGAATCTTGGAGGCCCACTTTCCCTTTAGAAAACTGAGCTCTGGAATCCTGAAATTTGCACACATTTTTTGTCTGAAATTTTTAAGTCAACTAAACTTTCTAGCTAGCACTATCCTTTCAGTAATGTTTTATGGGTTCTCAATGTATCAATTTATTTAAAAATAAGTGATGTTTAATCACATCTTTTCAATTATTCTGAGAATAATTGTCTAAATTAAATAAAGTTAAAACTATAACGAAGTATATTTTGAAGTTGAATAAATAAAACATAATGGTAGGTACCTACGTGTGTTTATTTATTTATTAATATTTGGGAAATCAACAGTTGAATTTGATCATTTTTTTTATTTTTGTACATTTTTCCAAAAATACAATAAATTCGATTAATTTCCTCTTTGTGTTGACAAATGAAAAAAATTACGATTAGAATAATGTAAAACTAAAACCACATTATTATTATACAATAAGAAGACTGGATGTACTTGTACGAGTACATAAAACAAATTAAATTCATAACAGAAAAGTTACTCGTGACAGGTCAGAAAAAAAACACTTTTTTGGACTTTTTAAATTTATTCAGCTCACTATTGAAAATGTTCCCTTTTGATATTACGTTGAAATAATTTTTGCATTCGATCCCTTTTTATTAAGAGGGCATTACCAGAGAAAACTGGAAATACGTCATTTTCAAAAGAGATTTTAGACGTATTGACTCTTTTCCACAAAAAATTATAAATGGATTTCGAAAGATTGTTCTTTTATCTAGCATTCGTATGTAATAAAATTTGAGAATTTTTTTAAATTTTTAGTATAATAAGGTTATTCCATAGGTCGTTGGCAGATTTGTTAAATTTTCAAAAAAGTTTTTGTATTATACCACACACATTTCAAATAATATAATCATGCAGTAAAATAAATCAATACATTATCTAGCAAACGTATGTTTTAGAATTTTAATTTTAGTTTCAATAAAATCATTAAAAAATATGTACGTACATGTGTTTCTTGACGAAAATTGGTCCATTTGTGTATTTATTTGCGCACTTACAAACTAATATATTTCAGTTGTTTGTTTTTGGGGTGTTATGCCGTGTTACGCTACCTCCTCCTTTAGCCAGCGTTTCGGACAGCGTTACAGTGTCTATCATCAGGGCAGATGTGATGGACACTGTAACGCTGTCCGAAACGTTGGCTAAAGAAGGAGGTAGCGTAACACGGCATAACACCCCAAAAACAAACAACAAAAATACTTTTGGCCGTGAAAATCTAAAATCATATCTAATATATTTCAGATTTTTTTAACATTCTTATTAAATGTAGACATTATTGAAAAATGATAAATACTTATGATCAAAAAATAACTTCAAAAAGTACATTGTTTTAATTGTTTTATCATCACGCCTTTCAGCATTTTTGGATGAAGGTATAAATTAAAGCTAATTTGGATTGAAATAAATTCGATATTGATTTATAATTTTTAAAAGCTGGTACGGAGAATAATTAATCTTTTTCATTGTAACCGCCCTGCACGATCGTAAGAACAACTTTCGACGAAATGTGGATTTTCGTCCGCTGGCTGGTTAAACGCTCTTAAGAAATATGACAATAAATATCCTGTATTATATTAATAACAAACACTTTTGATCTTGCGTATTTTTACGTAAAATTATTATTTTATTAATATAATTTGCAACGAACCAGAAATAACATAGAACCCCTGTCACGCCGTGTTTTATCTCAAGATCTATGACACGAAATCTGGACAATCTTTGTGAAATTCCGCAAACCTTTTTATCCGCTGAATTATAATATTATTCCACAAAAATAACGGAAATTTTCCACGCCGGACAATGACTCCACTACGTCGGTCACCCCCAAGGCGTTGTTAAACAAAAACATAAACGGATTGGTCACTAAGGTAATGCTTTTTATTTCAAAATATCATTCCCTGTTTTATTTTCCCGACGGAATGTAAATTATTCGTTGAAACATTCTTGGTAGAGGAAAAAGTTTTGAATTTAAATATTTTTATAACAGTGTTGAATGTTGCGAACATGTTTCTTCCAAATACTGAAATTATATATGTTTTTTAACCCACAAATTTATTTCTGTGAAAAATCCTGAAATTATTGTAAATATTTTTGGTTTAATTAAGTTGTTAACAATTTGCAGCCTATAATTTATGTAATTTATCATTGAAGAAGAAGATAACAATAATAATCTAAATTAAAATATGAAAGAGAACAAGACACAGAAAAACAGAAAAAAGACAATGGTCGCAACTGGGACTCGTACCCAGACCTCTCGTCTAACCGGGACTGCACGTTAACCAATTTCGCTATTGCCACGTTCAGTCAAACCGTCATAATTGTCATTCTTATATTAAAAATTTTAGAATTAACAATATTATCTTCAACTAATTATTTTTCCATATTATGGGCAACTACCCTTTTTTTATTGGAAATTGGTTTGTGTCCTGGATAGCGTCTCGGATAAATTTATCCGAATTTATTCATATTTTTTCATCGACTTTTTATAAAAGTCTAAATGAATATTCAATTTTTTATAAGAAAAACTGTCTAATAGCGAAATTGGTTAACGCGCACGCCCCGGTTAGACGGGAGGTCTGGGTTCGAGTTCCAGTTGCGACCATTGTCTTTTTTTTCCTGTTTCTTGTTCTCTTTCATTTTTTCGTTTAGATTATTATTGTTATCTTCTTCTTCAATGATACATTACATTGTTGGGAATTACCTTCAAAATTTATAAAAGATAGTGTTTCCTATAAAAAAGTGATTATAATTTATATGTCTGACAATTAATTCATCTACCTTAAGGGGGTTTCTCACCATCCTTATAACGAATCAAATAACGAATATTAATAAAAAAAAAAAAATAAATAAATACTAGCAACAGGTAAAAACTTCGGCTAATTTATCCTATATGTAACCATTGTTCAAAGGTTCAAGTACCGAATAGTAAACTCAGACCTTTTAAATCAATAAATCCTGTAGAATTAATCCAAAATATTCATTATGTGCATGGATAAGCTATTGCGAGGATGGTGAAAAACCCCCTAAGTTTCATAGAATTAACTTAATTTTAATTTCCACGAATTCATGCAATTAAAAAGTTGTAAATTTCACTCTATCACACTTGTTTTTTTTGAAACCTCATTTTTGTATTTATTTTCCTGATTTTGGTTAAAAAGCGTATTTTTTGGGAAAATCATTTCTGCGATCAAGGTTCTACGATTTTTCTACATAGGTCTTATCAAAGTCGAAATTCTGTCTGCTTTCTAAAATTGCCGTACATTTTTCTGATTGTTATTTAATGAGAGGATTTGATATAAAAATGGTTCTGCGAAATCATAGATAATACCTCAATTTCTCAGAAATCAAAGGTCATATTATTACGTCCGCTTTTTTACAAAAATGAGTTATGTACGCGTCTTTTTTTATTTTGTTATTTAAGTGCTCAGACACATAAAAAACTACTGGCCTACGACAACGTATAACGAAGTTAGGTAACCTTAAAAGGTCGGATGTCTTATATACCTCAGAGGTTAATATGTTTGTTGTTCAGATATGACATTTTACTTTGTAATATTGTGTACTGCAGGGAAACGGTGTGGCTCTTTGCCTGGTTGTTAAAAATGCAAACATTGATACGTAAACACATGAAAATTCTAAATAAACAAGGATGGTGTGAGGATATATTTTTATTTCAACTGGGGCATTCTGTTATTTTACCGTTAATTTTTTTAAATGATCTGTCAGATACATTATTTATTTAGAAATATTCCCGGATGAGATTAATTTTCCAACATATTCACCGTTTTTGAACATATCCCAAAATGAAATACTGTTTTTGAAAGCAGATGAAAGACTGTCAGATTTTATAAACAGAAAAATGCAATACAAATTTTAAAATAATGAATGTAAAAAAGAGAGTAATATTCTTACTCTTTTTCGTTTCATATAAAATAATTAAAGACTTTTTGGAATATATTACAATTATTTGAAAGTGTATATAGTAAACTGTTATTTGCAAATATAAAGCGGATGCGTTACCATTTTCTAAAACTACTTAAAAAAATACACCTCACAGTAATACAAAACAAAAAACGCCTTTTAGGAATCTGTCTTAGTTTGTGCTGTAAATTACGCTAAAAGAATTTCTATGAGGGATAAATGACTCCCTTCTCTTCATTAGTTTGTAAATAGGTGTAAGAAAGAAAGCATATTTTCCAATAACTCAAATTGGGGTCGGTTTGACTAATTTTTAAGATGGCAATATATCACTGACATGTCCCACCCGGGCGTCGCGTGTTCGATTCCTCGGCTGGCTAAGTCCTCCATCACGACAATATTTCCCGCTTAGTGTGGTGGTAGTAGGAGATTTTCAAATATTGTTGGGTTAATCGTAACCCGGAACCGTTTGTATTTCTATAAAAAAAAATAATAATAATCAGATGTAAGCAGGTAACTACATGCCAATAACCAAATTGAACAATCTTTTGAAAATTGCATAAAACTAGTACAATATAAGACCCGTAGGCTTGCACAAAAACTGTAAACAATAAGCGCCGGTACACATAGACGCCCGACAATTCCAATGTCTTGATAGAGATGTATTCTCACTTTGACAGCTGTTGAAGTTCCACAGTAGAGTATCTGGTTACCGAAGTATTCATGCTGGGTATCTTTCGCCACGCATCGTGAGATGGAATGCTCTTGCATCGGAGTATGTAGGCTGCGCTGGACGCTGGTTGTGTATTATGTGAGATGGGCTGCGCTCCAGATGATGTATATTCTCGAGTTTGTTATGTATCCAAGGGAATCTAGGCGGGGGCGGTCACAGCAACTCTTAAGTAGGCCGGCTTGTCATTGCATGGCAGTGCGTCGCTTGCATCCTAGGCTAGGGCGGTCGCAGCCACTCACATCTTGATTGGCTCCAGGGTATCGGTCTGCATTCAATTGGGCCTGGTGCACGTGGCGTCATGATCAGGTAGGTCTGCGTTTAAAGGAGCCCAAGGATGGCCGTGGGGCTTAGGCGTTATCATCAGGGCAGAGAGATGCAAGGCTCGATGCAAGGGGGCCCCGGGCTAGCAGCCCGGAGCCAGACGGTCAAGGGTAGCGCAGCGACTTAAAGGGCTTGGTAAGAATCAGCAAGTTCAAAGGAGTCCAAGGATGGCCGGGGCTTCGGCGTTGTCTTCAGGGCAGAGAGATGCAAGGCTCAATGCAAGGGGGCCCCGGGCTAGCAGCCCGGAGCCAGATGGTCAAGGGTAGCGCAGCGACTTCAAGGGCTTGGTAAGAATCAGCAAGTTCAAAGGAGTCCAAGGATGGCCGGGGCTCAGGCGTCAGCGTTTTGTAAGTATTATTCCATCGGGTACTTGAGGTGAAAGAGTTGCGTCTTGGAGCTTCGAAAGGGTGACAGCGAGACTGACGTCTTGAAGTTCCAACCGGTGACGGTGATACTGGCGTCTTGAATCGAGTGGATGATCTGAAGAGGTGTTGCTACAATCGCTTGATGGTGAAGACTGAATGCCTGCTTTCTTCGCAGACCTTTTATAGTGGCAGGTCAGTCGGTTTCACAATATTTTAAATTCATGCAATAATTTCTATTTCCGCGTGAGTCATCTCAGGTTGTAATTTCACGTTGTGCAACAAAATAATTTATATTTTTGGGAGCATGAATCACCTCATATTAAAGTGTTGAGAAATCAATATTTCGGGGACGCGCCGTTCAAATGAAGAATATTTCCTCTTCGATAAAAATGCATGTTGATATGAAATAACGCGTTCGATATACTCCCTCCCGTGCAGCCGTGGCTGCACCCAGCTGTTTAGTCGAACGTGTTAGTCCCCATCGATGTTTCGAGTTTCCGATGGAGGCGAGTTTGATCCCTGGTCGTATGGATTCTGGACTGGCTTATCAGGAAGTGAATAGGCGTCAGAGAGGACCGTCATCAGGTCATAGACTGTCAAGTCATTAATATTTGCGTGGGTGATCTGTCGTTCACAAAATTTTGACGCTCTGTAAGCGCCGTAAGTTGGGTATCTTTTTTGGTCATCTTTTCATTGAGTGTGATGTCAAGGGGTTAGTTCACGGATCGTGTTAACCTACATCAAGCTCCCCCCGTGTAAGGTTTTATTGGTGGTTAGCGACGCCAATTGATGCACGGCATTGCTTGGGAATTTGCGCGTCTGTGTCCTGGCTTTAATGCCACTAGGGTGGTTTTCATTTCGGAGTCAGCACAGTGAAATTTTATCCCTTTTGACGGGGCAACGGTCTCCCCCCATCTGAGGAGACATTGAAATGTACCGTTGTTCTGGAAGGGCTTGCTTGCTTTGGCTGCGTCGATGAGGACCACTGTTCCGAAACTGCCGCAGTTTTGACAGGGCTTCCAAGGTTAGGCTATTGCTGCTTGGTTCCGGGGTGGGTTTCGTCGTACGGCTGTGGTGCGTGATGTTGTGGCACGCTTGTAGGCCTTGTATGGAGCGAGTATCTAGTCGCTAGGTTATTTATCCCATGTGAATTGCCCGGGTCTGCTGCGCACTGGGAATTGTTCTACTCTTGTAATGAGGAATGTACCGCTGCTAGGTTCACCGGGGTGCCTTTGAAGCACACACGGACGCTGTGCGTGGCCCAGTATAGTTGGAAGTGCGGCTAGCATATGAGGCGGGCTGCGTTCCGGGTGCCATGTGGACTTGAGTCGCTGAATATCCGGCACCGGTATCCAAGGCCGGGACGGTCACAGCAAACTCGTGAGCAGATTGGCTGGTAATTGTGTGGCCGCGAGCTGCTGAATATCCGGCACCGGCATCCAAGGCCGCGACGGTCACAGCAAACTCGACAGCAGGTTGGCTGGTCATAATCTGGCCGCGAGCTGCTGAATATCCGGCACCAGCATCCAAGGCTGGGAAGGTCGCAGCAAACTCGTGAGCAGGTTGGCTTGTCATTATGTGGCCGCGAGCTGCTGAATATCCGGCACCGGCATTCAAGGCCGGGACGGTCGCAGCAACCTCGTGGGCAGGTTGGCTGGCAATATGTGGTTGTGAGCTGCTGAATATCCGGAACCAGCATCCAAGGCTGGGTCGGTCGCAGCAAGCTCGTCAACTGGTTGGCTCACCATCGTGTGGCCGTGAGCTGCTGAATATCCTGCACCAGCATCCAAGGCTGGGACGGTCGCAGCAAGCTCGTCAACTGGTTAGCTCACCATCATGTGGCCGTGAGCTGCTGAATTTCCGGCACCAGCATCCAAGGCTGGGACGGTCGCAGCAAGCTCATCAATTGGTTGGCTCACCGTCACGTGGCCGTGAGCTGCTGGATATCCGGTACCAGCATCCAAGGCTGGGACGGTCGCAGCAAGCTCGTCAATCGGTTGGTTGGCCATTGTGTGGTATGCTTCTACTATTATTGAAGCGATCTGAGCCAGTGGATCGGCGTCATGTTGCAACCATTCTTGGTTGTGCTGAGTGTGCCGGATTAAGTTTCTTCGGTACCCATCTCCAGTGCGGTATGTTTGTCAGTTCATCCAGTATATTGGACACGAAGGCAGAGTAAGCGCGAGGGTAGACGGCTCGTTGGTCACTTTTATTGATTCTGACCGATGACATTAGGCCAAGGGAGTCAAAGGCAACGTTTGATATCACCAACTTTCTCAGGCGCGTGTCTGCTACTGTGGGTGAGCCCTCTGCGAGTGATCCATCCCAGTGCGGTTCGTGATACTATCCGTAAAGTATTTTGATTGTCGCGCCCTTCCCGGGAGACCATTCGATGGGCATCGTCTTGCCCTAACAAGAGCTTCAGGGTGAAGGCTAGGCGTCACTGGGCGTCTTGGATGAGTGCATGGCCTTGCAGCCGCTGCAAAGCGATGGCATCTCTACTAAGGCGTGATGTGTAGATCCGGCTCAAAGGACCACAAGACCCGTAGGCTTGCACAAAAACTGTAAACAATAAGCGCCGGTACACATAGACGCCCGACAATTCCAATGTCTTGATAGAGATGTATTCTCGCTTTGACAGCTGTTGAAGTTCCACAGTAGAGTATCTGGTTACCGAAGTATTCATGCTTGGTATCTTCCGCCACGCATCGTGAGATGGAATGCTCTTGCATCGGAGTATGTAGGCTGCGCTGGACGCTGGTTGTGTATTATGCGAGATGGGCTGCGCTCCAGATGATGTATATTCTCGAGTTTGTTATGTATCCAAGGGAATCTAGGCGGGGGCGGTCATAGCAACTCTTAAGTAGGCCGGCTTGTCATTGCATGGCAGTGCGTCGCTTGCATCCTAGGCTAGGGTAAGGGTAGCGCAGCGACTTCAAGGGCTTGGTAAGAATCAGCAAGTTCAAAGGAGTCCAAGGATGGCTGGGGCTTCGGCGTTGTCTTCAGGGCAGAGAGATGCAAGGCTCGATGCAAGGGGGGCCCCGGGCTAGCAGCCCGGAGCCAGATGGTCAAGGGTAGCGTAGCGACTTCAAAGGCTTGGTAAGAATCAGCAAGTTCAAAGGAGTCCAAGGATGGCCGGGGCTCAGGCGTCAGCGTTTTGTAGGTATTATTCCATCGGGTGCTTGAGGTGAAAGAATTGCGTCTTGGAGCTTCGAAAGGGTGACAGCGAGACTGACGTCTTGAAGTTCCAACCGGTGACGGTGATACTGGCGTCTTGAATCGAGTGGATGATCTGAAGAGGTGTTGCTACAATCGCTTGATGGTGAAGACTGAATGCCTGCTTTCTTCGCAGACCTTTTATAGTGACAGGTCAGTCGGTTTCACAATATTTTAAATTCATGCAATAATTTCTATTTCCGCGTGAGTCATCTCGGGTTGTAATTTCACGTTGTGCAATAAAATAATTTATATTTTTGAATCACCTCATATTAAAGTGTTGAGAAATCAATATTTCGGGGACGCGCCGTTCAAATGAAGAATATTTCCTCTTCGATAAAAATGCATGATATGAAATAACACGTTCGATATAATATATATAATCTAATATTTTTTTTTTTTTTTAATTATACAACAGATTTTTTATCCAATTACTGTACAATTTTCTCATTTTGACAGTCTTAACACCTAGGAAGATGATTATTATACAAAAAAATCTTAAGGCTACCTAAAGAAGAGTTATATATATCTAGTGTTTCCGATATTTCGTTCAACAGCACCATTCCTCTTGTCATGCTATGCTGTGCTAGAACATCTCGTGTTAATTTCAGTACGGCTTTAGGAAGACAAGGAACAACAGCTGCTGTTGCCTCTGTTATAAATTGGCATCTAGCATCCTCGATTGGGGAATATTGTGAGACCGGAGGTAGTGGAAAGGGGAAAGAGATGGGAAAGAGGAAGGTGCGGAAGTACCTGGCTATTCATATCTGTTCACCAAACAGGGCGATACTGAGAGTATCTTCCACTAAGCTGCAAATATACTAAAATCATTTAAAAATAATTTATTGTGAAATAACACAAATTAATCAAATACGATATATTAGATCCTTACGTATGAAATTGGCGTTTTGCCGTACTGGCAACTTTGATCTCAAATATATTCTCTTTGGTTAGGAATTCCAAATTCAAATTTATTCAGCTATTTACACATGTATTTGTGTCTCGAAAATTATAATTCATTTGTTTTTTCCTTAATTGTTTTTTTTTCTTTGCGACACTTAGTTTACAAAATTGAAAACTTGAAAAATCGCGTTATTTACGAGTACGAGCTCTACCGTGGCTCCAGTGCTGCAGAAACGGTTCGAAGGATTAATGATGTATATGGTGACGGTGCCGCAAAAGAAAACACAGTGCGTTTTTGGTTCCAACGTTTTCTTTCTGGAAATTTCGACCTGCAGAACAAGCCCCGTGGACGGCCGGAGACCAAAGTTGATAATGAAGAAATGAAGGCTATTGTGGAAGCGGATCCATCGCAAACCACGTCCGAGTTAGCTGCAGGCTGCGGTGTTAGTGATAAAACTGTTTTAATCCACTTGAAGCAAATTGGGAAGGTGAAAAAGCTTGAAAGGTTGGTACCTCACGAATTGAGTGAAGCAAATCAACAAACGCGCGTTAGAACGCTAGACCACACACTGCACAATAGACGGCTACCAAATTAGAGGAGCTTCAATTGGAATGTCTAAGACATCCACCGTACTCTCCGGACCTTGCCCCAACAGATTACCATTTTTTTAGAAATTTGGATAACTTCTTGCAAGGGAACAAATTCAACTCCGATGGGGCAGTCCAAACCGCTTTCAAAGATTTTATTGATTCCCGTCCGAATGATATTTTTAGTAAAGGGATCGATTAACTACCTATGAGATGGCAAAAGTGCATAGATAGCAATGGTACATACTTTAATTAAATAAATATATTATATTTAAAAAAATCGACTTTATGTTCCTCCCATACAAAACGCCAATTTCATATGTAAGGACCTAATATTTGCGCACGCTGGGATTGGAACCCGCGATCTTCGGATTGCTAGTTGAGAGCTTTTGCGACCACGGAGACCACTGATGCTATAATGAGAAAATCCAATTGTTAGCCGTTATTTTTTTACAGAGTATTATGTCCGTTTCATGAATACTCCCTCGACATGGTTATTTTGTTACAAGAAGCCTCGAGGGAAATATTTTCCCTTGTGGAATATGCCATCTCTGGAGATTCTATCTGTAGGCATATGTGGTACATATTGATTTTCAATTTTTAAATAAAATGATGGAGTTCTACGAAATCTTAATAATAATAATAATGGTCTTTATTCCAGGATATGGAGAGGTAAATGCAATCCCACACATCCCATAGAGAGTATTGAAAACAAAGGTTTTATATAAACATACATTATAAATAAGAGTAAAGGTATAACAAAGTCAACGAAAAGTCAAAGTCAACTAAAAGAAAATGAAATAAAAATTAAATGGAAAACCTAGAAACAGAGGAAAAAGAGAAAAATAAAGTAAAATTAAAATTGAGAAAAACTAAGAAATAAAGTAATTTCATTAGATTAAAAGTACATAAATAAATATACGATAAAATCATTTATTGTGCTCTTATTGCTCCATCGGATCTGAGATGGTGGGAGCCAATATCTTTCTCCAATGTTCTTCCATGCTCGATAATAAGTTAAGTATTAGATAATAACATTTTTTTCTTACAGACTAATCTTTAGTTTATAAAGAACTACAAACTTACAAGTTATCAAAGTTTT
The DNA here is from genome assembly GCA_917880885.1 of Limnephilus marmoratus. Taxonomy (NCBI): domain Eukaryota; kingdom Metazoa; phylum Arthropoda; class Insecta; order Trichoptera; family Limnephilidae; genus Limnephilus; species Limnephilus marmoratus. The sequence goes on along the minus strand of OU862922.1, from coordinate 41,132,752 downwards.
ATCATCGGATCCAAGTTTGATAAGCCTAGAAACAACAACAAACAGGGTTGCGGTTAGCAATCTTGAGGTTTACGGAGAAGGTAGGTTATTTCTATTCAAATCTTCTGGCTAGTTATAGAGTCTTCTTTACGAACTTGAGCTTGGGCCATATTCAAAGATAGACTTCCGATCCTTGAAGGTTCTCGTTTCTACCTTATTTATAGATTTATATAGTGATTCTAAAGGAGGAAGGGTTTTTCAAAGTAAATTTTCTTCAGAATTTTCCCCATCTTCACATTATTTACTGTAAAGCAAACGATCTCTTTGTGTGGTATCTGAAGCAATAGCAACTCTCTAACGGTGAATTCCGGCGTCCCGAAATTTGGAAAATATTTTTTTATTCAACACAATTATTTTCATATCTAAAAGTTATTTTAATTATGAGCTATGGAGCTTTAAAATATCCATTTCCACAATACTCTCTCATTACTTTAAACTGTAATTTTTTTTACTATTTTTTTATTGGTTTTCAAGGTACAATCCCGTTAAACCGCAATAAAGCAGTTTGTCAACACGATGTTGATTTTCAATTACAATCAAACATGTAAATAATATTATTATATTATTACTATATACATAACTGTATGTAAATGGTATGTAGTACTTTTGAGACCACTTGCGTACACAATCTTGCGCGTATATTTTAGATAAGCTATTATTGTATATTAGGTAAGTAGCAGTTAAAATACCTCACAGAAAGTATACAGGGTGTTAAGGGTCGTATTTGACTTACTTTAACCAGTGATTCCTGACATCATTTGTCATTTGGATTATATAAAGTGTAAGATTTTTTTTTTCAACTTAAAACATGAAAAAATTCGCGAGTTTCAGGGTCAGTTTGGGTAGGTGTGAGGTGTTGGCCGGTAACGCGCCCAGTGATAAAATGTGTAACAAATTTTTTGGTTGTTTGGTTTTGAAGATTTTTTTAAACATCAAAGTCACTGAGACTAACATCTTTTCACTCGAAATAATATCAGGAACAACTGGTTAAAATAATTCAAGTACATACCTAATCATCATGTACAAATTTTGATAAAAAAATATAAAATATGTTGGTTGTGGGGATTGTGATATGTAGGTACCGACCGACCATTTGAATTAAGGTAATTGAATAGCCTAAAATAATGCATTCCTTCTATTCTCTTTTCCTTGGCATATTGATCCGCCTGAGTGAATAATCAGTTGAAGGTTATAGCTGTGTATTTCTGGTATTATAATTATTGAGATGAATTGTTTATGTGTTTTATGATAGACGAATAACGTAACAAGTGTGACCAGTAGCTGAAGAGACCAGGAAGAGGCCAGACCAAAGAAGACACGAGATGAGTTTGTGGCCTTCTTCCCAACCTTTCCTCTCCTAATACATATTAGCCAATTCAATGTATTATTTGGTTTTTGACGCAAGACGCAACGAACGGAAGTATGTGGATAATTCGAACAAGAACTAGGGCTGTCAGTAAAATAGGAGTGCTGCGGTCGCATTAACAATTTTATGAGCAATCTTGCAATATTTGCGTATAGCCTGGTTTCCCCTTGCCAAATCCCCATTACGTTGTACCCTCTGTGACGCTTAGTCTCAGCGTGGCAGCCGTTCGCGATGGAGCATCCACTCTCCGCACCCGTCAGTGTGAGTTACGCTCTGTAATTTGTTTTTAAACTTTGATTTTTCTTTTGTCTCTGGTGTCGTGTAGTGTATCCGGGTCTCGTCCCCAGTCACAATTGAGTCCAAGAATTTTTGCGCTATCGATATCGTAGCACTCAAAGAATGGTTGTTGTTTGTGATCTTCGATGAGCATTTTGGAACCCATCTTGGGCAGACTTTGTGGTCTCCCAAATGTTCTGTCAAAATCTTGTCAATAGTGTTCTTACTGACATCAGGGATCAAGTCATAGAGGTCCCGAACCATCACCCGTCGATCTGCAATCATTGTTCTTTCCATTTTGGCAATTTTTCATTATTATTTACATTTTGTTCGTAAATTGAATCATAATCCTTGTCAAAATGATGGAATAACTCAATCTAAAATAAATGAATTCCCCATTACAACGCAACGTCCATGTAATATTATAAGGAGTGTATAAAAAAAATTCTTAAAATATAATTTCGTTTTTACTTCAACAATTGGATTAATTAAAAAACACTGTAAACGTTACAAGGAAAAATTGGTAAAAATCTTTTTGCAAGGGCATGATAACTCCTGTAGGTAAATACATCACTGGGAGTATTTAAGCGTTTAATTGGCAATTTTCTTAAGAGCTTAATTCGGCTTAGCACTCGCATTGCGCGAAAAGCGCTTTTTCTAGGGGATGAATAGACATATAAACATAATTAAGGGAGGTTAGTAACTACCTTCTAGTTTGGAAGGGAAACTATCTTAAAATTATTTGAGCTTCGACATAGAATTAGCAAGATATCCCCTACCAGCTTAAAGCATCAAATTATTTCTCAGTATTTGATTTTTTTTTCAATAAATTCTATTAGTATTAAGGTCCTTACATATGAAATTGGCGTTTTGTATGGGAGGAACATAAAGTCGATTTTTTTTAAATATAATTTATTTATTTAATCAAAGTATGTACCATTGCTATCTATGCACTTATGCCATTTAATAGGTAGTTCATCGATCCCTTTACTAAAAAAACCATTCGGACGGGAATCAATAAAATCTTTGAAGGCGGTTTGGACTGCCCCATCGGAGTTGAATTTTTTCCCTTGCAAGAAGTTATCCAAATTTCGAAGAAAGTGATAATCTGTTGGGGCAAGGTCCGGAGAGTACGGTGGATGTCTTAGACATTCCAATTGAAGCTCCTCTAATTTGGTAGCCGTCTGTTGTGCAGTGTGTGGTCTAGCGTTCTAACGCCATCTCCGGCCATCCACGGGGCTTGTTCTGCAGGTCGAAATTTCCAGAACGAAAACGTTGGAACCAAAAACGCACTGTGTTTTCTTTTGCGGCACCGTCGCCATACACATCATTAATCCTTCGAGCCATTTCGGCAGCACTGGTGCCACGGTGGAACTCGTACTCGTAAATAACGCGATATTTCAAGTTTTCCATTTTGTAAACTAAGTGACGCAAAGAAAAAAAACATTTAAGGAAAAAACAAATAAACCTTAATTTTAGAAACACAAATAGCTGCAGAAATTTGAATTTGGAATTCCTAACCAAAGAGAATATATTTGAGATCAAAGTTGCCAGTACGGCAAAACGCCAATTTCATATGTGAGGACCTAATATTATAACGGCTTCCGTGGTTAATTGGTCCGGATCTTTGGCTACGACTCTTGAGGTAGAGGATTCAAATCCCGACATGCGCAAGTTAATTTTATTTAAAATTAAAATTCACATAGTTTTAACCACTTTTATTGTTTACATTGACCTTCATACATGTATATATTTGTATTACGACTCGCATGTTTCGTGAGCAATGCTCACCTCATAAGGGTTTAGTTAAAACTTAATTATAAATGTATGTAGACTTAAAGAAGACCTTCTCATATTACGTCTAAAATTTTCCCTCAGGGCCAATGTCGTCTCTGGACATGCTAAATGCAGTATTTTTAAGGAAAGGAAGGACAGGAAATGCTGGAAACGAAAATCGTTTCCGTTTTTTTTACATTAGCCCCACATGGGAAACCCGGAGGAAAACACTTTCCCTCAGGGCCTGTGCTATCTTTGGGGATGCTGTGTGGAGGGTATTTTTAAGAAAAAGAGGGAGAGAATGTCCTGGAAAGGAAATTGGTATGCGGGTGATTAGGAATCTGGGGGACATTTTGTCCAGGAGTGGACGTTGGAATCCATTCCTCCTGCTGTAATGTGGGTCTGGCTGGAGAGATCAACCATCCTTTTCCGATCCGGCCTGCCACGCTGTTGATGAGCGAACGATATTTAGTAGATAGTTTTATATTATATTATATTTATACTAATGGGATTCAGTGGCTAATATTTAAATTCAATAAACGAGAACATACAGATGAGGGGAAAAATCAACTATGGCGGTACGAAGAGGGAAAGATGACCGTGATTCGTTAAAAAATCAATCTGACAGTATATAGGCATCTCGCATTATAATATCACCATTTTGTTCTTAAAAGCAAAATCTGCTTTTGAATGAATAGACCTTTTTACATGGGAGAGCGAAATGCTCGTCAATTTATTAACATATTTGCAAAGTTCAAATGCGGGAAAGTAAAGTTCGCCCTTTTTCACAAAGGAATATTTTGTTGCCGTATTTAGTTAAGACACTTTTACAAATGTTTCATAATTTACTTACCCCTGTAACCAGCGACGAGCTCACTCGAGAAACGCCCACATTCGCTACGTCCACATGTATTAGGTATAATGTATAGCACAAGCTCTCATTTTTGTTCGTAAAATGTACGATGTGACCTCGGCGCTGGTCTTGTAAGCCCAGCCGGCTCCAAGAATCGTTATGGGGAGGGGGAAATAATGCGCTTTTATCGCTTAGGGCAGGTCCAGATATATTCATACGTCCATGTTAAAACCGAATAAACACAGAAATTTATAAATAATAATATCCTAGAAGGCTGCGCTTGTAATACCATCTATTTACTGTGTGTCATTAAAAATAAATTTACTTCCACAGAGACAGAGGACGCCCTAGGGCATGTTGTGTCGTTTTAAGGGGATAAAAATATAATCAATTATTTATTTAAAAAAATCCTTGCATTGTTTAGATTTGAGATCCCCTTCAAACATTCGAGTTTTTTTCGGGCGCAATCTTTTGAAATAAATGGGAAATGCGTAATAAAATTATTGTTACGATATCCGTAAGAATTTAATCTGACTGAAATCAGTTTTACTTGGAGAATTCTATCTCTACATTGAAATTTGTTAAATTTATAAGTTAAACCGAATTCTTGGATAACACTATTTGCAAATTGGCTTGTATCCATCAGTTTTATCATTTTCATTAATAGACTTCATTAAATTATAAAATTTACACTGATAACCACAATTTAAACTTCATAGACTTGAATATCAATTAAGATAATGTTGATTCCTCCCACAGTTTTCCCTTTCCCCCTAAATCATCCCTCCCACTACACCCATCTAATAAAATCTAATAAATTCTGTACTTGTGTAAATTTGAAGTTAGTTTTAAGTTTCTAGTGAAACCGGTAATAGATAAATAATAATTTAAGTAAAAAAAGACATAAGAAAACCCTTCAAAACAAAATGTCTAGGAATTGTTACATAGTTGATGCCCAAGAAATTAACTCCTTTAATGCAAATGTGAATATACTTTTAATATTTGGGAAATCGCGAAATACGACCTTAATTTCAATAACATCAACTGTATTATAATATGCAAGCCTGGGGTGTGTAAATAACCCCAGAATTTCTGAGCTTAATACTCAAAGATTTGATTATGAAATCTACTTGCGCGGACAATCTATCACAAAGAATAGCAATGCGACAAAATCTCAAAGAAAAAAAACAGATTCATCAACCTTGTATGTAGTTCTTTGCAACTTGGGAGGCCTCCTTAATTTTTAAATCCAGTTCACTATAATGCTTTTGTGACTTTGAAACATGTACAAGTAGTAGATTGTCAACTATACACAACCACTTAGTTTACACAATGAAAAAAAGAAACAAAATATTCAAACAAACAGATGATGACGGTTATTTCACTTGTTCAGACACTATTTTTAAGAATAAATACATTTTTACACTGCACTTTCTCCAAACTAACAAATGGCGACATTTCTGATCCACTGTAGCCGTTTTTAGCAGTTTTTAGAACAATCCATTTAAATGTCTCTGCTGAATCCAAAGAGTGCATCAATCACGTTCTTGTGATATAAATTAATGTATTTAATTATTTTTTCGAAGAAACAAAACAAACGTATTATAATAATGCCTACCCATAAACAAATAAAAAAAATTCACAAAATCGTAGGAATGAAATGTAACTGTAAAAAATGTAGTTTGTATACGCGGACTCGTATAGTTTTAACAATAAATAATAATAGGTCAATTATGTTTGTATTGCTCGTAATTAAGATACCTTTCGACCTAGATCTCTTTGTCATTGTTGGTGCTCGTCAGTAATGAGGTAAAAAGTAACAATAGAACATATTTTCCAAAGCTTCTAATGAGGAAATACGGTTCCTAACAACCCTGTACAACTGAACATTAATAGAAACGTTAAGTTCTTTTGAACACAGAAAAACACTTGCGTTGTTGAAGTAGACAAGTTTTCAGAGATATTTCCACGATATTACGAGTAGCTTGTATTAAGATAAAGTATAATTATTAATACCGTTGGTATTCACAATAATTATATTTGATAGCCATTGTTAAAAGACGATTTTTTGTGTGCTTACCCCTAACATAATATTAGCGGCAAGACGATCCTATTATCATAATCGCTCAAATATCATAGGAAATTGGAATTAACTACCAAATATATATTTAAGATAATTAACAACATTAAAAAAATCATTTGAAGTATTTAGCTACGTACCTACCATAAAAATCAATATAGTAAATCATGCCAAATATAAAGTTTCCAGTGCCGTTAGTTAATATCGTAAAATATCTTCCAGACAATTTACACAATGCTCACGAGCCGATCCCTACTAGCAAACAAATAATTAAGCTAAATGAAACAATGTTACTTTGTTTGAACCACTTGTATATTTATTTAAAGCCGACCGGTTTCGGAACGACCGTTCCTTCCTCAGGGCAAACGTATACTGATTTGACAATTACAAAATATTGGGTGGGAACAATGTATTATTACTAAGGTTTGTGGTAGGAGTGGAGGCGTTGCTAGTGATTAATAAATTATTTAAATAAAATTACTTTAATTTATTTTTTTACGCCATTTAAATTACTTTTGAAGGTTAAAGTCATCAATATTTATTGAAGAAAATAATACTAATAAATCTTTTTTTTACTTTTGCTCCGAAAGGGATTTTTTTTATTACTAAATATAAACTAAACTATAAACACAGGAGGTCCTTAAGAAGGAAAATAATTTTCCTCGAGGGCCTTTGTCATCTTTGGAGATGCTGTGTGGAGGGTCTTTTGGAATAGAGGAAGGAGTGTATATGGGTCTTGAAGGAGAAGTCTTGATTGAATATGAGTTTTGAATGTTGTAGGAGAAAGAAAACACGGAGGCTGGCAAATCATTCCACAGCCGAGCTGTTGAACTCAAGAACGAGTTGTAGAAGTGACGAATTTCGATAAAGCGACAACGTTCTCTGTGACAAATGTCAACAGTGTACGTATGTTGGGCGCGCGTTTGGCATGTTTCCCGACTGTGCATCGGTACCGAAGGGATCAATGACCCTAGTTCCTCGGAGTATCTTCCATTGTAATACCGGTAGAACAAGGGCAGCATACCTACGCCATGCTCAAAAGATTGCAATCCGCTTGTTAAGACAGGGGAATCTATCAATAATCTGTCCGTTTCTGCACGGAGTCAAAAGGTTTTTTTTTTTTTTTTGAAATTGTGTGACATCAGACCAAAGGTGGATGCCGAATTCAACAGTCTAAATAATTCCCCTCAGGGCCTACGTCATCTTTGGGGAAGATAATACACATTTATAGATAATATATGTAGGTACATTGTTGTCTTATTTTCTTGAGAATATACAAATGAGAAAATCACATTTGACATACACACGGCACGAAATTATTATAATATCAACATCTCGTTAATTTAACCAAGCCATCAAGAAAGCTCGTCAAAATTCGCTGGTTGTAAATCAGAAGTTAACAGGAGCTATTCAAAAGGTCATAAGTTTATTTGAGATAAACTTTGGCTAATTTGATTGAGATTTTGATGTGGTAGTAGCGGAGTTTATAACGCGGGGTGATACCTAACACAGCGGTTGTCAATCTTTTCAAGCCTGCGTACCCCTTGACTCTAACTACAATGTTTTTGTACCCCGTGCCCCGTACCCTCTATCTGCCTACACCTATACGTGTAATGAAAGACATGTTGCATTTGTAATTTTTTAGTACTCTCATTATTACATGAATTTAATAAACAAATCACACAAATACAATTTTATTTGTGACCGACCGAAGGTTCGGTTTCGGTTTCGGCAAATTTCGGCAAAAAAAATCTGGTTTCGGCATCGGTTTCGATCAATCTGCCGAAACCGAAACTTTTTTAGACATGCTAAAAATCGATTGTTTACAGTTATTTGGCTTATTATTTGCACTGATTCAGACAGTTAACACGTGTTAAATAAAAAAATAAATAAAAAAAAACAAAAATTGAGTATGTGTATGTGGTTTCGGTTTCAGACACCGAAGATTCGGTTGCAGTTTCGGTTTCGGTGGAAAGTCCTGTTTCGGTCGGACACTAAATTTTATACAGAGTGTAACACGACTTCGGACATTTTTAACCTGTGATTCTACCTGCGAAATTGAACAAATTTTATTCCACTGTTGTTTTGGTATTTTTATTTCTCCATATACAACTCCAAATTCACAAAATGTATTAAGAGGATGCATTTTTATAACCTCAAAAATTTTTTTTGAAAAAGAGTTTCTCATGTAACAGTATTTAAAATAAAATCCCGATTTCCCGTTATACCCTTTATAAGCAATCATACAATGTTGACATACAGTCAATGTGACCCTTAAGCTTGCTATACATAGCAAAGTTTGGCTCAATTTCACATAGGTAGAGCTGAGTTTTAAAACCTACATTCGTGCCACGATTTTGCTTCGCGACCCACAGGTTGAAAACCACTGACCTAACAAATTGTGATTGCTCCCCATCCGTCATTGAGATATCAAATCAAAATAATATTATTAAGTTCATACATTAATTTATGCTGATTATAAAATCTTTAATCGTTAGTTCCTCCGCTTCCTGCATTAATTATATCTTCCCAAACTGAATCCCAACTACTCTCATCGAGAGCCAGTGAGACTATGGCATCCCCAATTGGGGTATGTTGTGAGACTGAAGGTAGTGGGTAAAGAAAGGAGATGAGGAAGAAGAAGGCAGGAAAGTACCTGACTATTCTGATTGGGTCGTCAAACATGGCTAAAGATTTCAATCAACGTTTCAATTATCTATGGTAGTCTTACACCATGCCGGTTCTGCGAGTATCTTCTACTATATTATTTTTAATTAATAAAATTTTAAAATAACACAAATTAATTAAATAAAATTAATTTAGGCACGCTGGATTTTAACCCGCGTCCTCCGAATTGCTTGTCGAATGCCTTGCCCCTCGTAAATTATCGGTAGACGTCAATTCTTTGGCCTTCAACAATAAATTAATTTTCTTCTAAAATTTTCAACAACACTTCTAAACCAAGGTTCAGGTCGATAAAAGTTGAATGATTTAAACTAATTTGTTTTGCAAAAAAATACTTGTAATTAGCAAAAAAGTCATAAACTTGTGTATACCTAAAAGTTCTGGTAGTTCTGTGAACGGTAGACCGCGCGTCCAAAAAAGTATAGTTTCAAATTTTCTCTTATTTGTTAAATCAAAACCTAAGTTTCTTCTGAAATCATTGAATTTGTAAGTACATACTTAAATACCTACCTACTTAATTGGAAATCTTGTGTTATGGTATTTGATTTGTTTTTAATTTGTCTTATCGACGTAATTGACGACAAAAACAGAGAGAAGAAAGGTATCAGAAAATCATTCCTTGAAATATTATGTATGACATATCAAAAAGAGATTCGATAAATATGCGTTTGTTCGTGCGAAATTACTTTTCTTTATTTAGTTATTGAGAGTTCTATAAGGTTGGGCGTTTACACAATACGTAGCAACACTTACCTACAGTCATCTACATATATCATAGACCCTGTGCTTGTAGCTTGATTGTCAAATGATCCTTTCCTATCCATCCCCATCATGTTCCTTTTCCTACCCATCCCTATATATCTGTCATTTTAACGTTACCATAACAATCAAACGTCAATCGAAATTCGCTGCGTAAACATCTAATATTCCGCATCCCGCGTGCTGTAAAGTACCGCGACTGTTAGTCATACAAGTGCATCAACAAACCCAGCCGAGACAAAAGAGAAGTGCAGCTCAGTAAGTCCTTTTTTTCCCATTCCTTTATATGCATTCATTTTTACTTGTGCACTGGTCTTTCATACATTTCAAAACACATAAAAACATTCAAGGTACTTCGACATCCGCATCCACATAAATCACACATCACTATCTATTAATACATATAAATAACGCTGCAATAAAAGCATGTATATTCGCACACACATATATTAAATTTATAATAAATTCTTCCAAGATATCATACCTTTGGAAATCAATACTATTGGTATTGTAACCTGTTTAATCGCTGGAGACCATATTATGTTCCAGCTCACATAGGTCTCATATAAACCGTTGTCTTTTCCTTACTATCAAAGTCAGAAGAATGATCTAAACGTTATTGGAAAGAGAAGACAACACGCTTTATTTTAAAATTTGAAAAATGAACCAAAAAATAAATAAAATGCGCATCTTTGTGAAACCAATGTTTCCGACCGCAATTTGATAAAAAAATTATGAAACTTTGTGAATTTTTTAAGAATTATTTGTACATGAAACGTCAAATAAGTGAGGTGATCGTAAGGTTTATAATTAATTTGTCTAACAACATATATGCATGTGTTTATTTTTTTCATTATCAGTAATTTTAGTTAGAAAAAATTAGGTCAGCCATTTTTAAAGTTTGCATTCAAACATGATTTGATTATTTCTAATAATAAAATTTGAAAGCATATTTCATCACCTTTCGAAAAAAGTCTTTAGTTTTTGGATACATTCACAAATATTCCATTTATTTGGGTTTTGTTGCAAAGCGGAAATATTTTTACCTAATGACAAAATACACCCACATTTTGAAGGGATAAACAGAATTGGTATTTTCGTTACTTGTTTTTGGGGTGTTATGCCGTGTTATGCCGGATCTGCCAACGCAACGCTGTCCGAAACGTTGGCTAAAGAAGGAGGTAGAGCAACACGGCATAACACCCCAAAAAAAATAACGAAAATACTTTTGGCCGTGATAATCTTAAAACGTATCAGAATTGCTATTGTAAATATTGTATATACTAGCTGGTTCCCGGCATGCGTTGTTATGTCATTTCATAAAGAAATTGTTTCTTCCTGCGTGTCCTTTCCCATTTGTCCCGTTCCCCTTCCGCCTCCCCTTCCTCTCCCGCGTCCCCTTCCCCTCTCGCGTTCTCACTCCGCCTCCTCGTCCTTCCCTCTCCCCACTCTACTCCCCCTTTCCCGTGAACCCCCATCCCGAGTTCCCCCTCCCCACTCCCAGCTTTCGCATTCCGTACATTCAGTTTTCAACAGCTCGCATGCCACCTATTGCAATTTTTTTATACAAATTTCGTGATTAGCAGTTTTATACAAATCTTGTCCTGACAATAACAAACACAAAAATAAAAGAATTATCCAATTTGGTGCAGTCGTTCGGAAGTTATGCGCGTACATACATCTCAGGGATTCATTTTTATTTATAGAGAAGATTGTATTGTATTGTAAACTAACCTACAATCTATTACATACTAAATTAATACATTTATAAGTATGTAAATACCAAGTGCCGAATTCAAAAGGATTCAACTAAACTTTTTAGTTTATGTATTCTCGATAGATAGGATCTATCCCATTTACTTCTGGTCCCATAATCCATTTTCATAAATATATTTTTTCATTCAAAACCCTCCGAACATTTCTTGTAAAAGTTTAACTACCTACATAAACATTAGAGTCACATTTTTGATTAAACTTATATAAAGTTAGATTAGAATTTGAAATTGGTTTATCAGAAACAAAAGTATTCTGGCGTTGGTGATCTGAAATTCTGGGGATGAAAGCTGAAAAAGAAATTCAATTAGGAAGCTTAATCAATCAGAAATCAGATTGTTTCAACCTCGGAGGCGTAAGAAAGGGTATTCTGACAAAATAGCTTCGGGACAAAAGAACCCCGAAACTGCGAAAATAATAGTAACTAGATCATTTATCAATGCTGTCTTGGAATTCTTTATTTCGAAATGTTAGAATTATAATATATTTGTCACTGAAAATAAAAATCTATATAACTAAAAATCTCCTGTCACGGTGTTTGTGGTAGCGCTCCTCCGAAACGGCTCAACCGACTTTTATAAATTTTAGGTAGGTATGAGAATAGGTCGCAAAGTATATGTCATACCACTAGGTGATGAGTGTGTCCCTTTCCAGATTTAAAAACAATTTTTTTGGCAATTATTATTCAATATATTCCTATAACCCCAAATTTTAACTCTCCTACCTCCCATTTTTTAATCGCGATTTTATTATTTTTGTACGAACAAATTTAACCGTCACGTCGTTCGTATTTCAAAGAGAAATACATTATTCATGTTGTTTAATGACAGATGGCGCTACGTCCGCCTCATCGAATTCGTTCGTTATTTTTTATTTAACAACCAAAATATTCACTAGAAATAATTTACATGGCAGAACAACGTTTTTCGGGTCAGCTAGTAATAATATAAAAAAGTGTGTACTGAAAAAAAAGTTAGTTATTTTGATTAACTCTCAAAAAACGAACTTAAATATTAGTAAACGTAATTTAGCACTGCTAATGTATTTTAAGAAACGTGCATCATTTTTCGTAATAACGCATGTTTTTATTATGAAAAAAAAAATTACAAAAAAATAATTCGTACTCTAAAACGCTAAATACTTAACACCTGTATTCAGTGGAGCTTACATTTATGTATATTAAATGAGTAGAATGGTGGATTTTATATTATCACCACACAGGAGGTCCTGAGGAAAAAAAATCGTAGGGTCGTTTTAGGGAATAAAGGTGTGGATTGGAATGTGGGGTCAATGTGTTCAGAAGCGACGAACGTATGAATCTATCCCTCCTACTACGGTACAGGGGATGGGTCGAGAAAGTCCGGCTGGAGAGGTCAGATGGTCTCCCCCAACCAGTCTCTCCGATAGTAGTAGATAGATAGTAGGTTGGCAAAAGAATCCGTATTATTAAAATTGTAAAAAAAACAGTAAATAAAATATACGAAATCCTTTTTTTTAAATTAAATATATACTAAGTTTTTACTAATGTGCCATTAAAAGGTACCCATGTTAAATTTATGTGACATCATTTAATAGCTTTTCAGACTTCACCCTACCCAAGCCAATCAACCGTTTAGTTATTATTGAACCAATTATATCAGTACGTTCTCAACATCATAGTATGATTGACTGTACTTGTTGTAGGTACTCGTAATCTATGCAACGTATCCATTACAATAATTGATGAAACAATATGCAATCAACTATTCGCACTAATTGGATAACTACCCACCAATTACCGCGATTACATAAATTTATAAATATATTTTTTTAAATAGGCAATTCACAGAAATATAATTATAATTTTATGGATAATCTATAAGACACATGACAAATCAAATATTGAAGTCATTCAAGTCTATTATAAAGAACTGAATCAACGCGAGACAGCAAAAATGGAATACCGAGGGAAGAATGGTGGGTGATTTTAACAAGCAAACGATATATGCTTTTGAAGAAAGAATAATTTTTAAAATTGAAGAAGACATGGCCAAGAGTTTCCTCCTCCAAACCATACCGAGAGAGTGGACTATCGAGGACTCGAATTTTAAACAAACGAGCTGCAATAGAGCAGTGACCAATTCTCAGACTCGAAATCGGAGCAAATAAATATTTTGGATTGTTTTTTGCCGTGGAACCAAGGTTTACTTGGAGATTATATCATTATTATTGTCTTCCCTGTTGGCGAGTTCTATCGTAGTGAAATTTGAGCAACTTTGTCTAAAATTAATATGTACTTTAAACTATATTTCAATTTTTTTTATGCTTAATGTATCGCTTATTTTAAAAAAATGAGGCAGGACCAGCACAGCGCTTATTAATTGACATATTTAAAAAAAGATATAAATTTGTTTAAATTTCTACGATGTAGCCTGGTGCACTATATAATTTTTTAACTTAAAAAGTGTTACGATATACGAAATGCCCCCTCTCAAGTTGGAGCGCACGCCACTGCGCAGACTACAGTTTCGCTCCCTCGCCGCAAGTGCGCCGCGCGCTAACGGCGGTGGAACGCGAGCAACGGCCGGCAGAAGCCGCCATTCTTGTGGTGAGAGGAATTCAAGCACGGTTAAATTCCTCTCACCACACCGATCTCCAAGCCGCCTGCTGCTGTGAGTACCCTGAGCCATTTAACCCCCTTTATTGCGTGTGTTCCTTGTAAATTCAACGCGAAGATAAATGATCGCCCCAGAGAGATTTTAGGGCCAAATTCACCCGAATTAGGTAGGATTATTGATGCTACCCTGTTCTAACTGTGCCTGTATTATGTACCATTGTTGTTTATGAAAGGATTCTACCCAATACACCTGATATTTACCGTAGCCACCTTGTTTCACTGTCTCCCCCAGCCCGTAAGATTTGAGCTTATTTTAAGGATGCCACACAAACGCCTCAGAGAACCTACCACCCTGGTGATGATAGTCTCCCCCGCTCTGCTGACCATTCTGAGCTAGTTTGTCGGCAGAAGGTAGGCACCTCAGGTAGGTGTATCTAACACTGGCGTCACAACTTGGGGCAATTTTTTTTCTTTCTTCCAGCATTCTGCACTCATCTTTTTCCCCACATCTAACACTGTCGCCAGAACGTGGGGCATATTTTTTTTCTTTTTTCCTCAGCACCCTGAGCTCACTCTTCATCGGCTAACGGGGAGGCATATTTTTTCCTTTTTTTTCCTCAACTTTATTGATCCAGAATAACACCTAATAATCATCAATTGCAAATAATACTCTTACGGGCCGGAATGTGTCCCTGCGCAATATTTCTAGAAGGTTCGGTCGATTGCGTCATCACAGTGACGCGACGGTTTTGGCGCGGCAAAATAATAACTCGGTTTGCCTCCAGTTATCAGGCGGGAATATTTTAATAAATAACGAAATGTTGATTTCTGTTCTTCTCCCATGAATATTTAGGTACATTGTGACATATCTACATAAGAAGTGAAAAAACAGTGCGGTTATTTCCGATCCCAAGGTGTAAATTTGTATTTATAAAAAGTGAATCTTTATTTAATTTAAATTAACAAAAGTTGTGAAATCAAGCCACGCGACCTTACGGTGTTTTGGGTGCGTCTGTTTTTTGTTACGGCTAAAGTGACGCTTTTTGTGCTTCGACGAATAATAGTTTTTTTTTCCAAAAAGTGTTTCGTGAAAATGAAAATTCATTCTGAAAGCGGGAGCCGTCGGCCACTTTTTTTTCATCAAAATACGTTTACACCCCGTGTTGTTTTTCTTTCTCATGAAGTGTGAGCCCTTTTTGAAGAGGTGAAGTTCTTCAAATGTGAACAGTGAAATTAAAAGTGGAGTTTTTCTAAAGTCTTCCCTTGGCAATTTAAAAAAAAAAACAATATTTGCAATTTTCACCGTGTTTTCCAATGGTGGTTCGTGAAAAAAAAACAAAACTTTTCCTAAGGGCCGACCAGGCCGAATTTTTTTTCCATAAAGTGAACACTTTTAGAAGTGAAATTGTGAAGTTAATAAAAGTGCTCTGTGAAAATTAGAATATTCACCCCGAAAAGGAGACCGCTGCCCAATTTTTTCAAAAAATCATATACTTTGAAAAAAATTTTAACAAATTTTCAAAAGTGCTTATTTAAAACACAAAAGAGCAACTTTGTAAGGACCCCTCTTGGCAAAATTTTTTAAAAATTTTGGACTTCTAAATCCGAGAATTTTTTTTTTTAAATTTTTTTTTTTTGTTTTTTTCTTTTTCTACTCATCGTCCAGCGAAAGAATTTAAGCTGTCACGCCGTCCATCACCTGCACCAAAATGAAGTCACAAGGAGTGATTATCAAAACTTTCGTACATAATCACGAACATCTTCAACCTACAAAGGCATCGACAAAACCATGCACGATGCGCTATCAACAACACAACAACCAACAAGTACATTAACCGCAAGCTATAAGAACTGTCAAACCCGTAAATATGTACACAAGAAAGGGACACACCTCACAGGTCGTGCCACCCAGGAGGATAGAGGAGATACCACAAGTCGCGCCTAGCAACAAAAATTTGCGCGCGACATCCTCGTTTGCACACATTGGCCGCAAGCTCGTATCACAGCACTGTTTGCGACTTTTAACACCTTGGAGACACATAAGAAGATTATTGTCTGAAAAATACTTCGTGAACAAAACAATGGCGTCGTTCACACAAGAAACTACACTTCACAGAAATATTTCTGCAATACCTACTCCCTCGCAGCGTGTATGCCTTACAAGAGTTACACCCCGAGATAAGGAGATGTGGCATAAGTCCTCAAGCGTGAGGCAGGTCTCGAGTCAGCCTTCGGGCGATCTCTTGACAATGTTTTGTAAATAAATAAACATGCATATAACTGGCGTGTAAAGTGTCAATTACACGTCCAGACCCCCATAAATAAAGCAAACCCTTTATTTATCCTTGATTGTAAATAAATGTACATTCATAATAGGTATATCCAAATGTCACGGTTGTACCAATTTCTCTTTTCCCCATGACGGCAAATTGCCAACATTGTCTCTTTGTACCTTTTTTTCTTCTCTTTCACCTGTTCTGAGGCTGATCACCTCGGAGCAGAGACACCTCGAGTCACGATATTCTGGGAGTCATGAACCCAGACTAGCGTTTCTCACCCCCACACTATGCAATGCTCATGTCATGTCACTTGTTTTATTTTTTGTTTTTGTTTTGTTTTGTCCAAGGCCTCAGTTTCGGCCGCCCTTGTACATTTTTTAATCTCATTCTCACAATCACCACATTTTACCTACCATGGTAAAACCCCTTTTTTTTCTTACCTCTCGATTTTCAGCTCACCTTGAGTACGAAAAACCCAATAGTGGTCTCAAGCACGAAAGTCAGAAATGGTTACTTTACCTTTTTCTTGTACATATAAGTCTTTTTCAATTTTGTCCTTAAATCAAAAATTGATGGCGTCCTTTTTCACCCATGCTCATGTTTTCCCCAAAATTGGATATTGACACGTCCATTTTGGAAATTGTATCTTATAAAACCTAAAAGTTTGCTTTTATAAGTCATACACAAATCCTTTGGCTCGTTCCACTAAAGTATGTAAAACCGAATCATCCGGTCTTTGGTTGCTACAACGAAACCACTGATTTGTTTCTTCTCTAATGTTACGTCACGTATGTTTTGTATTACACGTTTTAACACGAGATAGGTTAATAAAACCAAACGGTCATCCTGATTCTCGAATTCAAATAATTGTAATTTTTAACGTAAATCAACATTGATTTGTTCGATCATCGTTTTGCAACTATAACATTTTTTTTCTTTTCTAAAGATGGTTACACGGACAGTATGTAAAACCCTCCAGGTCTGTCTCCTTTTATTGCTCGGTAAGCAGAATATACTCTGCAATCATTTTTATGTCATTCTATCGTACGCCCCCGGGCTACGGGGTTAGTTAAATCTAACGAATCTTTATAAACAACATTAAAACGAATGTTGTTATCATTTATTTTGCTGTACTTAAGCGCAACCTGTACGCGATAGGAGAGATCCTTAAAACATCCGCCACGATACGAGAAGTTCGTTATAATCACTTTATGCTCTTCTCGTTCTTTTGGTCGTGTGTCATTAATTTGGCATGAGAACCGCCCCTTTTTGGTCGTGTGTCATTAATTGGACATGAGAACCGCCTCTTTTTGGTCATGTGTCATTAAGTTGTCATGAGAACCACCTTGTTTATAATTGTGTACTTATATAATCTGTACACCACACGTGAAGACGTTACAATACTCACCATGAATCGTGCGAACGAAATAATATCAACCCTTTTTGTGCGTACTACACAAAGTAGTCCACAACCTTTTTCTAATTGTTCAACGACAATGCCCGTGCCACTTCTTTCTCTAAAGGTAAGAAGTCCAGGAACATCTACTATCTCAAAAGGACTAGCTTGTCAGCTTCACTGTCAGCTATGGGGCATAGTGCCGTGGGAGTTAATCGAATGGGCACAAAACCACCAAACTCGTCGTCTGGGAAGCGAATAAAAGAAATCCCAGGATTGTGAAATTGGAGCGAGGGTCTATCTTTTCTCACAATCAAGGAGAAGTTTTAAGTGACCCCTAATCTTTCGTCAAATACACGCGAAAGACTAGTCTCTTTGGTATAATGTGTATTCTTTCTCATCTCATTTTTTTTCTAATGTAAAGAGTCAGGAAACGTGCTGGTGGATTACGTTTCATCCTCACATAGAGTTTGAATTGGAAATTAGTCCAGTCCCTAGCAAGTTTCGTTACTCAACTTCCTTCCATCCATTTCCCCCTTCCCTCCCTCATGTTCTCATCATGCTATGAAGTGGAAAATCCGTTGTTGTCCAAATTTCGCCCTCACTTGGAGTTCGAATCGGTACCTAACCAGGCACAACGGGCCTTCTATTTCACTCTCGTCACATGTTTCATCTTCTTCATCCTGGTTTCAATGAGGCAGATTCATGAATATTGGACACGTATGTTATGCACTTGGCGTACCATCTGTCTCTTATCGACAACCTTTATCCATGAATCAGTTTCGCTGCCTTGCCGTGACTCGTCCACGACTTTGTATCTTGTTCTTTGAAATTCTTCGAAAATGTTACCATTTTATGTTAACATAGGCCATGGAAGGCCGGTTGCTTTTCAACCAAGGTATTTTGTCACCCGGCAAAGCCAGGTTATCCTAACCAAGGATATTTTTTTTCAAAAAATGTAATTGTATGCTAGCTAGGAACCTCTCTCTCTCGTAATCTCTCTGGGTCACCGGTTAAAACCTCGTTTGCTATTCTCTGAACACACTTTGTTTCTCTCCAAACTTTTCTTCATTGGTCTCTAGGCAGGTAAACTTCAAGAATTTTGTTTTAATAATAATTTCTCCCGGATTTAAAAAGAAGCACAGAAGGATGTCTCCATCGGCAGCCAAGCTGAGCTTCACTTCCTGGCAGCCTTCGCTGTGGTTACGGAGGTCCCCCGCCGCCATTTTCAAAATATTTGTTCCTGAAAGCACAGACCATACCGCCCTTATGTATGTTGTCTTGTTGCGCCATTGCGAGCCGAGTTGTCCCGCTATATAATGACACTCTGGACTAACTTTTGGGCACGCTAGCCCCTGGGTTTTGTTCCTGCTCTCGCTACCAAGCCAGTTTTGCCGTCTCTCGCTCTGTCATGCAGCGTCGCACACCATGTCATGTGTAAACCATTATTACCTTGACTCTCCAGTATTCGCTGAATGCGCCCCCTGACAAGTTATTCCGAGCTACATTATGCTTCGATAACCATTATATACGATCCGTGCCCACCGTAATGGCACATTAGGATTCGTACTGGCATGTCTGCAGATCCTGGATTCTTCTCCTAAACGACCTCTGTAACCATAGCCCTCCGCACTGCAACCACAGTCTCCACTTCGCAAACTTCGACGTCTCCGACGAAACAAAGTGTTCTTTCTCCAAGGCCCTAGTGTACTCTTGAGTGTTATCTCAAATGGGTCAGATTACAGTGATAATGTAATCCCTTTAGAGTCCGTGAAATCACGTCTCTTAGCAATTTTTCGAAACTCTTCGAACCCTGTCGAAAACACAAACAAATCTACGCACCGCAAACTTAGCTTCCAGACCAACGAAACCCTAGAGTCACATTTTCATAATTTTGTCTTTGTTTTCACATTTTCATAACCCTGTTTTTGGTCTTTCAATTGCATAAATATGTATGTTGTTCAGCCCTCCATGTGCTAACTGCCTGTTCCTCATATTTTATGTACCCCCCTCCCTACCCTGACAAACATTGTACCTAGCCCATGGCATAAGCTAGCTTTAAGATGTTAGTCAGCTCTCTCTCTGGTCAACAAATCTCTCTTTCAACTCCCGTGGGAAACGTAGAGGGTTTTTACCCTATTGCTCCATTGCCACGTCGCTTTTTTTTCCGAGCGCGGGGGGAGGTGTTACGATATACGAAATGCCCCCTCTAAAGTTGGAGCGCACGCCACTGCGCAGACTACAGTTTAGCTCCCTCGCCGCAAGTGCGCCGCGCGCTAACGGCGGCGGAACGCGAGAAACGGCCGGCAGAAGCCGCCATTCTTCCCCCGAGCGCGTTTAGAGCGCACGTGTAACGAGAACCGTTCTGCACTGTTCCGGAACATTCCACGAAGCCGCCATGGCGGTTGTGTTCGTGCATAGTGACTTGCCGAAATGCCAAGCACGGTTAAATTCCTTTCACCACACCGATCTCCAAGCCGCCTGCTGCTGTGAGTACCCTGAGCCATTTAACCCCTTTTATTACGTGTGTTCCTTGTAAATTCAACGCGAAGATAAATGACCGCCCCAGAGAGATTTTAGGGCCAAATTCACCCGAATTAGGTAGGATTATTGATGCTACCCTGTTCTAACTGTGCCTGTATTATGTACCATTGTTGTTTATGAAAGGATTCTACCCAATACACCTGATATTTACCGTAGCCACCTTGTTTCACTGTCTCCCCCAGCCCGTAAGATTTGAGCTTATTTCAGGGATGCCACACAAACGCTTCAGAGAACCTACCACCCTGGTGATGATAGTCTCCCCCGCTCTGCTGACCATTCTGAGCTAGTTTGTCGGCAGAAGGTAGGCACCTCAGGTAGGTGTATCTAACAAAAGATATCCGTTAATTTATGAACCTTACTATACTTTAAACTTTAAACTAACATTCTATATTGTCACCAGGCACACTTCCCATTTCACATAGAAGCTAACAACACTTATGCAGCAAATAACTGACCATTTACTGGCGCAATCACAACTCAAACTCACTACAAAAAATTACTACACTTACATATTTTTCATGATTCCTTACAAACATACAAAACTAATTTATTAAATTTGTTGACGTGATATAAACACATAATATAAATTTTAAAACTACTTACACTTAACTTTTCATTAAATTTTAATCAGTCAATTACAATTAGTGAGCATATAATTCTTGATTTAAAAAATATCTCTTTACTCCCCCCCCCCCCCCTCCTCCCTTTTCTTTCTTTTTATTATTATTACTCATTCATTCACTAATTAAGTTTTAAGACCTGTTCATGTTCGTATCTCAGTCGAAACTACTAAATGACATTCTATGGACTTACGTAATAATAGGTACATAACCATGTAAAAATTTAATTTAACATACTAGTATTATAATGTACTGTCAACGTCCTAATAAACAAATAAGTAAATTATGCTACAGCAATTGTTTATACAGCTTTAAAAACATTTCCCAAACGGAGATCCCTAATAAATTTAATAATGCAACCTTTTGTTAAAATCTAGACAAATTTTTCTAATAATAATAAGACTAAGACAATAATAATAAGACAAATCTAGACAAAGTTATTTTGTTTCATTGACCCCGGGCTATTATGCTGGCACCCCAAAAAACTTGGTTGCAGAGATTTTTCATTATAATCGAAGACCGGCGGATAGATAGCGATCCAAATTTAATTTTGAATTTAATGACAGATTATTCCGTTCACAAATTCCGCCCAGTAAAGACCTTTTAATCAATATTTAGGCTTGGGCCATCTGCCACGTGCTCTTCATAGTTATAATTGAATTTAGTCACCAATTTTTTTGGTGTTTACTAAACAAGTTTTGCTTTCCGCGACCGGAGGATTTAATATTATGGGATTTAACTAAAACGTTAAGGAATAAGAGTATGTTTAGAAAAACTATTGTTTAGTAATTTGTATTGCTTAAACATTTGGGAGGCGGGCATGGGTACCGCCGCCCAGGAACCGTTTTTTGGATTACCAATACCCCTGCCATAGGTCAGACCAAGTGCGCTGCGTTTTGTGAGCAGGGGTTCCCGGGTTAATGGGGCGAGATTTGTCTAGTCCTTGGCGTTTTCCCATCTACTGCGTGCCAGGCCGGATTAATAGAGACTTGTTATTTATTTATTTATTTATTTACGCCCTAGTGGGTTTTACAAGGATAGATAATAATAGTTAGGCAGGTACGTAGTACACAATTATAATGATTAAAATAATAATAAAAAATAAAATTAAATCAAATCAAAATCATACATTTCATTAAAGTAATTATAAAGACTTCCTTTTATTACTAATACAGAATCTGCAAACATGTCTACAATATTCTCAAATTTATTACCAAAATGATGTAATGTAATCTATGGTGTATGAGCCTCATAGTTTGTTTTAAAATTGTCACAGAAGAAGGTAGCACTTTGCCTCGTATTTCTGGTCGGTACGTAAAATTTTATTTTGGCGAGAATTTCAGGGTTGTCAATGCAATTATTAATGATTTTATTTAATAGTACAAGATCAGAGATGATCCGCCTATCTGACAGCGTAATTAAGTTTAGTTGTTTCATCAAAAGGACATAGTTAATATTTTGAATTGGAATATTCAGCTTAAAGTTAACAAATCTTAAAAATTTGTGCTGTACCCTTTCTATATTGTCGGAATGTATTTTATACAATGGGGACCAATGGGCGAATTATACTCTACCTGGCTTCTTACTAAAGAAGTGTACAATATTTTCAAACATTCTAGTGACTTAAAATCACTTGCTGTTCTGCATATAAAACCAAGCATTTTTATAGCTCTATTTGTTATTTCATTTACGTGCAAAGTAAATGTTAACTTTTCATCAAATATAACACCTAAGTCCCCGATCTGAGAGACCGGTGTCAATATTACATTATTTAAAGAGTATTCATAAGTTATATGACTTTGGATTTTATAAAAACGAATAACTTGGCACTTTTGAATATTAAGAAATAGCGAGTTGATCACACACCAATGAAACAATTTATCTAAACTAGATTGTAAAATATGGCAATCCTCTATACTACGTATCATTTTATATATTTTTCAATCATCAGCGAAGAGTAAAACTTGTACATCTTTTAATGTACAAGTTTTACTCTTTGAGGTTGAGGCAGACCTTTTGAACTCTCCAGCCGGAGTCTACACCTCGCCTTGCACCGCAGTGGGAGGAATGGATTCATACGTCCGTCTACTCATGGACACATTGACCTCTAAATTCCTACCCACTTCTCCCACCTTTTTCCTTAGTGATGATTTATATGCACCTACCAAGCCAAGATTCCATATTGTGATTCCAGAATGCGCAAGTGCAAAATAAATACCTTTTAATATTTTTAATGATGCAGTATTTCTAAGTCTAAAAATATATACATCATTTTTCTCATTCTGTCTACTGTCTATTCACACTAAACGTATTCTAGACAAACCTCACCCCATGAACCCGGGCACCTATCACCAAACGGAGCGAACCACTTGGGATGCCCTACGCCAGGGGTGTTGGTTATCCAATAAATGCTTATCGTTGAATGCAGAGTATTAAGTGGAACTTCCACTATAGCTACTATATATCTCATTATTATCCTTCCAATTTCCACAAATAATATAGATTAGTTTGAAATCAATTGCAAACATGTTTGCGTTTAATCCATGTCAAGCCATATTCAGAGGGAAACAAAAGACGCAGCACTGGGTGCTTTTCACTCCCGATCTGAACACGGCCTACTACCAACTCAATTGTATTGCATTACGGAAAGGGCTCCAGGGGATATGGGAAGAAGATAGATTAAACAAGAACGGTGAATGCGAATTCATAAGCGGCTGTACCAACTTGAAATTGTTTAGCATTATTGTACCAGCCTGCACTGATTCAAATGCACAATATTTACATTATTAATATTTGTTAAATCGTACTCATTACTGTACAGCAATTGTTGTAAAATATCAACACAATAAGACGTTGCGACACCCCTCAGAATTCGGGCGTGTTTTTTAGATGGTCAAAATATTTCCACTTTGCAATAAATTCCAAATAAATAGAATATTTCCGAATATACCCGAAAACTATATGTTTACTAATGTCATTATTACGTATAAATAAAAATATAATTTTTGAAAAATTAAAATTTTTGATACAAACATAAAAAAAGTTCTAAAAATGGCTCAAATTACGTTATTTTATCTAAAATTACTAATAACGAAAAAAATGCATATTATAATAGGCAATGGTATTATTAACGTTATAATGGGGGTTTAGGATCACAGGGGCCTATCTACAAAACATAGTTTTGAGATAAACGCATTTAAAGTTTTGAATGCTTTGAAACTCAGAAAATAAAAGGCATTTCAGCAAACAAAAAATATTTGTCAACAAATATATTATCTCACTCTTTGAAAAACATATTTTTAAGTAGTTATTAAAGACTTGTGGTGATTAAAAAAATGTATTTGTGAAAAACGACTGAGATATGCCTTTGTGTTCCTAACTATACGGCAATACTTGACATGAGAGTTAGGATCACAGGGGCATATCTACAGTTTTGATACTTTGAAACTCAGAAATTAAAACACATTTTAGTGTAATATTTTTTTTTTGTCAATAAACATATCGTCCCATTTCATAAATTACATATTTTAACCCAAAAAAAAAAGGTTTTGACAACTAAAAATTTAAAAATTGATGGATTGCCTTTGCGTTCCTTAATATTCAGCAATACTTTAACAAGGGGTGATTTAGTTCACAGGGGCCATTCTACAAAAATATAGTTTTGAGATGAAGATTTTAGATGCTATCAAACGCAGAAAATATAGCATCTATCAGTCCAGCACTTGCATAAAAAACACTTTTTAAAATAATTATCTTAGGCCCGGTACAATTGAATAAATTTATTGAGATATGCCTATGTGTCCCTACCTATATATTTAGCCATTGTTATTATTTACAAACATGTAAACTCCTCTTGATTCCTATTTATGAATATATAATTATAATTTTAACAAAATCTATGAACATATATTTAAATCAGTATTTTATAGGGCAGAGCTATTTTATTTTCCTCTTACGTTATCTTCACACACGAGGCCCTGAGGCAAATATTTTCCCTCAGGACCTATGTCATTTTTGGGGATGAAACCCAGAAGTCGGCAAATTATTCCACAGTTGGGAACTCAAGAGTCGTAGAAACGACCCGCTCTAAAGTGATAAAGATCAACTGTGTAAACATATTTTGGCGTGTTTCCCAACTGCGCACCGATGCTGACGTGAACTGTGACGATAGTTTCTTGGAGCATCTTCCATTAAAATATCGGTATACCAAGGAAAGAATTCCCACCCGACACCTTTGCTCTAAAGATTGCAATCCGTTTGTAAAGACAGGGGATTCTATCAAATGCACCGCCCTTTTCTGCAGTCAAGATTTTTTTCAGGTATTTTATGGCTCCAGACCAAAGGTGGCTGTCAAATTCAACCGTGGGGCTATTCGTACATAGTTAGAATTTGTGTATTATCTGCAGTATTTGCTGGCCCTGTACAGTACGCCCTGTTTCTGAGAGGCTAACTTGACTCTGGCTTCGATGTAGCCGCCGTTCCTGAGCTGGTCATTTAGAGTAACACCAAGCATATCAATGGAAAGCTTATTGGAAAGATAGCTTCCATTGGAAGAATGATATCCACTGTTCAAAAATCCTTCAAATTTTTAATATTTTCCACTGTAAATGGTATTGGAGCATTATATTGACCGGTCAGTGGCTGAGTTGGCATTACGTCTGGATCCCATCCATGAGTAGTAAGTTCAATTCCTCGGCGAAGTTCTCCATCACGACACAGGCAATACTTTCCCATTACTGTGATGGTAGTGGGAGTCTTTAAAATATTGTCAGTTTATTCGTAAACCAGAAATGTTTGTCTTTCTTTTTAAAAAAGAAATAAAAAATGTAAAGTTCTTCAAATTCATAGAAGGGTTCAAAATTACATGAAAAATCGATCATGTGTGGATTATCCTTTCGGTACCTATTGAAACTATTTGATAATCAGCCATTTACCATTTTGTTCTTCCCTGAATAACAAGTGTGAGGTCAGTGACGCTAGTAATAAGATTTTTGTTTAATGTCACAAAGGCATAACAGGCGATATGCCCTTGTGCTTCTAATTTTATGTCTAAATTTCTCGATTTGCTCATCATTATCTCTTAAACGGCTGTATATTCGAGATAGAGCTTTGTGTCACTAATAGATATGATTATGACATTACCGAAACCAAGCTTAACTCAAAACACCAATTTTTGTAGTTAGGCCCCTGTGATCCTAAACCCCCGATAATCACCTCACATTTTTGTCGTTTCATAAAAAAAAGGCATGAAAAATTCACGAAATTTAAAAAAAAAATTTCAAATTGCTTCCGGAAATTTTGGTTTCATAAAGCTGGAGATATACATTTTTCGATTATTAAATTGTAGATTAGATTAGACAAGCGTGGAGTTTTTTTCCAGTTAAGATCATATTTCTCACCATGAAATTAGGGAGATACAATGGATTATATGAAACATTCCTGTTTGTTGTTGCTGTCACATCAAGCGACTGTCCCTGCGGATCGTTGAACAGTCAGTAGAAAATTTTCCCTTCTTCAGCCTGGACAACTTATTTGCCGAATTTTTATAATACTTTTTTTCCCAATGTAGTTTTCAAAGATGAGAAAATTTTAATTATGCATCTTTAGTACTATAATAGTACTAAAATAACTTTCACCATTTTAGAAATTTTATTGTGATAATCTGAACTTCCAATCTATTACGGATCCAGTTTTTTTTATGGTGATCTCAGTACAGGGTGGTGAGACAATAATAAGTCGTGGGTAGACTTAGTTACGTTTATTAGGAGATCTGTACTTGTTGTATCTTGTATCTTGTTCTTCCAGGAAGCCTAATTGCAAAGAGGACGAATGGATAAGAATCATACCCTTTTATACGTTGCTAGCATTGGCGCTACTTGCGGCCAACGCTAAACCCAAAACCTGGAAAGGACATGCAATAAACAAGCCGGCGGCTAGCTCTGCACAGCCGGCGCGAGCAAGGTCCCTCTTAAACCCAGGGCGAGTGTCTGTGGTTCGCTTGTTAATTCTTACTCCCCTTCCTTTCCTCAAAATCTCCAGGTCTCCTTCCTCAATCAGAACACAGTTGTTATGCACGAAAAAGGGTTTTATTCAATTAAAGGTGAACAGGGTTCTACAAAAGGCCAGCATCGGCACTACACACATGAGTATTTGGCTATCTCTAATTAATTCTATCATAACGGGGGGAGCTTCTCTCAACTCTCTCTACACGTGTTTAGTGAATTTAAATGTCAGTTCTTAGCACACAGAGGGGTAGCAAGGTTCATTGGTACTCACAAGCAGGAGATAGGCGGTCGGCAGACAGGATTCTGGGTAGGCGTAAACCTCTTTAAGCACAATACACAATTAAAGTAAAACATCGTGAGCGTTTACGGAGAGCGCCTAGCGCGAATCACGGGGAACACAGTTATTCTGCCGAAGGCCGGTGAAGGAATGGGGGCGGGGAGCCGCTCGGCGCTTGGCACGGACGCCGCGCGGTGCGGGGAGAGGGGGCGGAGGGCCTGTGCAAGGGGTCAATTCGCTATTAGCTCGCACGGGAAACAATTCCGTAACGTAACACTTCCCCCCTCGCCGCAAAAAAGGCGACGTGGTAATGGAGCAGTAGGGCTAAGAAATCCTCTTACCCTTCTAGCACTTGAGCCAAAAAAAAAAAAAACATCCAAGAGAAAGGGGGGAGAGAGAGAGAGAGAGAAAAAGAAAAAAGTTGCTAGCTACAAAATAGTAGAAACAAAAACAAAAGAGAAAAAAACATGGTGAACAAAGAATTATACATGAATGTACATGAAAGAGCAGTGGCATACATAAATATAAACAAGGACCTGCTGGAGAAAGGTACAAGGGTTATGAAGTGATAGAAAAAAAAATGACTCTAAATTGTATCATTGGTCTGTGAGCTAAGTTTGCGTAGCGTGGTTTGCGTAGGATGTTTGGGGTGTTTGAACGTTGCACTGAAGTTACAAGGTTACTTTGTCACAGTAACCTGGCCCGTTTGAGATTACACTCAAGGAACACTAGGGCCTTAAAGAAAACATGAAGACGAGAACGCAGGATGAGGCTTCTTGGTGGTGGAGAGGGTTCTACCTGTCACAGAGGTCAAAAAGGTAGCTGCTTCCGGATCCTGTGGGTGGGCCAGTATGACATCATTGAGGTACTGGAGAGTGGAATTGTAATTGGTGGTTGGTTCTTTATAGAGGAGGTGGTTTGTGTGCATGACAGCCGTTGTTGTGATGGTGGTTGGTACACTGGTTTGTATACAGTGGGATTGTTGTATGAACAATTGTTGGTATTGTTATTTGCGCAAGGGCACAGGAGCATTGGCATGATGGCAACAGAGCAATTTGCAAGGTGCAGCTGGAACATTTGCAAGATGCAGCAGGAACATTTGTACAATGGCAACAGGAACATTTGCGAGATGCCGCAGGAACATTTGTACAATGGCAACAGGAACATTTGCAAGGTGCCGCAGGAACATTTGTACAATGGCAACAGGAACATGAACCAACCTAGAGCTGACGTGCTCGGGTTTGTTTGAGTGATGGTTTGGTGATGATACAATTCGCAACTACACGCACGACTCACACTAGGTTATGTTAGGTGTGGTCGGGTGCTTTTGGTACGCAGGGTTTGAAGGCATGGGACCTCCGTGACGGTAGTGAAGGCAGCATGAAGAGAGGCGCAGGTGTAGATAGGGTGAAGAGCTGCTGGTCTTCTTATTAATCCGGCGAAAAATTATTATTAGAACAAAATTCTTGAAGTTTACCTGCCTGGTAGACCAATGATGAAAAGGTTTGGAGAGAAACAAGGTGTGCATATTGAGAAAGATTGGATTAGTTTGACGTATAGAGAGAGAGAGAGACGGAGAGAGAGTTAACTAAGTGTAACTACAGACTTATACATATTACAAAGGTACGTATTCAAGGAAGGTTCTGTTTAACCCATTTAGTTTTTTTTTAAACTAAATACATTTCCAAGAACACGTAGGTAAGGGTTTGTACGTATGACAAAATGCCACGTTCGAAAGAAGTTGGTCTTCCATGACCTATGCTCACGTCTATACGGTAGCATTTTTTCTACTTTCGAAGAACAAAAACATTGAGTACAAATAAGTTATGAAAAGTGGGAAAGGAGTAGGAAGTTGAAAGGATCCGTGTATGAAGGTTGTCCCATTTGACAAACGAAACGCCAAGTGCGTAACGCATATATCCCCATTCACGGATAATTTCGAGGAAGGGAAAGGGTGACAATTGGGAACATTTGAACGAAGAAAACTGCTGAGGACTCGGCTATTTCCGAAATTCGACCTCTGAGTGGAAGGTGAAACAAGGTCTACAGCAGTTATCCTGGCACATTACAATACTATTTGGTAGTGTAGGACAAAAGGAATACATTGACATAAAAGACGTGTGATCTACACTTGGTAGGTCACACAAACATGGGGGTAGATATTATTTCGTTCGCACGATTCATGGTGAGTATTGTAACGTCTTCACGTCTCATGTACAGGAATGAACGATTTACAACAAATTTTGCCCAGTATTGAAAGACAGTAGCCCAATTACGTTCGAAAATGTGGGTCCCCATTCAATACAGACGGCGGGTTAAGCGGTTCTCATGCCAAAGGACACACGACCAACTTAGTAACATTTAGTTATGAGTATTAAGTAATTATAACGAGCTTCTCGTATCATGGCGGATGTTTTGAGGATCTCTCCTATGATGGTAGATATTGTCACGTTTTCACGTCTCACGTGACAGGAATGAACGATTTACAACAAATTTGCCCAGTATTGAAAGACAGTAGCCCAATTACGTTCGAAAATGTGGGTCCCCATTCAATACAGACGGCGGTTTTGCAATGATGTAATTAATACGGCACTGCTGTAGCTTAATAATTTCATATTAGCATACGTTACAAGACTTGTCAAAAGGCGATAAACACAAATTTTATTGAAGATCTGGCCAAGATTTTAAACTTCAAACAAGAATAATGGTACAATAAAGGACAAAAGAAACTGATGTCATGATAAAATATTGTACCTCATAATGAAGTTGTATATGTACAAAGAACAATGTTAATGAAGGGACGAAACGTATTGTCACTTTTATAACAAATATTTTTTTTCAGAATCCGACAAAATACGATTCTGGAAAAAAATAGAGCAATTGGGTTGAGCGCCATTCTAATTTTTGGAAAAATAAGAAAAACCACAAGTAGCAACAAGGTTGCCCTTGAATTGTTTCGAATCCAGCGAATGTGACCTGATAGGTGTGTACATTTGGTGTATTCGAAACGATCCCCAATATACAACATTACTATGAATGTGTTAGGATGGGGTGAAGAGGAAAAAGAAAAAAGAAAAAACGGGAGGATTTCCTATTATAACGGAAATCGTCGCGACATTCTTACAATATGGTGCTGTGACCATAGTAGTGAGCTGCGGCAATTAGACGTGGGCAAAATTGAATGACTGAATTAAATGAATAAATTCAATCTTGTAACACACTCGATCTGATTCTCATTTTCAAAAGGAATTAAATCTTTATTCCTTACCCTTGGCCTTGCATCTTACGATTTTTTAACAGCACCATATTTATTTTTATTTTGATTAATTTATTTTACAGTTAAATATTTCATGTTATATTGAGGTAAGAAAATAATAATGTACTCTATAAATATTGTAGTGTTTCGTAAGAATTAAATAAAATATTATTCTGGATATTTGTTGCGCGGATAGGTACACCTACCACAGGCGAAGCGCGCCGCGAAATTGCCTTTCACGGGTACTGTGTAGTATCCCGCGCAGTAAATCTTATACCTACAAAAAACCCTGTAGTCCCCGTCCCCAATCCAAGTGACAAAACCGCCAAGCGAGTCAGCCAAGATCCAAATAATTCTGAGCTCCGTGTGTCGCGTCTGTTTCACAGTTGTGTCCCGCCAGTCCCGCCAGTCATAGTCACGGAGGAATCGTTCCTCCGTGGTCATAGTCCTGTAACCTGTTCGGTCTGTGCGAACTCAATCCGCAACCCCAATCTCTGTTTCACTTATTCAAGGAATCAAAACATTTATTTCTTATTCATTTATGACGTCGTAGTCCCACGGGTCCCTGGGTACCACGTGTCGAGTCGATCCGACCGGTCCGCGGAATGCAAGTTATTCAAGTCACAGCAAGACAAAAGACACTTATTAGTCAGAAGTTCCCAATTCATTTCTTGATGCCCGCAGAGAATCGGTTCGTCGTTAGTCCCCGCTCGGCCAAGCCGTCATCTTAGGGTGAAACTTCCCACTTCGGACCGCGGAACGTTAATAAAAGGACTAAAAGCGAAAGTTTATTCTATGTCTTTTCTCCCTCACACGTGCGTAAATTGTGATGCAATACCTGTAGAAACAAAATGATGTTTATCTATATTATTGTTTTTTTGTGGTATCTGTCTCTGTCTACTCTAGCCGTAAACAAAAAATCAGTCGCTATCGAACCGTGATACTGATAAATGATAATCGAGCGATTTGTTCCTTTATTTTTGTAACAAATTATACGACGCGTGTCGCCAGGGCTTTTAATTAGTTTTTATTCGGCGCGTCTTTTTAACTTCACCATTGATGTAGGTGCATTTAAAAAATATATATTTGACTGGAGCTTATTCCAGGTGACCGGTCCGGATATACCTACCTATGAAAGCGCGATAATAGTATGTTTTTTATGTGAAATCCGCACAAGTCCCGTCTGGAGCTAATGAAACTATGGCATCCCCAATTGGGATTTTTTGCGAGGCTGAAGGTAGTGGGAAGTTTAGATCACGTGAAATGAAACAATTTTAAGTTTAATAAATAAATAAAAATTAGTAAAACTTTAAGGGTTAACCACGAAAACTGTTTAATTTTAAGATTTAATTGCTTGCCTAATATAAACACATTTTTCTTGTTAAAAATTTGTCTTTTGGGCAAAATAATATCTAAGTACACATTGAAATATTTCATTAACCTCGTCGCGCGTCGTTTTTAGTACCTACGATTTTTCAAAACAACATAATTTACACTAAGAAGAGGGCTTTGCGTAGTGAAAACTTATTTATCACCGTTGTGATTTGAAACTCGATGAAACGAAAAATAACGACACTAAAAAGAGCAAACACATGCACCTAAAGGAGAACTAAGAAGTATGTAGAAGTAGTCTGCGAGAGAATGAGATAGTATTATCGGTCTCCTCTTTTTGCGGTTCATCGTAGCCTTTTCGGCCTCCTCTTTCGCTTCGTAGCCGAGGTTTTTAAGTAAGCGAGGGTTTTTTTTTTTTTTTTTTTTTTTTTTTTTTTTGAATTAAAGGAATGAATAAAATGAATCAATTCAAAAGGCCGAGGGAATCACAATGAATCGATTCACCCCTGGGAATGAGTCTGCCCATGTCTAGCGGCAATGGTCTGAAACCAATGGTTATTATACAGACTTGCACTTATGATTTTATATTTACAACATTAGGGTAGGGACGTACTGGTACGGCAAAAACCCGACACAAAACAATTAAAAAAAGGTGATATGACAAGATGAGGCGATGAGGTGAGAAAAAAAACGCGCGGATGCTGCAAGAATTGTGAAAAGGAAAGCGACGTCTTGGAGCAAGAGTTTTCCGGAACCGTTGATGGTAGGAGGAAAAGGAGGCCCTTTCCCGAAGTGATCAATTTCAGGAAGAGGATGCATACAAGTATGAAAACGGTGCCCCAAGAGGTGCTCTTGTGGTACAGCAGGCAAGGCACGCAGGATGTACAAGAACATATAAAATTATGCAAAAAGAAAAAGAATGTACAGGAGTTAGGCTACCGTTGACATTAATGTGCCTTCGGGTGTAAGGATTACCTTACGAATGCCCATATGGGTGATTATTTACATTTAATAATTACATGTAACTCACGTCACTTATGACAAGAGTTTTGCCAATTTGATAACGCCTGAGTACTTAATGTGATGGAATTTACTGATTCCGTCACAGTAAGGCATTTTGGAATTATTCCTAGGAGAAATCTTTCTATTTCTCAGGGCCTGTAGTAGTTCTTCCTTTCTTGAAGTAAAGACGTGCGGGATTATACCCAGCGTAACTTGAGAAACTTCCATGGTGTATAGGATTGTGTTAGAGTGACCTTATGTTGGAAAAAGTGAGAACGAGACTCGCAATTGGAAAGAAATTGGGCAGAGATTGACCACTGGGGACGTATTTTTACAAAAAGTTTTTGAAAAAAAAACGCGTTTTTTATAAGTGTTTGGTTTATTTGAAAATTTGGGCAGGGGTTTGCCTCAAATAACGTGATTTTGTGAAAAAATCCAGATGTTTTGGAAATTTGTTGAAAATTTTCCAAGTCCAAAAACGAGAAAAATTTGGGCAGCGGTTTCCCTTAAAAAACGTGATTTTGTGAAAAAATCCAGATGTTTTGGAAATTTGTTGAAAATTTTCCAAGTCCAAAAACGAGAAAAAATTGGGCAGCGGTTTCCCTTAAAAAACGTGATTTTGTGAAAAAATCCAGATGTTTTGGAAATTTGTTGAAAATTTTTCAAAGTTCAAAAACGAGAAAAACTTGGGCAGCGGTTTCCCTTAAAAAACGTGATTTTGTGAAAAAATCCAGATGTTTTGGAAATTTGTTGAAAATTTTTCCAAGTCCAAAAACGAGGAAAAATTTGGGCAGCGGTTTCCCTTAAAAAACGTGATTTTGTGAAAAAAATCCAGATGTTTTGGAAATTTCTTGAAAATTTTCAAAGTCCGGATATGAAAATTTCACAGGCCGGGATTCACCTTAATGGAACACGTTTTTAGAATTTATTCCGATGTTTTTGAAAAATGTTTGCAAATTTGCAAAAGTCCGGAAATAAAAAACGGAAACGAGGTTCGCCTTAAACGAACATGTTTTTAGAATATTTCCATTTCCTTTCCAAAGGGGGGTTCTTCAGAAAAGGAAAGAAATATTTTTTCTTTTATACAAGTTTTCGTGGAAATATTTGTTTGAAAATTCAACAATGTCTTGGGGAATCGTTTCTTTATTTACGTGGCTAGACTGTAGCCTGATTTGAGCATCACCAATTATTGGTATTTATCCGCCGACTTCCTTTTGTCATAACAAGTTATATGCAGAAATGTGCATACGTAATGTAATGCCTGACTCGAGGAATCGACGTCAACGCGAACCGAACGTCTTTCAAATTATGTCGTCTGTTTCTTACGAAAGAAAAAAAAGCTAAATGATGAAACAGGCGGCAAAATTAGAAAAATGCTCAATTGTCAAAAGGTAGAAAGAATTTAATCCACTTGTTTCCCTTAAGCTGCAAAATATGCCGTTATATATACAGGCCAGTATTTTGCGAAATAGTCCCCTATTCGCAGAATATGTCGATATCAAATACAGACCAGCACACTGCGGAATAAGTTTATTAATAAAAACTGGTTAATTAACTTTCGGGAAACGAAGCGGGTAATTGGTTTATCATATACAGGATTTTAATTGTTGAATAACTTTGTTTTAAATATTTGTGTACATTTCCACTATTAATCTTGTATTTGAAACTAGCAAATTTAGTCGGTCGACACTTGTAAACACTATATTATTCACGACGGCAACTTTCTTGGTTGAGCACTTTACGTAGGAATACCGGTGATAATGTTTTGTCGAGTGACGATTCGAAAATGAAGGAATCGTGCCCGTGATAATTTAAATTGCAATTTGAAGTTACAATCGCGCCGGGGTTCTTGATGGAAATGCTAGACAAATTGGGAGTAACAAGACAAAACATTATACATTATAAAGTTTAAACAATTGCTGATTGAATAACGAGACTGTGGGACCGTGAAGAGGGAGGAAAAAAAAATGCCACACGTCGGGCGACAGTGCTAGCATTAAAACGCAAAAAAAAGCACCACGTTGGGCCCAGTGCTAGCATTGGCGCTACTTG
Source organism: Limnephilus marmoratus (assembly GCA_917880885.1). NCBI lineage: Eukaryota > Metazoa > Arthropoda > Insecta > Trichoptera > Limnephilidae > Limnephilus > Limnephilus marmoratus. The sequence continues at coordinate 41,097,786 of OU862922.1, read as the reverse complement.
CGGCCAACGCTAAACCCAAAACCTGGAAAGGACATGCAATAAACAAGCCGGCGGCTAGCTCTGCACAGCCGGCGCGAGCAAGGTCCCTCTTAAACCCAGGGCGAGTGTCTGTGGTTCGCTTGTTAATTCTTACTCCCCTTCCTTTCCTCAAAATCTCCAGGTCTCCTTCCTCAATCAGAACACAGTTGTTATGCACGAAAAAGGGTTTTATTCAATTAAAGGTGAACAGGGTTCTACAAAAGGCCAGCATCGGCACTACACACATGAGTATTTGGCTATCTCTAATTAATTCTATCATAACGGGGGGAGCTTCTCTCAACTCTCTCTACACGTGTTTAGTGAATTTAAATGTCAGTTCTTAGCACACAGAGGGGTAGCAAGGTTCATTGGTACTCACAAGCAGGAGATAGGCGGTCGGCAGACAGGATTCTGGGTAGGCGTAAACCTCTTTAAGCACAATACACAATTAAAGTAAACATCGTGAGCGTTTACGGAGAGCGCCTAGCGCGAATCACGGGGAACACAGTTATTCTGCCGAAGGCCGGCGAAGGAATGGGGGCGGGGAGCCGCTCGGCGCTTGGCACGGACGCCGCGCGGTGCGGGGAGAGGGGGCGGAGGGCCTGTGCAAGGGGTCAATTCGCTATTAGCTTGCACGGGAAACAATTCCGTAACGTAACAACGTTACTCATGCTGTCTCACTCATACACGAATGTCTCTTTCATATCTTAAGACATATATTCACCACACTTATTAATTCAAAAACACCGTCAATCAATTCACAGGAAAGTTTATTAAAAAACCTGTCAACCTTAACCATAAAAATCTTCATTGAAGAAGTTAACACTAATAAATCTGAACGAAACATCAAACAGAACAAGACACAGAGAAATAAAAAGCTAACGGTCTCAACTGTGTCTCGAACCTAGGATGTCTTTTCTGACCGGGACCCAGCGTATTAACCAAACTTGCATTTTTGTCGATCTCATACTTCAAATTCAGAGTTCACTGTACTATCCTCAACTAATTTTCCCCATGGTTTATAAAATAATTCCACAAAAACATCGTATATTATGGTCAGGCTTCATGATTTAATACTTGATGTTGTAATAACTGGTCTTCCGTGAATGTAAGCAAATAAAAATAAATAGATATTCCCGATACAGTTGCCGGATGTTGCGTAATATGTTTGGTAGTAAAATGGTTTAAATAAAATATCTTGAAACTTCAGCAAATTGAAAGATTGTCAGTGCAAAAGGCAATAAAAACGACTTGATTGAAGAATGTGCAGTCATAATATCAAAGTAGCTTCAATATAGAATGCACCAGATTGGCAAATCTCGAAGTTAAAAATGTCACACAACGACCCTTTATAAGACACCAGGGACGCTAGGGGCCAAATTCACCTATATATCTAAATCTAAAAAGTAGCTCTGCTTAACTTACAAATTATAAATTCATGCATCGTCTCATGATGGACTCCGACGTCGGTGGTTCTCGACTAACATTCTGAAGGTCGCTGGTTCAAATCCCGGCTATAAATAACATTAGCTATGTTTGCGACACGGTCCAGAGAGGAAAATCCCCTAAGTATCGCCTGATGTAAGACCACCATTAAGAATTGAAATGTTTCCTTGAATTTGCTTTAGCCGTGTTTGGTAACCAGATCGGAATAGCCATGAACTTCCTCACCATCTCCTTCCCATCCACATTAACTTCAACCTCACAACATACCCTAATTGGGGATGCCATGGTCTTACTGGCTCCAGACAGGAGCAGTTGTGACTCTTGTATGGTATTTAGGTACATTAAAAAATACCCTTTCTTTTAATGAATTATATATTGTGCTACACATTTGGTGGACTTGGTCACTACTTGTGTAGAAGGCCATTAAGCCATCGTAGTACATTGTATTTACGGTGAAATGTCAGTAATTTGCTCTGTTTTAACGTACTATAAAGAGATCCATTTTATTCGTCTGATAATACTAACAAAACGGCTTGTTTAAAATCATAAAATATATATTTCTCTTTTTGATACTGATAATTCGTGGTGGAATTCCATCATAAAAATGTATTAAAACAGTTTTAAACTTTTTCGCTTATTTAATTTTTGACCATTTACCGTTTTCCGTCTATTCAGGCCATCTCCAGACTGGTACAATGATTGCTTAAACTATGGTTAAAATAGATAAATCAATTTATTCATTTTACTTCATAATTCTATAAATAACTAGCTGGTTCCCGGCATGCGTTGCAATGCCATATTCAAAAAATAAATTGTTTCTCCCTGCATGTCCTTTCCCGTGCGTCCCCGTTCCCTTCCCGCTTCCCCTCCTCTCCCGCGTTTTCCTTCCACCTTCCCCGCCTTTCTTCGCCCTCTCCAACTCCCCCGTTACGTCAACCCCTCTCTAACTTCCCCGTTACGTCAACCCCCCTCCCGCGTTCCATATGTTCAATGCCAGTACATTCAGTTGTCAAACATTACAATATTTTTTTATTCATATTGTCATTTTTCATATATTACAAATATTCATTTTTGTATATTATCAATCAAATTTGGTACCTCACATATGTGGGTATTAAAATATTAAAATTAATATTAAAATATTAATATTAAAATATCTATAATTTTTGATTCGATTCAAAATATTAAGCAAGTACTTAAAATAAATTCATTAATTTAAAGAGTTTCGAAAAATTAATTTTGATTAACAATCATCGTTTGGCAAAATGTCATTATCAAATTTTGACATTTTTGACAGTTTCGCAAGAGTTTTTGTATTGATTAAAAAACTTTTCAGATGTATTGCGGTTGTAATAACCCAGAAACCTTCATGGGGGTTTAGTGAAGGTATTTTGAAAGTTTCAAACATTTCCAATGCTTAATATAGCAATAGACATCTCATATACTCGTATGAATACATATACCCAAGCAAGCACATTTTGATTTTTATATAATATGTGGATAGAAATGGACAAATTTTAATTGTTTCGAAATTTCCAAGTAGAGAAAGTTTACTCCGATTTACAGCAATCGATTTGTCAAATAAGACAGGTATTAAAATAGACTGTATGCACTAGTCAAGGGCTCATCTAGTCAATTCCATTTATGCACCGCAGGGTAACTCTGTGGAAGTCATTTTGCTTCCGAAAATGTTTCCTCTCACAACTGCAGATGTAATAAAAGGTGGTTGCATTCCGCATAAATGCACATAAAAGGTGGTCGCATTTCACAGAGCTGCCCGTAAAGGCGGTTGAGTTCTGTAGGCGCCGTAAAATGCGGTATGGCTTCACAAATTTAACTGGAACTCGCACTTGGATATGAGAAGTTTTACGACTTGAGTTAATCAGTTCGGTACTAAACTACTAAGGACGAGTTGTTTCATAGAATTTGAACATTTATACATCAGATTTCAAAGACAAAATTTAAGTTCTCTTATAATTTTAACATAGGTCAGTTGCTTAACTCCATTTGAATAATTTTTTTTTATTTTATTTATTAATTTTCAACGCCCTGATGGGCTTTTACATGACAAGTTTATAATACAGAGACAGTTTTTTTTAATAAAAAATATAAACTATAAAAATATAACTAGTAGGTAAACATCATATAAAATATGAATATTATATGAATAATAACAGAACTTTAATAGAACTTGAATTCGAACTCTGAAATTTCATGAATAATTGTTCGAATTCTAATTGTTGAATAAACTTTGAAAGTCTGACTGGATACGCGCCATAAATATATTTAAATCCATTTGGGCATTAATTTCTTTTAAATTAATAATTTGTGCTATGGGACCATGAGGGCGCCATCTATGGTTTTTGTATTATATTGAATTTATCTATGTGACATTGAAATTCAGTATATTCATGCATTTTCTTACCTCTGTAAAGCAGGCAATTACTTACGACGTGAGTGTTAGTAAAAGCCAAGAGATGTCACTCCTAGTCAGACATTATCAAATAATTCACCCAATAATTGAATTATTGTTGTACCTAAGATTTTGGCACGTATTATTAATATGCAAATTTATATTCATTGTTGAAACTTCCTTGCTGTGCAAAACATCTGTTGAGATTATGCAATACCGCCTTGGCAGAAATCGATATTTTGAATGAAAACTAGTGTCGTTTTGTGCTGGACATCGTACAAGAGCTGCATTCTCTGAGTGAGTATTGTTCTGTTTTCACTTAGGATTTTGGAATTGCTGTGTAGACTGTTTTGTGTCACATATGGAAGATTTCAACTTTTCTTAATTTACATAGGGTAGCCATTCCCTCGTGTCAGGGGCTATTTACACGCCCCTACACTGACGTTTTCCTTCGAGATACATACCGAAAACCAACTGTAAAAATCTAGTAATACTTACTACATTCATATCTACCTGTAATAGAAAAACTGATGCAAATATATAATATTTGGAATCGATCCATTTTTCTTGTCAAGTAAACAGAAATATCAATAGTCTTGTTAAAACTTAAAGAGTAACGGCTGCGCGGCTTCTTTCGTTCTAAATTTAAATTTAGGTTTCAGACTTGAATAGCCGAATACTTCAACAATCTGAATAACTATTTTTTTTAATTAAAAGGTAAAGCAAAAGTCTAGTAAGGATTTGTACTACTTTATTCATTTTTCATTTGAATTATAATATAAAGGCTACATTTTTCACGATTTCAGATGAAACTTTGGCAATTATTTGTGGGTTAGCGATAATTATCAAAATAAATAATTTTCCCGGCCTACTAAGTAAATAATAATGAAAAATATAAATAATTAAAAAGAGCATTATTATGGTTCTAAATTGTAAAATTAAAATGATTTCTATTTACTTTTGAACATAAATTTATTGCATATAAATTTCAAATTTCGCCCAAAAAACGCTTTTCTTATAGTGTTTTATTTTATATTTCATTATTTTTGCATAGTTTATTGGGCAAGTTTATTTAAAGGCCTATTTTTCATTATTTTAAATACAAAAAAATAAAGTAGAGTACATCCGTATTAGATATTTGTTACATGTTAAAAAAAAATTCTGTTTGGTTAATTATTTTGGCCTCAAATCCAGATTTAAGTTTTGCATGAAAAAGGCCACGCAGCCGTTCCTCTTAACCTCTTTGGTTAAAACTATTTTATTTCTGTAATGTAATTACATAGCGCAGATCCGTGACAATTCACGGGATATTATATTTGAAGGGTACCGCTGCGCCACTGAACCAACACCTCTGCCAGCTCTCGCCCCTTGTGGTTCTCTACGTTTAATGACTTGGCTGGGGTGCCCGGGTTCATGGGATAAGGTTTGTCCGGGTCTTGGCGGTGGATGCGTCTGCCCACCAGCGGAGTCGGATCTGAGCTGGATCGGGAGAGGCTGGTCGAGGGAGGCTTTTTGACTGCTCCAATAGGACTCGCGTTGCACCGCAGTGAAAAAAACTCTTGAATTCAAAGCAATTTTAATATTAGGTAGGAAAATTTCACGCCACCCACGACATCACGATTACAGACAACCGAAGTTAGTAGATATATAATAATATGTGTGATAACATTAAAATAAGTTGATCTCTTTTTCTTGGAATCACAAACGATATGCAAAGAGTTATTTGATTTTAGTATTCATGGAAAGAGAAATAATAAAAATTGAAATGAGTTTTTCGTGAAATTTGAAATTGAGAGTGAAGAAATCATCATCGTGTTTCATGGGTACTAGGAAACACCTTCTGTTGTATTTTTCTAACTCTCTTTTTTAATGGGTTTATGAAATTTAACACTGCAAGTATTACCTTATTCCGTAGGTACAGAGAGAAAAATTGAGGCCGAACATTTCTTTAAACATGTTTTCGTAAATATAACAACTATTTTGTTTTTCCCACTGTTGAATTCATTAGTTCTCGACAGGCCAAGATGCCAAAAATAACGTCCGTAACCGTGGGGGTGGCCGATGACCCCATACAATTTTTTTTTGGCATTCAAACCATAGAAATCTCATTTAAACTATTTCAAAAATATTTTGTCACATATATTAACTATATGTGACAAAATATTTTTTCCTGTGATCAACGATTTTTCCACATTTTTTTAAACGGTACATTATGTAGATATTAATACTTTGCGCAGGATTATCTAAAATACTTAAAATTTATTTTATGTATTTAAGTAGATATATAAGAAGGATAGTAATTTTGGGGTCTACCTTCGGCCCCAGTTGGCTGTGGGAGAGTTAAATAGTGTTAAGCGACACACACATCTATGTCGCTTAACACTGTTTTCTCCGTTCATTCACTCTACATGCCCAACAGATTTGGGAGTCAGGTATGGGTATACGCCGCCCCGGGAATCATTACAGGATAACCAAAACCACTGCCATCCATTTTTGGTTCGCTTCGTTTAGTGACTCGGCCTGGTGCCCTGGCGGATGCGTCTGCCCGTCTAATGCGTGGCGGGCCGGATCAAACGATTTAAGTTGAGAAAGACCGTTTGACCTGTCCAGCAAGATTCTCTCAACCACTGAATATAATTAAGAAAATATCAAACGTAAACAACATTATCATTGGCGAAAGTGATGTGGAATTCGTAACTCGTGTGGCTACAAACGGAAACCGCCCTGATATGACAAAGTCAATTATTTTAAAACTCACTAATCGAGGCCTGAAGAACCAGTTCCTTCAGGCGATTAAAGCGAGGAAAGGCTTAACCACGGCTGACATCGGGTTCGCTGGAACACCAAAAAATATCTACGTCAATGACCACCTCACTAAGGTAAATAAAAATCTTTTCTTTCGGGCGAGAGTTCTGGCCAAAGAACGGGGGTTCCAATATGTGTGGCTAAAAACTGTCAAATCTTCGCTCGACGCAACTCAACTTCCCCGCCAATTATCATATCCAAGGAGGAAGATCTGAACAAGATGGGATCCAGCGGAATTTCTCTCCTCTCCCTGGATCCGATGCTGGAGACCCTCGTCCCAGCCAACCGTAAAATCAGCGAAAAAACTAAGCGAAAACTCTTCTCTCTTATTTTCTTTAGTTTCGTATATTTTTCATTTAAATATTTTTCATTTAAATATTTTTCATTCAAATATCTCTCTCTTAAAATTCTATATCTTAAAGATTACTGTTTTAAAAGTTTCTCCTTTGAATATTTTTCCTTACAATATTTTCCTTTTGAATGTTTAACTTTTATATATTTTTCATTTAAATGTTTTCCTTTTAAATATTTTTATTTCAAATATTTTTCTTTTGGATATTATGGTTCTGTTAAAGTTTTTCTTTTTAAAGATTACTGTTTAAAAATTAGATTTATTTACTGTTAAAAATATTTTTTCTTCAAATATTTTCTTTTTGGATGTTTAACTTCTAAATGTTTTTCGCTTCAATGTTTTGATTTTAAATATTTTTCTTTGAAATATTTTCCTTTTAAATATTTTTCTTTTAATTATTTTTCTCTTGGATATGTTTCTTTTGAATATTCTGCTTCAAACTATTTTTTTCCCATTTGTCCTCTGTACCTACTGTGCATCTCTCCCTCAACCTTTCCTCACCTTCTACTCCCCCCTCTCATTACATATGTATTTTTCTTCTGAATATTTTGAATATTTCTCTTTCAAATATTTTTATTTTAGATATGTTTCTTTTGAATATTTTGCTTCAATTTCTTTTCCTCAAACTTTTCCTCTGCACCTACTACGTATCTCTCCCTTCACCTTTCCGCACCTTCTATTCCCCCCTCTCCTTACAAATGTACGCACCTTAGTAACCACTTTAAAAAAAGAAAGTATGAGTATTATAAACTATTTTAAAATCAGTCTGACCTCCCAAAAACAATTATGTATACAATTAGCTATCTACGAGTATCTTACACTTAAATACAGATTTACACCACCCATAAAATGACATTGAATTTCTACTATCAAAACGTAAGAGGACTACGCACAAAAACTGACACACTGTTGAATGCTGTCAGATCCAACGAATACGATATTATAGCCTTAACTGAAACCTGGCTAACTGATGGTATCCGTAATGAAGAACTGTTCGACGATCGCTATGACGTGTTTCGCCGGGATCGAAATTACTGTTCAACTAGTCAGCGCTTGGGCGGAGGTGTCTTGCTCGCTGTACGACGCGAGCTTGTAGCTCGCGGCCGCCCAGAGTGGCACTCAAAAGCAGAAGACTTATGGATATCATTACAAATTAAGGGATCACTGCTTAATAATTTAAACGTATGTTGTGTTTACCTTCCCAAGGGTCCAGCATACAATGAAAACATGGAAAGTTTTCTCAGCGAGATTTCTAGATCAACCTTACAATTTTCCTGTGAAAAATGTTTTATTTTAGGTGATTTTAACCACGCTGACATTCTGTGGAACAAAAGTTCAAATGATACGTCATACGCACCTGCCAATCGTTTGTCCCCACTCAGCTCTGCGTTTGTTGATTGCCTGCACTTTTCGGGTCTCTGTCAATATAACGGGATTTCAAACTCCAATGGCCACTTTCTAGACCTCGTCCTCTGTAACGATTCTATTAAGGTATCAGCCTGTAACGACTCACTAATCGTCGAAGATATTCACCATACCTCCATAACGATAGATGTAGCATTCTCAGAACCCGTTGCATTGAGGGAGGAAATACGAAGGGTTCACGTCTTCAAACGTGGTAATTACGAACTTATAAATTTTTGTCTTAATAAAGTAAACTGGCATGAGCTCCTCTCTATTGGTGATATAAATTCAGCTTTATCAAATTTTTATTCATAAATAAAGCAACTTGTAGACGCTCACATTCCACTAAAACCAAGTAAAAACTCAAAATACCCACCATGGTATAACTCAGCTCTTATAAAGTTAACGAAGGAAAAATACAAGTATTTCAAAAAGTTCAAAATTTACAAAAATCAGTCTGACTACTCCATTTTCTCTCTCTTAAGATCACGCCATAAAAAACTTCAACAAGAGTGTCACAATCAATACCTAATTAACGTTGAACACGAAATATCCTCCGATCCAAAAAAACTGTGGAACTACGTTAAATCAAACTCTAAATCACAAGGTGTGCCAAACACTGTATTTCTTAGGGATGAAAAAGCTGAGAACGGATCTGAGATTGCTAACTTATTCTCCAAATATTTCAGTTCTGTTTACACCAACGATGTTCAAACTTCTCAAAATATGCCAGCCAACTACAACATTCACAATTCTTCCACTATTCACAGTATTGAAGTTGACGAACGTCTGATGCAGACATATCTGGAAAACTTAAATGTAAAAAAAAGCGCAGGCCCAGATCTAATCCCTCCCTTTTTCATCCTGAAGTGCGCAAGCAGTCTTTCAAAGCCATTATCCATTATATTCAATCGCTCTTTAAAAGAGGGTGTGGTACCTAATACTTGGAAAACTGATTTCATAACACCCATTTTCAAAATCGGGCAAAAAGCTGACATTGAAAACTATCGTCCAATTTCAAAATTGTGTGTCTTCAGCAAGGTGTTTGAAAAAATAATATACGATCAGATGTTTCCCGCTTTGAAATCCTCACTTAATGTTAACCAACATGGGTTTATGAGTGGAAAATCAACAACAACTAATCTAATGGCATTCACGGAATTCTTGCAAGATAATATGGATCAACGTGTACAAGTAGACGCAATATACACGGATTATAGAAAAGCTTTTGACCTAGTGAATCACGACATATTATTACGCAAGCTTATGCAAATCGGCGTCCACGGTGACCTTCTTAGATGGCTCTCATCCTATGTATCAAACCGTAGTCAAGTCGTAGTTGTGGGTGGTTTTAAATCAGACTGGGTAACCGTCCCATCAGGTGTGCCTCAAGGATCTCTATTGGGACCGTTACTTTTTAATATATACATTAATGATATAGGCCAATGCTTCAAACACTCCAAAACATTACTTTACGCAGATGATATAAAGGTTTTTTATCCTATCAGATGTACTGCTGACTGTCAAAAAATGCAGGAGGACCTAAACCGTCTTAATGTTTACTGTACACAGCATACCCTTAAAATCAATGTTAAGAAGTGCTTCGTCGTGAACTTCACACGAAATAAAAAATATCGTTACCTATGAATATAATCTGAACGGCTCAATATTAATCAACAAAACAGAAGTCAAAGATTTGGGAGTGACATTGGACTCTAAGCTTATTTTTGATATTCATATAGACTCAGTCACATCAAAAGCTTCGAAAATTTTAGGATTCATTCTTAGGACATGTAAAAAATTCAATAACTTTAGAACAATGAAAATCCTATATTTTGCCTATGTCCGTAGCCTACTAGAATACGCATCACAAGTTTGGAATCCGCAATACAAATCATATATGGAAAATCTAGAACGTGTTCAAAATCGTTTTATACGATACTTAGATTTTCGCAGCTTCCGCCCACACCTAAGTCACCAAGATTCAGCCGCGTACTTCAATATACTACCATTAGAAGCTCGAAGAAGCTCGGCCGATGTACTTTTCTTCAAAAAATAGCCAGATCCGTCGTAGATTGTCCAGAACTCCTAGAACGAATACAGATACGAGTTCCAAACAGACGAACAAGATCAGACACGATTCTTAGCCTCCCTCGGTGCAACACTAATTCTAAACAGAACTCTTTCATCTATCGTGCATCCAACACTTACAACAAACACTATACACAATTTGACATTTTTAACTCTGCACCACACTCCTTAAAATCACACAGACACTCTCTCGATACTCTACAATAACAATACTTATAGATACCCTCTAATACAACCACCACTCTATAAACTTCATTTTTTTTTCTCTCTTTTAGTTTTTTGTCACGCATATTTTTATTACTATACCTCAACTTAACCGATCCCCCCCCATCCTATCCCTTTCCTATCCCCACCTAAATAACTCGTCTCTTGAAATGTAATTTTTTATTAGTAAATATCTCTAGAATCACTACACACTTGTATACAATACCCTTGTGGAAACCTGTAAATGGTTCAATTATTGTACTCAATTATTATATACTTTGTTGTTTATGTAAACTGTTGATCTCCCAAATAAATAAAAATAAAATAAAATAAAATAAAATAAAATAAAACCAATTGCCTTGCACCGCAGCCGGAAACTCCTGGACGAACTGACCCCCTATATCTATCCACCCATCATACCCTTTTCTTTCCCTTCCTCTCTCTCGAAGTTCCTCTCCTTCCTTTTCTTAATAAACTATTCCATAGAGCACCCGCGGAGATGCCAGGTTTTGAGGAAAATGATTTTCCTCTGTTTGGAGATGTTAAAAAACATATTTTTGGGGAATGAACAAAAAATGAATGCCTATTTTCCCACCTCATTTCATCGAATCGAGGGTCAAACACAAAAACGTTTTTAAATCCTGAGATTCTTCAAAAAATCCTGCCGCACAAATCGTCGGAAGCAATTACCTCCCTTCAGGAGAGTCCAGGAGCGGGGACATAGCGAACATGCAGCCTCCCTGCGTGCGCACCTTCCGCCGGAGGCTCCCCAACCTACCCTTAGTTCGGATGCAAGCCTCCAGGACTGCGGACGTCTACCGTGTTTCCCGCGCGAGTTTGCACCCCACACTCCGAATTATTCCGATTTCATCGAAACTGTTCTTGTGCATCTGACTGTCGTGAAGTGCATTTGGACTGCAAGTTTTATAGTTGGTATATATTTTACTTTATATTAAATCACCGTTAACTTAATAATATCATTTTAACACTGTTTAATATTTATAATAAGTGCACTATTTCGATTAGTTAATTTAAGCCGTAAAACATCTTATTTTGATTTATCAAAAAAAAAAATTTTGTGGTTGTGTTCATTCATTGTATATGACACAATATCGCCAGTTTAAAAAAAATTAAGCTAATAATGATATCAAATCGTAAAAAAAATATCCTAATGCAACTACAAATAAATTATATGATAATGATACATTTTATCAATCCGGCTTAGAACTTTTGAAGGCTTCACAAATTTAAGTTACCAATATTATTTTATGGGGTACAACGGTACAACAAAGCTTTTTATCGAAGTTTCTTCGGTTGAACCAACTACCCCGTGATCAGAATATAAATATTTAAATGGTGGCTAATTTGCTTAACTGTCTTGTACGTGCTTTTTAAATTGAGATGTGGGCACCATTAACAATTTTTAAAGCATTTTAAATATTTTTTATTTATGGCCACCTCCCACAGTTGATCGTGAGGAAAATTATTGTCACCTTTGGGGATGCTGTGTGACGGATCTTTTTGAATAAAGGTAGGAGTGAAAATGGGTGTTGAAAATACCTATGTTGTAGGATTATACTTTTGTAACTCTTATTTGAAAATGTGGTGGGGGAAAAGAGGAAGATATTTTTAATGTGATGTAAGCGTCCCAAATGTACGGAGCCTGTAGGACTATGGCATTACCAATTGGCACATATTGTAAGGCTGAAGGAAGTGGGGAAGGAAGATGATGGGAGGAGGAAAGTCGGGAAATACCTCTTCATTCAGATCTGATCACCAAACATATCTAAAGCCATTTCAAGCAAGTTTTCCATTTCGGCTGGTGGTCTTACACCAGGGCGATACTCGTGACCTCTATTGCACTTCATAATTTTTTAATATTAAAACCCAACTGCTCCCGTTTGGAGCCAGTGAGATTATGGAATCTCTGATTGGGTTATACTGAAGGTAGTGGGGAGGCGGGGAAGGAGATGGGAAAGAGGAAGAGGGGGAAGTGCCTGGTTATTCGGATCTGGTTATCAAACACGGCTAAAGCCATTCCAAGCAACGTTTCAATTATGGTGCTCTTACACCAGGGCGATTCTGAGAGTATCTTCCACTCCGATATATGATAATCAAGGTACCTTCATATTTTGGGACCACTGACTGAATAAATATTAGATCTAAAACAAGCAATGCAATTTTATATAATTACCACACGGAGATGGCAAAATAAAAGTTGGATAGTTGGGAAGTTTTAGAAAGTATTTTATTTTAATAATTGGTCCAAAAACATTTCGAAATTAAATTTGAGAAAATATTGGGGCTTTGATTTGATTTTGATAACTTAATTACGTAAAAATAAATACATTTTGCGCCTTTAAATATTTTGCATTTTTTGCGTGGTAAAAATTGGAACGTTGACTACTTTTAAAACAAATTGGTAAGATTGGAGAAAATTTATACAAGGTTTTCGGATAAAGAGATATAAAGTTAATTGACGTTAATACCATGTGACGCCTTGGTACGTTCCCATTTTATCCAATTTTATATTTTCCGGCCTTGTAATAAGAGAGTAATCGTATTTTATCATTATTGGTAAAAAAATACCTTGTGCCTCCGATATTTATTAAAAAAACTATTAGATTATACGTGAGGTTTATTTATTGAATTATTTTGAAATGGGATACTAAAGTATTGCTTTAAAATTCTTTTTTAATTATATTAGGGTTCCTGTAGAATACTTTTCAAATATTGGATTAAAAAGGGGAGGGGCAGATATTGAAAGCTCTTTTGGAAAGTATATCGGATTATTCATACCTTTTCACAATAGATTTTAGGTAATTAAAAACACACCCTTATTTCACGATACGACGCGACGGTTGGGACACAGAAAAATACAGATACTTTTATACAGATATTATATTCATTGTTTTCCTGGAAATGCTAATCAGTATAAGATGTTTTTTTTATTTTAACTATTTTTTTTTAATTGAACGCCGTACAAGAGTCCCAGTTGCTTCCAACCATCTGGAGCCAGTGAGACTATGGCATCTATTAATGGGGTAAATTGCGAGTTGTGAGGCTTAAGAGCGTTTAACCAGCCAGCGGATGAAAATCCACATTTCGTCGAAAGTTGTTCTTACGATCGTGCAGGGCGGTTACAACGAGAAAGATTAATTATTCTCCGTACCAGCTTTTTTAAATTATAACTCAATATCGAATTTATTTCAATCCAAATTAGCTTTAATTTATACCTTCATCCAAAATGCTGAAAGGCGTGATGATAAAACTATTAAAATAATGTACTTTTTGTAATTATTTTTTGATTTTAAGTATTTATCATTTTTCAATAATGTCTAAATTTAATAAGAATGTTAAAAAAATCTGAAATATATTAGTTTGTAAGTGCGCAAATAAATACACAAATGGACCAATTTTCGTCAAGAAACACATGTACGTACAAATTTTTTAATGATTTTATTGAAACTAATATTAAAATTCTAAAACATGCGTTTGCTAGATAATGTATTGATTTATTTTACTGCATGATTATATTATTTGAAAAGGGTGTGGTATAATACAAAATCTTTTTTGAAAATTTAACAAATCTGCCAACGACCTATGGAATAACCTTATTATAAAAAAATTAAAAAATTTTCTCAAAATTTATTACATGCGAATGCTAGATAAAAGAACAATCTTTCGAAATCCATTTATAATTTTATGTGGAAAAGAGTCAATACGTCTAAAATCTGATTTGAAAATGACATATTTCTGGTTTTCTCTGGTAATGCCCTCTTAAGATAGTGGGGAGGGGAAGGAGATGGGGAAGTACCTTATTCAGATCCGTTCACCAAACACGGCTAAAGCTTTTTTTTGTTGTTTGTTTTTGGGGTGTTATGCCGTGTTGTGCTACCTCCTCCTTTAGACAACGTTTCGGATAGGTTTATTATAGGATAGGATACGATTCGTTTCAATTCTGAATGGTTGTCTTACACCAGGGCGATATTGAGAGTATCATCCACACTAGGACGTGCCGCAAATGTACCTTATAATATTTGAAATTATTAAATTGTGAAATAACAAAAATTAATAAAACGAAATTCCTTTAAACACGCCGGAAAACGTATCCGCGTCCTCTGAATTGTAAGTCGAGAGCCTTATCACTCGACAACGGAGACCATCAATAATTGGTAAATATTTAATGAAGTTTTGATGATAGCGAAAAGTTATGTCATATTTACAAGACCTTTATGACAGACTGGAAAGCTCCTTGGCTCTCAAAAACAAGTTACAATAGTTGTATAAAACGCCTTTTTATGTGATTTTTTTACAAAAGGGCGCTATACAAATCAATAAAATATGATTATTGTTATTACAAAAATACGTGCTTTTAAAGGGTTCTTGAGGTGATATTTTCAAATAAATGTCGCTTTATAATTCATTCACACATTTTTATATATGCATAAGAGGATGGTAGCCGAGTTGAAAAATGTTTTGGGTTCCCACGTAGGAATCGCGGGTTCAGTACACTACTAGCTTAAGCTAGTAACACTAGCTTAAGCTAGTAGTGTACTGAACTGTGTAGTTCTAGTAAACTGTGTAGTTCTGTGTAGTGAGTAACTGTGTAGTTCACTTGTATCCCGCCTGACTGTACTGACTTAAGTCCTCCATCATTGTACAAGTAACATTTTCAGCTTATAAAGATATGAGTAAGAGGAAATGAAATATTCTCAGGATATTTGTAATCCGTCTTCTTTAAAAAAATATTGCTTTTAATTATTTTTTATTTTTCTGAGCTGTTAGCAGCCGAGTTTGCAAATGTATCTGGTTCCCACCCAGGAACTGCGAGTTTAACACTACGGTACACGCGCCTCTAAAACATTCATGGGTGCTCGCGAACTTCACTTGTAGCCCATTTTAAATTGAAATATACCGAAAGATAATCTTTTAATTTTTAAATAAAACACATTAATTATTATAAATGACATTTATTAAGTAAACCGAAATAATAAAAAATCTTCTCTTTCTTAAACTTAAAATATTAACAAAACTTCAGACTTCTCAAAAAATCACATAATTTTTACTTATTTGAGATCAATCAACTTTTGGTTTAATTCTTACATGTTTTTAAAACTTTTTTTTAAATTAAATTAAATTACACGAAGGACAAATTAAAATTTGGTGATCATTACATATACGCCAGTAGCATTTCGAGCAAGTTTTCCTTGTGTTCCGCCAGTGCACGCATGGGCTACATACGTAGCCCAACAACTCTAAATCATTATTTTTCGCACGTGCGCCAGCGTCGATAGCTCACGCCACTCTAAATGCGTCGAGCAACAACCAATCGCAGCTTAGCAAGAGACTGAAAGTTAAATAAGGCGATTTCACGAAGTTATGAACAAAAACAATAACCTGGGCTACAAGCCCACGCGCGTACTCTAACGTGTTAATTCTGCTAACTAAGTCATTCTTTATTTCACAAGCAACATTTTCGTAAAATGATATTAAATAGGAATAATTCATGCACCATAAAATTTTCTTTCTTGGGAGAATAGCATCGTAGTATCGGGGTACAGGTAACCATCTTTGTATCTACCCTTTGTTTATTTTATTTTGTCTGTTTGCGCAGTTTCCTTTATACTTTGCTGAAGTTAATGCTGCTAAAACAAGATAAAAAATGCAAGAAGGTGGTTCTCTCGAGAGCTAACCCATTTGATCTGGGGGATGCTGCAGTTACCTAAGAAAAATGTGCATTAAGCCAACTCCGTTGCAATAATGCGCTTTTGCAACCGATAATCTTGTTTTTTTGTAAATTTGAGGTTTCAATAAAAGTTACTTTTAAGAGTGCATTACCAGAGAAAACCAGAAATATGTCATTTTCAAATCAGATTTTAGACGTATTGACTCTTTTCCACAAAAAATATAAATGGATTTCGAAAGATTGTTCTTTTATCTAGCATTCGCATGTAATAAATTTTGAGAATTTTTTTTAATTTTTAGTACAATAAGGTTATTCCATAGGTCGTTGGCAGATTTGTTAAATTTTCAAAAAAGATTTTGTATTATACCACACCCATTTCAAATAATATAATCAAGCAGTAAAATAAATCAATACATGTAAATAAATAAATAAATAAATCAAACGCATGTTTTAGAATTTTAATTTTAGTTTCAATAAAATCATTAAAAAATATGTACGTACATGTGTTTCTTGACGAAAATTGGTCCATTTGTGTATTTATTTGCGCACTTACAAGCTAATATATTTCAGATTTTTTTAACATTCTGATTAAATTTAGACATTATTGAAAAATGATAAATAATTATATTCAAAAAATAATTACAAAAAGTACATTATTTTAATAGTTTTATAATCACGCCTTTTAGCATTTTTGAATGAAGGTATAAATTAAAGCTAATTTGGATTGAAATAAATTCGATATTGAGTTATAATTTTAAAAAGCTGGTACGGAGAATAATTAATTTTTCTCATTGTAACCGCCCTGCACGATCGTAAGAACAACTTTCGACGAAATGTGGATTTTCGTCCGCTGGCTGGTTAAACGCTCTTAAGGATGTTGAGTCACTGATTATAGAATCATAACGACACTGAATCAGATCTGGTCACTAAACACGGCTAAACCCATTTCAGGCAATGTGTCAATTCTTAATGGTGGTCTAATCAATTGTGAAATAAAATTTATTTTCGCATGCCAGGATTCAATACCGCAATCTTCGGATTGCCAGTCAAGAGCCTTACCCCCCGAGTACGGAGGCCGTCAATTATTATTCTTATTACACATAGAATATTATTTTAAATATAGAGCAGACTCGTGAAAAATAACGGGATATTATAATAATTATTGTAGGATTTAAGCGTCGAAAAAATATTATAAAATATTTTAACGTCAACAATTTTAGAGACAATCAGAAATTTTTCTTAAAAATTTGAAAAAAATTTAAATAAAAGAAATATACAAATCAAAAATAGAATTATTAATTAATTTATTAAAATAAAATTATATTGGTGCCTACTTTATTACTTTTCTGAATTACTGTTCCCACATCAGTTCCAAATTTGAAAATTACACTTACATTTAAAACAAATCTAAGTTCTATTCTAATTCATTGAACAGGAGTTTCAGACAGAATCAAAACCAAAATAAATATTTTTAATGGCCCATTACAAAAGTAGGACCGAAGTTCTCAATGCCTATTTTATTAACTGCCAAATTAACTACAACTAGATAATTTCTTGAAGATATTTACTCTTTTTTTTTCAAATTGATGCGTCATCTCAGGCATACAATTAATTTAATAGGACTCTTGACATTTAGTTTTTGTAAGTCTAGGGTGTTTTAATAGATCGTTAGGTATATATTTACCGGGATTGTGTATATTTTACATACACCAACTTTCACGTTACGTCTATTAGATATTTTAATATAATGAACTTCGCAAAGCGATAAACAAATAACACTTCCATTTTATTGGAAAAACTTTTTCGAATATCTTTTTGTGGGTTTTACCCATCTATCTAATAATGTTTTTTAATCACATATGAAATTTGAAGATAATTCTTATAAACCAAAAACAACTTTGCAATGTTACAAAAGATTGGTGACAAAAAATATTGTGAAAAACAGTTTTTTTTTTACATTAGCTCCACACAGGAGGCCCTGAGGAAAATAATTCCCCACAGTGCCTAAGTCATTTTAAGGGATACAGTGAGGGGGGTATTTTAGGGAAGGAAGGAGAGGAAGTTCTGGGAAGGAATAGGGTTTTTTTTTTTACAGTGAATATCGTACAAGAATCTCAACTGCTCCCGTCTGGAGCCAGTGAGACTATGGCATCCCCATTGGGGTATGTTGTGAGGCTGAAGGTAGTGGGGAGGGGAAGGAGGTGGGGAAGAGGAAGGTTTGGAAGTACTTGGCTATTCAGATCTGGTCACCAAACACGTCTAAAGCCATTTTCAAGCAACGTTTCAATTCTGTATGGTGGTTTTACACCAGGGCGATACTGATAGGATCTTCCACTCTGGAACACGCCGCAAATATACTATATATTATTTTAAATGAATTAATTGTGAAACAACACAAATTAATCAAATAAAATTTATTTTCGCATGCCGGGTTCAAACCCGCGACCTCCGGATTGTGAGTCAAGAGTCTTACCCACTGGACTACGGAGGTCGTCAAATGGGTATGATGGATGGGTAAGAATCTGGGGGTCAATGCGTCCAGGAGTGACGTACGTATAAATCCATCCCTCCCACTTCAGTGCAAGGCGATGTTCCGAGACAGTATGGATCAGTCTGGTGGGCAGACGCATCCGCCGCCAAGACCTGGACCAACCTCGCCCCATGAACCCGGGCACCCGTGATAAGTCACCAAACGTAGCGTACCACTTGGGGTGACCTACGATAGAGGTGTTGGTTATCCAATAAATGGTTCCCGGGGCGGCGGTACCCATACCCGCCTCCCAAATTGAAATTGAGCCTCCCAAGTTGAGGATAATATTGTTATTTCTGTGATTAAAATATTAGATTGAATAAAATTACATAACAAAATTATCACAATGGCAGAGTGGTTAGAGGCGTTGGCGTTGTCAAAATAATGCTTCATTTACAAGTAAGCGATTAAGTCCAAAACAGTATTATTATAGGCATTATATTATGTTTACGCTGCTCAGGATCTTGAAGAGTTGGTGAAGTAGAGTTGGATAATAATAACAATTAATAAAATAATTTGCATAACACAATCCCCAATAAAACACACATCATTATACACAATTGTAACTTGTAATATATACCGATTTTTTTTGTTTTCATTGCTGGCTTTATATATTTTATAAAAATTTATGTATTTATTTCTTTATTTATAACTTCTCCTCATACATTCTTATTTTTTATTTTTACATACAAAAAAAAATTAACCTCACTAGAACTAGGCCTGTGTTGAGATTAACTTTTATAAATTTGAGTGATTTTACACACACAAAATACTAAAATACACTACATTTAAAACACTAAAATATTATAATAAAGTAAGAAATAAAAATATCATATTACTTCATCTTCTTGAATTTTGTTTTATTAAATGGGGGCCTCAGCTTGGGGAAGCCACCCAGTAAGGCCATGATTAGCAACATTAGTAAATGATGTTATAAAATACGGCCGGCGGTAAGGCTCTTGACTCGCACTCCGAAGGTCGCGGGATCGAATCCCGGCGTAGCAAATAAATTTTATTTGATTAATTTGTATTATTTCACAATTTTTTCTTTTAAATAATATATAGTATATTTGCGGCACGTTCCAGAGTGGAAGATACTCTCAGTATCGCCCTGATGTAAGACCACCATTCAGACTTAAAACGTTGCTTGAAATGGCTTTAGCCGTGTTTGGTGACCAGATCTGAATAGCCAGGTACTTCCCCACCTTCCTCTTTCTCCTTCCCCTCCCAACTACCTTCAGCCTCACAAAATACCCCAATTGGGGATGCCACAGTCCCACTGGCTCCAGACGGGAGCAGTTGGGATTCTTGTGCGGTATTCATGGAAAAAAAATTAATTATTGTATCAAATAAATAAATATATATAATAATTTATCCAGATCGTTATACGTACATAAAATGGCCAATCAGTAACTGAATTGGCATCGCGTCAGTGGCGTCACCTTAGCGTAGTGAGTTCAATTCCACGGCTGGCTAAGTCCTTCATCACGATACAAGCAACATTTTGCGCATACTGTGATGGTAGAAAGAGATTTTCAAATATTGTCAGATTATTTGTATCCCGGGAATATATCTTTCTTTAAAAGAAAAAAATTAAATTTATAAAAATATGTCTCTTCCTTCAATACATTTTGAACAAAATCGTACCTCAATAAATAATAAAATATTGAAGAGAATCTTTGTCATTACTTCTTACTTATGTGGCTAAATTCCAAGAAGGTATTAAAAAGGAGTCGGTGGTTATTGTAAAGGTCCTGTGAGGTATTTCTGTTTATTCGGATCGTAATAGGAAAAATACATTTCGTTTCTATGATACAACCCTTACACAGCTTGAAAAATTCCGAATTTATCAAAATTATAAAAAAGGGTTTTGAGATTTATTTTATTGACCAGCAGTATGGAATGAGCTTCGAAAATGGTTTGTGATTTCATGATTTATTTTTTGATTTTCATAGAAAATTGTTTGAGTTTCTATACGGAGAAGATTTCCAAGAAGGCCATTTCGAAAAAATTCATCTTGTCTCAAGGTTAAGGCAAGTTGGAATATTACCCATCAATTGAAGTATTATTATTTGATACGGAAGAGACTTAAAAAGGATAGGGGGTAAATACGAAGGAAACATTGGCAGGTCCGAAGATTTGAGATTTTCACGGCAAACTATTACCGTGATAAATTTTTAAGTTTTATGCCATGTTGGCTTCTTCCTTCTTTAGCCAACATTTCTAATAGCGTTACATCAGTATTACAGTGGCCACATCTGCCCTGATGATGGATACTGTAACGCTGTTTAAAAAGTTGGCTAAAGAAAATGGAAGTCCAGTACAGCATAATAACTCAAAATATATTTACGATTTGTTACCGAACACAGCTAAAATAAGTTCCGAGGGTAACTTCTCTCTGGAAAGAAGAGTGACCCGACAGTTGATTCCTCGACTGTTCCCCCCCCGAAATTGAACGTTATTAGTACCGTAGCGTCTGCGTGGTTGAATTTCAGAACCCGGTTTCGATTGCATGTCTGACGCCACGCCTTACACGCCAAGCCAAAAATAACATCTGTGTAAATGGATTTGCAGACAAATCTACCGTTGTAATTCGGTTTCTAATTCAAGAATTCGTCACAAGATGTCGCCACTTTCGTCGGCAAGACGCATTGGGACGTGTCCTTCCTAAGTATAAGTTCTACGAATTTGTGAACCTGGAGTATCTCCCGGATTTCGAAAGATTGATGGTAATGCTCAGTTGTATCAAGCGGCTGTATATTACATATGACATATGACGTCATCGCCCGACCCGGTTACTTTGTCGCAGTGACTAGCCATTACTGGTTGACAGTGGATACGAGGAACGGGCTAATTTTGGAACCAGTTCCCATTGGATTTGTAAATAAATCACCAACACTAACTGGGCGAAGCCGAACCAAAAGCCATCCACGGGGCCTAGCAATAAAAACCTGCGGAGTTGGTTTTTAACTGCTAGTTATAACCAACTAAAAGTTGAGGTTAACAATAAAACAACCAACTTAAAAGTTGAGGTAACCTCAACACAGGCTTGTCCTAGTGAGGTAACAAGTTGTATTGAAAACATTTTTACCTACAGTGTAAAGAAACAATAAATGAATAAATAAAATAATTATAAAATAATAAGTTTTGGTGCATTACTCACCAATATCATACCTAAAATCGACTTCAAAAATAACTTTTACCACAAGTTGGTATGGATATAAAACGAATTTATTTAGTGTCAATTTATTGTACTTACACGCTGGTATATACTGTATGGTGACCCGACAATTCGTCCTGCGACAATTCATCCGGCGATAGTTCATCCTGCGACAGTTCATCCTGCCGACAGTTCATCCTGCCGACAATTCATCCTGCCGACAGTTCATCCCGCCGACAATTCATCCGGCGACAATTCATCCTGCCTGATTATTTAGAAGATTTTTATTAAGTAAGTATGCAAAGAGGATATACGGCCGTACAACCAAAATCGATATACTTATATCTGAAGGCATCTTGAGTGGAAATCCGCTGTAAAAATATTTTTACTAAATAGGTTAGGTTAGGTTAGGTTAGGTTAGGTTAGGTTAGGTTAGGTTAGGTTAGGTTAGGTTAGGTTAGGTTAGGTTAGGTTAGGTTGTACGGACGTATATCCTCTTTGCATACTTACTTGAAGAAAAAATCTTCTAAATGATCAGGCAGGATGAATTGTCGCCGGATGAATTGTCGGCCGGATGAATTGTCGGCAGGATGAACTGTCGGCGGGATGAACTGTCGGCAGGAAGAACTGTCGGCAGGATGAACTGTCGCCGGATGAATTGTTGCAGGATGAACTGTCATGGAACCATACTGTATATAGACAAGTAGTTTTTACTTGACGCATTTCAATAAAAATATGTTTTATATTTTTGTTATTCGGCGATATATTCTCATTGCACACCACATAGTTATATTTTGTGTAAGTAGGTATACCGTGTATTTTATTTTTTAACAAAAATATATCCATATTGATGCCTGTTTATTAATCCAAATTGTAGACCTGATCAATGATTGAATTTTGACAAATTATTTATTTATTTACGCCTATTTAGGCTTTTACATACATATATATATATAACAATATTAACAAAATTATACTGGTAAATAGTGCAGGAAACTACTGTTTAAAACACTTGCACAAAAATAAATACAAAGTAAAAATATTAGGTATTGAATTTAAACCACACAGTATGTAGGTACAAAATATAATAAATCTGAAATAGTTTTTTTTCTTTCAGCCGACAAAATACTGCCAATGAATTAGTCAATTTTTTATAGCTTTATCAAAGTATTATTCCCTTATGTGATGAAAAAAACTTCAATAAGGTGCGCTTATATAATAAAATTGATGTACTAAAGATATCAACAACTTCAGAGTATTTGTTTCCAAGCTGTTGAATCCGTCGCATAGGAGTATAATATTGACTTGTTGACTTAGAATTGCTACAATAATATGGTAGGTACTGTCTTGTGACTGACCTGCCTGGAGTATGAAAAGAGATTTCATATAATAAATCAGGGGTATCAAACTATTATGGCAGAAAACTCAGTACATCGATGTAAGTACTTATTAAACTTGTGCTAATTTAATTTTTACACTTCTAAAAAAAACTAATATTTTCAAAGTTACGTTTATATTCCTCACGCACTTCGAATTGAGAGGGAACCTCATGGAATTCAATAAAAGCCAAGGCCCGGCAAGAATTTCTTTCGGAAGACGAAACTATATCCAATACAACTTGAATAGTATTGTTCTATCTGCGAGGGTAGTTTTGCACCAATTTTTCTTCCCTGTTTCCTCCCCTCACTGATTAGATTCCACGTTACGAGTATTGAATAAAAGTTTCAATGCTGCCTAAGCTTTTTTCGTTTAGAATACATATTATATGTTTTGTACGTTTATAGAAAATAAGGTAAAAGAGATTTAATTAAAATATTAAACAGATTTTGTTTTCTAAATAAATAATGAAGTTTTTTTTTACATTTATTTTATTTATTTATTTATTTATTGTTTCTTTACACTGTAGGTAAAAATATTTACAATACAATTTGTTACCTCACTAGGACAAGCCTGTGTTGAGGTTAACAATAATTATACAAGTTAACAAAATTATACAGATTTTGAAAGAACAATATTGTTGTATTTCTTACAGATTGAGATTATGGGTACCTACTAAATTGATGGCGATAGATAGTACATTAATGCAGACTTTTAGGGTGACCATAGTTTTGAGATCTGATTTAAAATAAAATAAAATAAAGTTTTTTTTTTTGTTTTGTTTTTAAGGACTAAGTTGTAAATAATAAATATATGTATATAATTTAACATGCTATAGATTTGGCAGGAGGAAGATGAAAAAAAAACAGTTTAAACAAAAATAAAAATTATTTTAGCTTATTTCATAAACATACTCATTTAGCTAATAATTTAGAAAGGACAAAGTAGAGAAAATTAATTGGCAATCCTCGACTAATACAAATAATTTAAGATTCTTTTTAAAAGTGTACAAGGAATTTGATGACTTTATATGTTCTGGAAGGCTATTAAATATGAGTGGAGCTTGATAAAAATAATTTATTTGACCAAAAGAAGATTTAGTTTGAATTGCCATAAAATTCAGACCAGAGCCAATTCTCGTATTACGAATTTGCTGTGTTCTTTCTGCAATATTAATATTATTAAAAAATCTACAAAGCGTTTGTGTAATATATAACTGTTTTACGTTCATTACATTACATTCCTTAAAAAGTAAATGAGTTGGATATTTAATTTTTTTCTTGAACATAACATAACATTAACTCCACACATGAGGCCCTCAGGAAAATAATTTCCCTCAGAGCCTATGCCATCTGGAATGCTGTGTGGAGGGTCTTTTTGAGAAGAGGAAGGAATGAACAATGGTCTTGAAGAGACCCATGTTGTAGGAAGGAGGAAACACAGAGGCCGGCAAATCATTCCACAGCCGAGCAAGTCGAAGAAACGACCCGTTCTCATGTGACAAATGTCAACCGTGTACAAATTTTGGGCACGCGTTTGGCGTGTTTCTCGACTATGCACCGGTGCCGAAGGGATCAATGACGCTAGTTCCTCAGCATAAGGATAGCATTCCCACCCAGTGGCGGCGTAGGGTAGATTGGCACCCGGGGCGGTTTTGTATCGATCACCCTTACTTAAAATAAAACACCAAATACTAAACATGCCTAGAGACTTTATTTTACTAAAATATTCCATCACATTATCAAAATTGTTAACATAGAAAGATTGGTTATTCGCGCTTGGCTTATTGTGGACCTTAAATAAGATTTTATTAATTTTAACTTTGAAAAGCTTTTTTCACATGAAGCCACTGAAACACAAATTGTTAAAAAAAATCTAAGACATAGCGCTAAAGTTGGAATAGACTCAGAATAGCCCCATTTTACAATGAATCTGAGAAGCGCCAATGTAGTCCATTGAACCGCTTCTTGGGCACAAATGTTTGCGGCTTCCAAATGGCGCCTCAATCGTAAAATCTCCAACACGGTGTTCTCTGCTGAAAATTCAGTGTAAAATTTTAACAGATTTGAAACCATTCTACGAAGATCTTCTTCGGTGATGTTACCAACGTTTTAGGCTGAATATCACTAAATGTAACCAGAATAAAATCCATTGCTCTCTGCAGGTCCTTTGCTAAAGTAAGTCCGGAATTTCGGGTCATTTCTCCATACATACATTTTCGAAATCTCCTCTTTCCTCTTTTTTCTTCAATCGGATTGTCTAAATCCTCGGATTTTTTTAACTTCTTCTAGGACTTCACACCAAAATGAAAAATAGCATAGAAAACTGAAGTCACACAAAGCTGGTACGAGTGTTGATCCTGCTTCTCTTCTTTCAACACTTTCTTTGCCGGTGCTGCGATCACAAATCTCTTCGAGTGTTGATGCAAGCTTCTCAAAATTATTCTAATATATATTTATAATATATTGAAATAATTATATATATATTTAAAATAAAATAAAAATATCGTTGCGATTCAACATTTGATAATGTCAGTAGCTAGTTACAAGAGTACACAGTTATTTATTGAAATGTCTTTATAGCGGGAGATTTTGTGCGCATTCTTTGGCTGTACGAGTGAGTTGTCGTTGTCACCCCTTGGTGCTTGGCACCCGGGGCGGACCGCCCCCTCCGCCCCCTCCTTACGCCGCCACTGTTCCCACCCGACACCTGTGCTCTAAAGATTGCAATCCGTCTGTTAAGATGGGAGATTCTATCAAACGGACCGCCCATTTCAGCACAGAGTCGTGGGTATTTTTCAAGTAGTTTGGAGCTCCAGACCGGAGGTGGCTGTCAAATCAACCGTGGGGCCCACTTGTGTATCTGCGGCCCAGTTTTTTGGGAGGCTAACTTTACTCTGGCTTCGATGGAGCTCCTATAACTCAGCTGGTCACTTATAGTTACACCAAGCATACCAATGGATGACCTGTTCGGAAGATTGCTTCCGTTGACAGAGTTAAACTTAATTAAAGCTGAAGTGTTTTAAGCTTACATGATCTTGTTAGATGATGCTAAAAAAACAAAATACACTAAAAGCCTTAGATAAGGCATTTAACAGAATGTCTTCTAAATGTTTGTATATTTATAAACACGTATTTTGGGATATTTTGTACAAAAGTTAAGAGCGTTTAACCAGCCAGCGGACGAAAATCCACATTTCGTCGAAAGTTGTTCTTCCGATCGTGCAGGGCGGTTACAATGAGAAAGATTAATTATTCTCCGTACCAGCTTTTTTAAATTATAACTCAATATCGAATTTATTTCATTCCAAGTTAGCATTAATTTATACCTTCATACAAAAATGCTGAAAGGCGTGATGATAAAACTATTAAAATAGTGTACTTTTTGTAGTTATTTTTTGATTATAAGTATTAATCATTTTTCAATAATGTCTAAATTTAATAAGAATGTTAAAAAAATCTGAAATATATTAGTTTGTAAGTGCGCAAATAAATACACAAATGGACCAATTTTCGTCAAGAAACACATGTACGTACATATTTTTTAATGATTTTATTGAAACTAAAATTAAAATTCTAATACATAACTCTGCTAGATAATGTATTGATTTATTTTACTGCATGATTATATTATTTGAAATGGGTGTGGTATAATACAAAAACTTTTTTGAAAATTTAATAAATCTGCCAATGACCTATGGAATAACCTTATTATAGTAAAAATTTAAAAAAATTACATACGAATGCTAGATAAAAGAACAATCTTTCGAAATCCATTTATAATTTTTTGTGGAAAAGAGTCAATACGTCTAAAAACTTTTTTGAAAATGACGTATTTCCGGCTTTCTCTGGTAATGCCCTCTTAAGGAGTTATAAGGAATTATTCGCACACTAAAATCCTTAAACTTTACTATACAACATTTACAAAACATACTTCAAGAAGTACGTACAATTTCTAGACAATCTAGAATAGGGCGTGTCAATTATTTCAACTTTTGAATTCAGAAAGGGCTGATATGTCAAAAGTTGCGTCTTACAAAAAAAACGAGAACTGCATTTAATTTTTTTTTAAATGATTATTAACTCGCTAAAAGCATTGAAAATCAGAAAAAAAATCTAAAACATATATTTTAAAATGATGTTAATTAATATTTGTTTACAATAATTTTGTACACAGCTGCTAACCCTGTACAAATCGCAAGTGCGCCCCACGGTTGAATTTGGCAGCCACCTCTGGTCTGGAGCTCCAAAATACCTAAAAAAAAATCTCGACTCTGTGCAGAAACGGGCGGTTCGTTTGATAGATTCTCCCATCTTAACAGACGGACTGCAATCTTTAGAGCACAGGCGTCAGGTGGGAATGCTGTCCTTGTTCTACCGGTATTACAATGGAAGATGCTCCGAGGAACTAGCGTCATTGATCCCCTCGGCACCGGTGCATAGTCGGTAAACACGCCAAACACGCGCCCAATATTTGTACACGGTTGACATTAGTCACATGAGAACGGGTCGTTTCTATGACTCGTTCTTGAGTTCAACGACTCGGCTGTGGAACGATTTGCCGGCCTCTGTGTTTCCTCCCTTCAACCTCCCATCTCCAAAGATGACATCGGCCCTGAGGGAAGTTATTTTCCTCAGGGCCTCCCGTGTGGAGTTAATGTAAAAAAAAAACCTTTTAACGTTTGTTTGTTATTAAAAAGTGCTTATAGCTGAAAAAAATTACAAGTTCATGAATACAATTAAGTCTATAAGAATACAGATTATGTCCAGAAAAAGTGCTATTTTCCCCTTTTATAATTTTAACAAACACGTCACATATCTTACATTTTTTTTGCTTTCTTTGTACTGCAGTCATGAAATTAAAATTTTGTTTGGTACAAAATATAAAATAAAGACCCTTGGTTTTATTTTTTTCCCAAATCACAAAATCTATTTTTTTTCAAAACTTCCGGCCATTTTAGCCAGCTAATAGTGAACACCAATTTAATTTATTTTTTACGTTTTCGAACAGCTACAGATCATACGCATCTTTTGAGACTTCAGGCATTTAAAAATAAGGTATTTTTTCTATATAAATGGAAAGCGACATAAGCTAATAAGCAAGGGTCGGTTTCGCAACAAGTTAAGGGTGCATAAGTATTGCAGTTCGGAGGGTACTTTCAATTGAATTAGCGGGAGGGTTTCCGAGTTTGCGTATTGTCTCTGATAACTTCTGGAGTAACTTTAATACTTTTTATTAAAAACGCTTTTACCAGCTTACAACTCGCAAAAGCTTCCTCATTGAATTGGCTGAAAGCTTTGATATTGAGTTCTCCAGATTGACCTATGCAATACAAAAAATGACCAATGTTGTTCGGTGAATATTTTAAGGATTGGTAGAAAGTTTCAGTTCCTCGCCCTTTCCACTCCTTTTAGCCTCACTACGCACCTCATTAGGGGATGGTATAGTTCCATTGGCTTTAAGCAGTTGGTACTCTTGATAGGCATTCAAATTAAATTCCAATCGTTGAGAGTTAATTCTTTGTTTGCTAATTCCTCATGGTCTTACTAATATAGTTTAGCTTACATTGCATAGCTATTAATTAGGCTAAATTAACCTTAAAAATTGATTTTCGTTATATGTTTTTGGGGTGTTGTGCCGTGTTGCGCTACCTCCTTCTTTAGCCAACGTTGCCCCTGACTAGCATAAATACCACGTTTTAATGAACTTTCTATTCCGTTCCGCGGCGACGACGCCACTGCTTGTCACGATTATTTTGTACTGGTGAAAGTTAACAATTGTAATTTTTTTTTTATTTTATTTTATTTTTTCCTAAATTCTTACCACTGTGATTTCTAATTTTAGATTTCATTAAGAGATGGAGCCACTTCCGTCGGCATCTCGCAAACGGACTTGCCCCTGGCTAGCATAAATACCACGTTTTAATGAACTTTCTATTCCGTTCCGCGGCGATGACGCCACTGCTTGTCACGAGTATTTTGTACTGGTGAAAGTTAGTGCTGCTGGCGACACGGTATCGCTTCGAAGTAAATAAGCACACACTTCACGACTAAAAATTACACATCTACCGGATCTGCCCTGATGATGGACACTGCAACGATGTCCGAAACGTTGGCTAAAGAAGGAGGTAGCGCAACACGGCACAACACCCCAAAAACATATAACGAAAATGCTTCTGGCCGTGAAAATCTTAAAACTTATTTAAAAATTGATGTCACATTTCGACAAAATATAATATGATCGGTGCAGCAACTTTAACTTCAAATTTGAAATAATGAAAATGTGGTTCCTTAAAATTGTCGGCTCCAGAGAAAAATCATGCCTTCATTCATTGGTTTTTTTTTTATTTTATAATGAGTTTTCTTTTGTGCTAGAATATTTCTGAACTCAGGTTGTAATTAACGATGCGACAAACCTTTTTAGACAACTTTGAAACACTGACGATAAGAAGTAATTAAAAAAACAGTACATTCAACAAACTTTTCCCGAGAACATTAGAAAAATAAATTTTAAAAAAACGTATAGGAACCTACTCAAAACAATCGTTGAAATTTTCAATGAAAGATCAGCAGATATTAAAAACTAACTTTTTTTGAAAACATCGCAAAATAGAAAAAAAGTCAGGCCTGGTAATCGTCCACAAGTAATTAAACCAAATTAATTCAATTTCTATGAAGTGGGAGGTCCTTCTTGCATACTCTATGTCAATGGCTGAAAGCTTTCCACTGCTCTGGCGGTTGTGTACGAAGTTCAGAACTTTAAATAATTGTATTATTCAACAAAGAAAAGCTTTTGGTATCAATGAAACTAATGTAATTATTTGAAGGCGCAGATGAAGTTTATTGTTTCTTTTGTATGTAATTGACATGAAAGATATACGTATGAGAAGAGAACTTGACTATTTACTTATCAACTCTTTCCCATTAAAATATGCTAATTCAAGTAAGCAGAGATAGTTTAAAATAAAGATAATCATTGTGTAGGTATTACTTCGATTTACTATTTTTTCATAATTCTTTCTGTGCCTATTGTAACTTTTATTATTGATTAGTTCTTCGCAAAGTAGTCGACATAGAAAAAGTCAGCGGCACTCTAAATTAATACGGTATTTTAAAGTCTAAAAGCATTTATTTACTTGCGTGTACTGGGTGTTGTGAATCTGACACACTAGAAAGGTTCCTGCGTCAAGATAGACGTAATTTATATGGTAATTTAAAAATATATACATTTTAACCAGCTAAAAATTTACATTCACATTTCCTTCAACATTTATTCGAGCGTTGGCTAAAACACCCTTCATGGGTGAAAGTCAAATACGTTGAAAAAGGAGAATGTATAATACTTTACATAATTAAATCATTTTACATTAAAAATTGTAAGAATGCAAAAAATATAGCAGTGCATGTAATGTGGACCCGGGCCCATATTACCAACACAAAAGAGGTTCCATAATGTATACGCACCATCAACGTCCAAAATTATCTACGCTGGACTGTAAAATACTTGAAATGAGTCAGTCCAACCCGGCCAACTACCGCCCCATAGCGATCACATCAGTTCTGTCTAAGGTGATGGAACGTGTGATCAACGACAAACTGCTCACATACCTCGAGAAGAACAAAATTATTAACGACCGTCAATACGGATTCCGGCGGAACCGCTCGTGCGGTGATCTTCTCGCGTATGTGACGCATGTTTGGGGGCGATGCCTGGAACGTTTCGGTGAGACCCAAACGGTTGCACTGGACATCTCCAAGGCCTTTGACCGGGTTTGGCACCGAGGACTTGTCAACAAACTGCATTCTTACGGACTTCCCGCATCCTTGTGTATGTGGATTGCCGACTTCTTGAGGGAGAGGTCGATTCAGACGGTAGTCGATGGTTTCACTTCTTCCTCACACTCGATAAATGCTGGCGTCCCGCAGGGATCGGTTCTGTCTCCGACTTTGTTTTTGTTGCACATCAACGACCTTTTGTCATGTGCACCAATTCACTGTTACGCGGATGACAGTACAGTTCATGATAGCTTTTTGTTTGACAAGCCCCCAAAGGGCTCACAAACTCCAACAGCTCGTAGGGCTTTGAAGCAAAGAATGGACGGTTACCTCGAGAGTGTTTTCTCTTGGGGTAAAAATAATCTCGTTGAATTTAATGTTTCAAAGACCCAATCTTGTCTGATTACGTCTAAAAGGGATCGAAATGAAAACCTAGTCTCTTTCAACGGAAGCAATCTTCCGAACAGGCCCTCCATTGATATGCTTGGTGTAACCCTAAGTGACCAGCTCAGGTATGGGGGCTCCATCGAAGCCAGAGTAAAGTTAGCCTCCCAAAAACTGGGCGTACTGTACAGGGCCCGCAGATACTTTAATAGTACACAACTGCTAACCTTGTACAAATCACAAGTACGCCCCACGGTTGAATTTGGCAGCCATCTCTGGTCTGGAGCTCCAAAATACCTGAAAAATACCCTCGACTCTGTGCAGAAACGGGCGGTCCGTTTGATAGATTCTCCCATCTTAACAGACGGATTGCAATCTTTAGAGCACAGGCGTCGGGTGGGAATGCTATCCTTGTTCTACCGGTATTACAATGGAAGATGCTCTGAAGAACTAGCATCATTGATCCCTTCGGCACCGGTGCATAGTCGGGAAACACGCCAAACGCGTGCCCAACATTTGTACACGGTTGACATTTGTCACATGAGAACGGGTCGTTTCTTCGACTCGTTCTTGTGTTCAACAGCTCGGCTGTGGAATGATTTGCCGGCCTCTGTGTTTCCTCCTTCCTACAACATGGGTCTCTTCAAGACCAATGTTCATTCCTTCCTCTCCTCAAAAAGACTCTCCACACAGCATCCCAGATGACATAGGCCCTGAGGGAAATTATTTTCCTCAGGGCCTCCTGTGTGGAGTTAATGTAAAAAAAAAAAAAAAAAAAAAAAAATTTACCTTTTCACGCTTGAATAACCTTCGTTTTTAAAATTATGCAATGTGCTTCGAAAAAACTTTCGGAAAACGCTTAATTTGGTTCTATTTTATTTGAGATAACTGTGCTCATTGTAATCCTGTAATATTTAATCATTGAAAAAAAAATCAACAACTCTTAAAAGTTTTAGATGAATGAAAATGACGGATTGTAATGAGATAGCAATAGTTCCGTCGGTAGAGTACCAGTTCCTGTAAGAGTAGATGACCTGGGTCGGAGTCCCGGCTGCGAACATTTTTCATTAAGAGTTGTCGATATTATCTTCGTCAACGCTTAATTTAACACTATAAAACAAATCTCTGAGTGACGCTAAATCTTTTCAAAATCACTTGCTGTATATATTATCACAATAAGAAAGGTTCCGGAATCATTTGGTGCGCTTTTGGATTTCGTTTTCTGATCCGTTTGCCATTAAGCATCATGGCTTTCGCAAATGGTTTTGTTAATGAAGGGATTCCATAATACCAGCTAGGCCTATATCATCACATTTTCTTCTACACACATGGATAATAATACGATACGAATCAAGTGGCTCTGATTCAAATTTTGCTGTATTGTTTTGAAAAGGTGAAACTCTCTGAAAGGTATCTTACGGACAATACTTGAAACAGTTCTACATTAACAAAAAAAGTTTTTATGTGAAAACCGTACAAGGGTGCTAACTGCTTCCAACCGTTTAGAACCAGAGGGACTACATCATCTCCAATTTATTGTATCTATAGTTATGAAGTTAGCCCGATAGAACATTTGTTAGAAATATTTCGTAATTTCTCATGTATCAGACAAAATATTTTATGTTTTTTTAAACATTTACTTTCTTAAGGTTATACAAAACAATCATTACGTTGCATTTTTTGAGTATACATTATATCAGTGATCTCGCAATATAAGGTTTCGATGTGTTTTATTTTGACACTGAAAGCGAAATACTTACTCAACTTTCTACAAATTAACACGTGTAACAAAACCCCATTTAAAATATTACAGTCTAAGTTTGGGAAACTTGGCACTTTAATTAGGAACTAAATATATTGTAATATAATAGTACAGAGTGTGTAGGAAGGTACTTTCACACTTGCACGAAATTGCCCCCGTGACGCCGCAAAAGTAATTACTTTGTGCAAAGTACTAAGTAACAGAATAAGCTCCCCTCATCCCTACAATCTTCCATCTCAAATTAAACGCAGGAAGCTTTCTTTGTAACAAAAACAAACTTGAAGGGTGTAATACTGTCGATCATCGAAATAGGATACACTAAATGGCCTCCACAGGAGCTGTGAACATCTTTATATTTTTATTTTCTGAGTGTTTCCCGGTACGTATAGTTGTGTAATTATTCAGGACAAATATTTACTACTTAAAAAATACACGGGCTATTTTATAGGGTAGTAAAGAAATCAGAAAGTATATACAAGTTTTCGGCAATATCAATAGGAACACGAACTATAATACAAAATATATCATAATTTATTAGAAAAGATTGAATCTCGTGAAGTATTTTGTTAAATTTGTGGAGTGTATTACGTTCTAGTTACTTAACCTAACCTAACCTAACCCAGATTAGATAGTCATAGAGTCGCTACTGCATAATAATATCTCTTCGAAACGTGTTCCACTATTATGACGCGAGTAGCAGTGCGCGGAGACCGGTCTCGTTAGTATCCGGTCGTTCGGCGTTAGAGCGTTGGGAATATTGTAAATTATTGATAATATTATTTTTTTTACATGAGTTTCACACAGGAGGCAATGAGAAAAATAATTTCCCTCAGGGCCTATGTCATCTTTGCGGATACTGGGTGGAGGTTTTTTTTAAGAAAAGGAAGGAGAGGAGAGTTCTGGGAAGAAAAAGGGTTTAAGGGGTGGGTAGGAATCTGGGGTTCAGTGTGTCCAGGTCATCCGCTTCCAAGACCTATATAAACCTCACCCCATGAACCCGGGCACCCTTGCTAAATCACCAAACGTAGCGAAACACTTGGGGTGACCTATGGCATCTAAATCGATGGGAATAATCTGTATTTTCGACAAATCAGTTCCTATTTTAAAAATGGTGCCCATTAAAAATGTTGAAAATATTGTATTATAGGTAGGTACCTAATTTATTGCTTATCCGAATTCTCCCAAAAACACTTAGAATTTTTTAAATTCAACATAAGTTCGATGCAAAAGCAGATCTAGATTTCATTGTACCGGAGTTACAGGCGGAGTCACAACGAATATTAGTATTTTTAATAAAATCATTTACATTATGGAAAGTGCTGGTTGACAGAGTAAATCGATTCGAGGCACGTGTAGTTAATTTAAATAGTTGAGGATAAAATTCCAGAACTCGATTTTTGTTCTGCGGTTGTTTAACTGGCATCCTGAGCACATGTCCAAACCATCGCTGACAACTTAGTAATTGGATTTCAAAATGCAATGAATTTTGGACTATTCGTAGATATATATTTTTATTTAAAGTATTTAAGGCTCGTTGCGAATAGAACTGTACGTTAAACTTCTTTATGCATCTATTGATCATTGAAATATAAATACACAAACCGAATAAGCTCGTGTTTTCCATAATTCTGGTGAAGTTAGTGAAATATTTTTAAATATTGGCCTAAAAGTCGAAAGTTCTTAGCGATGTCATCTTACGATAAATTTTGGATAAATCGGTATAAATAACACTGAGAGGGATTATTATCAGTTCAATCCCGTAGATGAAGAGAGTTACTGAAATTAGTCTGCAATCGGGTGAATTGGGGCATAGTTTTGTATATCACAGCTTTGCCCCCAGGGAGTTAATAGAATTGACATTCCTTAGTAATAATGCATTGTAAATTTCAATTATTTACTTCCAAACAATGCATCATATAGATGGACAGAGATATTGGTGGTCATTTTCGCGTTGCTGAAATTTGCCTTCCATCTGGTAACTTTGTGAATAACTTTGAAAATCAAAATATTGTCCATGAAAGCTGGTAGAGTTAACTTGTCTCAGCTGTAATGCATTGTCAATTCCAATTATGTACTTCCACACAACGAATCATATAGATACTAAAATTTGGAATAATTCAGTAATAATGCACTGCCAATTACAATTATCCATTTCCACACAATGCATCATATTCCCTTTGAGCATCATATGCGCGCAATACAGATGTAGAGAGTTATTGGTGGTTACTATCGCGATGTTGAAATTTGTCTGCCATCGAGAATAACTTTGGATATTAGAACTTTGTCCATGGAAGCTGGTAAAATTGACTTTCCTCAGCGTTGCAAAGACAATTCCAAAAATCCACTTCCACACAATGCATCATATATTCCCTTTGAGTATCATTTGCGCATGGTGTAGGTAAAAACAGCTATTAATTGGTTGTTACTATCGCGATGTTGAAATTTGTCTGCCATCGAATAACTTTGGATATCATAACTTTGTCCCTGGGAGCTGGTAAAATTAATATCCCTCAATAATAATTTACAGTCATTTTCGATTATCCAATTTCACACAACGCATCATATTCCCTTTGAGCATCGTATGCGCGCAATATAGATGGAGAGAGATATTGGTGGTTTCTATCGCAATGTTGAAATTTGTCTGCCATCAGATAACTTTGTCCCTGAGAGTTGGTAGAATTGACTTTCCCCAGTAATAATGCACTGTCAATTCGAATTATCCACTTCCACACAATGCATCATATTCCCTTTGAGCATCATATGCGCACGTAAGCTTTGACTGCAACTGAAGTGCTTAGCGAGCTTCACGCTTTTCGAGCTTAGAGATATTGCCCTGCTTGCTTTAGTAATCGGGTATAATCCCACAATGGGAAGCATGTTCTTTACGCCGGAAGTCTGGCACTGGGACTACCACGGAGCGTTGTATCATGACTGACGTAAACTTCCGCCTTCTGTCCGAATGGACTTCCTGGATGTGTGGCGGCTGGCCGAGGGTAGTTTTCAGGGATACCCCGCAAAGATTTTCAGTTTTAAAATCCTTTTGGGATTATTTTAATATGGACAATAAAAAATATACATTCCTAATTCAACAAATAATGTATTAACACTGCATAGGCCAAGCGGTGTGCTCTTTGGCTCCAGACGAGGGGGGTTGTGGCTTCAAATCCCTACATTGTCAAAACAAAATTGAGGTTTTTAAAATATTGCGCATTATCAGAGTAGACTTTCAACGATTAGGTTTTCATCAATATTTTTAGCTTTTGCAAGGAAACATCTACAGAAATAGAGAAATCTGCTACAAAATTATAGCAAAACGCTTCAATACTATCATTGGCAACACTTTTCTACCTTTATTTTTAATTTTAACTTTATTATAATATTTAATTAAATAAAAACAATATTAGCGAAACCCAATCGAAAATGTGGAGACAGAAAAATCAGAAAAAGATGTTGACACCTGAGGTGCTTTCGTGGGGTGAGTTTTGCTAATATTGTCTTCATTTTATTAATTACCTATATTTTTGTAGTTTTTACGATTTAACTAGTTAAAGCGTCCGGCGTTTTCCGGATTTTACACATAATTTTTTTGAAATCAGAGGTAGCCTGCAATTTTTCAATTATTTTGAATGTCAAATGTGCAAAATTTAAAGAAGTATCGTAATTCTGCTTTAAGGGATGGACAAAGAGGTGGGGGGTAGTTTTTAAAAATTTCTTGTAGATAGCAACCTTCTTTCTGTTTTGAAGGTCAATTACGCAAAATTTCAAAACTGTAGATTTGTCTGAAAAACAAACACATCATCCCACACCGGACACACTCTCTTTTATAATTATTAGAAATTTTGAATATTATTTTTTTTTATTTATGCAGAAAGCACAGTAAATAAAAATACAGCATTACAATTTTAACTGGAGAATTTGGCTGCATCCTACCTACTTCTCACAGATTGACTTACATAATTCGATATGTAAAATATAAGGATAAAGTTTTTAAAAATTACAGCGCTTTTCAGTAAACCCGCAAAAATGGAAAAAAAATGGCAGAATACAAAAGAATTTTCCTCTTTATAACGCGCCAGATTTAAATGTCCGAGTTAAATTTTCCCCACAGGAAAAACTAAACCCTTTCACACACTTCCTCAAATGATCATCTAGTCAATCCACGCTATGCAATTGCACTATATAAGTATAATAAATACAAAACAATACAAGAACAAAATGTCAACCTACCAGAGACCAAATGGGAAAATAATTCACCGACTCCAGATATTTTCATATCAGAGGGTTCGGCTCTGTGGAACTCCTAATTGGACCTATAAATCCTACTGATCCCTCAATATAAATATTTATAAAATCTTTTGTAATCCTACATGTATTTAAAATGACTGACTTTTGCATTTTTATATATAAATTCTTTGACAAATCTAATATGCCTAAATTTTGAATGAGAGAGCTAGGTATAATGCCAGTAGCCAAAATAACAAATGGATATATATTTATAGTCTGAGAATGCCAAATTCTTTAAATCTCATTTCCTAAATCTGTACATTTTCTTATTTTTTCAGAAACATATTTTTCAATATTACAGGAATTTGGAATAGCTACATCAATGATATAAGTTAAAAATACAACATTAAAACATTAACTGGAGAATTTTTTATTCATTGATAAAACACAAGTAATTTGATTAACTAATAAGCATAATCTCTATTCTCTCATCTATTCCACCCCAATGGTCCGAGGTACTAGATATCCCTTGCAATTTTCTCCAGCTGTCTGCGAAACAAAAACTCCGCTATGAATCATTCTCTTAATTAGCAAATTACAGGTGTAACTTTTTCCATTGCCGTCATTTATCTAGCTTATCCCGGCGGCTGGGGGAGGGGGTTGTAGGAGGGGTCCGCGACCAAAAACCTTCTGTGGGGGAGGATTAGCCGAGACAACCTTAAGATCGAAGCGGTGTTTTCTACGGAAGAACAATGCAATGTAATAATAAAAGATCTGCTAGAACACGGATCGGAAAATTATATATTTTACTAGTTGAAGTCCCCGGCATACACCACCAAAAATTGTAACGTCCACAGCAATATTGAAAATGTAAGGGTAGGCTATTAAAGTTAAAATTCAAGTTTTGTGAAAGTCCTATTCAAGATCTCTTTCTTATCCAAGTGCTGTGTAATAACCGGCAAATGATGAAATAATAACAGAACGTTAATAGAACAAAGTCAAATATCCCATTTAAGATTTTTGTTATAATTTTATTTACCCATCCGCTTGTTAAAAAATTTGCTTTTTACTACACCGTTATTTCAAAATTTCATTTTGAAAATAGACGAGAATGTAAATGGTAGAAGAAGTCGAGGACGCCCGAGGAAGACATGGCACGATCAAGTGAATCAGATACTTGAGTCGGGCCATATTAAAAGTCAAAATAATAGAAGAGTATGTATAAGACGATGTATGGATGTGAGTGTGGCAAAGAGTGTTTGCCAAGACTGAGTTGTTAAGCGGTTCGTCCTCTCTGCCTACCTCTGCGGGGAAACGACGTGGTAGTTAGTTAGTTAGTTATATAAAAATTGAAGATTAGACAAACATGGTAAACATTACGAAAAAAAACTGACGATTCGACAAAATGGCACTGATCTGTAAGCGTTTAAAATAAAAATAACGTTATTTTAATGTTTTTAGTCTAAAATAACAAGATTCTTCTTTCATGAAGACATAATATAAATAAACAATTAAAAATACATGAAGAATAAACAAATTTACATTAATTTGACCTTTTAGTATCTTGGGTATTTTTCGTTTTCGTACATGAAGTGTGAGACGAAAGATTTTTATGGACGGCTTTTAGGACGATCGTCGATGACGTACTCATATATATACGATCGCTCCCTGTGACTAGTATATGCTTTCCTTATCTAAAAACATACTTAAATTTATGATTCTTACAATTACTTGATTGTTCCGTGTCTTTCCGAGAAGTTCACCACTTATATTTCCATTCGTTTGCACACCATACAATTCTCACGCATGTTTTATTCCATAAATAATTAATTACGTGTAAACGAGTATTACCTAAATTATATTCGAATATTATTCAGACACATGGCATGACTCAAGTATTTCGATCAATTGATCCCTCTAAATTCCTAATATCTCTTACTCTCCTAAAATTCCTTCATCC
Organism: Limnephilus marmoratus; assembly: GCA_917880885.1. Taxonomy (NCBI): domain Eukaryota; kingdom Metazoa; phylum Arthropoda; class Insecta; order Trichoptera; family Limnephilidae; genus Limnephilus; species Limnephilus marmoratus. The sequence continues at coordinate 41,058,192 of OU862922.1, read as the reverse complement.
ACCAGATATCTAATTTTTTACCTCCATCATACAAACCAAAGATTTGGAAGGATATCACCAGCCACAAATATCAAATTCCATTAAATCCTCTACAGGACAGATCTGACCGGAGCGTCCACACAATATTTAAGTTTTTTTTTTCCATACTGCGGAGACATGTACTGTTATTCGTCATTGGGAGGAGAAATAATTATTCTTCTTTATAGATTTCTATTATTCTTTCTCATCAGAAATAATTATTGTTACAAATATTTATATTTTATTCCATGGATGTTATCCAAAAAATTAACAAATTGTGTGATTACAAATTGGCGGATTCTTTCTTCGACAATAAGGAACTCCAGTGAAAAATATTATGGCTTTAAAAAAATATGTTCATATAGACCAATAAACGCTGATTCTGAATATATAACTTTTATTTCATAATATTAAACGCAGAGTTTTTAAAAAATTATTAAAAAGTGCATTTTTAAACCTCTCCTGAAAACACAGCGTTAAGTTGGCATTACTGAAATGGTGAATGGTGACGTCACGCGTCACACTCACCCACTGTCACCTGGTGATCGCGTGTATTGACATTTGAATTTCATTTGAAATGACATTTGAAGTGTACATATTATGCAATTCAAAATTTCGTGTTTTTGGTTTATTTTCATACTGTTTATAGAGATTTAGATAAATAATAGTTATTGTGTTTATTGAAACATAATTTAGGCCCTCAACAATTTACGAAAGGGGCTATATTTGCGGACAATCTGGAATAAATTTTGCCTATTTGAGGTTAAAAGTCGTGTCATATTTTGACATTGTATTTTCAAGTTGTTTTTAGTAAAGGGATACAAGCTATTACGCAATCGTCATGCAGTGTATATAAATGCCAGTTTCTGTGTATGTTATACATAAAACAATGTACAAAATCACGCCTGAACCGACAAAATTGAAGAACGATATCACTTGTATTTGCAAAGATGATTCATTATTTTTATATTGCACTTTGTTAAAATACAATAACAGTAGCGGTGAAATGTGGACATTTTACCAATGTTTTTCTATATTAAAAGCAGTTAATCTTAAATAAAAAACGCCTCAATTTCTCACAAAAGTCATTGAGTCATCCTATCACATCCTATCTTAATTTTATTCCGCCATTTTCTTAAATACAAAATCAGGGATGCTCTGCCCAAAAAAATTATTTCCTTAGATTTCGAAGTGAAATTTCCCTAGAATTTCACATTAACGCAATTACCTACGTAGCCACCTGATTGTGTAACACTAATCCTGTTATATGTTAATTAACATGATTAATTAATTGGAAAGATATCGGAACTTGGTAAATATACTAATAATACTGTGTTTTTCCAAATAAAGCACTTTTTGCAACGTGAAGTAATAATTTAAAAGTACGAATGCACTCACCACTGAATTAGAAACTGAATTCCAAATAAAAAAAAAACACTTTGCAAAATAAAAATTAACCACAATCACCAAAAAAACAGAACTTAAAACATAAATTAAATTTTTTTTCAGAGGTCCCATTTATCTTTTTAGATACATATAATATCATTTTGAGTTGTCAGTGTTAAAAATAACATTGCAAGTAAGTACATGAACAATAATTAAGATTCATAAGAATTCCAAAAAATATATATGTATACGTATATAATATATATATATGTATATATATATAAAATAATACCAGTAATATTGTCATATGTAATAAACATTTTGCCAGAGTTCGAAATTTCCCTAGATTTTGTCCTGATTTCCCTTATCCCTAAAAAATATTTTTCTCCCCTAGATATAGGGAAATTTCCCTCGACATAATATCACTGATACAATATGACAACTTGAAGGCAAATAAAATATCGGTGGGTGAAGACCATATCACCATATTAACAATTTACCATAGATATGGTGCTTTTCTGATGGTCTAGAAAAATTAAAACTTTGACAATTATTTTAACTATTAAAACTAACTATAAAAATAAAAATAAAAATGCAGTTATTTAAGTTTGAAGGTCTTTATTCATTAAAAAAAATAAAAAAATTGGACTGGAGTTCTCTATTGAAGGTTAAAAAAATATTTTTCCATATTATTTATTCTATAAACGGCAAAAAAGTGAAATCACAGTTTTCTTACTAATTCCCTAAACAAAAGGAATTCGTTTTCTAAATATCGAATTCTTTCAAAATTAAGGTCGTTTTAAAATGTCTCGACAAGTTTTTTGTTAACAATGTTTGATATTCATATTTTTTTTATTTAGAAATGTCAATGTTTATTTTAAATACAAAATCTCAAGGACAATTTTTAGCTGAATCCTAAAATTATATTTATTTTGGTGATAACTTTAAAAATAAGAAATAAACAGCACATTTAAAAGACAACAATAAAAAAGAGATAAAGTATGAAACTTCACCGTGTCCTTGGGACTTGTAGGTAAAAATATTTTAATGACCAAGAGGTTAATTATATGCCACTATAAGTTGGGAAAACATAGACTAAGGAATAATACAAGATGTATCCTGGGGGCGTGTTTCTTGATTCAATTATATGCCCAATTTGTGCCTATAATTCCATATAAAACTAGGTTTTAGAAATTCAAATGGGATGGAGATCTACAATTTTAGGCGAGTGATACGGAGACGGAACACTGGGGGTTTGGGCAAATGGGACATTTGCTCTATTTAAATTTGTGTGTAAGGTACTTCTAGAGTTACATTCTTTATTCTTTGGTGAAAAAGCTGTTAGCGTAGTTTAAACTCTCAAATAATCATTAACATGAAGGAAAATATTACTCAACAAAAGTGTTACGAAAAATATTATTACTAAAAAACATTACTCAATAATATAGGTACACCTAAAAGCATTCAAATATTTCATAAAAATTACTACAAAATGAATCTTAACGTTCGAACCAATGTGAACTAGGTATCTTTGAAATATAATTTTTTTTTTCAAAAAAAACTTACAGTAAAAAGTAAATATTTTATACAAAACAGATTATAACTTACAACTCAAGTAAGAATCGTGGCTCCCTTATCAGGCACAAGAGCCCCTCTTTTCTGATAAGGTATACATGACCAAAATTAATATTTTGTATATTAATACTTAATTTAATATTTTGTAAAATATATGTGTATATTATGTAACTCATATTTTTTAAATTACAATAAAAAAAAAATAATAATAATTTTATGATATAACTAGGGCAGACCCCCGAAAAATCATTATAATAATTGTAGGATTTATGATATTTATAAAAAAAATATTTGCCTCCGGATCATTGCCTTTCAAAAACAAACGTTGACAATTTTAAAGACTATCAGAAATTTAGCTTTCCCATTGAGTTAGTAAACTTGAAAGATTGCAACATCCGTAAAATATTTAAACAAAGGAATTACACATGTCAAATGAAGAATTATTATCTTTTAATTTGTATCTAACATTAAAACAAAAAATAGCTACATTAAGATCAAGTTAAAAAAATAGCTACATTCTTAGTATCAAACAAATTAAAACAAAAAAAGCTACATTAAGGACATTAAATGTTGGCTGAAGGAACTATCGGAAAATGAACTTACTTGTAGGTATACTTAAAACATCGTCATAGAAGTTTCTGGAAAACCTTATCCAGACAATGAATTAGTTAAACCATAGAAGTCGCTGAAAACTTATCCAAAGCATAGTCCCCCTCAGCACAGGATTTCCTGGTGAGGAGGACTACGAATATATTTTCTATTTTTTATATACCTAACACGTTTAATATAAAAATGAAAAAATAATAAATTTATAGTTACTAAATAAAAAAAATTGAAAAAATTAAAATACAATAATTGTGTGACCACTTTTATCGCTTGTCTGAATTATTTATACTGTTCCACAATTAGTTCAAATTTTCAATATTACACTTAAATTTTAACCAAATCAAAGTTCTACAGATCGTTGAACCGGAGTTACGGACAGAATCAAAACAGAAATTAGTATTTTTAATACAGAATTCGTGAGGGCTTTGTATAAGCTCGGGTTTACAGCATTTTACATAATTATTTTACACTATTCATTGTTAATTGGATAATGCGACAAAGATTTATTGCATTGTTTTGACTGTCGTATTTTGACGGCCTCATTAGTTCTGTTTTGACCATTAACTTTATTTTGAAGTCTAGATTATAACTGTTGACCTTATGTACAGCTGTCCTTGTAGAAAGGACAATAAGACCATTGACCATGTACACCAAGATGTCCTTATGGCAAGGTTACTGTATCCTATCAAAATTACCTTATTTCAGATAAATTCACTTCTTAGAGCTAAAATACCTAACGTTCCAAGCATATTTTAAAAGTCAATGCTTTTCTTTAAGAGTGCCGGAAAAGTTCCACAGTTCACCCCTATGACCTCTATGGTTCAAAAGAACCTTGGGAGTGCACTGTACTCGTGTGGCACCTGGTAACGTAGGAAGATATCCGACGCTTTCTCGAACTAGTTATCCTGTAATTGCTTTTGAGAAAACAATTGATTTACACGATTTTATCGACTCCAGGCGATAATTGTAAAATGATTTATTTGAAACCTGATTATGGCTTAGTACAATGATAAGTTTTGCTATTAACCATTTGGTTGTGCGTTTGATTTATGTTTTCATTTACACCTATGTGCTATACCACGAACCGCTGGAGCAAGTAGAACTGCGGTGTTCTCAATTGGGAGATTGTATGATAAAAAGAGTGGAGAGGGACAGGAGATGGGTTATAGATAGGGAAAGGTTATGAAGTAGGTATCTGGCTAGTAAGATCTATCCTTAAATCTTTAAGGTAACCATGGCAAAAGCCATGACAAGTAATTTCAGTGCCGGCAGCCCGGGCGTTTATTTTATTTTTGATTTACGTAAATGGTTTCCATCACCGCTCCTCATTTTTTTTTACATCTCCACACAGGAAAATAATTTCCCTCAGGGCCTGTGCCATCTTTGGGGATGCTGTGTGGAGGTTTTTTAAGGAAAGGAAGGAGAGGAGCATTCTGGGAAGAAAAAAGGATTGAGGGGTGGGTAGTCTGGGGTTCAGTGCGTCCTGGTCATCCATTCCATTTGATTTGGGGTACTGTTTTTATAACTGGTTCTATTGAGAGAAAAAAAAGTTGTCTTAAAGTTGTTTTGGTAAAAATCTATTATAAAATACAAAATAACACTAAATGATAATTTTCTTCACGACAAAACAGCTTAATCAGGTGTCAAGTCAATACGGAAAAAAATACTTTACAAGTAAGAATATTTCATGCTTAAGGATAACAAATTGATCTTGGAGCCAATTTTGGTAAAAATCGTGCATTTTTCTCTCGGCTTCTCGAAATGATTACTCACATAAAATGGCTGACAGTGGTGATGTTTCTACCCTCTCCCTATCCCTCCCTGCCTTCCCTAGAGGGAGGGATGAGGGGTTGCTAAGGGATGATGAGAAACAGATCTCCTAACACGTGGCAAGTTCCAACCCCCGTACTTTATAGTGGTTGGAGAGAGGGGTCAGATATATTGGTATTTATCAAATTATAACGCCTTGTTGCATACTGTTTTCTATTTTACTTGTCAGTTATTTTTCAAGAAAAAATTAATCGGTATTCATATATATGTTCAAAGAAAATAATGTAGAAATCCACCAAAATGCTTTGTCACAAGCGCGGTAAAAACTAAACGACTTTTGCAAAACAAATCACAATTGCTGATGTGCAATGTGTTTACATTATTTTCTATGATTTACATGACCTGAAAAATAACTTCACACACTTCCATGTCATCTAAAGAGATGATAGATCTGTAAAAGGAGAAGGAGTGAAGTGGGCCTTGAAGAGACCATTTTGTAAGACAGAAGGAAATAAGGAAGTCAGTGATTCATCTGACTCTTTCTCTGGGTTCCATGAAAACTCAGAATCAACTCAACTCAACACCTCATTAAAAAGTCATTAAACTAAACTGAAACTACGCATAACCTAACCTAACACACATTTAATCAATTAATTTACTTTTATTTGGTATCGCCGCCTCGGGAACCATTTATTGGATAAGCAACACCTCTGCCATATGTGACCCCACGTGGTTCACTGCATTTGGTGACTTAGCAGGGGTGCCCGAGTTCATGGGGTGTCAGGATCTTGGCGGCGGATGCGTCTGCTCACCCTGCTGCTCACACAGGTTAGATCGGGAGAGACTGGTTGAGGGAGATCACTCTCTCGGAACGTTGCCTTGCACCGCAGTGGTAGGGATAGATTCATACGTCCGTCACTCCTGGACACACTGACTCCCAGATTCCTACCCACCACTCATATATTTTTTTATTCCCCAGAACTTCCTCCCCTTCCTTTCCCTAAAAAGACCCTCCGCACAGCATCCCCAAAGATGACAGAGGCCATGAGGGGAATTATTTTTCTCAGGGCCTCCTGTGTGGAGCAAAAGTTTAAAAAAAAATCTATTTTCCATCACTTTGACTTTTTAAACTACCGGTAGAACAAATACTGCTATTCGATCGTGAAGATAGTATGTACGTATAATATCAGTTGCCCTTACCAAATATTTTAAGAAATTTCAAAATTTCTCTATTCTGTTTTTTTTACTCCTCCCAAAAACATAATTTTCTTCGACTCTTTTACGATGTTGTTATTTTTTGCTCAAAGTATTACGCTTGATTAGCTGAAATAGTAAACAGAAATGGATAAAAACAACTCTTCCTTTTCTAAGTTAATTTCCGACAAAGTTTTTACATTTCAATTCCGTTGTAAAAACAGAAAAAAATATTAATGAGCTCCCAGAAGCATAATACTAACAATAAAACTCGGAACTGTTTCTACCTTTCAACCTTTGTAGATATTATTCGCCGGGAAAATGTTTTCGAAACAATTTTAACTTGTAAGACCGTAGTCCTCTTAACAGTTTCTTTAGTAAGTTAGATTAACTTGCTCCAATAAGTAAGATAGTAGGGAAAATAGTAACCTAAGAAGTAAGACGTTGCATTGGAGATAATTTTAAAAAATTGCATGCGGATAACTTCCAATTCATTCGTACATAACTGAGTTTGTTGAGCAAAGTGTGCTTTTATTACGGTTACTGTAATGCTTGACGGCATAAACAAGGCAATAAACATATGTTCCTTATTATCACAATAATGCTGTATCGCATTATATAATATTATACAGGTTTTTTATTTTTATAACATCTTATATGTTCTACATATATCGGGCAAACAGGTAGGGCATTCTCAACTAGATTCAAAGAACATATAAGATGTTATAAAAATAAAAACACCTCTTCAAAATTCGCCGAACATCTCTTAGTGAATAATCACGTTCCACTTAAAAATAACCAGCCAAAACCATTACATATAGAACAAAAGGGTTTTCCATTAAATTTGCTTGAACAATTAGAAATCAATAAACGAACGAATGACCCCAACATAACGCTAATTAATAAAGTAAGGAAAATTATTTATTCCCCACTACTTAGTATGTTTACCAAACCTAAAAAAAATAATGCACTTAAATGAGTCATAGCAATAACGTCATTCTAAATCAATTAAGAAAACCCTTACACTTAGTGCAAGGCAAACCAAAGGGAAATACTCCGTTTCCCACATTAGCACTCTCTCAATTAGTGTCTCGACAAATTGGTTCAACCGGTAATAAATCAACTTAGACACCTTCAAAAATTGACATTTAAAATCTTATAAATAAGTCGTCCGAACGTGGCTTCACCACATTTTGAAAATGACCTTACAAGTCGAAAACGCTGTAACTAAAACACTAACCAAAAAACTTGCAGAACTCGATAATAACATTATCAAATTTAATTTTAATTAAATTTCTAAAAATTATCTTGCATATCTCTCTCACACCGTGACGAATCCGTAGACTCTCATGATACTACCAGCCGAGAAGATAATTTTGAAAGTATGGAATAAACAAGGTTACAAGTTACAAGGATAATATTAAAGTGTTACAAGGATAATATTGTTAATCCAAAAATTCACTCGTACTTGGTTTGCTTTTGTTTTGATGGTGCAATAATAAATAATAACTTATAATGGTGCAGCTCTTTCGTACATACTAAATATTAACAGTAAAAAATGAGACAAACGGTGAACGTATGTCTGCACCCGCCCAAAGGAAACATTCAATCATTATCATACATCTTCCCCACGTATAAAGAAATTGTACCTTGGACGAAACAGGCACACGTATTTTGTATGTCTCATAAACAATATTTAATGTGTAAGATAGAGCTGCAGCATTATAAAGAAAAGGAACCTATGTATGTTTATTGACTTCTTCGCGTCTCGGTACTGTAACCGTGAATCGTCACAGTCATAATTATAAAAGCGTTCATTGAGTGTGCTAGTTTTTTATCGCTAAGTCGCTTATTTTTAAATTGTTCGTATCAAAAAGGAAAAAAAAGCATTTAACATATTTATGAACATAATTTAATTTTTTAAAGTTAAGTTATTTTTTCAGAAATTTAGAAGTAGAGGCATTGTTTATACCGAGAAACATTTCTTTATGTTTTGCTTTTTAGATGTAAGACTCCTTCCATTATTAGAAAATTTATGGAAAGACGGTCGGAAAATTTCTCTGATATTATCAGAATTTTCTTTTCACAGAATGAAAACATTCCACTGAATCTGGAATAACATAGCGAGAGGTTTTTAAAATATAGTTCAGTGTATTAAAGTACTTATCTACAATAGAGAGATCTTGGAATTTAGAAGGAAGAAAAGGCTGATACAGTGTTTTTTACTATACCAAATAAACATACCTACTTATAATTCATAAATAAATAAGAGGGTTTATGGCGGCGTGACGTTTTTCTCGAAATAATTCAATATATTCATTCCGAGATTGACGAAATTTTGCACACTTGATCTTCAAAATAAGAGGAAGGTGACTATCTACATATATGAGATATCGAAAAACCACCTCCGTTCCCCCGTTCCCACCCCTAAGCAGAATTTATTACTTCCTGACGAAATTTCGCATACCTGATTAACCGCCGAGAATTTAAATTTCGTCGAACGATGATCTTGCGATCGTATCCTTGTATCTGTACAGGGCGGTTCCGATGAGAAAGCTTAATTATTTTCCATACCAGCATTTTAACATAATAACTCAATATCGATTTTATTTCATTCAAAATTTGCTTTGATGTAAACCTTCATTCAAAAATGCTCAAACCAGTGATAAAACTATTAAAATAATGTACTTTTTGTGATTATTTTTTGAACGAAAGTATTTATAAATTTTCAATAATGTCTAAGCAAAATGAGAATACAATTTTATTTTTTGGTTTTCAGTTTATAAGACCGTAAATAAATAGACAAACTGAAGTATTTTTGTCACAAAACAAGGGCGCAGATATTTTTTTATGATTTTATTTGACCTAAAATTAAAATTCTGAAAAGTGGCTGTCCCAAATAATTTATTTGTTTATTTTACTGCATGATGTATGATTTGAATATAATACAAAAGTAAAATACAAAATTTTATATTGTTTGAAAATTTAACAAATCTGCCAACGACCTACGGTAAACCCTTATTGAACTAAAAATAAAAAGATTTTCTCAAAATCTCAAAACTAGATAAAAGAACAGTGTTTCGAAATCAATTTATATTTTTTTGCGGAAAAGAGTCAATACGTCTAAAATATGATTTAAAATCGACATATTTCCGATACGTACTTATTTATTTATATACATTTTTTTTGAAAAATATTTATACTCTCAAAACACTCTTGAAATTGTGCATTTTGATTTACACGAATCTTTGTAACTATTAATTACAATCTTGTGGTAGTTTCAGCGGTTTAGCAACACAAATACTAAGCAGCATTCGCAACCCTTAGCATATTCCCTCAAGACGAATTCTTACACCCCTTGCAGCCAGAAATTGAAAGCTTTCAACGTTATTTCTCTTGGCTAGCGCGCTTGGCTGGCACTAGCGGGTAATTTTATTGCTCGGCAACTAACTTATAACGCGATGTTATTTTTGTAGGCAAAACCTTTTACCGGCAACCTCGTTAAACTACAATGAACGTGCTCCAAATTGATTGCAGCGTCTTAAAGGGAAAGCCTTCTGGTTAGAACTGGAATATTTGCTGCTCAAAGAAAAGAAGCAGCCTTTTATAAGTCGTGCATTTTTTTTATGTACTTTATTTTAAGCACCCTAAAGCTAAACTACCAAAGCAGTTTGCCAGCAGGTCAATTTAACGATATAAATATAACTCTAAAAGCACACACGTCATATAACAAGAAACCACAATATAGCGTTCCATGAGAGTTGGTTCGGTGACAATTAATCCCCCGACATTTAGTTCGCAGACCGTTAATCCCCTCGATAGTTGATCCACTATAAGATTATTTCTTCAATTATATTCAGATGGTGTCAGGTTTGTCTGGATCTTAGCGGCGGATGTGTCACTTCCACCAACAGCGTGGTAGGCTGGGTCGGGAGAGACTGGTTGAGGGAGATCTTGTGACCTCTCCAGCAGGACTCCCCCGGAACATTGCCTTACATCGCAGTGGAAAGGATGGATTCATTCGTCCGTAACTCCTGGGCATAATTATCCCCAAATTCCTACCCACCTCTCATATATTTTTTCTCCCAGAATGTCCTCTCCTTCCTTCCGACATTGCAGATTTTCCCAAAACTTGAAATTTTCCCAAAAGATGAACGATGGCTGGCCAATTAAAAAAATATCTTTCAAGTCCTTGTCCCGGATAGGCTAAATAAATTGATTAAAGAAAGAATTTAGAAATTTGAAAAAGCATAATCAATTTTATCAGAAGTATGGAAATATTGAACTTTCAAAATGCTTATTACATTGGTTTGCTTCACGAGAAGTGTATTTCACAGTACTGTGAACTGTACATCTTTTTATTATGTGCACAAACTGTAAAGATGTACGCGGTAAGAATCTTTTTTAATTTTTTATTACTGTATTCTCGCTGAGGAATTATTGCGCGTTGTTAATAGATTTAATTTATTAAGTATTGTCTAAGTGAGAGCTTGGCTAAGAGAGAGTTAGACTTACGACAACTCGTCGCCTCAGTTCTTATTTGTCCAACAAACCATTTTAGTTTTTGTTCAATCTCCACTTTAAAATTCAAAATAAAGTATTAAAAACAAAAGTTAATCACTTTACTGAGAATTATTTAAACTAATGAGACCTTTAATTTTACGGAAATAGCTTTATCAAACACCTATCATAATGTTTTATTGAAATAATGACAGAAAACCTTTTCCTTCCGTAAAATTTTCAAATGGTCTGTTGGAATACCCTGCTGTCTCTCGTATATTCAGAAGACATGTTAGCAACTATTTAGTCCCTCTTTCAGTAATAAAATAACCATCACACGAGAGGCTAAAGATTGTGATGATATCCAACAACAGCGGTAACATTTTGTGGAAACAAGTCTTCTGGTTTCAGAAATCTGCCTTTGCTACTCCATCTTTACAACTGAACTGAGGAAACTCGGTTTCTTGCATCAATTTTGCATACAGAGAAAATATTATTGTAGCCTCATTATTTTAGTAATCATAAAAGTCTAGCTTTGTGTGCGACATTCTCTTTATAAACCAAACTGACATCATATCGGAATGAAATTGAAACTAAACCTGATTGACATTGAAGTGTATCCCTTTTGATTGGATCTTTAGAAAGATGGATGTTTTAACTTCATGCTACGCAACTATTGTCTAATCAATCACGTCTGACAATTCCTTCACAGACATTATTTCATTTTTATTTTTATTTTTTTTTTATTTTAAGTAAAACAAAACCTCTGGTTAAGCTGAAATGATCTTCGACCATGAATCCGAAGGCAGCTAGTTCACATCCGAGCGTTCGTAAATAGATTTATTTTATTATCTTATGTTATTTCAAAATATATTCATTAAAAATAATATAGGTATAGTACATCATTTGCGTAGTAGATACTTTCAATATCGGCCTGGTGAAAGACCACCATTTAGAATCCAGGAATTTAGCCGTATTTGGTGACCACATCTGAATATATGCCTTGGTAAGTAAAAAAGTCGCTGTGTTGGGGATCATTTTAGGGAAAAGGAGTGTAGGAAGTTCTGGAAAGGAAAAGTGTAATGAATGGGTAGGAATCTAGGGGTCAATGTGTTCAGGAGTGACTGATGTATGATGCATTCCACTGCTGTGCAAGGAGATGTCATAAGGTCTCCCTCAACCAGTCTCTCCCTGTCCGGCCCGCCATGCAGTAGGTGGGCAAACACATTCGCCGTCAAGACCTAGACCAAACCCACCTCCTAAACCGGGCACCCCTTCTAAGTTACCAAACGTAGCGAATCCCTTGGGATGACCTATGGGTTTTGGTTATGCAGTAAATGATATGGCGGCAGTACCCAAATCCGCCTCCCAAAATCTCGCCCCTCCCCACTACTTTCAGCCTCACAACATACCCCAATTTCGGATGCCATAGTATCACTTGTTCCAGACGGTTTGGAGCAGTTGGTCATTCAGTCATCCATTTTTCTTTGAAATCTTTTATTTGTTCCCAGAACCTGCAAAGCCTAAAAGTTTTATAGATGATTGTTAGTAACCGACATGACGCTGGCACGTGAAGTTAATCGTATCTAAGAGAAAAGAGCTATCTCATACTTTATTTACGGGACGCCTGTTTAAGGACGATATGTACAAAAACTTAACCGTTATTTATTATTTGTCTTTAAAAAATAACCTTTTGTGAAAGTCAAATAAAACCGTGAATAGGCGAAAACCAAAAGCCCGCTCAGAGAAAGGCAATAATTTATTTCTTTGAGTTGACATATTTTTTTCTTGAGCTGTGTACGAATACACGAAATCCCGAAAGATACGTTTCGTGGATTTAAAAAGAATTTTCTCAATTCTTTTCCAACATTCCCTTATCAACTTGCCAGAATAGTGAGAGGAGAAAATGTAGATTTCACAATTTAATGAGTCGAGTACAAGAGAACTCGTTAGCAAGGAACTTTATGTCTTATGAATTCTTAAGAACTGAGTAGTGTGGAATTATTAATTATGCATTCCGGCAAACAGACGTGTGAGAGCTTTACTCAAAGTCGTAACTTTGAATGTTCTAAACATTGTTCCACAACATTTTAGATGAGTTCTCCAACCCTTTAACGCTATGATATTAAACCATTTGAGCAGTTCGTAGTCTATTTGTTCCATACTTGTACTTGCAATAATTATACTTACAAAATTACGTACATATATGATCAAAATAAATGTTTTTTGATTTACGTGAAACGAGTAACAGTCAGCAAATTGAACTAAGCAAACATCATAATTATTATCAAACAGTGTTATTAGTCTTGCGTCTGCATGGATGAATTTGAAAACCCGGCTTTGAGTGCATAATAATATTTGTATGGCGCAGTTTTGTGTCATTTCACTTTAAGTGCGCATGTCTGCCGCCGCGCCGTACGCGCCGCACCATATAAACATTTGTGTACGTGTAATTTCAAACAAAGCTACTGTCTAAATTCGAACATAAACTTAGCTAGGACTCACACCTCTCCAAATGATAATGATTTAAAGGTTTAGGTAGATTTGATATAATAAGTTGGAAAAATTATCCATAGATGTCAGAAGGTGCAAATTTCCCTCCAGTCAAAGAGTTAAGTTATAAAAAGCTCGGTTTTAGGTTTTTATACCTCTTCCCTTCACTTCTCTTCACCATACCTTCTTAACAAGTAACTCCTTGGTCTGTCTTGGGTAGTTTGGGGTCTCCTGAATATTCACAATGTAAATTTATCAGTCAAGTTTAAGTTCATCAGATCTGGCCCTCTAGTATGATCGATCGATGTAGGTTTTATCGAAAATGTCGGTAACTTGTGATCGCTCCTGAGCACGACTGCAGGCCGCTAACGAATAAACAACAGTTTGCGTCAAATATATTAGGAACCCCAAGTCGTTGTGAACTATTGTTTGTTCGTTAGCGGCCTGCAGTCGTGCTCAGAAGCGATGACAAGTTACCCACATTTTCGGTAAAACCTATATCGATCGACCATGTTAGGGACCCTGGTCACTTCATTTCGATCGCCGCGCGCCGTCATTTCAATCGTAATTGCAATCTTATTTTCAGTCTTAATTTCTAATGTACATTCAATAGTAATTTCAATAGTCATTTCAATCGTAATTTCATTCTTATTTTCAGTCTTAATTTCTAATGTGCTTTCAATCGTAATTTCAATAGTTATTTCAATCGTAATTTCATTCTTATTTTCAGTCTTAATTTCTAATGTATTTTCAATCGTAATTTCAATAGTCATTTCATCCGTAATTTCAATCTTATTTTCAGTCTTAATTTCTAATGTGCTTTCAATCGTAATTTCAATAGTTATTTCAATCGTAATTTCATTCTTATTTTCAGTCTTAATTTCTAATGTATTTTCAATCGTAATTTCAATAGTCATTTCATCTGTAATTTCAATCTTATTTTCAGTCTTAATTTCTAATGTAATTTCAATAGTCATTTCAATCGTAATTTCAATAAACATTTCAATCGTCATTGGCGATTGAAGTGACGACGGAAATGACAATTGAAATTAATGAGAAACATAAATGCTGTTATTATAATTAATAACAAATGATTAAGTTTGTAAAAAATAGTGATTTCTTATTATTAAAATAATAAATTAAGTTTTGTGTTTCTTTCATGAATCAAACAGACTATATAAAAGTGTAATATAAAAGTGAAAATATCAAAACATAAACTTAAAAAATCTCAAAAAGTTTTCTCAATTATACGAGATAAATAAAATGTGATAGCCCACAACGAAATGGACCACGACCGTCAGTAAAAGTTCCAAAAATGATGTCACTCGCCAGGAAACTACCCCTTCTCCTGTCGTCCCTTGGAATTCTACTACTATGCAGTAAGTATATTTGTATATTTTCTTCTTACCACCCAAACAAATCTCATCTTTTCCTTAATCAAAATGCTGTGAAAATTTCATTAAGTTTTAATTAACTTCTGGTATTTCAAATGTTTTAAAACATCTGATTTTTTTTTAATTTGTCTGTGAATCCTTTCGAATGATTGATGAAAGTTTTAATGAGTTTATAATCTTTGGAATTCAATTATCGATATCTGCCAAAGTAATTAATCAATTTTTGTAGGGGGACATCCCTAAGACAAAATTAAAAATAAATGATTTTTTTCTTTTCCTCTGATCTATTTTTTTTTATTAATTATTTTTTGGTACAAACATTGGTAATTTTACAATACTTACAGATTTTTTTCTATATATACATTTAAAAAGTAGAGAATAATACAAATTAGCAGATTAACCAAAAAAATCCCACATAGGCATGGCCAGTTCTTGAGTATACTTATGTGTTTTTAAAACAGTTAAGAGGGCATTACCAGAGAAAACCAGATATATGTCATTTTCAAATCAGATTTAAGACGTATTGACTCTTTTCCACAAAAAAATATAAATGGATTTCGAAAGATTGTTCTTTTATCTAGCATTCGCATGTAATAAATTTTGAGGAAACTTTTTAATTTTTAGTATAATAAGGTTATTCCATAGGTCGTTAGCAGATTTGTTAAATTTTCAAAAAAGATTTTGTATTATAGGTACCACACCCATTTCAAATAATATAATCATGCAGTAAAATAAATCAATACATTATCTAGCAAACGCATGTTTTAGAATTTTAATTTTAGTTTCAATAAAATTATTAAAAAATATGTACGTACATGTGTTTCTTGATGAAAATTGGTCCATTTGTGTATTTATTTGCGCATTTACAAACTAATATATTTCAGATTTTTTTAGCATTCTTATTAAATTTAGACATTATTGAAAAATGATAAATACTAATAATCAAAAAATAACTACAAAAAGTATATTATTTTAATAGTTTTATCATCACGCCTTTCAGCAATTTTGATGAAGGTATAAATTAAAGCTAATTTGAATTGAAATAAATTCGATATTGGGTTATAATTTTAAAAAGCTGGTACGGAGAATAATTAATCTTTCTCATTGTAACCGCCCTGCACGATCGTAAGAACAACTTTCGACGAAATGTGGATTTTCGTCCGCTGGCTGGTTAAACGCTCTTAAAATTTACTCATATACATAAGTACATTATATCTTTGAAGAGATCAAAAAATAAAATTAAATAAACAAAAAATAAAATTAGTGCTTACTGAATTACAATTCAAACGACATGTTAATTACATCAGGTCGATGTGACATTACAGCAAGTAAGTGTTTGCATCAACGGTATTTATCCAAGACTTTATAACATTTTTATATTTGCTGTAGGAGGATATGTTTTTACGGTTCCATGACAGTTCATCCTGCGACAGTTCATCCGGCCGACAGTTCATCCTGCCGACAGTTCATCCTGCCGACAGTTCATCCCGCCGTCAATTCATCCGGCGACAATTCATCCTGACAATTCAACCTAACCTAACCTAACCTATAAGTATAAGTATGTCGTATTTTGTTATTCACGCATGCTTCTTCGGAGAGTCGAAATTATTGTTAGTAAAAATATTTTTACAGCGGATTTCCACTCAAGATGCCTTCAGATATAAGTATATCGATTTTGGTTGTACGGCCGTATATCCTCTTTGCATACTTACTTAATAAAAATCTTCTAAATGATCAGGCAGGATGAATTGTCGCCGGATGAATTGTCGGCGGGATGAACTGTCGGCAGGATGAACTGTCGGCAGGATGAACTGTCGGCAGGATGAACTGTCGGCCGGATGAACTGTCGCAGGATGAACTGTCGCCGGATGAATTGTCGCAGGACGAATTGTCGGGTCACCGTTTTTACATTCAATTTCTGCAGTCTTATAGAGAACATTATACATACTAGCCTAGTTTTACACAGTGGAACTTCCAATATATTATTTAACCTATGATAACTGATGATAGCCTAATCTCATTTTAACTGGACCATTTGGCATTTCATCTGTATTTTTTGTTGTTACGTTCCGACGACGTTTCAAGATGGTGGCCATTTTCACCTGTTATGCGCCGCAGTAACTGATATCTAGACACGAACCAAAAAACCTTTTCTCTGAATATAAGTGGCTATTCTAAGGAGAACGCTTATGTCAGATTGTACATAAGTGTACATGCAATTTTATTAATTAAGTAGGTATGTATTTAAGTACCCAAATATAAATCTTATGACTTATGAGGTTTTGGTTTGAAAATAAAAATTGAAACTACATTTTTGGACGCGAGGCCTACTGTTCAAGGAAAATAGTAAAGTTTTATATTAAAACTAGCTGATCCGGCGAACTTCGTACCGCCTCAGAATCAAAAACTGTTGTCAACTTATTAGCTGAATTGATCTAAATTGTTTCTCCCTGCGTATCCTTTCCCCTCTCGCATTCCCTCTCCCTCTCCCCACTCCACTTCTCCCCTTCCCCCGTCCCGCTAACCCCCCTTCCTGAGTTCCTTTCTCCCCTCCCCCCTCCCTCGGTTCACAGTTCAATATTATACCCCTTACAATATTGCTGCAGTTCTTTCAAAATAGGAGAATTCGTTCCATACAAAATGTATGGGGAAAATAATTTTCTTCGGAGTGGAACACCCTTTACTTTTAGGGGTATGAAAAATAGATGTTGGTCGATTCTCAGACCTGCCAGATAAGCACACAAAATTTCTTTAAAATTGGTCCAGACGTTTCGGAGGAGTATGGTAACAAACACCGTGACACGAGAATTTTATATATTAGATGTATAATATGGTGTTAACGGTTAGGTTTGCAGCACGTTTTAATATGGCACACCCGAGAATTCTTGAAGAAAATCTAATTACAGTAAAGGTACACTAAAGGAATTTGCCTAATTTTATGCGGTCCATCAACCATTAAACTCACAAACCTGAAGTGGTAAGCGCTTTATTTGAAAATAAATTGAATTCAAAGAATACAAACATAAAAAAATGGAGCAGATCAATGAAATTCACAGGTAACAGAGGCTAGTGATAAATGCTGGTTATGATAAACCTTGTAAACATATACGATTTTAGATTTTCACGGCCAAAAATTATTTTGTTATTAGTTTTTGGGGTATTATGTACATTGTGAACAATGTGACAGACAGAATTGCTAGGCTATTGAAAAAAGATAGCATCAAGACTGTCTTCGGAACCACGACAAAAATACGAGACTTTTTGAGGCCTGCAAAGACCAAGTTTTCTCTGGAAACAGATGGAGTGTACAAACTCAGCTGTTCTGGATGTGACAAGGTTTATGTAGGCCAAACAGAGCGGACGATCTCCAAAAGGATATCAGAACACTTTCGTGCCTGTAAACTTGGCCACTCTGAAAAATCGGCAATCGCCGAGCACTTAATCGAAACCGGCCATTACTTTGGATTTGTCCCTGAGGTCCTGGGAAGACCCAAAACTCATAGAGCGCGCCTGATTACGGAGGCAATTGAAATTCTCAAAAATCCTATAAATATTAATAGAGACGACGGAGCTAAGCTCAATAGTTCTTGGTATCCGGTAATTGACGGTTACATCAAGGAAAAACCCAAAAAAACATGTTGAAGTATATTGTAGCGCCAGCTCATAGAGGAGTGGAGCTGGCGACACGGTATCGCTCCTAAGTAGACAAGCACAAACATCACCCCTAACTACTACACATCTGCCCTGATGATGGACACTGCAACGCTGTCCGAAACGTTGGCTAAAGAAGGAGGTAGCGTAACACGGCATAATATCCCAAAAACTAATAACTTGTAAACATATTTTAAATCCCAAATTTCTTTTTTATGAGACTATTGTGTTTTTAGCCAAAACATTTTTATTTACGATTTTTCTTTATCTTAATTTAAGTTACCAGCCGCTACTCCTGTCAATATGTTTTTGTTTATTGGCACTACATTAGCTTGGAGCTTGTAAATAGCACCAAACTATGCTGGCATTCTACCTTTCAGAATATTGAAAGGAATTTACTCCGCCGGGTAAATATATGATAAACTTCCAAATGGACACCTCTCACAATTATTTTATGTTTCTTGGTAAATAAATTAGGAGTCAGGAAGACAATATTCATAATGATAATCGTAGGTGATTTAAATTCATGTCACAATAAACTAATTGAATTTTAAACTCATTTAGTCAAAATGGACATTAGAATCCAATTATGGAACATTAGAATTGCATATTATAATCCAAGAAAGAACCATCTGTGATGCATTTCAACAAGGGCTATACATTTACTGCAACTTCAGATCATGATAGCTTTTTGTTTGACAAACCCCCAAAGGGCTCACAAACTCCAACGGCTCGGAGGGCTTTGAAGCAAAAAATGGACGGTTACCTCGAGAGTGTTTTCTCTTGGGGTAAAAATAATCTCGTTGAATTCAATGTTTCAAAGACCCAATTATGTCTGATTACGTCTAAATTTTTTTTTACATTAACTCCACACAGGAGGCCTTGAGGAAAATAATTTCCCTCTGGGTTTATGTCATCTGGGATGCTGTGTGGAGGGTCTTTTTGAGAAGAGGAAGGAATGAACATTGGTATTGAAGAGACCCATGCTGTAGGAAGGAGGAAACCCAGAGGCCGGCAAATCATTCCACGGCCGAGCTGTTGAACATAAGAACGAGTCGAAGAAACGACCCGTTTTCATGTGACAAATGTCAACCGTGTACAAATGTTGGGCACAGGTTTGGCGTGTTTCCCGACTATGCACCGGTGCCGAAGGGATCAATGATGCTAGTTCCTCTGAGCATCTTCCATTGTAATACCGGTAGAACAAGAATAGCATTCCCACCCGACGCCTATGCTCTAAAGATTGCAATCCGTCTGTTAAGATGGGAGAATCTATCAAACGAACCGCCCGTTTCTGCACAGAGTCGAGGGTATTTTCAGGTAATTTGGAGCTCCAGACCAAAGGTGGCTGCCAAATTCAACCGTGGGGTGCACAAATGGATCGAAATGGAAACCTAGCCTCCTTGTGAAACTCTAAGTGACCAGCTCAGATATAAGGGCTCCATCGAAGCCAGAGTAAAGCCTCCCAAAAACTGGGCTTACTGTAGACAAGAGTGGGGAGACTACGAAACACTTTTTTATCAATCTGAAGGATGATTTTTTCCATACTTTTGTCATCGAATTCCAGTGCACCTTTTCCCACACATTTGATCGTCTTATCAGTATTTGTGATTTCTTCTTCGGAGTCGCTAGATGGCGCTTTATTTTGTATTTACTTTTGCCTGTTAATTTTGTAGTGGTTTGAAGATTGCATATTGATTTTACAAAAATACATAATTTTTTTTTGATTTCGTAGGATTCGACCCTTAGTCAGCTGAATGTCTGGCCGCTTAGGTTCGTCAGGCGCTTTATACCACTAGACTAAAGAAGTCTTATGGGACCGTGGATTTATCGTATTGGAACCCATTACCCGTGAAATAAATAAATATGTTATTGCTATCTCATTCTGACGAAGGTAAATCCTATAGATGTCTCTTTTTATTGTCCCTCGCTTCCGTTTCATCGAGTTTCAAATCATAATATTCAAATTATAATTATATTGAATTATTTTTAATTACTAAGAGAAAAATAACTAAAAGAAGTACATATTATGGTGCTAAACCAGCTACCTACGCATTTTGAAAAACGCCACTCTTGGCGATATATTATGACGTGATAAACTAAGGGTCCATGTCAAGAGCTTTATCTCTTTTGCCATTAAGCTTTCAAGTAAAATATCACGTCGTAAACAAATTTACTGTTAGGTTGTTGAGAATATACTGCCAAATAATCACAAACTGACGATATTTCAATATCACCTCCTGGCGGGGAAATGTGCTGAATATGTCAATATTATACAATACACTTTATATTATGATTTTCCATTCACTCGAATATGAAAATATAAAATGCGGCAGTAAATTTGAATCTTTTTGGGAGTTATCCGTGGTAAACAGGTAACTCATTTTGATAGTAAAATTGCAATAAATGTTGCAGAGCTTGCAGTTTAAACTTTTACGATTCTTTTGACTAACCGTTTGATACCTAAATACTTACATAAATTGTGAACATGTTCAGAATTACATTAAACATTCCAACCAATAATTTAGAAAGCTTGGGTCACCGAACTTTTAACAAAAGTTTGAGTTTTCTAACATAATGTAAGTGTTTTTGAGATGATGGTGCATAAAAAGTACAAATTTATTAAGTATTTCATTTCGTGTAATGATTGCAAATGAATCAAACGCCGAGAACATAACTTTTTTTTATATATTAGCCCCACACAGGAGACCCAGAGGAAAATATTAGGTCCCCTTACGTATGAAATTGGCGTTTTGTATGGGAGGAACATAAAGTCGATTTTTTTAAATATAATATATTTATTTAATCAAAGTATGTACCATTGCTACCTATGCACTTTTGCCATCTCATAACCCAATACTAAAAAAAACCATTCGGACAGGAATCAATAAAATCTTTGAAGGCGGTTTGAACTGCCCCATCGGAGTTGAATTTTTTCCCTTGCAAGAAGTTATCCAAATTTCGAAAAAAATGGTAATCTGTTGGGGCAAGGTCCGGAGAGTACGGTGGATGTCTTAGACATTCCAATTGAAGCTCCACTAATTTGGTAGCGATCTGTTGTGCAGTGTGTGGTCTAGCGTTCTAACGCGCGTTTGTTGATTTGCTTCACTCAATTCGTGTGGTACCCACCTTTCAAGCTTTTTCACCTTCCCAATTTGCTTCAAGTGGATTAAAACAGTTTTATCACTAACACCGCAGCCTGCAGCTAACTTGGACGTGGTTCGCGATACCATTAGGTAATATATTTTACGAACAAAGATTTTAAAATTTTATAACCCAACTATTTTCAACTATAAAGTTAGCGGTGGCACCAGATTTTATTTTTCTGGACGATGAATTAATAACTTCGTGAGGGAAACATGTTAAATATTTGTAATACGTTATTCAGAATTAATTAAAATGAACGCGGCGGAAAGGTCGAATCTCCAGGTCTGCTAGGGCGAATTCGACTGTACATTCGACCAATGTGCCGTGCCGCGAGCGTATATTTGTTTGCACACTTTCTTCACTTACGACGTTAAGATTCCCACATTATTTTTCTTCCTCTTTTTTTCTTTGATAGGGCAAATTCGACAGTAGGTCCAATACACGGGTTGCGAGTCGCAATTTGTATACACGGCTTCTTTACTTAGGTACGTCGTTAAGATTCTGAATATATTTTAGGGTATATTGTCATCCAAGAAGCTTTTGGATGATATTGCTTTAGTTTAATAAACTATTAAATTCCATGCTTTATATATATATATTTTATATATATATATATACGTGCTGTGGAGCTTCGAGATATCCGGTAACCATCAAATGAAATATTAATCTTAAATAATAAAGAACTTATATCCACGGGTATTGGTGTGAACAAAAAAGTTATTATAGTTACGGATTCGCCGGAAATTATTAAAATGTGAGTTTTGAGCAAACAAAAATTATTAGGGTTGTGTACCGCATTAAATTAAGGTATTATAATATATTATAATAAAACGAATATAAAAAAAACTTTATTCCACTTAATTTTATTTTACCATAACCGGTTTCAGCTTGTTCGAGCCATCTTCAGACTGGTGCAAATAATTCTTAGTCCACGGTTTATATACACAACATATTGGGGAGGGGGAGAGGGGTGTTCTACAAGGATTTTAATCAATTATATTTGTTGCTATGTCGTAAGTTCGTCATTGTCGAATTTCTAAATATTTTGGTAATTTCAGTAAGCTAATTACCTTGGGTTTGTAGCCTACTTCAATGTTGATTAGGGACAAACCTTACAAGTAATTTTTTTTTTTTTTTTAAAGCGGAGACGGTTTACCATTGGTTCCCGTGAGTACTTAGGCCGTGGGCCCATTGTACTTTCTCCCATTTTACCTCAATCCTTTAACAATAACCCAGTCCCTTTAATAAAGTTCACCAGAGTTGTTATCGGATATGTGGCTAGGTCTTCTGGTTCTACAACATGTCTCCCCAGGTATCTGAGCCACCAGGGCAGGACATTGGCACCATAAGTGAATTGGAGTCTCTTCATCCTCTTCACATTTTCTACATCTACTGGTGCTTTCCACTCCCAATAGCTGCATTTGTTTCCTGAGATGGCAGTGTCCCGTTAGTAGGCCTACCAGTTCCCTCAGCGAGTTTCTGTCCATATCGAGTAGTTTCCTGGTTCGTCTGGGGTCGGGTCCGTTTATGAGTACTTTGGATGGTCTCATTCCGGGTGCCCTCTCCCATTCCTTCCAGTGCTGGGATTTGACCCACCTCTCGATATGTAATTTGGTGTGGCAAGCTGCTACTCCTACGGCCGGCTCAGATCCCGCAAGTGGTGCTTTCGCCCCTTTTGCTAGTTCGTCAGCCCGCTCGTTGCCCTCAATACCCATATGTCCTGGTACCCATATCAGGGTTATTTTATTGATGGTAGCGAGTTCTGTAAGAACGGTTCTACATTCCATCACCAGTCTGGAGTCGCATCGGTTACTTTCCATTGCCATAAGGGCTGCCTGGCTATCAGAACAAATAGTTATGTTTAACATGAGTTACTAATGACCTAATTTTATTGTCAAATCGTTATTATATTTATGAAGTATGGTATTTTTTATTGCTTTTTGGAGGGATACATGTTATACATTGGAGTAGGAATGGTCTAAATTAAATACATATTTTAATTTCGAAATTATTATGAAAATTACACTGGATACAAAAGCGGGGACTTAGCAAATTAATCTAATTGCTTTATCTTTACAAAGTTACTTTTTGAGGGGATACATGTTTACATTGGAGTATTTAAGGTATTATAGTTTTTCCGCGAAGATAACCACTAATATATTTTTATGATAGCACCTAAAGACGACGTTAACTACTGTATTGCTGTACGTCTTTGCCATAACAAATACACAATGACCCTTCAGAACAGCGCAATGTGCCCTAACTGTGCGTCTGAAAGCTGTAATAATATTCTACTCCGGTCTCCCCACTTCCCATTGAGGGGTACTCGGCACGGTCGGTAGCGGTAACCAGAAGTTACTGGGGTCCCATATGTCCTGTCTGAATTATTCAGCATGTATCGAAGTGTTTTAAGGCACGACGTGTACTTAATACTAAGTAACTGACGATCAGGACATTTCTCTGCAGGTTTTGGTTGATATATTATATCAAAGGCGGAAATTTGAAATGCTGTTAAGGACAATAAATCCAAAAAAGAGTTACATGTACATGTTATTTTTATCCTTTTTTTCTCTTTCGATCTGCGTCGTAGAAATATATAATTCACAAAAAATGTTAAGTATTCTGAAAGACCTGTAATTTTTAAATAAAAAATTATAATATTAGCTCTACAAAAACAGAACATATAATTTTGTTCTTCTGAACAATGAACGAAATGAAATGCTGTAAACAACATAAATATAATATGTAATATGTTGAAAACGCCAAAAAACTCGAACATAGTAATAGATACTTACCATCATTTTTTTATTAGAATAACTCTCTTTATAACTTTTGAAGATATTCCTATACAAATCTAAACTAAAAAATTAAAAAGAACAAGACCCAGAAAAATCAAAAGGTAACTTACCGGGACAAGCGCCTAAACCAACTCGGCCATTGAGAACTCTTATTTTTAATTCATTTTTTATCAATCTCATACTTACAATTCAGAAAAAATTATATCATCTTCGCGTTCTGTTCCCATATTTTTGGCAGCTATCTGATTGTTATTTCCATGTAATTTTAAACCTTATGTTTCAGGTTCTTGTTCTTTTTCATATTTTCTTCTAGATTTATTATTATTATTATCTTCTTCTTTTATGAGATATGTGCAATTTGTTTTGTTTATAAAAGATTTTGATTAATTTATAGAACAGATCTTTTCACTAAGCACGACCAACAATAGGCATGTCGAAAGTGAAAAAAAATATCGATATATCCATGTATCGATATTTATTAAAATATCAATATCGACGTCGATATACCGAGGAAAAAATATCTATATATCGGTAAAATTTTCAAGAGATTTTGCGTTTTAAAAATAAAAGTGTATTCAGCTCAATATTATCAATAGTAATTTTTGTACACCATTTGCTTTTTTTAATGTACAAAAATCTCAATAAAAATGAAGATATTTTTATCACTATTCATTTTTATTACATAATAATTACAAACATATCAAAAACTAAAAAGCTGTCTTCTAACTCATATGTAAACTGAGACGCATACAAAGTTTGTGTGCGTCTCAGTAACATTCTATTGGCGTATTAATCTGTCAAAAAGGACTTCGTGTTTGGAACAAGTTATAGTAAAAAATCGTAGACAATTGGGAACCAACAAATAGGAGTGGCATAGAAAATTGCGAAAATAGCGTACATTTCTTTGTATGTACCTACACATATGAGATAGTATTGGTGATCACAAATACTTATGCAAAGACAATAGATTTGTAAGCTATTAATAGTTAAAATTTCAACCGCCAGATGTCATGACCCAATACAGTTACTTTTTTCCGTTCCTTCCTATACGGTTTTGGATTCTAGTGACTTTCAATACATAAATTTTTAAAAATATCGTTTTTGATACAATTTTAGATATTGGATATTTTGTATCGATATATCGATATATCGGAACAAAATATGTCGGCTAAAAATATCGATATATTGAATTAAAAATATCGATATATCGATACTTTTTCAACAAGCCTAGAACATAATCCGCCTGTCTGCCTGCTACACGTTTTACCCATCAAACTCTCATACAAACACTAAATAATCAAATTATATATAATTCTAGTTTTGCTTGTCTATACGTTAGTCCTATGTGAAATGAGATTCAATTAACTCAAATTTGTTTTGAATATAAGTGTCATTTTCCAAAATTGAAAGCGATTGTGTGAAGAATTCAGAAAAATTCGTTTAAAAATGCACAAAGTATTTTTTAGCGAAAAACTTATTTGTATGTGTTATTCTACATTTCGAATGTGTATTTCTTTTGTTTAAATTTCTTAGGGATAATTATTACATTCCAAAATTCAAACATACGTAATTCTTATTAACAGTACATATTACAATGTATGTCTGCCGCCGTTCTTTCCATAGTTTGTGATGTAATTATTACCATAGTTACCTCTTAGCAGTTGACCGGGGTTCGATTCTAGACCATGGATTTTTTTTCAATTTATTTCAGTATATATTATTTAACCCTAAATCACTAACCTTATTTTTCGACGCTTATCACAAACCTTCGTCGTTTCGACTACGGTACTTAATAAAGGGGGTTTAAGTACCGTAGTCAAAACGATGAAGGTTTGTGATGAGCGTCGAAATACATGCACTTATTTCTTTTTATTATTAATGACCAGTGTTTATTTATATTATTTCTTATATTTAGATGAACAAAAATATCAAATTTATTTATCAACAGCCTTATGAATGAGATCATAGTTTTCATGCAAAATCAACAATTATTACATTTTTAAAGTTGGTATTTGAATTAGTTATAACTAAAAAAAAACGTATTTAAATATCAAAAACAAAGTCTTGAATTAACTAATAAAATAAAAGTTTTGGTGAAAATCTAGAAACCAATAAAAATTTGGTGAAAATCTAGCGAAAGTAGAAAGTCACGTTGTCACTAACCTTCGTCGATGCGACGAACCATGGTTGCTGAATTGGCGCTCGTGGACTCCCCCCATCATCCGCACTTTTGACTTATGTTTTTAAAATTACCTTTAAAATATTTTTTTTTAATTCTCGTGATTTTTCACGGGTCTGCGCTACAAATAAATAGTTTTCGTTATTCAATTTCGTCCTACGAGCCAACTTTAATTATTTCATTTAGACACTGTTTTCGGCGTCGATTCGCTCTTCAAAATCAAGCCGTTTTAGTAAGCTTATTAAATAACTCGTTTTATAACTTGCATCGTTTTACACCACGTATTACGATTATACTTCCCCTTTGCCTTTCCTTTGCCTCACTGACATTCATTAGAACATCTTTGTGGGATACGACATAGGATGTACTAGCCCACAAAGGAAGAATCCATATTACTCGTATATGCTCTTCCTTTGACATTATTCCACTAGTGACTTCTGCATTCACTGACATCCCTGCTTTCACCTTCTCAATGTACTTATCAGCCCTCCCATCTCTTTCTGGCATTCTTTTCATTTCCTCCATGTCCAATGGACATATTTTAGGTTTGTAGAAAATTCTGAACCAAAGTTTCTGAAAGCATTTTGAAAAATAATTATGAAACTTTTGCAATTTTCTATTGACTACTAGCTGGTACCCGGCATGCGTTGCTACGCCATTTAATAAAGAAATTCTTTCTTCCTGCCCATACTTTCACATTCCTCCCGTTCACCTTCTTCCTCCTTTTCCACTCTACTCCCCTCCCCCTTTCCCCGTCCCGCGAACCCCCCTCCCGAGTTCCCCTCCCCCCTCCCGTATTCGCCTCCCT
The DNA here is from genome assembly GCA_917880885.1 of Limnephilus marmoratus. NCBI lineage: Eukaryota > Metazoa > Arthropoda > Insecta > Trichoptera > Limnephilidae > Limnephilus > Limnephilus marmoratus. The sequence goes on along the minus strand of OU862922.1, from coordinate 41,030,673 downwards.
CCTCCCGTGGATCCTCCTCCAGAGTTCCCCTCCCTCTCTCGAGTTCCCCGCCCCCTCCCGCATTCCATACATTCATTCCGGATACATCCAGTTTTCAAACAGCTCGCGTGCTATCTATTGCAATTTTTTATACAAATTTCATGATGCCAGAGCTCATTTATGTTGTTATGATGTATGGGCTATATTATTGTAAAGTCTCATTAAAATCCATTCAGTAGTTTTTGCGTGAAAGAGTAACAAACACACAGAGATCCGTGTTTTGTTTAATATTATGGCTGTCCGATGACATACGATCTAAAAAAAAAAAAAAAGTTCACACTAAAAAATGTCCAATTATTTACTATAATTATGTTTGTAATATTTCATATTTAGATTATTTTATGTAGATAATCTTTTGTATTTTTATTTAAGTTTTTCTTTTATATTTTGAATTTTTATTTAAGTTTTTCTTTTGTACTCTGTATTTTTATTTATTATCTTTTGTATTTTTATTTAACTCAATCTTTATGAATATATGTAATGATATATACTGCTACCCGGCTCAGAACAGACATTGTCTAGTGAGTCGGGTAGCGCACATTTCTGTAAATAACTATTGATGTTAATAAACGCCCGGGTTACCGGCAACTTAAAAAAAAAAAATGCCATTTTTACTAAATCATTGTTCTGATGAAAAAACGTTTGCAGTTCTTGGACAATAGTTCATTTCACTTGGATTATGAGCACAACGCCTTTCAACTTCCACCCATAAAACGATTGATTGCCCATAAAACGCTAGCTTTTTCCCGCGGCTTCGCTCACATGGTATTAGATTCCCACTCCGTCTCCTCCACCTTCCCTCACCCCACTCCACTTCCCCCCCCCCCCCCTTCCCCCAAACCCTACCCCATCCCCCTACCCTCCCCCTCCCCACTTCCCTTCCCCCACCCGTCTACACCCCTCCCCCTTCCTTCCCTCCCCCCTCTCCCTCCCCTAACACCCTCTCGCATTCCACACATTCATTCCCGGTACATTCTGTTTTCAAACTGCTCGCGTGCCACCTATTATAATTTTTTTTTAAATTTCATATTTTATACAAAAAAAGAAATTTTCCAATTTGGTGCAGTCGTTCGGAAGTTATGCGCATACATTCATTTCGGCAATTCAATTTTAGAGATAGATATTAACTACGATGCCAACAAAGAACTCTTTCGAGGGTGAATTGCCTAGTTAGCCTAAAAAAAACATCGTTTCCAATTTGTTTGCTTTTCTTCTGACGTTTGCAATTTTGTTATTCTGAACGAACCAATAATGACAACCATCAAAATATTGATATTTAAGTACGCGATAATCCGAGTAATGTGGATATGTGTTGTCAATTCAAAACCCTTAATTTAATACGTGCTTCAATTCCTCGAGTGGACCCGAGTCTACCGTACCGAAGGGACGAACATCAAATGATTGACAGGAAAGTAGATAGAACAGTTTATATGGGAAAATGAAATTGTTGTTTTTACTATCTTTCTCGCAATTTTTCCATATTTTCTCAACGTTTAAAACTTCCCTAGACTACGACGAACATTTCAAAATCAAAATCAGCTAAATCGGCCCAGCTGTTCTCGAGTTTTAGCGAAACAAATGAACAGCAATAATTTTTATATGATTTTTATACGGAACGACAAAAAAATTAATTTACGATACAAAACATTCGTTAAATACAATAACGTTTATAACACATTCGCCTAGAAAAATGTATATTATGTGTTTTTTCGTTATTAATACTTTTAAAACCCGTCTGCTTGTTTAGGAATAAATACATCCCAAAACACGTAATCGCGTTATACTTTCATAAGACCTTACATTTTAAAAGCTATATATCTCTCTTCCTCTCATGCAAACATATGTATTTTTCTTTTAACCAGAAAGAGAACGAAATAATGCTTCTTATTGTCTTTGAAATATGAAAGCTATCTTGCATAGATATTTTTCAACCTCTATCCAAAGTGACGGTTTCAGAATTTACGCCCGAAACCGAGGCTTCCGAATTGTGAGATGCGAATATATTGAACCAAGCAGGAGGGTTAATTAGAAAAAAAAGTTAAGTGTGAGCTATTTTTAAAACTTTTTTGTGTTTGCATAAAAAAAATATAATTGTAAAATTAATTTTGTAATTTAAAATAAAACAATAACTTTGTAAACACCACAGTGGTGTTTACAAAGTTATTGTTTTATTTTAAATTAATAATGTCACATCACAAAGTATCCGCATCATATGAACAAAAATTAATTTTATACCTCTCAAAAACAGTTTCAGTTTTCGGATACGTTCAGAAATATTCCATTTATTTAGAATGCAAAACGGAAATATTTTTACCCTCTGACAAAATATGGTTGAGACCTGAGGAGTTAATGGTCTATTTAATAATTTCAAACACAAATAAAAAAGTACCACATATTCGTACTGTGTATTAGCCATATCTTTTAATTAACCCAAGAGGTATTCTCTTTGGTCAAGTATTTTGGCCCCAAATCCAAATTTAAATTTTGTACAAAAAAGGCCGCACAGCGGTTCCCCTTGAACGGCCCCCTCACGATCCGATATAAAGCACTGCTTGCAAGGCTGCATGCAGTCCCTGCAAATCCCAAAAACCTAAGCCCGCCGCAGCTCATTTGTACCAAGGGTGACATTTTGAAGACCCCCCCCCCCCTAAACGTCTCACGTAGTATGGGTACGTTCCCTAACACTATAATATAATGGTACATTTCCCAAATATGTAGGTAGGTATGTTTATAGGTACTACCTACGTGGTTGAAGGGTAATGCTCTCGACTACAAATCCGTAGGTTATGTTGTTTAATTAATTTGTGTGGTTTCACAATTAATTCATAAAAAATAATACAAATTAAAAATATAATTTAACATTATTATCTGGAGAAAAAATGATCTTTGTAGGTGCGTGTAAATAGCCCCTGACACGAGGGAGTTACTACCCTATGTAAATTAACGAAAATTGAATTCTTCCTTATGTGACACAAAAACAGCTGACCCAGCAATTCCAACCAAAGTGAAACAAAACAATACTCACTCAGAGAATGCAGCTCTTTTTTTGTTTTTGTTTTTTAATGGCTCTAAACAGCAGCTCTTGTACGATGTCCAGCACAAAAGACACTTCTTTTCACTCAGAATATCAAGGCGGTATTGCATAATCTTAACAGATGTTTCGCACAGCAAGGAAGTTTCAACAATGAAAAAATAAATCTGCCCATCAATAATATGTGCCAAATCCTAGGCACAACAATAATTCACTCACTGGGTGAACCATTTAATAATGACTGACCAGGAGTGACATCTGTTGGTTTTGACTCACACTCCCGTCGGAAGCAATTGCCTGATTCACAGAGGTAAGGAAATGCATGAATATACTGAATCTCAAGCCACATAGGTAAATTCAATACAATACAAAAACCATAGATGGCGCCCTCATGGTCTCATAGCATAAATCATTAATTGATTAAGACAATGGATACAAATATATTTATGGCGCGTATCCATATTCCCCGCCTTGGAAGTTCGTAGAGCTTACAAAAGAAAGAGTATAAAAATACAAATGAAACAAGAAATGAAATAGAAATAAAGTGACTGTGTTCACCGGTAATATTCAGGAATGACACGCATTGGAAATTCGCAGAATCTCACAAAATAAAGAAAAATAACTAAAAAATACAATGTAATAAAGTTCAATTGACCAAGATAACGGATATTAAGTAATGCCATGTCTGGGTCAGAGATCATTGAAACAATGACTAAAAAACAAAAAATAAATAAATAAAAATAGATAAAATATAAAATTATTGCGTTGGAATGGGATATAATTTGACAACCGGACGTTTAAAAGAACCAAATCGTGTCTTTACCGTCGCAACGCGAACAATTTTATCCATTCCGGGATGGATTTCAGTTATCACGCCTAAAGGCCAATTTAACGGAGGGGAATCTTCCTGTCCCACTAGTACGACAGTTCCGATATCAATGGGATGATCAGAAGTAGTCCACTTCTGCCTGACTTGCAAGGTGTGCAGATACTCTGATCGCCACTTCTTCCAGAAGGACTGAACCATGCTGTCTAATAATTGCTTACGCTGAGTCAAATTGATTTTACCGTCTGCCAGGACAGAAGCAGGCAAGTACTGCAATGGTGTCGACATTAAAAAATGCGCAGGCGTAAGGACTTCTGGATAAGGGTCAGAAGACATAACTGTAAGTGGACGCGAATTCATTATGCACTCAATTTGAACTAGCACAGTCTAGCTGAGTTGAGCTGAGTTCCAATCACACGGTACAAGTGTGTCTTCATGCTCTTTATGTTCGACTCCCACATACCCCCAAAATGAGGCGCGCGTGGTGGAATCATTTTCCACTCTATACGACGCTTAGCGAGTTCGCGCTTTAATGAGGGCTCATATTCAGATTCAATCAAAAACTTGTAGAGGTCATCTAATTGTGCCTTCGCACCCACAAAATTAGTACCATTATCTGAATACAAGCATGTTACCGGGCCACGCCGAGAAATAAAACGGCTGAAAGCAGCCAGGAAAGCATTTGAAGTTAAGTCAGAGACCAACTCAATATGAATAGCCTTGGTCACAAGGCATACGAATAGACAAATATATGCCTTTTGAGAATGTTGTCCTCTCCGACGAGTCAGCGTAATACGGAGGGGACCTGCGTAATCTACACCGGTATGTACGAAGGCCTTTGCTTCTGCAACACGATATGACGGTAAATCTGCCATCTTCGGTGTAGGATGCGATGGATTTAAGCGGAAGCAACAATTGCATTTCCGCACCATCGCCCTAATAACAGTCCTAGCACTTATATCCAATAGCGTTGACGTAAGATAGACATAAGAAGTCCTGGGCCTGTATGACGGTTCACGACATGAAAGTGAGCGATGATCAGATCGACAACACAGTCATGTTTGGGAAGTAAAGCCGGATGTTTAACCTCAAAAGGTAAATTCGATTTAGAAAGCCGCCCCCCAATACGTAACAGATTATCTCCATCAAGAAATAGAGATAAACTCTGAAGTCTTTTGGAATGAAATTTGCCTTTCTGGAGTGCAGCAATATCTCCTGCAAAATGAATACTCTGCACAGCACGAATCACAGTCTTTTCAGCAGTCATAAGATTATTGACCGTTCCAGAGGAAAGTGATATCTTTTTTATGAATCGGAGGACATAAACAACAATCCTTAGTGGTTTATCCCAAGTGGATATACGCTGAGCCAGTTCACTCAGGACCGATTTTTCACCCTGAAATGTTGCAATGAGCACATTAGCTTTGTGTTCAGGCATTTCACCAGTATTGGTAGGGTGAAACGGTTTTAATGGCCATTCCAAAGGTGGGCTGCGAATCCATGATGGGCCGTTCCACCATAAATCATATGAAACGAGTTGGGAAGGAAGCAAGCCACGAGAAAGGCAGTCGCTCGGGTTTTCTCTAACGGCGACATGATAAAACTTCTCAGGAGGCAAATTCTCCTGACATTGAGCCACGTGATTACTAACAAACATCGACCATCGATGTGGCGACGAATGTATCCATGAAAGCGCAATGCTAGAATCTGAAAACGCGTATGTTCCTGCAATAGGAAGACGCTCAGAATAATTATCTTGAACCATCCGTATTAATTTGGACATCAATACTGCGGCACAGAGCTCCAAACGAGCGAGATTTGCGCACAATAATCTCACTGTAATTTTCCCAAACAGATCAGTGGTATGCAAATAAATCACACTGCCGTAACCATTCATGCTTGCATCGCAGAAAGCAACAACGAGCACCGTACTGTCTTTCAGGACACCAACATGGCGAGGGATTTTCATCATTGAAATTAGAGGAAATTCCTGTGTAAGCGCCGAAAACCGATGAATAACACTATCAGGGGGTGTATCATCCCAACCAATGTTGCACAGCCATAGTTCTTTGATAAGTAATTTAGCGTACAGAATGACAGGGGCGACCAAGCCGAGGACATCAAATAAGCGGGCGACTATGGAGAGTATGCTCCGCTTTGTGCACTTCTCCTGAACATAAGATGTCGTAAAGAAGAAGCTGTCATCAGCTGGTTCCCACGAAAGGCCCAACACCTTAGAGGTATTGTTAGAACCAACAGTGAAGTCCACCGCACTGCGGTGAAAATCTGGAAGGTTTTCAAGTACAACTTGAGAACTAGTAGTCCATTTGACCAAATCAAAGGCACCGGACTTGAATAACGAGATTAATTCTCGAGAAAGACGTACGGCGCTGGACTCATCTGCAATAGAATAGACCAGGTCGTCCACATACAACTTGTACTCTGCCACATTGGGAGTATCCGGGAAATGTGGTCTCATATCTTTGGCTAACTGACGAAAGTCAAATAAAAGCAAAAACCAATCAGTTTGCAAATTGAGACCAGTATGCAAGATGTCATTTAGTGACAGCCCTGTATGTGTCTTAGCGCTAGCGTCCAGCACAATCCTAGGCATAGGATTATCAGGACGAATGGCGGCATGATGGATGTAATATCCATCATCTGCAATTTCAGACCTACTACAGAATACTAAGAACCTCATATCACCTTTGATTATACAGTGATTAGGCAGTTTATTTGTGATACTATCAACGACAAGTGCATGTATATTACATTTATTATTTGAATACACGCGCGACTCAATGTCTAAATAGACATCACTGAAGATTGGTCGTGAAGCTGAACCAATTTCTTTGACAAAAGAATTACTCAAAGGAATTATTGGTAAATTCAGTGACTTACAACAATCTATCGTAATCAAATTATTTTGCGAGCCATTATCAATTAGGCACCGAACAATAACTTTATTTCCGTTTATAAGCTTCGCGTATACTTGTGCGGTCGAAAGTAAAATAGAAGAGTTCGGTGTTACTTTGGCAGAAAGCGAACACGAAGAATTGACATTCGCAGTCCCCTCCACTTGCTTATCACCAATGCCAGTTCCATTGATGCTGGATGACACTGGAGGGGGGACTGACGGTTCTTCACTGGTAGGTACTTGCGACATATGTACATGAGTATTGGTTTTCATATTATTCACACTGCCAAAATGTAAGAATGTATGATGACGTTTATTGCACAAATCACAAACTAACCCCGATTTGCATGACTTGATTGTATGTGAACCACTAAGGCAATTTACACAGGCATTTTTCGATTTTATAAATTCAAATCGAGCCTGTGGGGAACTCATACATTTAAACTTTGAGCAAACGTTGACTAAATGATCAGGTTTTTTACAACACATACAAGATTCCAAGGGCATATTCTGAGTCGAGAATGTACGTGCCGAGGCTAGTATCAGGTTACGAGTTCGTTTGGCCGGTAAAAACAAATCCACAAAGGCATTCAATGATTCAAATTCCGGTTGAAACCCTGGATTTAAAGTCAACTGACAATAATTAATATCGTCAATAATGTTTTCAAACTGAATGTACATTTCATCTATCAATCCGGTCTGTTCTATGAAAGTTTCATTATTCCTAAAATCGAAATCAGAGACATTTTTTGTCAAGTTAAATAGATCATTAATACGTGAAAAAAGTTTTTCCTTTTTCGCTGTTAACGAAATAAGCATTCGATCATATTGATCATTTAAAATTTCTTCCGTAATTGTTGGCATTTTTTATATATGCGAAAAGATTACCACAAAACTTTACAATAATGTTACAATATTAATAATTAATTAATAATAATGCTGCGAATAATTGTCCAAAATTACGACAATTCCGCGAACAATGTTAACAATTAATTAATAATAATAATGTTGCGAATAATTATCCAAAATTACGATAATTCTGCGAACATCCAAATATGTCATCCAAAAGCAAAAAACAAGACCAGCTATAGTTCTCAAAAAATGAGAGGTACTTCAAATTTACCAAAAAAAATAAAAATTCGAACATCCATGTAATATCAGCTATAATCTCGAATTGAATGTATGAATGAATAATAATCCAGGCTACGAAGGACCATTAAATATGTAGGGGCGTGTAAATAGCCCCTGACACGAGGGAGTTACTACCCTATGTAAATTAACAAAAATTGAATTCTTCCCTATGTGACACAAAAACAGCTGACCCAGCAATTCCAACCAAAGTGAAACAAAACAATACTCACTCAGAGAATGCAGCTCTTGTACGATGTCCAGCACAAAAGACACTTCTTTTCACTCAGAATATCAAGGCGGTATTGCATAATCTTAACAGATGTTTCGCACAGCAAGGAAGTTTCAACAATGAAAAAATAAATCTGCCCATCAATAATATGTGCCAAATCCTAGGCACAACAATAATTCACTCACTGGGTGAACCATTTAATAATGACTGACCAGGAGTGACATCTGTTGGTTTTGACTCACACTCCCGTCGGAAGCAATTGCCTGATTCACAGAGGTAAGGAAATGCATGAATATACTGAATCTCAAGCCACATAGGTAAATTCAATACAATACAAAAACCATAGATGGCGCCCTCATGGTCTCATAGCATAAATCATTAATTGATTAAGAAAATGGATACAAATATATTTATGGCGCGTATCCAATCTTTTTTGTTTATCGATAATTAACCATACCTTTCAGGTTGTATGAGAAAAGAAAATAAATATTTTATTTTAGTTAAATTCCTAAAACGACATTGTTTAATTCCTTTGCGATATCATGTTACTAAGGATTAAACACTTTTGGCCAATATTTCTTTTACGAATCACATTTTTGTGTTTTGCCAATAAAACCAATGCTTGTCCAATCCATTGAAATTTTGAAAGTGATGGAGCCATGCGTGCAGCGCGACCATTACAAATACCCATTCACAGCACAAAGGCATTCTCCACACTGCAAATCGGATGGTCTGAAGGCAACCTCAAATTAACAGGACTGCTTTAAATTGGACGGTGATTAAGGCTCATTAACGCGAGTTAATCCGCAGTCCCATTAGTAAGCAATAGACATAAACCGAAAAAACTGTTCAGAAAAATAAAGTTCACTACGGTGCGGACGCTCGACATACTAGGGCCAAAATACGGTTTCTTGACACTTGTAAGAAATTCTCAAGTATTGTCATTTTATTTAAAACCTGAGAATGTTTGTCTCACCTTAAAAAAAAAATAACCTCAAACTATCAAGACCTAATTTTTATAACTGATGATTAGACAACTCAACTTATGAAATGCAGAATGAGAGAAGAAATGAGAAATAGTAAACCAATAATAAAATAAGCTAGAGGTAGTCCACGGCCGCGGCGTTGAGCCTGCAGGTCGCGGGCTTCAAGCCCAGGTAAACGCGAATGAAAGCATAATTTTTATACTTTTGAATGTAGCTATAACTTGGTTGTTATCCATTATAGATAAATGATACAATGTTACTTTGTTTGAACCACTTGAATATTTGAGTAAAGTCGACCGGTTTCGGAACGACCCTAGCTAAGCTCCACCCCTACCACCATCCTTAGTAACAATACATTGTTCCCATCCACTATTTTGTAACTGTCAAATCAGTATACGTTTGCCCTGAAGAAGGAACGGTCGTTCCGAAACCGGTCGGCTTTACTCAAATATACAAGTGGTTCAAACAAAGTAACATTGTTTCATTTACGCATAATTTTAAATTTTATTTGAGTACCGCACAAGAGACCCAACTGTTTTTAACCTTCTGAAGCCAGTGAGACTATGGCATCCCCAAATAGGCTGTTTCAGACTGAAGGTAGTGGGAAGGGGAATAAGATAGGGAAGAGGATGATGGTTAAGTACCTAGCTATACACGGCTAAAGTCATGTTAAGCAACGTTTCGATTCTGAGTGGCGGTCTTATACTAAAAATATTAGCCACCCAGGAATGTGCCGCAACCATGATATATATTATTTGAAATGAATACATTGTGAGATAACAATATTAATCGAAATTTACTTGAGCTATCAGAGATTTGAATCCGCGAAATTAGAAACAGAAAGTCTTTGAAAAATTAAAAAGAAAGCAACTTATTTACATGTTGGTAAGAAACGTACCAAGACATTCGGAATCACCCCAGTAAGACGACAGAATTAAAATTGTATATTATTACAATATCTAAACACACCTGCAGGTAAAACCTAATCTTTCTCTTCCACATTTTATTTATACCCGCAATATATTTTGCCCCACAAAAATATCTTTCATAGGCCCGGTATATCAGCCCGTCCCACGATATGGATGACATTCCTCGCTCAAATGTAAGCTTGTTAAATCTGCCGAAGTGGAAAACTTAAAAAAAAATCAACCGGCCTAAAAATATTTTAGATTCATTAAATAAACTGTCTTCGTAAACATTTTCAAAGATCGCTTTCTCCCGATGCCAGTTGAATGCACAGATATAGCACTTCTCTAGACAGTACTTTTATTTTTCAAAGAAAGGAACGTTCCTCTATTAAAATCATAGACAATCCGTGTAATACTGGTGAGATCCAAGTTTGCGACCTGAATACGGAATATGTTTCAAGCCGCGTTAAGCTTGACAAAATTCCAACCAAGCCGAGCTTAAAATCAACTGATAAACATAGCCATAACCCCATGAGCCTTGAGTGTTAGAACGTTATTTTTCGATGAACATCGGGGTCCTAGCATGGGCCATCGATAAGGATTGATAGGATAACTTTCGGTGACTTCTCACCATTCCCTAGTATGATCGAAGATCGCTAACGAATGAGTAACAATTCACACTGACTGAGTGTTCTTAATATACTTGACGTCAGTTGTTGTTTGAACGTTAGCGATCTGCAGTTATCCTAGAGAACGATGAGAAGTTACCAAAAGTCCTTCCATCAATTCTTATCGATCCCCCATACTAGGATCCCAGACCCCTCAAATAGAACCCTTTAGAATGAATGCAATCAAACCCACCAAAAAATAAAATAATGTGATGTTAATTCGCAATTTTTCTTCCAGGTAGTGTATCTTCCCTCGAGATCCAGGTGATCAATATACCAGCTGTGGCGGACACGAGACAGCCCACCCGTCTCTTTTGCTCCTATGACACATCGCCTCTTGGCCTCTATTCGGTCAAATGGTACGTGGACGACCGGGAGTTCTTCCGATATGTGCCTTCACATCAAGTAAGTACCCCATTTTCGTAATATGTACCTATCTTCACCATGCTCTACGCTCACACCGCAAAACTTTGATGAGATTATTCACGAAAGATATTTTTTTTTAATTAGTGACCAGACAAAAAAAAAATAATAATAAATGACCATAGACATCCTATTTTTGTATGGTTTACTTAGGTTTGTTTAGAATATCATTATTAATTCGTCCCACTATGTCAGCTGTTCTACTTAGATTTTGAATGTGAGGATGGCCATTTTGTTATCCGATCTGAAACGTGCATTATTCGTCAAAACTAAAGGATCAGTTACATTGGATAATTTCTATTTTATTGATAAATGGAAATGCTTTGTTTAAAAAACAGGATAGTTAATAACAATCACCCCCTAAGCTTTGCGGTATGACCGTTGAACACGGTTGTACATATATATCTGATGGTTGGTTAGTAAGTTTTATAATTATCTGATGGTTGGTTAGTAAGTTTCATAATTATCTGATGATTGATTTGTTTGTCACGTGATTATCTCATGGTTGGTTAGTTTATTATGTGATTATCTGGTGGTTGGTTACTAAGTTTTATAATTATCTGATGGTTGGTTAGTTTGTCATGTAATTATCTCATGGTTGGTTAGTTTATTATGTGATTATCTGGTGGTTGGTTACTAAGTTTTATAATTATCTGATGGTTGGTTAGTTTATTGTGTGATTATCTGGTGGTTGGTCACTAAGTTTTATAATTATCTGATGGTTGGTTAGTTTGTCATGTAATTATCCCATGTTGCTTAGTTTATTATGTTACAAAAATGTTCACTTCTGAAAATAGCGGATAAAATTACATATCGTGGAATAATCATAGATAAAAACCTAAAATGGAAAGATCACATCGGCCACACAATAAAAAGTATGAGGAAATTAATTTAAATATAAATAAATAAAAAGAAAATACTTTGTTTTACGTCACTTTATTGTTATTTTTTTCCGTCTACCGGTTTCGGTACCTCCGTACCATCATCAGGACTGAATATAAAAAATACTGACAAATACGGGAAAATACACATATATATATATATATTTACAAATTGTGAAAGAAAGAGACAGTAAATTAAAGTGGGACACTGCGTCAGTTGTGGGAGGGAAGTGGGGAGGAGCGAGTGGGATAACTGGAAACATACTTATAATAGGGCTGAATGTTAAATTTAGTTGATTATTAATGATCTGTCCTTGGCATTAATTAAAAATTTTCCTAGGTTGTTTTTAATTAATTCCAAAATTTTTAATTAATCCCAAGGACAAAGAGGACATACTAAGCCACTCGGGCGTTTATAAAATTAGTTGTAACGATTGTCCAGCGTTCTATATTGGGCAAACGTCACGCAATGTGTAAACTAGAGAAAAGGAACACATAAGATGCCTAACCAATATCAGGATAGACCCGGCAGACACTGCAACGCTGTCCGAAACGTTGGCTAAAGAAGGAGGTAGCGCAATATGGCATAACACCCCTTTTGCAGTGTCCATCATCAGGGCAGATCCGGCAGACACTGCAACGCTGTCCGAAACGTTGGCTAAAGAAGGAGGTAGCGCAACACGGCATAACACCCCAAAAACAAATAACAAAAAAGTATATTAAATGTATATTAGCTGTGTATTAACTACACCTATATATGTGAAACGCCTCACTGTATAAATGGAACATATATAAAAAGTAAACTCTTCTTCCATCCACAAGCAAATGCTTTTAATGGAAGGTAAGTATCTAATATTATAAAATGTTACATTTTTTTTAAGATACTTAAATAAAAAAAAAAATCTTAAAAAAAAAAAAAAAATTATCTGATGGTTGGTTAGTTTGAGATGTAATTATCTAATGGTTGGACCGTTAGTTATGTAATTATCTGATAGCTGGTTAGTTAGCTGTGTAGTTAGCAAAATGTGTCGAATACTAGCTGATGATTCTGATGTATTTTCATGCTTGAAGTACCTATGTCCAATATAGGAAACGCTCAAGAATGAAGATTGATTTATCGATTTCTCTGCGTAAAAACGTCTGAATCAATATTTTGACTTCTACATTAGATAGGCGACGATTTCATCAATCTAGAGCATCTGACTTAGGTATTCATAGCATTCAAATAACGGAAGGTTTTGAGTACATTCTGGTACCTAAAGCAAATTACAAAACTCTGATGTATTCATGCAAACCCCAAATCTGTATTTCAAAAAGTTATATGTATTATTTGAAAGGAATTTAATCACGTTTAATCGCGGAGCAGGGCCGTAGCAAGAGTTGAATTTAAGATAGGGCAGCGGTAATTACAGGTAGGGCGCAACTAAAAATGAAACTTTTAAGGGGTGGCAAAATTTCACAAAAAATAATAATAATACGAGTATCTTGTAAAAGTTGTAACCATTTCGTTTCATATTTCACAGTTTTGTGATCAGAATGTAAATTTCAAGTTGTGGATTCATCTGCTGACACATTTTGAAGGAAAACATTATCGTATTTGAAGTGCAGTTATAAAATTCTATGGTGCTGCCAGAATAAAGAAAAACTATTTTCATCTGGGCGTTATTTTAAGTTTCGGTTCAGAATGTAAAATTTGAGTTCTGGATTCACCTGCTGACACATTTCGAAGAAAAATATTATCTTATTCGAAGTGCATTGGAGGTTATCCACCACATTACTAAGGTAGGGCACAAGTATTTTAAGGTAGGGCATTGCCCCATAATGCCCCCCCCCCCCCCTAGCTACAGCCCTGTCGCGGAGTGAAAACAACGAGCGTAAAATTACTTACGAGAGAAAGCAGTGAGAAAAATGTTTTCTAGTCGTTGATATCGTAAAACACCCAAGCACATCGTGTGGTTATGTAAAAAGTATTGCTGTGTGTAATTGAATTAAATTCCGCGGTACGAATATGTCATTCATAAAAGTTGTCTTCATGGATTACATTTCATGGATTTGCTCACTTTACAATTATTCTAACTGTCAAAGAAAATTCAGAATCCTCATTGTTTATTATTCTCACTGAAGAGCCTTAATATTTGTAAGTACTAATGATAAATACATCACTTAAGGCGCTTTACAAAGCTCTGAAACAATTTGTATTTATGGAAACTTTGAATAACACTTTTTACGTAAATAAAAACACTTTGTTAACCAATTAAATTAAACAATAAGTCAAAACAACGTAAAGATAAGGAAAATAAGTATTTACACAATAATATTTGTTGTGGACTAGGTTTAGACCAAAGGTTCAAAGTTCTGGGAAATTTTTCAATGAACAGAGAATAGAGAATATAATTTTAAATAATAGAATAAATCTGTTTTAAATCTTAAAGTAACACATATGGTTTAAAAATGATTACATGAATTATTGGCAGAAAAGTTGTGATTTAAAAAAAATATTTGCTCATGTATGGATATTTGTAGGACAAATAAGATTAGAAGAGAACAGGTCATTATAATATTTTGATGATAAATATACTAACATCCTACTTAATATTATAAAAACGAAAGTTTGTATGGATGTATGTTTGTTACTCTTTCACGCAAAAACTACTGAATGAATTTTAATGAAACTTTAAAATAATATAGCGCATACATCAGAACAGGCTATAGGCTATAGCTTAAAGCTCTATAGCTGAGCTCATGAAATTTGTATACAAAAATTGCAATAGGTTGCACGCGAGCTGTTTGAAAAATGAATGTAATGGGTATGGAGAGGGGGAGAGGGGGGGATATGGAGAGGGAGAGGGGGAGTGTAGGGGAGGGGCGGAGGGAAAATGGGGAGGTGGTAGGGGAGGGGGGATTTAAGGTGGGGGAGGGAAGGTGGAGGAGGCGCTGTGGGAACTCCCCTAATACTATGCGAGCGAAGCCAAGGGCAAAAGCTAGTCATCATAATAAAACATAACTGTAACGAAACACAAAATAGCAAAATGATGGATAAAGCAGAACAATGATAAAAGAGATGAAAGTAAAATGATGGATTAAATAAGACATTGAAGTACCCACCACTGTCCCACCCCGGTATAGACAACTTATGGTCGCCCCTTCGGAGTTCTCGCAAGAATCTTATTTTTTTGAATAAACGGCTCTACATTTAATGTAACGAATCTAGACCTTCAACGTCCCCTCATACTGTGTTAGGTAGCGGTATGCGGACGCGCCTACAGGACTGTACTGTAATGATCAATCTCTACAATTCTAAAGCCCATGGAGGGGTTAATGCAAAAGCAGTGAGCCTCATGGACAGTCAAACAATTTGGGAGGCGGGAATGGGTACCGCCGCCCCGGGAACCTTTATTGGATAACCAACACCTCTGCCATAGGTCACCCCAAGTGGTTCCTTGCGTTTGGTGATTTAGCAGGGGTGCCCGGGTTCATGGGGTGAGGTTTGTCTAGGTCTTGGAGGCGGATGACCAAGACACACTGAACCCCAGATTCCTACCCACCCCTTAAACCCTTTTCCTTCCCAGAACTCTCCTCTCCTTCCTTTCCTTAAAAAAAACCCTCCACACAGCATCCCCAAAGATGACATAGGCCCTGAGGGAAATTATTTTCCTCAGAGCCTCCTGTGTGGAGCTCATGTAAAAAAAAAAGAAGTTGTTAGTAACACCAACAAAAAATAAAAAATAAAGTAATACAAAATGACAGCAGCCGTCATGAGTAATCAGCTCATGACAGCAAAAGACCACACACAATCCGGCGGGCAGCACCGGGCACATAAAAGAAAAAAGAAACAAAAGAAAAATAATGTACATATACAGAGTAGAACTGGTGACACCGCAACCTGACTATCGGCAGTACCCGAGAGAATGAAGAAGGTTAATTGTCCGGCCTCCCGATAACCGGCGGATTAAATAGGACAGTGATAAAATAGATGATAATAAATTAATTGATGAAATAGAAAAGTGTCAAAAATATGATAATAACGAAGTTCTAATGCCAAAGTCGCGAATCACCAAAAACATCGTAGATATTGTGGTTTGAAGTTCAGAATTTTTGCTAAACCAGCTTAAATAAATCTCTAGTTCACACATAATAATGTGTATTAAAAATATGTTCCGTAATAAAAAAAATTAAATGGAGCATACTCAAAACTTGGCATTGGAACGACTATAAAATGAGGCATAAAACAGAACAGAGACGAAACAAATGAAAGTAAAAAGACAGATTAAACAGAAGAGTGACAAAACGATAAAGTAATGATATAATATTATTTAATTAGTTTTAGTTAGGTTATGTCAGGTCAGGTTAGATTAGGTTAGGTTAGGCACCTCGTAAAATATACCAAATTTCCTTATTACTTATTACTAACATTTGTTTCTCTTCCAGCCCAGCCCCTTCCTGGTGTTCCCTCTGCACGAGTTCGACATCCAGGAGCCGGAACTGGACCAGTGCGATAATCACCGCTGCGGGGTCAACCTGGCCATGAATTCTGTCAACGCCTCGGGCACATACTCCTGCGAGGTGTCCACCGAGACGCCCTTCAGATATATCCGAGAGGCAAGGAATGTATCAGTTATGAGTGAGTATTATATTCTACTACCTCTTTTGATGTTCCCAATGAAGATCGTCAACGCCTCGGGCACATACTGCTGCGAGGTGTCCACCGAGACTCCCTTCAGATATATCCGGAAGGCAACGAATGTATCAGTTATGAGTGAGTATTATATTCTACTACCTCTTCTGGTGTTCCCAATGAAGACCATCAACGCCTCGGGCACATACTCTTGCCAGGTGTCCATCGAGACTCCCTTCAGATATATCCGGGAGGCAAGGAATGTATCAGTTATGAATGAGTATTATATTCTACTATCTGTTCCCAATGAAGTCTGTCAACGCTTCGGGCATATATTCCCGCGAGGTGTCCACCGAGACGCCCTTCAAGTATATCTGGGAGGCAAGGAATGTATCAGTTATGAGTGAGTATTATATTCTAATATCTCTTCTGGTGTTCCCAAGTTTATGTTTAAGTCTGTCAACGCCTCGGGCACATATTCCCGCGAGGTGTCCACCGAGACGCCCTTCAGATATATCTGGGAGGCAAGGAATGTATCAGTTGTTTGTTATGAGTATCATTCTACTATCTCTTCCGGTATTCTCCCATCACGAGTTCGATATACAGGAGCCGAAACTAGACCAGTGTGAGGTGACTAGATCTAAATAACCAGGAACATCTTCCACATTTCCTTCCCCTCCCCACTACTTTTAGCCTCCCAACATATCCTAATTGGGGATGCCATAGTCTCACTGACTCCAGACGTTGGGACTCTTGTGTGGTATCCAGATAAAAAAAAACTTAAGTTATATGCATGTAGGAATCTAGAGCGGTTTTTGTTGCTAAGCCGACTGTACATATAAGTAGTTATTATATCGGTATTATATCGTCACTGCATGCTTCTTTGGAGATTTGGCGTTATAGATAGTAAAAATATTTGTATGGCGAATTTCCACTTAAGACGTCAGCAGTCATAAATAAGTCTTTGGTTGTACGGCCGTATATCCTCTTTGCATACTTACTTGAAGAAATAATATTTTGGGAATTAACTGTGGGATTAATTGGCAGAGGGATCAACTGTCCAAGGGGTCAAATGTCCGGGGGTTCTACTGTACGGGGGGTCAACTATTAGCGGGCCAAAAAAAAAATTACGTCACAACATCCTAGTGCTTAGGATTATATTTATTGTACATTCTTATGAAATAACTCCTACACTAAGCTCAAGAGCTCTCTCTCTCTTAATTGGCGTAGAAATCCTTGAAAAGTGCATTTCAATATTTTGTTTTTGCCATATTATTATTTTATGTTTATTTCTGTAACAATGTTATTTATAATTTAAACAAAAAAGATTTAAATCAAACAATCTGTTGGCGGATCATTGGAAGTGATCCACCACTTACCCGCCCTGGTATAAGTAACAGATGAATACTCCTTCAAGGCTCTCGCAAGGACTCTAATTTTTTTACAGAACGAAGCTACATATAGTTTAGAACGAATTTAGACCTCCAATGTCCCTGCATACGTTGTTAGTAAGCAGTATTCAAGTGCTTAGCAGGAAATACAAATAAATATGTGTTAGTATGACAAAATATAGGCAAGACAATGAGACAGGTTGGTGAAAGTCCACTAGGTGGCAAGCGCTGGGTGATTGTGTTGGCGGACCAATTAGGATCTATTGTCATGGAACCGTTGTTCACACGGTGACCCTCAAAGATGACATAGGATGACAAAGATGACATAGACCCTGATTCCCTCAGGGCCTCCCGCGTGGAGTTAATATATAAAAGTAACTAAGTTAGACCCACGATATAATATAATAATTCATTAAGAGCGTTTAAACAGCCAGCGGACGAAAATCCAGATTTCATCGAAAGTTGTTCTCACGATCGTGCAGGGCGGTTACAATGAGAAAGATTAATTATTCTCCGTACCAACTTTTTAAATTATAACTCAATATCGAATTTATTTCAATCCAAATTAGTTTTAATTTATACCTTCATCCAAAAATGCAGAAAGGAGTGATGATAAAACTATTAAAATCATGTACTTTTTGTAATTAGTTTTTGATTATAAGTATTTATCATTTTTCAATAATGTCTAAATTTAATAAAAATGTTAAAAAAATCTGAAATATATTAGTTTGTAAGTGCGCAAATAAATAAACAAGTGGACCAATTTTCGTCAAGAAACACATGTACGTACATATTTTTTAACGATTTTATTGAAACTAAAGTTAAAATTCTAAAACATGCGTTTGCTAGATAATGTATTGATTTATTTTACTGCATAATTATATTATTTGAAATGGGTGTGGTATAATACAAAATCTTTTTTGAAAATTTAACAAATCTGCCAACGACCTATGGAATAACCTTATTATATTAAAAATTAAAAAAAATTCTCAAAATTTATTACATGCGAATGCTAGATAAAAGAACAATCTTTCGAAATCCATTTATAATTTTTTGTGGAAAAGAGTCAATACGTCTAAAATCTGATTTGAAAATGACATATTTCTGGTTTTCTCTGGTAATGCCCTCTTAAATTACATTTTTATCTACATTATCTTCCATTTTGTGTTTGTATTTTGCGCATAATGTCCTATTTTTATTGTTCACGTAAAACATCGCTCTTAACCCTTTTATCTCCATGATTGGCCTTTATAAAAATGGTTAGATTGTATCTGCTTAATTCGGGATCCCTAAGTATAATTACATGGCCTATTCGACGTCAAATTGCCTAATTCTCTAAATCTTTTTATCGCTTATCTTAGATTTCCTCGGCAGTTTTTTCTAGTTTGTCTAGTTCAACGCTTTTTACAGTAGTTTTATTACAATCGGTAAGTACAAAACTCCCCCTCTTTGACCGTTAAATATAAAAAAAATGGTTTTCTAATTTTTTTTAACAGCTGCAGGAAGGGAAATAATAATTTGGACAATTTTGTAGTGACTTGATAAAACACCAGCCAGTTGGAATGTCATTTTGCAATTAAAATAAATTTCACCACGATAAATATTATGATGTTGTGTACCTAAATACATACAACATTCACTTCTCAGAAGGATGTGCACTAAATACAATAAACGCTATTCAGACGCTGATATTTTCCATTTGTCCTCAGGTCAATATACCTATAAAACGTGGATTAGAAAAAATGAAAAAAAAAAGTCAATTTCAAACACTCTACCCCTGATGTGTGTAATTTTCTCAATTTACTCGTAATTCTCATTGTGTTGCTTCTCTCTTTTTTTATCGTCTTTATGTTGTAAAAATGTATATTTTACACAGATTCATAGTTTAATTTCACATTATCTGACCCATATACTCGTAATTTATTAATCTGTGTTTTTAATTTATGTTTCCCTATAAAAATATAAAAAAAATCTTTTTCAACTCCACTTTATGTTTTCATTAATCGTCTATGTTTTTCTGTATATAAATATGAGTTTGATCTGGAAACTTCGCTGGTTCATGTAAACATGTAATTTTTTAATAAAATATGTAAAACTGTTTGTTTCCCTAATAAAAAATAAAAACAATATTTTTCAAAAGTGAAATTATTCGTACAACCATTTTTGAAGTGTTATTTTTTTTACACCGTTGTGACTTGAAACTCGATGAAACGGAAACAAGTGACACTAAAATGAGATAAACATATTTTATTCCCGGATACTCGGTTCCAATTCAATACGATAAATCCACGGTCCCACGCAAGTCTCCTTTAGTGTAGTGGTATAAGGCGTCTATAGAACCTTTGCAGACATTCAGCCGACCAGGGGTCGAATCCCACGAAATATAAAAAATGTACATACAATCCTCAAACCACTCCAAAATGAACAGGCAAATGAAATAACAAAGAAAGCGACATCTAGTGACACCGAAGAAGAAACCACTAATAGTAGCAAGATGAACGACTTCAATATTTGGTTTGTACTATTCTCTTATAGATTATCCTGAAAATTATATCTATCTTTCTTAACTTTTCTGGCACGAAGCACTCTTTTTATGGTGAATTGCCTAATTAAAAAAAAAGTAATAAGATGACCAAATGTATAAGAAAAGATGAACTGGAATTCGAAGACAAAAATTTGGAAAAAATCATTCTTCACACTGATTAAAAAAATGGCTTCGTAGCCTCCCCACTCTTTTCTTCTTTAGTTTTCTGAAGGTTTCACTTCTACAGCGTGTGAATTGAACACTCCGTTTTCTTTTAAATATCTATAAATAAAAATGAATCCCTGAAATGTATGTACGCGCATAATTTCCGAACGACTGCACCAAATTGTATAATTCTTTTATTTTTGTATTCGTTATTGTCAGGACAAGGTTTGTATAAAACTACTTGTGAGCTCTGGCATTATAAAATTTGTATAAAAAATTGCAACAGGTGGCACGCGAGCTGTTTGAAAACTGAATGTATGGAATGCCGGAGGAGGGAGGGGGGAGAGGGGAGGGGGAGGGGAAGAGGGAACTCGGGAGGGGGTTCATGGGAAAGAGGGAGTGGAGTGGGGAGAGGGAAGGTTGGGGAGGCGGAGTGGAAACGCGTGAGGGGAAGGGGAGGCGGGAGAGGAAGGGGAGGCGGAAGGACCCCCAGGGGGAAACAATTTCTTTATAAAATGGCATAGCAACGCATGCCGGGAACCAGCTTGTTTCCAAAAAAAGTGCCTATTAGCAAAAATTAATTATTGTTGGTCAGACGGTGTCGTAGTGCCTGTGAATTTGCCATCAACATTTACCCGTGGTTCGGGAGATTGTATGTTCGAATATTGCTACGGCTGAAATTATGCGATGGATTTCTTATTATGGGTGCTGTCAGTCTCAGGATACACCACTAGATACGCGCTATATTCCGCGGTAGGATTTTGCCTCCACAATAATTATTACACACAGTTTACTCGTCACAGTTTCTCAATATGGGGGTCGAGATCAGGTTTAAAAAAATTGATACTATACAATAATCCCAATTGCTCCCGTCTGAAGACGGTGAGACGTTGGCATCCCCAATCGGGGTGTATTGTGTAAGGTAATGAGAAAGGAAAGCAGAAGGGGAAGAGAAAAGTGAAAGAAGGCTTCTCAGATCTGTTCACCAAAAACGGCTAAGCCATTTCACGAGACGTTTCAATTTTGAATGGTGGTCTTCCAACAGAGCGATTCCACTCTGAAAAGTGACGCAAATATAGAATATATTATTTTTAATTAATAAATGGTGAATTAACACAAATTAGACACATGAAATTTATTTTCGCATCACGGGTTTTGAAACCGTGACCTTCCGATTTCTATTTCAGAGCTTTACCTAAGACCACGGAGGCCGTCATACAAGGAGCTTTAGGGGGATCGCAATCCGTCAAAAAAAATAAGTCACGTAGATGAAAAATCCTTTTATCAAATAATCAATTTCAAGTTGAAATCAGTTGTTACCTATTACTTATACCTACTTACTAATAAACTAAATGGTAAAGATGTGTTTTAAATGATTACCGACGGTTAGCGAAGTTTTTCATTTCATAGGTTTTCGATGTATACTTCGATCGATATTTGAAACACACATAAGTAAATTATTTTCAAGTAATAATAGACCATTTTTGTATTTAGTTTTTAAAGCCACCATTAACGAGAAGCTTTTACCGTACAAGACGTGGCAAATGAGATCAATCTTTTCAAAGCATCCGTTAATAAAATTCCGTATTCACATCATCGTGTAAACCAAAACCTTTATAATTTTTGAGGCAAAAATTCTAGTTGTAGAGTTTTATCATCTGGTATAATGGTTTAGTCTTGCGTAATTAACAATTAAGAAAGTAAATTTGGGAGGCGGGTATGGGCACCGCCGTTTATTGAATAACCTCTGCTACAGGTCACCGCAAGAGGTTTGCTACGTTTGATGAATTAGCAGGGGTGCCCGGATTCACGGGGTGAGGTTTGTCTGAATCTTAGCGGTCGATGAATCTACCAACCAGCTGCATGGCAGGCCGGATCGGGATAGATGGTTGATGATAGATGGTTGAGGAAAACCTTTTGACCTCTCCAGCAGGATTCACTCGGAACATTGGGTATTGCATTTAGTGAAAGGATGGATTATTATATCCGTCACTCCTGGAGACACCGACTCCCTGATTCCTACCGACCCCTCATATATTTTCCCTTCCCAGAACATCATTTTCTTTCTTTACTCAAAAGACCCTCGTCTACTTCTCTAAAGATGAAATAGGCCCTGAAATATTTTCCTCAGAGCTACCTGTGTGGAGAAAATGTAAAAAAGTACACATTCTAAAACTTTGTTAAAATATGTATTGAGGGGGTCGTAAAGATTTTTACTTTTTTTTAGCTTTTAAGGGGGACACGCAAAACTAAACAGTTTGAGAAACGATGCTCCACGTAATCAGTGATTTTAAAAACATGACACTAAGTATAGATTAATTAATAACATTTTCTTTCCTTAGCTCTCCCCCAAGAGAAGCCGAGGATAGAGGGAATGAGGTCGACCTACGACATCGGGGAAGATCTCAATGTCAAGTGCACTTCTGCACCATCCATTCCTCCTGCGACCCTGACGTTCTTCGTCAACGGAATGGAGGTAAATTGAAGAAATATCTACAGTTCAGTAGTTCTGATTAGCATACTGTAATATCTCGAATATTCTCTGCAGAGTAATTTGTAAATTGTAACCAGGGACCTGTATTCTCCAGTACTATAGGATGCTTATTGTGATTCAGTGACTGTTTATTGACGTGTCGTAATCAGAATATATTATGATAGAAAGTGCATAATGTGCATGCCACTAAAACTCAGAAACGAGTGAGGGTACGATCGAGGGAGTTATATGGTAACCTAACCTAATCTAAACTAACCCTATCCATGAAGGTTTCCGTTTTTACTTGAAGGGCGTGTTTTTGAAAATATAAGGACCGGAAGTTTCGCCCTCTAGAACAGTCCAAAATTTTCGAGAGTTTTAGAGACATTCACAACATTCCAGAACATTCCGGAATATTCTGGAATGTTGAGGAATGTTCGGGAATAGTCTGAAACATTCAGGAACATCCCGGAACATCCCAGATCACTGTGGAACATTAATAAATACTCTTGAATGTTGTGGACTATTCTAGAATATTGTGCAGCTTTCGAAGCTTTTTTGTATAGGTGGGACTACCCATTGGTAGGGGTATATAAAGCAAGATCCGTCGTAGGTTCGCAAGTTAGTTCAATCTCATATCAACTCTCTGAGCGAAGCCGGGAATTCCAGCTAGTGTATAATAATACTTCGGAAGACAATCGTCCTTCCTGGCTGAAAGCTATGTTTCATCTGCAGAGTTCCTAAATTATAATTTCTCCGCACATTTACCTTCGGTCACCTCCGGCACAACTCGGCAACGAGACCATGTGACCCGAAGAGCCTGTAGACAACTAAAGTTATGTAGGAACTAAATCATAGGCCAATAAGATACATAATACATACTCAATTTATCACACTTCCTGTCAGAAATTCTCTGGAAGGTACGAAAAATGGATAGCATAAACTCACAGCAGCAGGACAATGGTAACACTTGTCCAATAATATCTTTGGGTGTCACCTTCGCTCTGCACTAATTACCATCAGTTATAATTTTGAAGTTTTTCACGGAACTCGTAATTTTATCAAATAAGTCAAGACACTGATCATAAAACACGGCAGTCACTTTGAAGACTGCTAAGGCACTGACCTTGCTACCTTACAGGCGTAGATACGAACAAATTTGGGTAGGAGTAAGAATAATGCCAGGAATAATCTCTAACACTTCCAGTTAGCTTAAGTTCCTTTTCTTCCCAGGTCCACCACTCCTACACGTCCGTCTGGATATACGAGAAGAACAACGAATTTACCACCACCGTGGACCTGACCATGAACATTCTCCGCAAGCACTTCATGGGCGCGCTGCTCAGGGTCAAGTGTGTGGGCACCCTTGCCGATGTGCCCGCCACTGCACTTGTGGCAGAGGTCACAGCCATGCTGCCTGTACCGCAGACCCTACACATTCAGAAACTGGAATGGCCTAGTGCTTCGGGTGAGTTGCATGGCCTTGTTTAATGTGTTAACAATAATTGTTAGCGGTGCTTTATGATTGTATGGATGCAAAGATTAACGTTTTAAATAATGTATTCACCTCCACTTTTTTACGACAATCATACATTTTTAATTCAAAAGTATTATTGCACGTTGAAATAAATGCCTCCACTCGTTCGCAGCCAATTTTCAAAGATGGTTGCTCGATGACACTGACTTGATCACGTGACGCCTCAAAATCCGTCACGTGCCCAGACCTTTACTCTACTTTGCCTTGTTCAAAGTCGCATTGAACTCTTCAAATTTATCCATTTTCACGTGTCAAAAAATTACTAGTTATTCAAGTTGGACTGTGGATATTGTAAAACTATCGGGTGTACAACGATTTTAACTTAATGTAGCTGAACCTCATTATGTT
Source organism: Limnephilus marmoratus (assembly GCA_917880885.1). Taxonomy (NCBI): domain Eukaryota; kingdom Metazoa; phylum Arthropoda; class Insecta; order Trichoptera; family Limnephilidae; genus Limnephilus; species Limnephilus marmoratus. Next base: position 41,005,581 of record OU862922.1, on the reverse strand, counting down.
CGGAATCGATTTGTTTATGAAATTAAACAGTACAATGTGTGCTCCTGTTTTAATACTGACTTATTCTTAAATCAGGATATTCGATCTTCGTCAAATCTAAATTTGATTGAATGAAACGTATTTCATGGCAGATTTTCTTAATTGTTGTCATAAGTCAGCAAAATAATTAACGCTTAATTTTAAATCTTCCGTTCATAAAAATAAAATCCCAGAATTAAGAATGCAAACTGATCATGTAAATTTCAATTTGAATAATTTTATATCTCATCTCGTCAAGGAAAAAATGTCATTCTACGTTGACCTATGATGGTACTTCCATCACTTTATTTGTTTGTGCGGTTTATAGTTGGACATAAAAAGATACAATGCAGAAATTTAAATGAAAAATTGGAAATTGACAATAATGGATTTACTTCGATCCAATGATATACCCAAAATTGAATTGATTTATCTATCTGGGTCCGTGGAAATTTTACTAAATTAAATTTGTGTCTTGTCTTTCCATTCTGAGAAGCAAATTATATCCATATTTTACTTTGAGGATTTTTTCACTTCAAAACATTGACAACGACCAAAAAATTTGATAAAATTTTTATTAACCCTTTTCCTTTTATATATTATTTTTATTCTATATTATTTTTCAAAATTTAATAAGAGGATATTCCTCATTCGAAATTTTTGTTTCCAATTGGCGATTCTACAAAATTATTTTTATTTTTTCAGGCCAAAAAACAATTTCTTCTCACCTCCTCGTGTCTGCAATCTGTTTATGGATGAGTTACATGAAATATCGATAAATCTTAAAGAATTAACAATATCTGTTAGCAATAAATTTCTATCCACTTAAAAATAGGTAGCTTAATGTAAATATAAGAAAAGTATTACAAATAAACAATAATTATTTTATTGTTGCTGTCAATTTAAGATATTTTTTATTTATGAAATTCGACTTTTTTTCAAATATTTGAAGCTGTTCTATTTGCATACAAGTGGTTTCATAATTCATCAAAATTACTACAAATAAAAGGTTAGTCGGCAAATATTTAAGGATGTCTTATGGAATACCTAAAAATAAGTTGTGAAAATGAATGTGATAAAATTAATAAAATATTTTAACAAAATTCAAAATGGTTTCATTAAGATATGAATAATTTTCATATGTGAATGCACTTCAACTCTATGCTTTCTATTTGACAAGTAGCTTTCAAGTATTGCTAATATTTATTAATTAGAAGCCTAGCCTTTTTTTCACACATATTTTTGATTTTAGAATTGCGTAATCACAATCATTTTTACGAGAAAAACAATATTAACTCTATTCCTTCCGTAGTGATAAAATATGTTTTTTATATGCTCAAATGAAACCAAAATAGTATGCATTTTAGTAGCACAACATTAACTTGCTTTTAAACTGTAAATAAATGCATCACTTTAGCTGGCAGAATTTAAATTTTCTATTTTAAACTTGACATATTTGATAATTTTCCTAGCACCTAAGTATTAAAAGTAAGTATTTTCAAGCCCATTATCCGAAGAATTGAAAATAACCTACCATAGATAAATTTACAATAATTGATTATTTTCCAAACAACTGAGAGTAAGGTATGTTTCGTTCAATTGATGAGTAATTTTCTTCATATTTTAGCATGCTCCTAAATGATTATTTGTTTTACTTCTGCACTTATGAAAATATTTACCTAGGTATTTTTTTAATAATAATACTTATGATAACCATTTTATGGCTTTATTGGGTGTGTGCGAATTACATTTTCTGTTTTATTTTGCGTTTTTGCAAAATGAATCATTTGCTAGCGATCACAATAACTTGAAATGATTCACTTTACAAATCGTTTGATTGATCAGTGCTTTGATTTTAGCACCTAATATTTCGTAACCTTTTTTAATTTTACGATTTTTCTTTAAAGATATCACTGATCAAAAAAATATCGAAAGGTCGCCATGATTCAAAACGATTACCACCTCTACCTAATTTAAGTTTTAGCACCTTTGAATTTTGAAAGATTTACTCAATGGTAGAAGGTGATAATATTATTTGAATCTTAAAAAGGCTGCTACAAATAACCACTGGAATAAAAAGTTTAGGATGCCAACAAGGCTCGAACTCGATATCTTCCACTACCAAGGCAGATGCAAAAACGTACTGTGCTACCGAAATTTTTCTAATTACTGCTATATTTTTTATTATTGTAATATTAAAAAATAGTAAAATAAGTTAAACAGATTGATAAAATACTCATTTTAATTAATAATGGGGGCGCGTTAAACATAACGCATATTCACGGCTGGCATAAAAATATGGACATGCAGATGCAATCAGTAAGGGGTCGTCCAATAATCACGTGAGGCTCAAAAGGGGGGGGGGGGTCGGAAAAAATCACGAAATATCACCGGGGGGGGGGAGGGTATAATGAGATATCACGTGTATTTATTTTTCGTAATAATATTCTGAAAATTTCAAAATACTTTGTACTAAAAAAATACACGTGATTTGGGGGGGGGGGTTAGTCTAAAACCTCACCACATATCACCACGGGGGGGGGGGGAGGTAAAAAGTTGCTAAACAAACAACACGTGATTAATGGACGACCCCTAACAGTAATTTTTATAAACAATTAACTGATTTTGATGATCAAAAATTGTACTAACAAAAAAAAAATCTTTTTTCATTTGTAAAATAATTTTTTCATTTGAAACAATTTTTAAATAGCTTTTTAAGCATTTTAAAGTATCAGATTTTTTCTAATTGTAATTCGATTGAGTAATAGTCGAAAATTCTGCTTAACAAACGTATACAACCAACAAGTTTTATTTGCAAATATATCGGTCCCAGGTAAGGGTCGTCTGAGACAAGTTTTTCGTTCTCGGCCGAGACCGAGAATAAATTAAAATCTCGGCCGAGACCGAGAGCCGAGACTGAGAATAGACAAATTGAGAAAAAAATTAAAATGCGCTATTTTTGCATAATATGGTATATTTAAGAATGTAATAATAATAATTTGTTTTAAATAGTTTTAATAATCAAAATTGAACAACATGATGTTATAGCACATAAAAAGCAATTTTTCTGCGTTTTCACCCTTCAAAGAGTGTCGCCGGTAGATTTGAATTCCATTATCATATACTGTATCTACTTACTACTTACAACGGTCTCGCTTATGTCCGAAAAATCGAGACAGAGTTCTCGGTAAAATTTGTAGCCGAGAATGCCGAGACCGATATCTCGGTCGATCCTTAGTGCTAGGTGAGTTTTCCACTATCAATAAAACTGGTGTTACCCTAGGGGAGAAAAACTTTCATAACTTTTATTACAATATAAATTTAACTTCCATTAACACTCCAAACGTGTTTGATTTAATGGACATAATTCCTAACTCCTTGAATGACAAAACACTGTGCCCAAGACTGAGATTCTGAGTTTTTTCTCATGAATAGGAGCATTTCTTGGCCTTCCGAGAGGGCAAGAATTGGCGTGTGTTCACAATGAATCAAATCTGCTTTCCAGGAGAATCATTTAACCTATGATAACATAATATGTTATGATCAGGTCATTTCACAAGCTCTGGCCCATTGTCTAAATATACGATCCAAATTCCTGCCAATTTTACGTCCAGCGTCAAATCTAATTATCATTTTAGTTAGCCTATTAGAAGAATGTCTCGATCAATCAAGGCTGGTGTGTCATTCCACAAACCATAATTCACACGTATTTGCACAAATTGGGAGATATTCGTATTTCCGCAACACAAACGAGTGGAAGATATTCTCAATATCGCCCTGGTGTAAGACCACCATTCAGAATGTATACCTTGCTTGAAGTAGTTTTAGCCATGTTCGGTGACAAGATCTGATTAGCCAGTGCTTCCCATCTCCCCCTTCCCTCTAATCTCTAATCGTTTAAAGCTTTTTAGCCAATATTTAGCAAAAACTTGTTAGCTTTTGCGTTTACCATTTTCGAAAATAAATTGCCTCTATTAAATTTCAATACAAAATGATTGACGTGGTGCTTGTAATTAAAACATATTAATAGTTGTAGAAAGTACAGCTTATAAGTCATTTCCAATAGATTTTTTCTAATATTTAACTTACTGTTTTTTTTCGTCTAGCCATAAAAAGAAATATTTTATCTCTACTACAGAAAAAAATGCTTTTTAATAAATATTTTTGAGAAACATTTTAATTTAAAATGTGGCTTATTAGTTATTTGATTTAAGTCGCAGGAAAATCCTCAGAAATTGCCTTCAAATATAAAAAAAAAAACATTTTAATTTTATTTAAAATCTCCAATTATGTACCTTTTTAAATATCCTTTGGTGTGGCAGAGTAAATTTTGAATTGATTTAAAACATCCCACCTTTTTGAGAGAATATCTTTATCCTGATGTTCTTCCGAACGTTGGTCAATGAATAGTTCTGAAGTGTGTGCAATACATATTTCCTGTTGATAGAAATGAAGTATTCAAGCATAGCTATTCAAGATGCGACGAAATCTATTTTTAGAGATCCCAAGGAAATAGTCATTTTTATCAATAAAGGTCCCTGAACGAAATAAATCTAAAAGTTCTCAGAATTTCATAAGTTACGGTAATTTCTTAGAATTTGGGCATAAAATACTAGCTTAGAATTAACTGGGCTTCTCTTTTTATTTTTATTTTATTTTAGTTTATTTAGGAAACAAACAGTTATAAATATTTGAATAATAAAGTAACATATTACATGATTGCATTAACCAGCGAAGTTTCCGCTAAAATTTATAATATGTATATATAAAAACATTAAAGAAAACATAAAGTGGTAGAAAAAAAGAAAAAAAAATATACATACAACAGAAATGAAAAAAAAAAACACATACAAATTAAAGAATATGGGATATATATAAATCATCCAAATATTATTATTATAATAAAAAGAAGGAAAACCAATATAAAGAGAATAAAAAAATTTAAAAAAATAACATGCAGCAGGGGTGGAGAGTTCGTAATTAACAATTTGTTTTAATTTTTTCTATTATGGATTTAATAAATTGGCCTGAGGACAAATGGAAAATATCAGCGTCGTAAAAGACTATCATTGTATTTTGTGCACGTCCTTCGGAGAAATAATTACAGGTGCAATTGAAATTTACAAGCACTTAATCAACATTTGGGAACATAATAGCATTCAACACTTCGCGATACCGGGCTTTGGAGGGTACAGGGTTTAGACCGCATTAGATCATTTTAAGTGCTGTAACATAAACCGACAACATCGCTGCAAAAATAAAGATAATATTTTACTCTCTGCAAGTCAATCTAAAATACTTTCTCAGGAGAGTAGGAAAGAAGATGGCCTCTGAACGAGATCTCAATAATTTTTTGATGCTTTGCGATTGACATCAATCAACGAAGGCGCCCACAAGTTATATATTTTAATAAAAACTTCGTTGTTAGAACTTAGAATTTTCTAATATATCTTAGTTCCAGTCTATTCATGATGCCATCACACATGTTGAAAACTGTCTTTTTTGACGGTTTTACTTCTGAGTATTTGGAAATAGGTATCTGTCGCAACATAGTGGTTTTATTGTAGTATATAGTATAAAGATGTGTGAAGCATAACCATCTTTAGACTGGTATAACACAGTTATGGTGCATGCAAATTTTAACCTAAAATAGAAAATCTACACCAAGCCTCTCTCAACAGATAACTTATGTAAGTTAACATAAGAGATCTATTTATTGTTATTGCCGCGAACGGGAAAAAACGTCGGAATTTTTTAATTGACTGAAAACTAAAATAAAATCTTGATCATTGTTATATTCAAACACCGTAGGTGTTCAAAGAATACGGTGGGTCTCAAAGTTTCCACTATAGCATCTCCTGGAAGTCACCTGGATTGCGGCTAATCTCCACGTCACTCCCAGTCGTTGCAATAACTTTTGTCTTAAGCTTTTTTCTAATGCATATTCTATAAGGCATGCAGAGGTAGAATAATGCAATATCTACCTATCTTCAGTTAACGTGATAGATTAAAAATAACTAGTAATAAAATTATCATAAAATATTAAAAAAAATGATTTACGATACATTATTTGATAGTCTTCTGTATCCAAAGAGCCATCAAAAGGGACTCCATCCGGGAAGCACTGAGGAAAATATTCATTGTGGCACAGACTACGCCAGTCTGTGCCACAGGCTTCCAGTGCTGCGATGCAGATGTGCTTTAAAAGAATTCGATGATTATTTTATTAGATTAAACATCACTAGTATATATTTTTTTATTATTTTTGTTTAATGTTTTCATTTTAATTGCAGTGAATAAAGCGCAAATTAATGCGACGTGTCCTCCTCCCTATCTGAAAGTTGATCAGGTAATCGAGGTTGGTCAATGGAACCAATTAGATTGTGTTTACCGTGAACACTTTGATCATATTGATGGTCTGACGTGGTCAAGGAATGGCCAGGTGTTCACCACGTATCCACAAGACTTCGAGGGACTCCAACTTGTATGTATTGTGTTAATAATATACTTTTACGAATAGTGTTTGCCATGGGATGGAATTTGCCTTCTCCATGAACGCTGTTTTCTGGTTACGGTCCCTCTCCATTCACATCCATTTCTTAATCCTTCAATTCGTGCTCCAATGAGATCGTCTCCTGAAACAAAAGTATCATATTGATTTAAGCATGCTGAGGTTAGAACTTCTTGAAATTTTGAATTTGAATAGTGACGAAGTCGTCAAAATGATGACATTAGCGGACGTCCGAAAAGCGTTATGTAAAACGACTAGCAATATGTAGATTTCGGGTATTGCCGGAGGCCTTCGAGGAGTGGCTCCTTTTAAAATAACTCGAGTTCTATGAGTAGCCCCAGATTCCGAGTTCTTGGTACGAACTGGGTATTGACACTGCATTCGGGGACGAATCCTGGTTCGAGTTCTCTGAGAGTGGTTGATTTTAAAAAGTGGTGGGAGTGGGATCCGCTACCCGCAAAGGATTCGAATTCAAGAACCCATTCTGGCTCAACCCACGCATCTCTAGTGACGACTCGATACACATGCAGTACTGCCTTTGGAATTATGAATTGCACTGAATCGTGTCTCATGTGATGTCACCAGACACAACTGCAAATGTTTAACCCTAGTTCACTTTGACAGCTCGTACCTTTATCATTTTAGGAAACTCGAAAAACTTTAAACTGTCGTTATTAACTTTTTAAATATAATAAATGATCAACAATTAAATTAAATTAAGAGACGTCTTCATTCTCTTCTACGCGGTCAGTCCCTCTCTTCCTCAACCAGCCAATCTGAAACTGGCTGAGAATCAATGTATAACGGCGATGTTTCAAATGTCAAAATAGCGATGATCGTCGATTTGATCCTCAATCTTGACAAGCCTTTGTAGATGATAACAAAAGTTCCACATGGTTTGTACGTCCGTAGTTACCCTGATATAATATGTTAATTTTAGTATATTATTAGATTTGTATTTGAATTTATGTGTAGGTACCTACTAATTATCTGTATATTTGTTTGCATTATGATTTTTCAGAGCAAATCATCAAATGGAATACACAAATACGAAAATCCTTACCAATATTATCGTTCGCCTGACAATAAGACAGTTATAAAAATGCAGCACATTGAATGCAATTCAGATTATTGCTCTACGAAGGTTTTGATGGATTCCATTTCTGCCTCTGGAATTTACTCGTGCAAAGTTATCGGTAGAAGAGACGATAACATTAACAGCTTCAGTATATCCAGCAAAACTACCGTACTAGGTGAACATATTTTTTTCAATTAATGAGTTACACCACTTTCACTCTCCAAAAACGTATGCTTTTTCAAGAATTTTTTTTAAGTTGAGTATAAACATTTTTATTTAAATGAAAGTACAGTAAGCTTGTTTAGTAATGAAACAGCTTTGGGACTAATCCATGTATCCCAATGTCCTGTTTAATCTATTGTCATATCCCATTGTTCCTCTCCTTCCTTACAAAGCCCTACTTGGGAATTAGAAGAAAAAAGAAGATGGCAAAATCCTACCTACCGATGCCAGTTCAAAATATTATTTGTACAATCATTTTGAAATGCCCATATTAATCAATTTTAAATATTCATCACACAAATAACCGAATATCTCGCAAAATCGCTTTTATATAATTTTTTTATGATATTTAATTTTAACTGTCGGGTGTAATTGTGCCTCCAAAGTGACCAGTGTCACATCTAAAGTTTTGTTTTACTTAGTTTTTGAAGATCACACTGCTATTAAACTAGAAAATATATTTTTTGTACTTTTTTTGTTTGTAAAAATGGCGGCTTGACAGGTGATTTAGTGGAGTGCTGCGAAAATCGATGGTCGTGCGGTGGACATAATAACTCGTCCAGGGTACCTAGCATGGTCGGTCGATATAGGTTTTATCGAAAATGTCGGTAAATTGTCATCGCTCCCAAACAGGACTGCAGGTCGCTAACGAACAAACAACAATTTACAACGACTAAGGGTTCGTTGTTCGTTAGCGGCCTGCAGTCGTGCTCGGGAGCGATGACAAGATAGCGATGACAAGAGCGATTTTCGATAAAACCTATATCGATCAACCATGCTAGATACCCAGGTTTAAGCTAGAACAACTAAAAAACAAAATAATTATTTTCCGTACCCCAAAAGCTAGTAAAATACGTAGCCGTTTTGAAAAATTCGATTTATCACAAAATGACATCCATTTGAAGGAAAAGATACGACACAGGTATATCCTAGTGAGACAGGCGTAAAAAAAACCCAATGTACAATGTAGTACAAAGTAACGAAACAATGTACAAATGTAGTACAAAGTAACGAAATTTAGGCAATTTTTTTCATTTTTTATTTATTTATCTATAAAAAAGTATATGTACACTGTACAAAATAAATAAAAAAATTAAAAAATTGTCTAAATTTCGTTACTTAAAGTTGTCGAGAGAACGTAAATATTAATATTTCAAGAAACCCATACGTATTTCGCTAGCTTTTGGGCTAAAGAAACTAATTCTTTTTGGTTTTTTGTTCTTGCTAAACCTGGACTGAGTTATCATGTCCACCGCACGATCGATTTTCGCAGCGCTCCGCTAATTTTTACAAAAAAAATATAATTTGCTGTTTAATACCTTAATTATTTACCTAAATTGTAAATTTATATAAAATTTGCGCACGTTCACTAAATTGTATTTAAATTTAAATAAAAATGTTTCCACTCTTCAAAAAAAAATTCTTAAAATAGCATCATTTTTTCTCAGGTGTAACCCCTTAAAATTGCATATTTAAGGGGTTATTTAAGGGCTGATTTCAAAACCGTAACAACTCAAACTATTCTAATAATGTCTCGGACTAGTAAAAATTAATAACCAACCAACTCATTTAAATGTACGAAAACTTATTACCATTCAGAAATATAAAATGAAAAAAATGGCTTTACCTCATCATCTAATTTCGTCAAAATCAATTAAACCAATTTTTTTTAACTCTCGACAGGCCAAGATGCCAAACATAAGGTCCGTAATATTTTTTTATGGGTATTTAAATCTTAGAGATCCTTTTTTTGTTATTTGTCCATTTATTGGGCAGGGAATATTACCTATATTTGACAAAATATTTTTTCCTGCGATCAAAGATTTTTTCACATTTTTTTTAATCGTCACATTATGTATTAATTCTCTGCCCAGGAATACCTAAAATACTAAAAATATATTTTCGTGTAAGTAGATATAAAAATGATAGTAATTTTGGGGTCTACCTTCGGCCCCAGTTGGCTGCGGAAGAGTTAACATACTCGTACCTATAATATATTATGTAAATACCGACATTGTCTAAATCTCAACCCATATGGGCTGTGGTAGTGAATCAATGTTTGCATTTAAGATATTTAGTTAAAATCTGTGATATTGTATTGTCATTGATTTTTGAAAAATATCAATCGAAATAACAACACGTCCAAACGGATATTTAAGAAGTAGAAGTAATTTATTTAATCGTCTCTCGTAGTGAGATTTTCGGTAAGAATTTGATGAAGTCTTGTTAAAAAATGTAACATTTCAAATTACCTTCCCGGTAAAAATTTACACAAGGTCTTTCAATTAATTTTTAACTCTTTGACGTAACAAAAACGGCGAACTATTATTTGCAGACACGTAATATTAAGAATGTTAGCGTTCTAAGCCTACATAAATACACCTTATTCGACTTCAATACAATTGAATCGTTGCGTTTTATAATCAGCTCTCGAATATATTATTAAAAAATGTTTTAACAGCTTTTTACCTGGAAGGTTTATTGGTTATTCTTAGGGTTTAAAAAAAATTCAAAATTCTAGGATTTGTTCCTAAAAAACTCCCCGTCATAGAGGGGTTAAGGGACAGCTATGCATTGATGGACATTTTGAGCGTAACTTGTACTGTCGCCAAATCTACCCCTAAAACAAAAATATCGATGTACATCAACAATATCAAGGTAAGTTTATCAAAATAAAACGTTCGCCCTTCTTCCACGGAGATACGCAAGCATCCGATACTGAAATTTTGCATTTATTTATTTGCAAAAACAGCATAAAACCAATATGTTGCAAAAGCGGTAAGAAAAGAAACGTGATAATTACATTTACAGTCAAAGTAATACAAATAGTTAAAACACAAGTGCTTAAAATCGTTGTAGGAAATGTGGAAAATTCCACATTTCTTGCGAGGCCTATTATCCTAGTGAGTCTTCCCAGGGGCATCACCAATGGTAAGTTAGTTCTGCATCTGGGAATAATCAAAAGCTTGTTTTGGCGACCTCGCGTGAAATTATCAGGGACGTAGAGTAAGATATAAAATCATTTAGAAGCTTATAAGCCATCAGCAGTAATGCGACATCTCTTCTGGAACTAAGGCTGCAGATACCCAGCATTCCCGAGATAAATACTGTTGGAAATAGCCATGGGTAAAAACCCAACTCCCTCATATAGAGGAATCGTAAAAAATTTCACATATTATAGACAATGTCCTCTGGCCCCCATATTCACATCGCAAACAAGTTGTCGCGCACAGTCCGCACCGTCCGCACAATCCACACTGTTACCAAATTGTTACTGAAATAATGAGACCCGCGTCTCCACCACATTGTTGATCTCTCTAAACGTTAAAATTTGCTTTCGTTACCTCATTCCTAGCCAAAGAGTTGCGGTAACAATCATTTTTTGTTGACTCTTTTATTCGCAACAATAATGTATAATACCAGTGACGACGAGAGGATCGTTTTCGCTGGACTGTAATATTTATTAACAGCTTTGCCAAGTTTAAGGTCTAAACGACGCGCGGTAACGACTTCGCCGGAGACTGGCGTCGCAGACGAGATTCTAAAATCTCGGCAACGTGTGCTCGTTTACGAATATCCGCGCAGATGTATTGCGGTAGTCACCTAGATACTTGAATCGGATAATTGTGTTTCCCCGTGGAAGAAGGGCCCTCGAAGGCCTTATGTTATCAATAATATAGGAATGAAATGAAAATCTAAGGAAATATTTTGATGGTGTAGCGCCCAAATCATGTTTGAAGGGCGATATGGTAATTCAACGAAATTTTACTTAGATACTGCTGAGGATTAAAGAATCAAATGGTGTAAGTGTATTCTGAAGAAAATAAGTAAAGTAAATATTACAATTTCCATGGAACATTTTCTTTTGATGTTTTGGGGGTTATGTGTGTTTTGTGTAAGTGTGTAGATGGCAAAGCGAATAAGTAAGAGGATTCAATACTTACAAGTTTATTAACACTATATACAGACACATAAATCTCCAATTTAAATATATGCAATAATAAAGTAATGTGAAGGGCGAACAAATGTTAAGACCAGCGACTCCCGACCGAGAGTTAAAGCAGAATGAATCGTTAGTTTTTGATGCAAGCGAGGCCAGTTGCTTGAGGAAAGGTCTGCATCCAATTGGTGCCTGAGGGACCAATCGGGTGGCCGGACGATGCAGATCAGTGTCCTTTGTTCGTCCTCCACAATGTAATTAAAAAAAAAACAATTGTCCTATCCACAATCTTAACTTCAAATGTAGATATATTATGTCTAAGCATTTTCCTGTTGCTCAAAGAACGCAACAAGAATTTTTATAACTTTTCTTGGAATTTCTAGGTCAACACAACATTTTTTTACGACAAAAATAAAAATGCGACAACATTTCAAAATATTGTTTTTTTCCATATTTTTAAAATAAAATAAATTTAAATAAAATAAATAAATAAAAATGAATAAATATAAATAAAAATGTGTTTCGGGATTAGTATATTGTGTATTGCTATATTAAGCATAAATGTTTAAAACTTTCAAAATACCTTCTTTAAACCTCTACAAAGGTTTCTTGATTGTTACAACCACATGACAATACACCTGAAAAGTTTTTTAATCATGCAAACTGTCAAAAAGTTGAGAATGAAATTTTGCAAAATAATGATTTTTAAATCAAAATTCTTTTTTCAAAAGTACTTGCATAATAATTTTAATCGAATCAAGAATTATAGATTTTTTAAATAGGTACCTATGTTATGTACCAAATTTGAATGATTGTTCTTATAGTCTGTCAAAAAAGAGTAGAAAATATAAAAACTGGAACTACTTAATTTGTAGACTGGCAACACCAATTTAACTGTCAAATATTTTTTTGAAGTCCAATGACACTGATTTTATAGAACACAGTAAACCACATTTTAAAAAACATTTTTTCTTCATGACATAAATTTGATTAAAAGGTGATTTATAAAGCGATTTGCTTTTATTTAATTTAACATAAATTTGAATTTAACAATAGATAGAAAGGAAAAATCACTAATGGTGAGTTTAGTTACACTACTTTTAGATCTGAATGAGTTAATTATATTCAGATCTAAAATTTAAGACCAGGCAAAGCTAAGTACTTTATCTAGTATTAAATAATGTGAGCAATTTCTAAACTGTGCTGTATATTTTATTACATTATAGTTATTCTTCATTATGTTAACACAAAATTGCGAAAGTATAATAATAATATACCTATATGCAATTCTAGTTTTGAGAATGGCGGGGATATTTTTTCCACTATTATGCCTTTTTAATTTTTTATAAAAATTTAGGTTACACAGCTTTACTTTAACACCATGAGTTATGTGTTTAGTATTGCCATTTGATCAACAGTGGCGCCCTCATATATTTTCTACTCTTATTTGACAAACTGTATAATATTTGATTGTTCTTATAATATACAAAAATGAATATTTGTAATACATGAAAAATGAAAATTTAAATAAAAAAATGTAATAGATTGCACGCGAGCTGTTTAAAAAATTGGATTTACTAGGACTGAATATATGGAACGTAGGAGGGGGGTTGGCAGAACGACGAAGCGGGCTAGGGGAGAGGGAAGGCGGGGAAGGGAAACGCGGGATGGGAAGGGGATGCGGGAGGGGAACGTGGACGCACGTGAAAGGACATGCAGGGAGAAACAATTTAATTCTTTGAACATAGCATTGCAACGTGTGCCGGGAACCAGCTCGTGTTTAATAATTGAGTTGAAATTATTTGAGCGATCATAAACATTATTCTTGTTGATGCCGGTAACTGAAGATAGTGGTCAATACAACCAGTTAATTCATTTTAAAATATTGTTTATTTATCACAGGTTAAAGTTACGAGCATCGGTTTGAAAGCGTTCCTGGAGCTGATGCTCCTTAAAAAATACTTCGATGGACCGATTCTCCGCGTGCGATGCGTCGGGGTCATCGGAAACAATGATGATGCCATGCTGGTCACCGAAACCGCTGCCACTTTGTCCTACCCCCAGACAGTGCGAAAATACTATTTCACCCATGACGAAGACAGCAAGTTTGAAGATGGTAAGTCATAACAAAATATAAAAATACTGGATATTTGTATCCTTACTTAATCTTCCACAATCCTTAATCTTACTGCAATCTTCCGAACAGGCCCTCCATCGAAATGCGTGGTGTAACCCTAAGTGACCAGCTCAGGTATGGGGGCTCCATCGAAGCCAGAGTAAAGTTAGCCTCACAGAAACTGGGCGTACTGTACAGGGCCCGCAGATACTTTAATAGTACACAACTGCTAACCCTGTACAAATCGCAAGTGCGCCCCACGGTTGAATTTGGCAGCCACCTCTGGTCTGGAGCTCCAAAATACCTGAAAAATACCCTCGACTCTCTGTGCAGAAACGGGCGGTCCGTTTGATAGATTCTCCCATCTTAACAGACGGATTGCAATCTTTAGAGCACAGGCGTCGGGTGGGAATGCTATCCTTGTTCTATCGGTATTACAATGGAAGATGCTCCGAGGAACTAGCATCATTAATCCCTTCGGCACCGGTGCATAGTCGGGAAACACGCCAAACGCGTGCCCAACATTTGTACACGGTTGACATTTGCCACATGAGAACGGGTCGTTTCTTCGACTCGTTCTTGTGTTCAACAGCTCGGCTGTGGAATGATTTGCCGGCCTCTGTGTTTCCTCCTTCCTACAACATGGGTCTCTTCAAGACCAATGTTCATTCCTTCCTCTCCTCAAAAAGACCCTCCACACAGCATCCCAGATGACATAGGCCCTCAGGGAAATTATTTTCCTCAGGGCCTCCTGCGTGGAGTTAACGTAAAAAAAGGTAAATTTATTGATTTTGTTAAATCGTTGAAATTCTTTAAATCGATTTTAAATAATTATAATCGCTTTTTAATGTATACCCTTGAAATTCATTGATATATTATAGCAATGAAATTGTTTTTTTTTTTTAAAGAAAGACAAACATTCCCGGGTTACGAATAACCCAATAATGTTTGAAAATCTCTTACCACCATCACAGAAAGCCGAAAATGTTGCTTGTGTTGTGATGGAAGACTTAGCCAGTGGAGGGATCGAACACGCGACGCTCGGTGGGACCCAAGCGCTATGCCCACTCAACCACTGACCAGTCATTGTTTCCATATGTTTGTTTTCAAATTGTTTTCTTGTATTTTTAAGTCTTTCACTGTACGTACTGAATCAATTTACACTTGAGAAGTATATAAATTTAATTTGTTATTAAATTGTTCGACATTTACTATTTTTATTTATTTTTTGCATAATTATTTTTAAATCCTCCGTTGTACCGAATCAATTTACCCTCGGTAAATAACGACATTTTATTATGTTTGGATTAAATTGCTCTAGTATTTTAAATTTTAAATGTTTTTTATTGTTATCAAAGTCTTCCACTGTATTTATGTACTGAATCAACTTACCTATAATAACGTCCTTCTCAGGTCAACTGTAACGCGTTTACATTAACTTTTTTTTAAGTTGCCTTGCATCCGTTATTTTTATTTCAAGATAATAATTGTGTTTTTATCGAATTTCTATATTAATAATATGCTTTGATCACTTTACAACATTGGAATCTGAATTGCAACAACACAAGTCAGCACTGAATCAATAAAATGTGATCCTGGGGTGTGTAAATAACCCCAAACTCTGTGGGCATAATAATTAACTGATGAATTTACTTTACGTGGATACAAAACATGTCAACAGAACGGCAATCAACAGATCTAAATGCACATCAAAGATACCAAACTTATAGACATGAAGTAACGTCTGCTGCATAGGCGGCCCTTTAGATGTTTTCCAGTCAAAGTTAGAATCACACCTAATATTCGGTTATCAAGCTGATTCGGAGAGACCAAAATGATCCAAAATTGCAATCATTTGGCAATTGCGTTTTTTCATGCCACAATAGCATTCAAATAATTCACATTAGTATTGGCCACTTAACGACATCTGTGGTCTGTGGTAGTTTATTCGCAGTTTAAGTGGGCACATTACATGGGCACAATATAATTTAGTATCCCTGGGAGCACATAGAGACCGCCAAATAACCACTTTGTGATATAAATATTTTTTTAAATTTATAATCGAGATAAAAAAACAACAAAACACATATTATGGTGCCTAAACAAACACTATTGTAAGCTTGGAGGACCAAGATTGGAAGTTTATTGATTTCACTAAAGGAAATGCTAATAAATACTCATAATACATAAAAACGCACTATTGGCACAATCAAATTAAAACAATATGTTCTTTTTTTATTCGAATGACTACGTTTTTATAATAACTTTGAAGGTTATCCCATCAACGTAATATATCATTGAAGAAGATAATACTAAAAATTTAAACGAAATATGAAAAAAGAACAAGACAACGAAAAATAAAAATATAACGGTTGCAACTGGGACGAGAAATTTTCTTTTTCATATTTCATTTAGATTTTTAGTAATACATTTTTCTTTAATGATATAAAACAATATAATTTCGGTTGTCATGTGATGTGAGTTAGTAACATTCTAAAATTCACAATTCTTATACTTTCCGTATGAATGAATTTACCATGCAGTTCTTACAGTTGGTGGTGTAACGGTCACCATTATTGCTTTCCACTCAGTGGATCGGGGTTCGATTCTCGGCCATTTTTTTTTATATGAATACCGCACAAGAGTCCCAACTGCTCCCGTCTGAGGCCAGTGAGACTATGGCATCCCCAATTGGGGTATGTTGTGAGGCAGAAGGTAGTGGGGAGGGGAAGGAAATAGGGAAGAGGAAGGTGGGGAAGTACCTGGCTATACAGATCTGTTCACCAAACACGGCTAATGCCATTTCAAGCAACGTTTCAATTCTGAAAGGCGGTCTTATACCAGGGCGATACTGAGAGTATTTTCCACTCTGGAACGTGCCGCAAATATACTATATATTTAAAAAAAAAAGTGAAATAACACAAATTAATCAAATAAAATTTATTTGCCACGCCGGGATTCGATCCCGCGACCTTCGGTGTCCGAGTCAAGAGTCTTACCGCTGGACTAAGCCGACCGTCATAGTCCAGCGATAAGGCTCATGTCAATTTTTATTTATTTTTTTTATTTTACTTTTATTTTTGAAAATACTTTTGCGTTTCATAATTTTTTAATCCTGTATTTCTATAATTTCTGGAACGTATAAAAATAATAAACTTTGTTTATAGATCCACGCTTTGCACTTTATCTGTACTACAACGAACAAGAAAAGCTTTGGACTGAGGGCGGTCATCCACAACCCCAATGCGTGACATCTGAGATGAAATTGTTTAAGTTCAGAGGGTTTTTACAATTCATGAAAGATTACCCACGCATGTATATCCTCCAATTCTTGATGGTCATCTTCGCCTACTTGGTGCTGTGGCTCTATGTGTGCTCTAAGTGTTTGGAGGTTGCAAAGCGAATGGACCAGGCTCGCTTTCTTCAGCGGCAGCGGAATATGCAAGCAAGGAAGGCTACAGTTGCAAACACTTGTCCTCACAAAAGAGACATCTAAGGCTTTAAAAAATATTATTATTTATACTCCTATTATAATAATTGTACTATGTATTGATCTGGCAAGGCAAAAGAATGTGCTTGACGTTTGATGCACAGAAATGCCATTTGGAAGAAGGCAAGAGATCACCATTCACCATTCTGGATTCAGTATTATGCATACACAAAGGACCAAGCGCATTCTTTGGTTTGCCAAGTTCTAACATTATCTTTGACTTTGCCGTGTGGAAGGATAATTTGTATGAATGTTTTAGATTAAAAGGTAACTTCTTAAAATTAATTTTAAGAAAGTTCTCACTATATTATGTAGGTGATATATTTTTTTTTACATTTCTCCACACAGGAATGCCCCGAGGAAAAAAAATCTATACTTATGTCATCATTGAGGATGCTGTATTAAGAGTATTTTTAGGGAAAGGAAGTAGATGAAGTTCTGGGAAGGAAAACTATGATGGATGGGTAGGAATCTGAGGGTTAACGTGTCTAAGAGTGATGGACGTATGAGTCCATCCCTACTACTGTGGTGGAAGGCTATGGATCGAAGAATCGATTGCTGGAAAGAAATGGATCGGGAATAGATAGCTGGAAAGGTCTAGGTTAGTTCTCCCTGAACCAATCTCTCCCAATCCTTAACCAAGTTGTAGGTGGGCAAACGGAAAAAAGACCTAGACAATAAGATGAAAAATAAATAAAATTTAATTAAAATCAGGGATTCAATATAGTTTATTTTACTGTTTACCGTAATATAGTCCGGGAAACGAATAAAAAGCTGCCTGTTTACTTATTTTCTTCATAAAATAATTCCCCAAAAATGACATAGGCCCTGAGGGAAATCATTTTCTTCCCTTCTTCCCGTGTGAGGTCAAAGTAAAAAAAAAAAGAAAAAAAAAGTATTTCCTCCCTTCTTACAATCCCGTCCCCAACCCACCTCAAAATTTCGCCCAGTAGGATGGCGATATAGTTAAATGCTATTCAAAAGCACATTCTGGTATTGATCCCCATAGGTAGGCATAACTTTAAAAATTGATCAAATATTATAATATAAGTAATGAAAACCTTATAAATCTTAATTTAAATGAATAATTTCAACGGTTCCATTCTAAAATTCATTAGAGAATATCTATGTTTTTCTATAAATTATCATTTACATAACACTATAATTATATTTTCTCAAAAAGGATTCCCAAAAACAAAAATGTAATATCAATTTCCACACGAATATAAAGAACATTGATTTGAATGACCAAATGTATAGTGACTACATCATTTTTCATGTATTTATCCAATCAGATACTTTAAAAAAACTTACAACGGTTTACAGAGTATATTGAGCTTATCTATTCTTAAAATTAAACAATAAGTTTTGAAAACATATAGTAATATAATTAAGAAACAAGTCTTCAAAATATACAGTAACATTAAACAACAAGTCTTCAAAATTAACAGTAACATTATTAATCAACATGTCTTCAAAATGTACAGTAAAGTTATTAAACAATAAGTCTTCAAACCAAAATTACCGTTATTAAACAACAAGTCTTTAAAACATACAGTAACATTATTAAAACACCAACTCTTCAAATCGTTTAGTTACATTAATAAACTATTATTAAAATTATTAGACATGTCTTCAAAACATACAGTAACATTATTAATAAATAAGTCTTTAAAACATACAGTAACATTATTACACAAATCTTCCAAACTTTATTAAACAACAAGACATCAAAATATGCCGCAACATTATTAAACAACAAGTCTTCAAAACATACGGTAACATTATTAAACAACAAGGCTTCAACATATGCAGCAACCTTATTAATCAACAGGTCTTCAAAACAAACAGTAACATTATTAAACAACGAGGCTTCAATACATGCAGCAACCTTATTGAAAAACGAATCTTCTAAACATATAGGAACATTATTAAACAACAAGGTATCAATACATGCAGCAAGCGACAAGTCTTCAAAATATACAGTAACATCATTAAACAAAATGTGCATCAAAGTTATTTAACAATAAGTCTTCAAAAAATAGAGTCACATTATTAAAAAACAAAACCTCAAAACATATAATAATTTTATTAAACAACAAAGGTTCAAAACATACAGTTATATAATTAAACAGGCCCTGAAAATATACAGTAATTATAAAAATGATCTGTTTATGATTGAATTTCAAAGAAAATTTATATTATAAAACAACGTCATTGTATCTTTATTTTCTAATAATAAATATGTTGCATTTACATATATTTTGAAAATCACGTATTTTATATTAATGAAATCTAGATAAAACACATTGAACTTTTCATAAAATTCCTGTTAACAAATCACAAAAATCTTCGCTAATTTCTGGGTAATTATAATCATTGGTTCTGTGCACATGACGCCCACCCAAACACCGAGCCGGTCCCAACTACCTAATAAATAACTAAGCAGTCAAAAGGAAAAAAAAGTGCATAAAATCAAATTTTACTATAAAAGTGTATTTAGGCTTTCCCATCAATTTCAATTAATAACATACTTTGGAGCGGCCCAGTGGGTAGAGCGGGCGTAGTGTGGCGAAACCAATTATTATCTAATTTTATTTTTTTTCTCATCTACAGGTATTGTTATACGTAATAATATTACCTACACAAAATATGATTTCACTTTCATGATTTTTATATTATCACAATAAACGTAACATATAAACGAACGACAGATGTCGAAGACAATACAAAATTGCATACAGGTCCAGTGTGATTTTGTTTAATATTTGCTTTAATATTAATTAATGTATCCTTTAGTAAAAACAAAGCATGTACCCCTAGTATTAGAATAAATTTTAATTATAACAGTATTTTAACTCATGTATGAATGTAAATGATGTATACGTGTGTTAATTATCATAATAAAGTAAACGAGCATCCAAAACTAAACTTGTTTAATTTTCAGCACCACCAAATAAGGCATTAAAAATAAAATGTTGTTAATGATGTACACCTAACAAAACATTGCTTGAAGTTTTTAAAATATGTATTATGGCCTTTGAACCAAAAGGGACTTTATTTTCATATCTATGATTGAATACAAAAAGAGAAGAAATGCTACTTGGAATGGAATTGAATCGACTAAAAAAGTGGCAACAACTTGAACACAACCATAAATCATACGACAGCACTTGTCATTTGTTTTTGCCGTTGCCGTCAACAAATCATTCAAAATACAAACCAAATTCACAATACCGAATGCAATGCTATGCTATATGCATATAGCATCCTTGGCCTGGGAAGCAATGCATATAGCATAGTATTACAGGTGTGAATTGACGTTGAATTGAAGGTGAATACACGATGAAATTCAGTATTGTACACTATTTATAGTATTTTTTATCAATATTTTAAATAAAAAGTAAAATAAACATACAACATTTCCACATAATGTGGTTTTTTTTACATGAGCTCCACACAGTCTGTCTTTCATGATCTACCCACTTGCCCATTACTTGTAATCCTGGTATGGATTAATGTTTTATTATAATATGAGTAGTAATAATTATATAGAAGGGATGGCGTTGATGCGGAGATAGCAAATAGTTAAGTTACTCCGGTGTACAAAGTTGGTTGATTCATGCACGCGTTGACTAGTACGAGAGCCGTTTTTTTTTTACATGAGCTCCACACGAGGCCCTGAGGGAAATTATGTTCCTTAATGCTCACCTGTGATGCTGGGTGGAGGGTTTTTTTAAGGAAAGGAAGGAGAGGAGAGTTCTGGGAAGGAAAAGGGTTTAAGGGGTGGGTAGGAATCTTGGTATCAGTATGTCCTGGTCATCCGCCTCCAAAGACCTAGACAAACCTCACCCCATGAACCCGGACACCCCTGCAAAATCACCAAACGTTGCGAACCACTTGGGGTGACCTATGAAAGAGGTGTTGGTTATCCAATAAAGGTTCCCGGGGCGGCGGTACCCATTCCCGCCTCCCAAATTGTGAAAAGAATGACACATATTTTGTAAATGAAAATGATTTTTAGTCTTAGTTCAAGGTTTCGGACTTCGGGTGTAATTGACCGAATGTTAGGCAACATCCGATAGGAAAATATACCAGATGAAGAAGAAGCTATAAACCTCGATGAATAAAATGATCAATGGACAAACAGCAGCAAACATCTGGCTGGAAAATTTAATCGGTGAAATAAAAATAACATTGCATTTGATACCTTGCAGATATTTTTTTTACACTAGCTCCACACAGGAGGCCTTGAGGAAAATAATTCACCTCAGGGCCCATGTCATCTTTGGGAAAGCTGTGTGAAGGGTCTTTTTAAGAAAAGAAGGAGAGGAAGTTCTGGGAAGGAAAAGAGTATTAGAGGTGGGTAGGAATCTGGGGTCAGTATGTCCAGGAATGAAGGAAGCATTAATCCTTCCCTCCCACTGCGGTGCTTTTGGAAAAGTCAAAGGGACTTTCTCAACCATTGTCTCTCGATCTGACCTACCGCTGGTGGGCAGACGCATCCGCCGCCAAGACCTGGACACACCTCACCCCATGAACCCGGGCTCCCCTGTGTAGTCACCAAACGTAGCGAACAACTTGGGGTGACCTATGGCAGAGAAGTTGGTTATCCAATAAATGGTTCCCGGGGCGGCGGTACCCATACCCGCCTCCCAAATTGATTAAACGTACATGATATAGTTCACAACAGAAACTGGAAAATTTGAACTAAATTTCCCTTCCAATATTTACAAAATCCCGCAAAATGCGTGTTTGCAATTCAATGTTGTAGTTCAATTTTCTTTCTTTCGAAATTATGACAACTTTAATTACAATTTTCATGAATACTTTAGCAGTTTACTGAACCCAAATGCTGAACTAATTATTGAATAATTTAATAAAAATGACAGTTGAGAGACGAGTAGCTAAACATTTCAGACATTATTGCTGAAGACTAAAAATAAAAAACAATTAAATTTTCTTAAATTCATTTATAATACTCTGAGGGCCAGTTTCACAAAACCAACAATGTCTACAAACGTTTACGAAGTACAAAAGGAAAATGTAAAGATAATTTTTTTTTGATAATTCAACTAAAATCATCATGAGAATGTTTGTTTATGGAAATATTTTGAGTAAATCCGTATTAAAATAATAATTTTATCAAAAAAATTATATTTAATGTCCTGATTAGCGCGTTATTAACTAATCTGTTATTTAAGTTAATTACTTTAATAGATGCATCGCGCTTGAGTATTTAAAGCACCATAATTTATTGATGCATAGATGATAATATCTATGATTTTAATGGTGTTAGCTGTTAGAAGCAAGAAAATTAGAGCCCCGAAAATCTTTAACAAAAATCAGCCCCACGGCAAACGCAAATATTTTCAAATGCCTGATATGTAAGGAAAATACAAAATTTACGCATGTAAATACATTGGTAATAACTGAAATAATTGTTGGTAATACGTATTTTATTAATTATTACAAAAGTATTCTCAGTTGACGAAGAAAGGTATAGTAATAATTCATTTTGAATTTCATATAAAGAAGACGATTTTATGTGACCGAGCCTCAGTTTGATAATGCCTGAAGCATTAAGTGGTTGGTACGCCAAAAAGATAGAAACCACCAGAAAAGGGAATTAAGGAAAATCCACCAATTTAAAATTTTTTAAGAAAGTACTTTTTTTACTTGATTAGCAAAAGGAGGACACGATTGAACGCACCGCAATTCATGGTAAAGTTTAAGTAATGTTTTGGTTAGCATTTGAAAATGAAAATAATATAACCACCATTTTAGATACAATTTCGTTGTGTTTTCTTTTTAGTCTCAAACAATATTGAGAATGGAATTTTCTCAAGGAGATAATGTAAGGACGCCAACGATTTGGTTTCAGGTAGGGGGAAAAACTAAAAAGGTCTGATGTAGGTCATATACATTTGGTTGCGTATGCCGTATACGACCCAAAAGCGGATGGAAAAAGAAGTCAGTAAGTGCCTCCGTACATGACGCTACTTTCAAGCTACTCGATCCTCGTGAGTATATCATACGCGTCGATCGTAAGTACGTCCCATACGATTTTGCTGGTGCGCGTACACGGCGCTACGTGACGTATGTCGGTTTCCAATCAGTATCACGATACCGACAGTGTTGATCGCACGCGACGCATCGCATCATTTGTGTCTGATACTTATTCATTTGACGTTTGACAGAAATGGCGTCGGAACATGAAAGTAATGTTAGATTTGTTTTGGAAGTGGAAAAAAATGCGTGTTTACCAGAATTTCTTTACCAGAATATGTAAGAAAGGATTTAGTGGAGCAGGCATGGATTGATGTTGGAAAAAAGTCATTTCACATTGCTTGACATCGTGTTAACTCCACGGCTGCACGTGAAAAATGATCAAGTTCAGTATATGTCGGGTATCGCCGTGTACGGAGAACAGCATTAAAATGTAGTATATTAGAAGGATAATTATGGTCCCGTCACAATTGCGTAGTTTGTAAGTATATCCATGACCGGAGGGCCTAAGTCTCAAGAAGACATGGAACTATCTAGTACTTCAGTAATTTTTTTATAATATAAGAGAAACATCCTGTAACAACTCAAAGGAGCGGACCAAAAAAAATATTTTCGATAAATTAAAAAAAAGGTAAGGAATGTATGAAAAAGACACCGATATTGATCGTCCAGTTAATTAGTCGGGCCTTTCCGAAATATCTAAAATTTTATAGCATTTTTAATATGTATACCACAGACAAGTGTAAATAATATTTGATTCATGACGGGTATTCGAATGTTGCTTAGTTTTTGAGGTGTCCGACTGATCAACTGGACGATCGATATATGGATACATAACACACAAGTGATGGAATTGGAAGTTAGCAGGTCTCAAGAAGTCATGGATAGATCTAAAACTTCAGATTTAAAAATAAAATAAAAGATCAACGGCAATTGCAACTCAAAAGAGCAGACCAAAAATAGCATACACTAAATATTTTGGAAAATTGTACAATTTTAAAAGGATGTGGATTAGAAGAAGACGAAGATAAGAAAACAGATAAAGTTGCCACCAAGACAAATTTACTCGAAGTTTTGTTCGGTTAGGATCTCAGCTTTTTAAATTTATAAATTAAATAACGTTATTATTTAAAAAAGTAATAACATTATTTAATTTGATTAATTAAAAAAAAAACAATAATTTCAAGTAATTGAAAAAAATTAGAGTAAGGTCCTCATCTCATGGAGAAACTGAAAAAAAAACAGTTGGCAACTCAATCGCTTGCGAATTTTATTGGCGGTCCGCACGCAGGCAACTTGTTAAAGACCAGTTGTCAAGGGCGACGCGCGACGCGGCGACCCGCAGTGCTAATCGCCGCGGCCAGCGCTTTTTAATTGCCAGTTGCCGTTGACTGGTTGCCATGGTTACGCCTCACGATCTGTCAAGTTTTCGAGTAATTTGCGATCATTCGAAGCAGGAAAATATCGCTAAAAGGAGGTTGATAAATTAAATTTATATATATTTGTTAAACAAGCTGATGTAATTACTGAAATCGTGAAGTTGAGTTGCGCCGTAAATTGAGTTGCTAACCAGTTTTCGGTTTCTCCACGAGCGAAGGCCCTAAGGCTTTCGGTAACAATAGCAAATGAGTTCTCCCGGAAATAACAAGATTCCTAGTTTGAATCTTGGACGCAACCTAATCGTGATAATTTTCCACGGTTCAAATTGTTTTTGAAGTGAAACTTATTTAGCTTCGTTAGTGATTTGAAATTCGGATGAAACGGAAATGCGTCACTGAAATTTATTAATTTATTAGCGCAGTAGGCAAGGCGCTCGACAAGTCTCAGCGGCCAGAGAAGACAGACATCAAGTGAACGGTGGCTCTAATCCTACGAAATCCAAAAGAAATAAACATTTTTATTTTTGTGAAATCAATATCCAATCTTCAAAGCACTTTAAAATAAACAAAAGAAAAGAAAGCGATATCTAGCGTCTTTCTAGTTTCACTTCTCCCGCGTGCAAATTACACACTCTGTTTTTTTAAATAATGACATCAAAATATTTAGAAACGCATTGTTTTGAAAATATTTCATTAGTGGTTTGAAAATAACTTGAGTGTAATAATTAGATATGTTCTAAGACTTTAATGATATTTTCCATTCGCATGGTATCTAAAACTGTCATTCTCATGTTACAGAAGTCTTTCTGTATCACCAACAACGAAAGGAAATAAAATACTTTCACATAATAAACCAGGCATATTTACTCAATGAGCAGGTATGGGATCCCATTATTCAAGTGAATGCTCTGACAAATTAGCCGTCAGCCTCCTGCATTATGTTTCTATACATCTTTTGATTGTCTGCCTAAGAAATCCAAAGCGAAATATCAAAGGAAATTTGTTGAGGTAAGATAATTTTCCTTAAGGACAACATTTTCCTTAGCAATTTTCATGGGCTTTTATTATTTGGAAATCGGATCTTTTGTTAAACAGGGTTTACCCAATTTGTTTTACAAACTAAGCAAAAGATTAGATTTTATTGTAAAATAGGTACTTACCTTACCACGATATAGATATTTTCAAGTACGAGCTACGTAAAAATTATTATGTATTTAAAAATAATATAAATAAAAACATTTATTTATGAACAGGTTTTTACAAATTATACATTTTTTATCAAGAGCTTCACACCGGAGGCCCTAAGGAAAATAATTTTCCTCAGGGCCTATGTCATCTTTGCGGATGCTGTGCGGAGGATTTTTTTAAAGGAAAGGATAGTTCTGGGAAGGAAGAGGGTTTAAGGGGTAGGTAGGAATCTTGTGTTCAATATGTCCTGGTCATCCGCCTCCAAGACCCAGACAAAACTCACCCCGTGAACCCGGGTACCCCTGCTAAATCACCAAACGCAGCGAACCACTTGGGGCGACGTATACAGAGGTGTTGGTTATGCAATAAACATTTACGGGGCGGCGCGGCGCGGCGGTACCCATTCTTGTACCTGGGTACCCCTGCTAAATCACCAAACGTAGCGAACCACTTGGGGCGACCTATGGCAGAGGTGTTGGCTATGCAATTAAGGTTCCCGGAGCGGCGGTACGGTACGGTTATTGAACATTGAGTGTATTGACAAATGGGTCACTGTTCAGCTGTACGTTCAGGATTTCCCTCGAAGTACAGCTGGTTTTCAGCAGTATCTCTAATATAATACACAACATATTACACGTATGGTAAATAATTAAAATGAAATACTATAAAATCTAAATTAAATCAAAATTCAAATAAAAGCTAATTATATTAAAATTAAAATATCAAAATTCAAAAGAAATAATATAATCATAAGCACAATGGGTATTCCTTTCATTGTAAATTCTAACAAAAAAAATGATGTGCCGTTGACTGTGCAGTCAGCAACCATTCGCCGCAGAGATGCTTGAAGCAGTGCGACGATATCGATATTCCAATAGACCAAGAATAGACAGTGATATTTCATTCCAAAGTTTTGATGTTGAACAGCTGAAACTACCCTCAAATATAGCATTTTTGTATCTGGGAAGAACGAGTAAATGGTCTCTTTGGCGTATACTGTGTGCATGAAAGTCACGAGACCGTTGCAGTCTGTCAAACAGATAGGCAGGATCCTTCGAATTCATCAAATTGTAAATTTGACATATTTGATTTACATACTTTCTTCTGTTCGACATATTGAGAATCAAGGTAGTGCGAGATATGCTCGCTGCTCGGGACATTGTGGTAATATCGGAAACATGCATTTTGGTCACAGTGCACTTGTTTTTGTTTTTTTTTATAATTTTCTCTGCGGGGGACTAGTACACGAAGTAAGATATTAATTCGAAAGGAGATTAGTAATGTACACAATCTTAAATTTTATAGAATTATTTTTTCATAAAAAAAAGTCAAACCAGAATCTGTTTTGGAGTAGAAGGCACATACGAAAGACCTTGCCCCTGACATAATTCTTACACAATGATATTGGTGTGCTCCAATAATTTGTAGATGATTTTGGTCTTATTTTATGACTTTCGCTTTTTATCTTCTTCGTCATATTAAGGCGCCGCATCCGCGCGCAAATAGAAGAAGGTGGAGAGATATGTAATCACGAATGTTAGAGGAGCGCGCTAATATTTAAAAAGCGATAAAATCGATGCGAAAATTGTGAAAATGTTTAATAAAACACGACTTGTTTAAAATAGAGAAACAATCTCCTGGAAGGTATCTTAAGTATCATTTAAAGAAACATTGTGAATTTTTTCATAACTATAACTTGTAAAATAACTGAAACAAACGTGTTCATAATAATTTTCGGAGCATACTTTGCGATTTTTTTCCATCGAGGGAATTTTATATAATTTGCGTTTCGGCGTGAAACGCGACTAGATATTATCTGAAAAAAAAACATATATTTTTTTAGAGCTTAAAAACTTCAAATGTTTAAGGGAGATATGTAAAAAATCGGTTGAAATTCGGATAGCGGCGCCTTAAGAATCGTCACAGTGTCGTTAGTTGAACGTTTTTTGCTTGAAATGTTTCTAAGATTAATTTATGGATAAAAAACACCTAATAAAATGCAAACCAGGAAAAAAGTTTATAAAATAGATTCAAAAAAAGTTATATAATGTTAAATATTATAAATCACTTTTTTTCTTTTTTTTTAAATCTATTATCCTTTTTTCAAAAAAAAAAGTACCTAATCATTTAATTAACATTTAAAAATGTTGATTAACTGATTTTTGTCTTTATTTCGGAAAATTATTTTTAATAAAAAAAAATATTAAAAAATTTATAACGTTAATATAAAGTTCTGATAGTATTTATTTTTTTATTATTGTGACACCTGTTTTTGTTAACGAGGCCATTTTCAGACTCTTGAACTTTTTTTTTTATATAAATTAAATAAATAAAAGTTATTTGAAAAAGTTATAATTTTTTTTAATAAACTGAACAATTCGTAGGTAGATTATTTTAATACGTATTTTTTAATATTTAAAAAAGGGTAAAACCACATTTTATACTTGCATAAATAATGCAGTTAAATATTTTCTGAAAATCCGAAAGCATGTACTAAGAAAACTTTCATGAAAAACCGTTTAGAAAAATCATTACAAAAAATACATTTTGGCAGCGGTGGGATTCGAACCCACGCCTCCGAAGAGACTGGTGCCTTAAACCAGCGCCTTAGACCGCTCGGCCACGCTACCTCGTGAGAAGACTGGCTGAAATACACTCCACGATATAGCTCGCGTATGGACATGTGTTGCGTAAGTAGTATAAAAAGATAAACGTTGTCGTCTGGATGAGATAAAGATACACGTTGGTACGCCTAAATCTATTTTAGTTAATATTTTATCTACTCGAATGTATGTACTCGTATGTATTATTGAAAAGCTAACTCGTTCAGTTCTTAGAGTGTTTGTTTTCTTTTAGTGCGCATGAATTTATTAATGTTTTTTTTAATCAATATTATTTTTAATAATAATACATCATTTTAGTATTATCGACAAGAACAATTGAAATCTTTTTTAATAATTTCCTCGATTATAAACCAATTATTTAGATCATGGGTCGGCAACCTTCTGTGGTCCAAGGGCCAAAAAATATTTGACGTGGGAACTTGCGCGGGCCGCACCTACAAAAATTCTCTCTGGCAAAGAAATGTCAAAGAAACTTCGAACAGAACTCAATGGGATTTTTGTTGTTGGATTTGACTTGCAAGTTCTTTGATATTTGCTTGCATTTTGGTTGTGGAGACGCGTAGTATTGCGTCCAAATGTAAATGTGATAATCGAGAATAGTGTTTGTTTTTCCGATAATTAAGAATTGAAAAAGTTTGCTCACAAATACGCACTACCAAACATAGTTATTATTTGCTGAGCAAACCTTTTTAATTCCTTGTACTTTTCGGAAGGCTAACTCCCGTAGAAATCTACCAAGTTATTTTTTCCTTAAATGCCATTTTAAGGATATTATCACTTTGCAAATCTATCATGTTGATTTGGAAATAGCTTGGTGCATTATCGATATCCACTGCGAAGGGGTTTTCGAAAATCTCCTTTAAATCAGCAAACCGGTTTTCAAACTCAGTTTGAAGTTGTAGTACTTAATGCACTTTTCATGTCAGTATTTTCCCAAATAATATTTATCTCAGCTTCTTCTACTGCTTTCTTGCAATTTGGAAAATGATTGATTTTCCTTTCATCGATATGCTTGATAAACAATGATAGTTTAATTTCAAATGATTTAACATCTGAATACATATGGCATATTGTTAAGATAATACGAAGCGACGTGAGCTCCATCTATATTTAATTGTTTGTACTTATAACTGTCAATTGTGTGTCGCGGCTTGAACTCTGAGCAATAAGATTGTCTCCCGATATATTTGATTAATATAAATAAATTCATTGCTTTAAAGAACTGTTGTTATTCATAACCCTTCAGGTTATGGGCCCAGTAAGTGAAATATAAACAATTTCGTGAACAATTAGTGGGATTTGCAGTGTTATAAGCGAGAACAGTTTTTGCGTAAACAAAATTATAAACGGATAAACGGCGCCATCTTGTTAGTGAGCATCGCTAAGGTGACGCGGACTTAGAAATTACGTTCCGTATTGTTTACATCGTTGGAATGCAAATACGTTCTATTGTTTTGGAGTTGAAGAAACTTCGAAATGGCTGCTTCTATTAAAATTGTTCAATTAACTGCAAATAACTATGACACCTGGAAGATACATATGCGTGCTATTCTAAAGAAAAATGATTTATGGGAGTACGTATCGGGGTCATTACCTAAACCGTCATCAATGGACCCTAAGTATGCAGAATGGATTAAAATGGACGGAAAGGCCGAATCGGATATATTATTGGCAGTCAGTCCGAGTGAGTTAGCTGCATTGGATGGCTTAGAAACTTCTAAAGCTATATGGGACAAGCTAAAGTCTATGTATCAGTCGAGTGGACCCGCAAGGAAGGCCTCTTTGTTGAAAAAATTGGTTTTGACTCGTATGCAGGAAGAAAGTGACCTACGTAAACACATAGCGGATTTCTTTGATGTTGTCAAAAAACTCAAAGAGATCGGATTGATCGTTATTGATGAACTTTTAGCCATATTATTGCTGTATAGTTTGCCGGATTCTTTCGACATGTTCAGAACAGCAATCGAATCTCGTGATGATTTGCCATCAACGGAAACGCTGAAGATCAAAATTATCGAAGATTTTGAGGGTCGTCAATCTAAAATTGTTGACCAAGGGGCTATGTTTGTCAAACGTTTCAATAAAAATGCCTTTCAGAAGAAGAATCATGACCACCGCGATAATAAGAATTACATTGAGTGTTACCGGTGTGGTCATCGTGGGCATTTATCAAAAGAGTGTAAAGTCAAAAATATCAGTGGCAATAAGTATAAACAGAGTGCACAACAGTTAGAACGCAATAGCAATAATGAGCAGAAGACAACAATGTTATTAAGCACCACCGAAGAAGTGATGTTGGGTGAGCAAATAATCCTATTTGGTGTATTGACAGCGGGTGCACTAGTCATATGTGCAACCAAAAGCAAGTGATTAAGAATTTCACACAGATAAACTCTGAGCTTAATTTAGCAACTAATAGTGAAAAAACACAAATTACGGGTACGGGTAAAGTCAGTATCTCAGTGGACACGGGCAGTGAAGAACGCCAAATAGATATAGAAAAAGTGTTCTATGTATCGGATCTACGTACTAATCTATTACCAGTGTCAAAAATGACGGATTATGGGTTTGAAGTTCGATTCAGAAAAAATGACGCAATCGTGATTGATAAAAATGACAAAATTCACATGCGTGCTGACCGTGTTGGTAATTTGTATAATGTTCGGATGAGCGAAAATGCTGTCAATATAGCTGCGACCCCAGACACACATATAGATATGTGGCACCAGCGTCTCGGACACCTTAATGAGCGTGATTTGAAAGCCATGGCAAAGAGTGGCTTAGTACATGGGCTAAACATCAAAGACAGTGAAAAATTGTCTCAGTGTGAAATTTGTATAAGAGAGAAGCAGACATGCACGCCTTTTTCTAAAGGATGTGAAGATCGCACAAGCGAGTTACTAGAAATAGTGCATTCGGACGTGTGTGGTCCGATGAGACATGAGTCTTATGGCGGTAAGAAGTACTTCGTTACTTTTATTGATGACAAGTCTAGATGGTGCGAAGTCTACTTTATAGCTAACAAAAGCGACGTGTTAAGCGTGTTCAAATCGTACAAGGCTTTTGCAGAGAATTTGACAGGGAAGAAAATAAAATATTTTCAGTCAGATAATGGGCGAGAATACATCAACAATACATTCGACGAGTACTTGAAAAAAGAAGGAATTAGAAGAAGATTAACAGCGCCTTATACGCCTCAACAAAATGGGATTGCAGAGAGGAAAAACCGTACTCTGGTCGAGATGGCGCGCTGTATGATGCGACAAGCAGGAAGCCCTCCTTCTTTTTGGGCGGAAGCAGTGAATACTGCTAATTATGTGAGAAATAGGTGCCCAACTACAGCTTTAAGTGGCAATATACCATATACACTATGGAATGGGAAGAAGCCTACAGTAATCTACATGCACGTGTTTGGATCTAAAGCATATTATAAAGATAAAGGACCTCAAAAAGGCAAGTTTGATTCAAGGTCACAATTAGAAGTTTTTGTGGGCTATGATACTCAATCTAAAGCTTATAGAATACATGACCCTAAGACGAGAAAAATCGTTGTAACTCGAGATGTAAAATTCATAAATGAAACGGCATTCAAGGATGAGTACAAAGAAATACTTGATGAAGAAGAAGATACTGACCATGAACAAATAAATATAGAATTAAATGATCCAACCACAAATGATGAAATGAGAGAAAACAGTAGAACGCCTGTAATAGAAGCAGGTGAAAGTAGAGAAACTGGTCTATTACAAAGAAAAAGAAAATCAACAGTCTCA
The DNA here is from genome assembly GCA_917880885.1 of Limnephilus marmoratus. Taxonomy (NCBI): domain Eukaryota; kingdom Metazoa; phylum Arthropoda; class Insecta; order Trichoptera; family Limnephilidae; genus Limnephilus; species Limnephilus marmoratus. Next base: position 40,973,233 of record OU862922.1, on the reverse strand, counting down.
TGGGAACGATTAATAGGACCATTAAAAAGAGGACGAGAAAGACCACGTATAATACGTTCCAGTTCAGTGGGAAGACCGCGAAAGGAGCACAATTTATTAAGAGATAATACTGAAAGTGAAAATGAATCAGATATTGAAGAGACTAATGTGCACATGATAGCTGGGATAAGTATTGTAGAACCGATTACATGGCACGAAATAGAAAAGAGTAATGATGTTGATGCATGGAAAGGAGCCATGGAGGACGAGTATTTAGCACAAATAAAGAATAAGACATGGGAAATAGTTACAAGGCCAAAACAACGAAAAGTGATCGGAAATCGATTTGTATTTAGCACTAAAGCAACTGGGAAGAAAGTACGTCTCGTCGCAAAAGGTTGTTCGCAACGGCCAGGGGAGGATTTCCATGAGACATCGTCTCCGGTCGTGAGATCTTCATCAATAAGACTGATAGCTGCTGTATCAGCCGAGTTAGGATTAAATATCCATCAAATGGATGTAGTAACTGCATACCTGAATGGTACACTTGATGAAGAGGTTTACATGGAAGTGCCGGATCACCTAAGCGATGTTTTGAATAGATTACTCGCAAACCAAAAGATTGGTTCTCAAAGAAAAGTTATTAAAGATAAGAATCTAATTGAAACAGCTAAATGCTGAGACAAAGCATTGAGTGAATGTAGTGATAGTGTGTGTGTTTTAAAGAAATCTCTGTATGGTTTGCGTCAGTCAGGGTTACAGTGGTATAAAAAATTAGTGAGAACGCTGATGAAAATAGGTTTTGAAGCGTTAGCACAAGATCCGTGTGTATTCATAGCACAGAAAGGTGAGCGACTGATGTTGATTGCTATTTATGTTCATGACATTATTTTGGCAGGAAATGATGATGTATGGATGAAAAATATAAAGAAACAGTTTTCAAGTGAGTTTGAAATGAAAGATTTAGGAAATATAAGTAATTGTTTGGGTATTGAATTTAGTCGTGATGATGAAAACAGAGTGTTTCTTAATCAAAGGGTTTATATAGAGAACGTGTTAGAACGATTCCATATGAGTGAGTGTAAACCTGCAGTGACGCCTCTAGATGTTAATGTGAAATTAGAAAAACCGGTAAGTGTGAATGAGGACATAATGAAACAGTACCCATACCAAAGCTTGATAGGAGCGTTACTTTATCTGGCTGTATCGACTAGACCAGACATAGCGTTTGCCGTAAATTATTTAAGCCAATTTAATAGTAATTATAGTGTTGAGCACTGGAAGGCGGCTAAACGTATCATGAGATGTTTAAAAGGTACATCTGACTACGGTTTATTTTATGAAAGAACTGGGCTGCCTTTGTTCGGTGTGGTCGATGCAGACTGGGGAGCAAATGCCATAGAGTAGATCATATTCTGGATTTGCATTTATTTTAGCCTGTGCCCCGATCAGTTGGGAGGCACGTAAGCAACGGAGTGTTGCGCTATCGAGTACGGAAGCCGAACACATGGCACTATCCGAAGCTTCAAAGGAAGCCATGTATTTACGTGATGTTTTGGGTAACGTTGGTATTGAAAGTGAGTGTGTGACGTTATTCAACGATAATCAGGGTGCCATAAAACTTGCTCAGAGTAGAAAATTTCATCCTCGCACAAAACATATAGCAGTGAGACACCACTTTATTCGAGATATATGCGAACAAGGTGTAATTGATTTAAAATACTAATGTACTGATGAGATGCCTGCTGATGTTTTGACGAAAGGTTTGAGTGGATCAAAACATCATGATTGTCTGCGTAACCTAGGTATGATGGATGAGAGTATGTAAGAATAGGAATAGGAATACTCGCTCACGACTTCGAGGGGAGGTGTTAAGATAATACGAAGCGACGTGAGCTCCATCTATATTTAATTGTTTGTACTTATAACTGTCAATTGTGTGTCGCGGCTTGAACTCTGAGCAATAAGATTGTCTCCCGATATATTTGATTAATATAAATAAATTCATTGCTTTAAAGAACTGTTGTTATTCATAACCCTTCACATATCAATTTATACTCCAATGTGTACGATACTCCTTTAACTCCGTTGTGTACGATAGCGTCCGTCACGTGCGTTGCGGCGAGAATCTTGCGGGCCGCACCAAGACTCCTCGCGGGACGCATGCGGCCCTCGGGCCGCAGGCTGCAGACCCATGATTTAGATAACTAATAAATAATTTTGTGTTTAGTTTTCAAGTCAATCTCAATTTATTACAATAAAACAGATATAAAACTTTATCAATATACATACCTATAGATACAAATATCAATCTTAATTTTTTTCTGTAGGTATTTGCCCAACGGTTAATATTAATAGCCACCTTAAAAGACTGTTGCTACATGGCGAGGCGCTGCTAGTGCGCGCGTGTTTATCAAATAGATGTTAACCACTCGAACCCTGACCCTTTTATTCGGAAGGTCAAAATATTTCGGTTTTGTAATAAATTTCAAATTACTGGAATATTTCAGAACGCATACAAAAATTTAAAACTGTTTTTAAAGGTAATGAAATACGCTTTCAAATTTAATAATTCGAAGTATATAATTTTTGAATAAAAAAAAAAAAAATGGCTTACTTTACGTTTTTCTAAACTAAAAATTACTGATAACTTAAAAAAAAGATACGTATTTTATTAGGTAATTATATTATAATGTCAACTCACTTGTTTGAGGTTTCGTGTAAAAATAATTAACAAAAATCTCCGTTGATTTTTTTTTCTTAAATTGTGGCGGGAAACTTTGGATTCATAACAGCTTACATTTTAATTATTTATATAATATGGATAACTTTTAGATTTTAAAATGGAGCGTGGTGTTTTTTTTCTTTTTAACGCCGTGTTTCATATTTCTAACCATAATAATAAGGGAGACAACGATTTCTATGAGACCTGTATGAGTTGTTCCGCAAACCAAAAACAAAAATAGCCTGAGGGGTTAATATTATTAATATAATTTGTTAATTAGTTGTTATTTTTGTCTTGTACCTTTTTCTGAGAATGCCGCATAATGTACGTATTATTATACATTATGCGGCATTCTCAGAAAAGGTACAAGACAAAAATAACAACTAATTAACAAAATAATTTATATGTCTATCAAATAATGAATGTTTGAATGCTTTAACGAACCATTTTTCGTAATAATTATATAAGTACGCACAGGTAAAACCATTTACACTTAATTTTAAAGTTACGAAAACTACTCAAAATAATAAAATTCATGAAAAAATTCGTTCCAACACAGGGGTTTGAAACCTGCGGCGAAGCTTTTTGGTGCGGCCCGCGAGCAGTTGGAAAAAAAAATAGACTAGGAAATCACTACCAAACAATCACACTCAGAAAACGAGAACGGTTTTATTTCACTCAGCTACATTTTAAAGTTATTATTACTAAACCCAGAGAAAGTTATAACATAGCTGACAGGTTTATGCTTACGTATTCACCCAAACGTATGTTTCTAGAAATCAGGTTAGATATAAATACATAAGTGATCCAACATCCTTTTATTATTATTATACGATAGGGAAATTAACATCGGAAAAATATCTCAGTATTGACGACAATTCTATTCATGAAGGAAAAAAAATATGATGTGTTTTCTTTATATATATGATTATGGTAGAAGTTAAATAAAAAAAATATATTTATAAAAAATATTGCAGCAAAAAAATTGATGTAAAATTTAGGAAAACACTTCACATATTCTAAATACAATATAATTTAAGCTGGACCCAAATTAAAAATGCATCCCTAAGTTAAAAGCATTATTATGCTCATATTGCAAAATTCCAGTTAAGGAAATCGTTCTCTTATTCGAAGTGCAGTTTAATTAAATTTTAGTTACATACCATGCATGTGCTGCCAGAATCAAAGAAAAAACATTTTAATGTTCGGAGTGTAGATTTAATTCACCCCAAACAGATTTAATATAAACCAGTTTTGTGTTCAGAATATAATGATAAATTAAATAATAAGTTGCAGATTTATCAAAGGAAGCAATTCTTATGTACCGAGTGACAGTTACGAGTTAGTTTTATATTTGAGTTGCACACCATATGCTGTAAAATTCTGAGAAATTTACCGTTCCTTGTGTAACTATTATTTAAGCTTGTGTTAAGTAGAATTGATGTTAAAAACTGCCCTTTGTTTCCATACCCGCCTCTCAAAATGTATAATACAATAATAAGGATTTCACCACCCACCCGCGCCCTTAAAAATCTATGTGCGGCCCGCGGTTGATACCACGAACATCCAAATGGCCTCCGATGCCAAAAAGTTCCCACCCCTGTTCTAACATTTCTGGCACATTACATTTTTCTTTCTGAAAACTTTCTGATCTTTCTGACAAATAATATGTGTATGCCATTTAGGCGATTTTTCACAAAAACGACGCTATACAAACTATGAACCAAATAAAAAAATCGAGTGTAATTCACACGCAGTAGAAGTGAAACCTTCACCACACAATCTCAGCCAATAGGAGCCTTGATTAGTCATAATCAAAGGGGCTAATGCGGTAAGGTTTCTTTCTATCTCATTCTCTCGCAGGAATCCTATAAATTTTAGTGGCGGTTGCTAAGTACACCTACCTGAGGTGCCTACCTTCTGCCGACAGACTAGCTCAGAAAGGTCAGCAGAGCGGGGGAGACCATCATCAGGGTGGTAGGATCTCTGAGGCGTTTGTGGCGCATCCCTGAAATAAGCTCAAATCCTACGGGCAGGGGGAGACATTGAAACAAGTGGCTACGGTAAATAACAGTTGTATTGGGTAGAATTCTTTCATAAACAACAATGGTATATAATGCAGGCAAAGTTAGAACAGGGTAGCATCAACAATCCTATCTAATTCGGGTGCATTTGGCCCTAAAATCTCTCTGGGGGGCGGTCATTTATCGTCGCGTTGAATTTACAAGGAACACACGCAATAAAGAGGGATTAATAGCTCATGGTACTCACTGCAACCGGCGGCTTGGAGATCGGTGTGGTGAAAGGGAATTTAACCGGGCTTGGCGTTCCCGCCCGTCACTAGGCGAAATAACAATCGCCATGGCGGCTTCGTGGAATGTTCTGGAACAGTGCAGAACGGTTCACGGTACACGTGCGCTTGAGGCGAGCTCGGGGACAGAATGCGGGGCGGCGGCTGACTACAACCGCCGTTGGCGCGCGGCAAGCTAGCGGAGAGGAAGCCGAGTAATTTGCAGGGGCGTAGGTGAGTAATTTGCAGGGGTCTATTCGTGCATCGTAACAGCCGAGTAATTTGCAGGGGCGTAGGTGAGTAATTTGCAGGGGTCTATTCGTGCATCGTAACAGCCGAGTAATTTGCAGGGGCGTAGGTGAGTAATTTGCAGGGGTCTATTCGTGCATCGTAACACGGTCCTTGTGTTTTCAGTGAGCTAGAGTGCTAAGATTGAAAAATACGACGTTATTGATGTTGTTGTAGATGAAAATGATTTTTTTTTTCAAATTTCAACATTTTGTATGTCTACTGAAATGTGGATGCGCCTCACCCACATTTCAGAATTATCTACATAAAAAAGTTGAAATTTTGAAAAAAAAAAAAATAAAATTCGTTTTCTGCTACAACAACATCAATAACCTCGTATTTTTCAATCGAAAACTCACGGACCGCCACTGATAGATATAATATATCACATATTATGTGTTTGTCTCTTTTTAGTGTAGCAATTTTTCGTTTCAACGAGTTCCAATAATATAGATTTTTCAAATATAGTTTTCACTTAAAAATATAGATGAACTAATATATTATTCGCGTAAATTATATATGCGCTCTGATATCAAATTTATTTATATTTTGTGCAAATAAATAACCATTACTTAAATATTATTATTTTTCAAATCCTCATTAGTTTTTGCGCGCGGCCTTGCTCGCGTAATGGAAGAATTTACTGTACAAAAATTTTCCCGCGGCGAATGAAATATTTTTCCAGGATGAAAAGTAGCTCATGTCACTATCCAACCATCCTATGCAAAAAATCACGTCAATCGGTCGCTGCACACACGCATTAATAACATTAATTAGGATATGTCTTACTACAATAGAAAATGAGAAAGAACGAGTTTTACAAGAATGTGTCAGTGACATACAGCACAACGTAACTCAACGGCTATTGATGTTTCGAGTGTTAAAAGCTTCCGCGATAGACAGCCGTATCTACGAGTAATATGTTATTTCAAAAGAATATTTTTCTGTACTAGCAGTTAAACATCCGCTTCGCAGGTTTTTGCTGCTATGCCCTACGGGCGGCTTTTGGTTGAGTTAAGTGTTGGCGACCATTTCACAATTCCGATAGGAACTGGTTCCAAAAATAGCCGGCTCCTCGGATCCACTGGGATCCAGCGAGCGCTAGTCACCGGGAAAAGGTAACCATGAAGGTAAGGACAAGGTAACAGGCAATGACGTCATATATATAATATATAGACGCCAGTGGCGGTCCGTGAGTTTTCAGTGAGCTAGAGTGCTAAGATTGAAAAATACGACATTATTGATGTTATAGTTGAAAATTTATTCTATTTTTTTCAAAATTTCAACTTTTTGTATGAAGATTTTGCAGTGTGTGGATGCGGCGCATCCACACACTGAAAAAATCCTGAATATCTTCGTACAAATAGATGAAATTAAAAAAAAAAAACATTTTCAGCTACAACAACGTAAATAACGTCATATTATTTACGTTGTTGTAACTGAATCTAAGCTAATCTTAGCGCTCTAGTTCACTGAAAACTCACGGACCTCCACTGATAGACGCGTGGTGTTATTATTCACAACTCCCAGTTACAATAATAATAAAACTACCGTCAATCTCTCCATATCCGGAGAGCTTCACGAAATCACAAATCCAATAGTAGGTACATACTTCCGCCTGCCGCCGATGCTCCGATTTTGGCACTGCTTTAATTCGGTTCTATTACAAAAGTAGATTTTTATACAAACTCCACGTACGAAGGCGCGGCGTCAGAGCTGTATTCTTAGTTTCTTAAATTTCTACAGTGCAGTCGCTAGGCTATTAATACTGTTCGATGATGATATCATGCTAATTCCTTCAGTCATGTCTTTTATATGAAATGTGATAATCTCTCATTTGCATTCGATGAATATAGATAGGTGTGAAAAATAACTGACTATTGTGAGTACAATGAAGTAAAGAGTACTGATCGATATTTTCTCTGAATATTTTACATGTTTGTTTTCAAATAGCTGAATCCGAAATAATTCAATAAATGCGTTCGTTTTCCCAATTAATTTCGATGCAGCCATATTAATATAATTGTTTCCATTAACCTTTGTGGCGGTTACTGGTTGAGGGGAGATTGATGCAGTAACAATTCAATTTAATTAACAAATAAAACTGGATTTAACAATGATGACAAACTGCATTATTATCGGTCTGGTGTTGATCAAAGTTTGCAAAAGCATTCTGAATAGGGGCGTTATCAGTAGCTTAAAAAATAATGGCTGCGTTAGAAATAATTAATATGGACCAATAATCATACTAAATATCTTTGTATAATAACTAAACACAAATATCGACGATCTTTGCCATTTTGAATTTTTACTTTTAAATCGTTCCCGTCAAGCGCCGCACTGCACTACCGTTCCATATAAGCCAGAAGACATGTAAATTACTTTGGAATTCTTAAACGATGACGTCATTGGTATTACCAGGTAGTCAGTGTGACAAATGCATTTTTAAGTGGGTTGATTCATGCACGCGTTGACTAGTACGAGGGCCGTTTTTTTTTTTTTACTAGAGCTCCACACAGGAGGCACTGAGGAAAATAATTTCCCTCAGGGCCTATATCATCTTTGGGGATGCTGTATGTAGGGTTTTTTTAATGATAGGAAGGAGAGAAGAGTTCTGGGAAGGAAAAGGGTTTAAGTGGGTAGGAATCTGGGGTTCAGTGTGTCCTGGTCATCCGCCTCCAAGACATAGACATACCTCACCCCATGAACCCGGGCACCCCTGCTAAGTCACCAAACGTGGCGAACCACTTGCGGTGACCTATGGCAGAGGTGTTGGTTATCCAATAAAGGTTCTCGGGGCGGCGATACATATTCCCGACTCCCAAATTGCAAATTGTTTCTCCACCCGTTTCAGTTGTAATTAAATTTGTGAATCCTTCGATTGTAATCCTATTGACGCTTATCGTCCTATTGCTAGAAAAAATTTTGAAACAACTCTACCTTACCTTTCTGGGTCTTAATAATAAACATATTTAAAATTTTACACAACTGATAAACAATCATAAATGTACGGTAAATGATTGTTAATTATTTTTATTTTTAACTTTGTGAGTAAAACCTCAAATTATAATATTTAAATAAATGAAGACAATATTAGCGAAACTCTACCGAAAATCTCAAAAATCAAAAAGATATTGGCTCCTCTGTCCCAGAGGTGCTAATATCTTTTTTTGATTTTTCTGTCTCCTGATTTTCGATTGGTTGTTAATCAATTATGAAAAATTTAATAAACTTTTATCAGTAAAGAGGTTTATCTCTAATAATAACGTAATTTAATCGGTCACTGATTATTTTTATTTTCGGTAAAATATTTTGAAGGCTATTCTAGTTTTGATTAAAAAATTTAATTAAATACCAGTGCCGCTGATCTTCCTTTCACGAAATTCATTTTCACAGGGTTTTATTTTTATAAACTTTCACACTAATGACATTTTTTGCGCGCTGGAATTGTATATATTCTTAGAATAAAAATAATATTTTGAACGCCGAAATAAATAATTTAAATGTGAACAACTAACTATTCACGTAATGATCTTATACTAATAAAACTTTTTTTTTATCTGCGTACTGAATGTGTCTTGTTCGTTGTCTTTTTGTTCCGAAATAATTTTAATTTTTCAGAAACATGCCTAAAAATGTTGTCTAGAATGAAGGTAGGTACCTACATAATATTTGTTGACTTATTACGGAATTTGTTTTTAATTTTTAGGAAATCAACCATTTTACAATATTACGGCTAAAAATATTTATTATGCCTGCTAACAAATATTACATATTTCATTTTACATTGTTACCACACTGTAATGTACTTTTATTGTGGCCACACTGCCACACAATAATAATAAATATGTTTAACGTAAGTTCTCGTCTTTATTGGAAAGTACAATGGATTCAATAAGTAATATTATTTGTCTCGGTAGCGACTGATTATACTGGAAGTTAGAATGGTTCTGGCCGCGGCCGTACACCGGACCGCTGTCCCGGCTCGTATGCCCGATCGGCAATGTTCGGCGACCCGAGCATTCCCGAATTACTACATAGATACAAATGCGATATAATTGCATATATCACACCCTTCCCCCTGTAAATCAGTCACTACATATTTAAGTATTTCAAGTATTTCATGATTCTATATAATTCAAACACTGTAAATATTATACTGATATTTCACTCAAGTTCTTATAATGTTTTTTCATAAACACATCATTATTAATATTTCACACAAAATTATATTAAGTTAGAAGGCTTTCCGTTCCTTCCTTGTGGACTATCTTGGGCGGAGTCTCCCCAACCAGGGATTTGAACTTTGACTTGGACCAGCGATTGCCGTGTCTGTGACCTCCGGTGACCTCTCTCCTCCCTCCGCAAATCTGAAATCAGGAGAAAACACCGTTAACTCACTCCACAGATTGGATAACTCTTTCTCAGAGTGCTCAGTCCTCGTGTCATCAGACGCGGAATCTGGCAAATCTGACTCAACATCACTCCAAGACACTGATAAGTTCCTCATCTGATCCACATGACGTTTCCAAATTAATTGAGAATCACAAGTTTTTACCAAATATAATTTTTTTCCAATTTTATCTGTAACAATTCCCTTTACCCATGTAAATTTATTATTCTTCCTGAAATCTTTAACTAAACATTTTTGTCCCACAATAAAATTTCTTGTTTTTACACCACCATAATACTTAGATTGTTTACGTTGATTTGCCTCAATATTCTTATTCGCCAAATCATGTTGTTTTGACACAACCCGTTCATTCTCTTTCGGAATGAGACTGTCAAAAGTAGATCTAAGTTTCCTACCAAACAATAAAACTGCTGGCTCGACTCCCGTCGTACAATGTGGAGTATTTCTATAATCGGACAAAAAATGTAACAATTTATCCTTGTAATCAACCTGAAATTTATTTCCTACCATAAGTTTTTTAAGAAAACTCTTAGTAGTTTTCACTGAATTTTCAGCGATCCCATTACTTTTTGGGTGCATAACTGGAGATGACATGAATTTAATATTGTTTTCCCGAAGAAACTGTTGGAAAATTTCACTCGTAAAACAAGTTCCGTTATCTGACACTATGAGTTCAGGGTAGCCAAAATTTGAAAATAATTTCCTCAATTCAAATATAGTATTAGCTGAATCTGCCCTTTGAACTTCAATACAGTCAACCCATTTAGTGAATGAGTCGCAGATGACCAGAAACATTTTCCCTGCCAGCGGTCCACTATAATCCAGGTGTAACCTACTCCAGACCTTCCCAGAATTAGGCCATACCGATAATTGACTCTTTGGCGGAGATTGTTTCGTCGACGCGCATTCTGGACATTCCTGAACAATTTTCTCTAAATCTTTGCTCAGCGATGACCACCAGAAATAACCCTTTGCTAACCCTTTCATCTTAACAATACCTAAGTGTGAACGATGCACGAGCTCTAACACTTTTTTATGCAACGAACTTGGAACAATAATTCTATGTTGCCAAAATAAACAATCCTTAACAATCGAAAGTTCGTTCCTTTTTATCCAGAATTTCCATAATTCCTCCTCGCGTTTAACACGTTTGGGCCACCCTTGCCTTAAACACGTCATTACGCCTTGAATGACCGTATCTACTTTAGTGGCTTCCCTAATCGAATTAACGTCAAGATGTTCACAATTGCTAACAAAACTTACGAACTCAGACCCGTAGTCTTCTTTGAATTCCTCAACTGACGATTCTAAAGGTAGTCGAGATAGGAAATCCGCTTGATTTTTGCACGATCTTACGAATTCCGTTTTATAAGAAAACCCTGCTAAAATAATTCCATACCTTTGCAATCTGTTTGCGGCTAGAACAGGAATATTCTTGTGCTCACCGAGAATTCTCATCAGAGGCAGATTATCAACACACAACGTGAATTCTCTGCCATATAAGTATTGAAAAAATTTATTCAAACCGAACACTATAGCTAAAGCCTCTAAATCTAAGATGCTATATTTCTTTTCCGCGCTATTTAAACTTCTAGATGCAAACGCTATAGGTCGCAACGTACCGTTTGCGAATGAGTGACATAGACACGCCCCCAGACCGGATGTACTCGCGTCCGTAAAAAGTTTAACCGGAAGGTGCGGAATGTAATTTGTCAAAATCGTATTTTTACTCATCAAATTCTTTATTGTATCTACTGCGTTAGCGCATTCTCTAGAAAAAACCCATTTGACATCTTTCTTTAAAAGATTGTGAAGTGGTTCTAGAATTGATGACATGTTAGGTATAAAATTCCGGTAAAAACTGAAAAATCCTAGTAAACTTTTAAGTTGATGAACGTCCGTCGGATAAGGTGCATTCTTAATGGCTTCTAATTTATCCGTTTGAGGTTGGATTCCCTTTTCGGAAATGATGTACCCCAAAAATTCTAACTCTTTTACAAAAAATTGACATTTTTCCGTATTTACACATAAACCGCAATCTTGTAGTCGTTTACAGACTGCCATGATATTATCCATTAGATCCTTTTCGTTGATCCCTGAGATAATAATGTCATCTAAGTAAAATGCCACGCCTTTTAACCCTTGCAAACAACTTGCAATTGTTCTAGCAAAAATTGCCGGAGCAGATTTAAATCCAAACACAAGTCTATTGAAAACAAACAATCCTAAATGTGTATTAATCGTTGTAAATTTCTTACAGCTATCCTGCAGTTCTAACTGTGAATAAGCTTGTTTTAAATCCAGTTTTGCAAAAATTTTCCCCGAACTAACCTTGTGGATAACCTCTTCGATCCTAGGTAGCGGGTATTTCTCTAACTCTGTAATAAGATTTAAACTTCGTTTATAATCTACACAAATACGAATCTCGCCGTTTTTCTTTACTACCGGAACGATGGGAGATGCATACTCACTGCTTTTCACTGGCGAAATAATACCATCCCTCACCATTGATTTAAGTTCACATTCGATCTTATCTCTAATAGCGAACGGTACCGGTCTAGCATTACAGAAAAAAGGATCCGCATCTTTCTTTACTTTAAAATTCACTTTGAATTTATTAAATCGACCTAGTTTCTTGTCGAAAACTTCTGGAAATTTATTTTTAATTTTATCAATTTTCTCTTTTTCCGATGAAACTGAATTGATAGAATTTTGTTTTGAAACAATGTTGAGGTTAAAGATTTCCATGAAATCTCTTCCCACAATCATTTCCGAACCGCTTGTTACAACGACAAAGGTTATTAACCTAACTAGATTATTGTATTCGACCTTGAAATTTGCATTACCCACAACAGTCAACATATTCCCGTCGTAACCTGAAATTTTTCGTGTTTCGGGTGACAACTCTATATTACTGAAATGTTTACAAAACAATGTCTCCGGAATGACACAAACTGATGATCCTGAATCAATCATCGCTTCGAAGGATTTCCCATTTAATTTCAATTGTGCCTTGATTGCCTTAACAAAAGCTAGATTTTCAATCTTTTCATTATTACAATTCATAACTGATTTTACTGACCCGTTTTTACAAAATCTCTGTAAATGACCCAATTTACCGCAAGAATAACATTTAGCTTGCTTAAACTTACAGTTATGAGTGTCATGATTTGATTTCCCACAGATCTTACACTTTTTTAGAGATGAACCGGTTTTAACTTGTTTATCCGACCTACATGAATCGGAACTATTCGACCGATAATAAAGTTTTCGCGCCGGAGAAGCCGATTTTCCAAATCTCTTTACCGAATTTATTTCTCGCGCCGGAGAAGCCGATCTTCCAAATTCCTTTACCGAATTTACTTCCAACTTCATCTTGATTGAATCGACCTCAGGACCTTTCGCGGTCACTGCAAGTTCAACTAGTTGATTAAAGTTTTGTTTAGGCCCTTCAACAAACAATTTTACCCGTACAGGGCCCGGAAGTAGACCGATTGCAAACACGTCTACAAGATTATCCTCCAGCCTGTTTCCGAACTGACAGAATGAGCTGAGCCCTCGAATTCTTGCGGCGAAATCCCTTATCGATTCGTTATGATTCTGTTTAGCTTGGAAAAATGATTCCCGCTCTTGAAAAAGAGATCTACATTTACCACAATGTTTTTTTAGCAACTCAATTAATTTCTCAAACGTAACATCTGTGATTTTAATCGGGAAACATAAGTTGGACAGAAGAGTCAAGGTCTCCGTTTCAAGCGAGTTTATCAGATAAGCCTTTTTCTTAATCTCGGTAATGTCATCATGTAACACGAGAAACTGCTCTAATCTGAGTTGAAACACATCCCAATCTCCGTTTATGTGAGAGAACGGTGGAATTCTCGCCGATTCCATCTTCACAAAAGGAAAAAAAATAATCACGCGAAGCTACGACAACAATACTACCCCGGAAAAAATTACAAAAAACCCAGACAAATCCTCCACAAGAAAGAAAAGAAAAACCTATCTTAGAAATTGCGGTTGCAACGTCTCCAGATTGTTTCCTCTTGATGAGTGAGTGACCTTCCTCGACACTAGCACTGTTTGCCTTGTAAGAATGCCTTCCCTCGGCACTCCCTCGGAACTTCACCTTCGTGGAAAGGCTCTGTTGAGCCCCAAAAACGACCACCGCCTCTTGCTTCTGAGTACCCTTGGATGGTACTCCAGAACTCTGACTGTGGCTCCAGGAATAGCCAGAGATATCCTCGGTTTGTTCTGCCGGTCCTTTCACTCGGTCAGACAAACCCAAAAAATACTCCAATGTTCCGCCTCGGCTGTAGGTAGCCTTGAAAAATTTTTCGGGGTGACTTAGCTCTCCCCGCTTTGGTAATTTTTTTTTTGTGATCCAATTTGGTAATCCAATATTGTACTTTAATACGGCTGCGCCAATTGTTCTGTACTTTTGTTGTGGCCACACTGCCACACAATAATAATAAATATGTTTAACGTAAGTTCTCGTCTTTATTGGAAAGTACAATGGATTCAATAAGTAATATTATTTGTCTCGGTAGCGACTGATTATACTGGAAGTTAGAATGGTTCTGGCCGCGGCCGTACACCGGACCGCTGTCCCGGCTCGTATGCCCGATCGGCAATGTTCGGCGACCCGAGCATTCCCGAATTACTACATAGATACAAATGCGATATAATTGCATATATATAATTCCAACATTTAAGGGCCATTAACCAGCCAGCGGCCGAGAATTCATATTTCGTCGAAAGATGTTCTTACGATCGTAAAGGGCGGTTCCAATGCGAAAGATTAATTATTATATCGATTTTATTTCATTCAAAATTTGATTTAATTTATACCTACATTCAAAAATGCTGAAAGGCGTGATGATAAAACTATTAAAAGTATTACTTTTTATAATTATTTTTTGATCACATGTATTTATAATTTTTCAATAATGTCTAAGCAAAATAAGAATATGAAAAAAACTTAAATATGTTACTTTGTAAGACCGTAAATAAATAGACAAACTGAAGTATTTTCAATATAAAACACATATAATTTTTTGTAGACCACTTTTATTTTATACACACTCTACCGGTTTCGGAAGCACCCTTCCTTCGTCAGGAGAATATTATAACAGTGGTCTACAACAAATTTATATGCGTTTTATATTGTAAGTATTTTCGTCACAAAACACGTGGGCGGATCTTTTTTTTAGTGATTTTACACAAACTAAAATTATAATTCTGAAACATAGCTTTCCCAGATAATTATTGATTTATTTTACTGCATGATTATATGATTTGAAATGCGTGTTGTATAATACATTTTTTTTAAATATAACAAATCTGCTATCCCACGGTAAAACCTTATTGTACTAAAAATAAACATATTTTCTCAAAATTTAAAACATAGCTTTACTAGATAAAATAACAGTCTTTCGAAATCAATTTATAATTTTGTTGTGGAAAAGAGTCAATACGTCTAAAATTTGATTTATAAATGACATATTTAACATACAAATATGAGATCGAAAAAATGACGTACAATAATAAGGTCCAAATGACCGAATTGGTAGAGACATTGTCTCGGTAAGACAGAGATCCTAGGTTTGATTCCCAGTTGCGACCGTTACCATTTTATTTTTTGTGTCTTGTTTCGTTAAGATTAAAAATAGTTATCTTCTTCAATAACTCATTACGTATTTTGTCAATTTATTATCTGTTTCTATATATATATATATATATATATATATATATAATTTATATATATAATTTATTTCTTCTACCAAAGCGTTGTTACTATTGACAATCTTATTATATAACTACAGGGAGAAAACCCTTTAACAAAAGCGATTTAGAAGTGCAGTTTAAACTTGATCGAGACAGATATTTTAGAAAACAAACACACTTTTCCATCAGTTTTTGATCTGAAAATTGGAAGCAGAGTCACGACCCGCCTCGCCTGTTGTACGCTCATATGTAACGCTGATAAGTACCTATGTTCATAATAGTAATGTATTTTCTTTATTCACAAGGGAAATTCGATAAAATATTACTCCGTATGTTCATAAAAAGTTATCAATCTAATATAGATTTTTTCGTTGAAGCAACAAGGCGTAAAATTGAAATATTTTATGGTTTTGAAGGAGATTGTATGTAGGTATTCATAAAATGTAATGTAACTGGTGATAGGGCAAAATGTAACGAAATTACATATAGAGCGAATTACACTTATTGGAATGACTCATGTAAAAAAACTGTTTTTTAATAGGTTTCAATTTTAGAGTATTTGCATGTCCTAAATAAATTTCGTATTGAAAACAAAAAATAAAAGTCAGGTTACTTTAGATTTTTTTTGACGTGTTATGATATTTGTAAATGTAATTTAAGAATGTGTAATTCTTTCTGCAATTTCGTCCGAGTGTAATTCTAGCGGAACGTGCGTGTGCACAAATTAATGCCTGTGTATTTTCGTCATATGACAAATGTATAATTCAATTTGGGAGGCGGGTATGGGTACCATTTATTATTTTGTAACACCCCTGCCATAAGTCATCCTAAGTAGTCCACTGCGTTTAGTGACTTAGCAGGAGTACCCGGTGTCATGGGGTGAGGTTTGTCCAAGTCTTGGTGGCGGACGATTTTGCCCATTTTTGTGGCAGGCCGGGTCGGAAGAGACTGGTTGAGAGAGAGCTTCTGACTTTTCCAGCCTTCTTCTTCTGACTCTCTCTGCAATCGCTTTGCAAGGTAGTGGGAGGGATGGATTCATACGTTCGTCACTCTTGAACACAATGACGCCCAGATTCCTGCCCGTCCCTCCTTTTTTTACAATACTATAATTTTCCTCAGGGCCTATGTCATCTGAGATGCTGCGTGGAGGGTCTTTTTGAGTAGAGAAAGGAATTAACATTGGTTCCCATTGATCATGTTTATTCCTCAAAAAGAGACCCATGTTATAGGAAGGAGGAAACACAGAGCAAATCATTCCTGTTGAGCACAAGAACGAGTCGAAGAAGCGACCACGACAAATGTTGGACCCGCATTTGGCGTTTTTCCCTACTATGCACCGGTGCCGAAGGGATCAATGACGCTAGTTGCTCGGAGCATCTTCCATTGTAATACCGGGAGAACAAGGATAGCAGTCCGACCCTACGCCTGTGCTCTAAAGATTGCAATCTGTCTGTTAAGATGGGAGAATCTATCAAACGGACCGTCCGTTTCTGCACTCCTACCTTTTTCCTACACCAAAACTTCACCTCATTTCTTTCGTTAAGGCTCGCAACCGTGATAGATACGAAATTACGAGTGTTAGAGGAGAGCGCTAACATTTACAGCGACAAAATCGATGCGAAAATTACGAAAATGTTTAATAAAACACGACTCGTTTAAAATAGCGCAAAAATCTCGCGGGCATTATCTTAAACAGCATTTAAAGAAACATTGCGATTTTTTTTCATACATATAACTTGTAAAATAACTGAAACAAACGTGTTAATAATAATTTTTGTAGCATACTTTGCGATTTTTTTCTATCAAGGGAATTTGATATAATTTGCGTTTCGGCGCGGGCAAAGTCAAAGATATTATCTTCAAGAAAAACATAATATTTTTTAAGAGCTTTAAAACTTACCGTGTTTAAGGGAAATATGTAATAAATCGGTACAAATCCGGGTTGCGGGCCCTTAAAAATACACTACTCCACACAGTCGCAATGATAACATAGGCATTGAGAGATTTTTTTCCTTGGGGCCTCCTGTGTGGATCTAACGTTAAAAATAAAACGACCGCGACCGTGCGAAAGACGTTCTCTATGAAAGAGACAACATGAGAGTATGAGAAGAAAAGATTATAAAACAATGTGAGCGATGTCTCTTCTTCTTCGCCTGTTTCCCGAGATAATTTGTTGCGTTAATTAATAATAATCTATTGACTATTATTCCACCACTTACTCAATTCACACCAACATTATAACAATTAAAATATGTTCACAAATACGCTACACGGACATTACAGAAGATAGCTTAGACAATGTGGATCAAGATGAGGAAGAACGTTTTTATTTTTATTTTGGTAGCAAAATTATTATTAACGTATGAGGCATTTAATTTGTTTTTGAGAAACGATAAAAGCCACAATCTTCATATTATATTTCGAGGAACCTTCTTCCCACATCTTCATGTGTATATCCCTGAAGGGTAATCCCTAACCGACCACTTCTCTTGTCATGTCAGTTATATTTCTTGAAAATAAAATATTTTCCATTATTCCAAAAAAGGAAAAATGTTTATTCCACAGTTCATAAAAAAAATAGATTTTACAACTTGTTTTGCCAAGATTCTGGGCGTTGAATTGGAAAGGGACATTGGTATTAGAAAAACGAGATAAGCCTTCCACTGCCGGAAAATATATATTGGATTTTCAAATTAATAAAATACTTAGTTTTTACCACTTTTATTGTTTACAAAACCAACATGTTTCGTGAGCAACGCTCACTTCTTCAGGGTTATTTTATTGATACTAATTATAACTAATAGACGTAGACAATGGTATCAATGAAAATATGAGAGTGGGTAGAGGAGAGAGGTGCAATGGGGGACAATTTACAAAGGGAATAGAATTTGGAATAGAATTAATGCATTGTAATGTCAGTGGCATTCAGTTGGATAAAATAGAAATTTTAGAAATCCGAAAGAGTGTTAATGCAAATTTGAATATTATTAATAACCAAAAATTGTTCTTAAGTGACCCAATATTAAACCTGTTCCCTTTGTAAATTGTCCCCCACTGCCCCTCTCTCCTCTATTCACTCTCATATTTTCATTGATACCATTGTCTACGTCAATTCTTTTTCAATTGACACCATTGTCTACGTCTATTATTTATAATTAGTATCAATAAAAAAAACCCTAAAGAAGTGAGCGTTGCTCACGAAACATTTTGGTTTTTTAAACAATAAAAGTGGTAAAAACTAAGTATTTTATTAATTTGAATCAAAATGGTGCCACAAAATAAGTCTGCTGTGTTAGAAGAAGTATTGGATTTTATTATGGATTTATGTACTCCTTATGTAATCCTTATGTACTCCTTATGTAATCCTTATTTATGTACCTACTCCTTTTTATCTACAACTCTAGAAGCAGACAGAAAAAAGGTTAACAGTCACTTACTGCAATTGAAACTCGAACACAGAACCTCTAGTAATACCGGGAATGGCATCTTTTTCAATTGAGCGATTGTCATTTCAGTACATTCCGTCATCCCTGTCATACATATTTTTTTGAATTGTTTATCTTCTTCCATTTTTTTATTTTTTGTCAGTCCCGGTGTGTCCAGAGATTCTGGGTTTGAGTCCCAGTTGCGACCGTTACTTTTTTTATTTTCTTTATCTTTATATGTTTCAAGTTTTCATTGAGAGTTGTTGATTAACCTTATTAAGATTAAATTTACAATGAGTCCAGTGATATAATTTCATTAAAAACAAATAAATTTGAAGACACGTGATAACAGCTTAGTAATAGATTCCATCCTAATTTTTTCGTCAGTTATTATGTTTATATTATGGTTACTTTTATATTTTTCGGTTAAGAGTGGATAAAATGACTCCAGATACTAATATCTACAGCCTGTATGTCGGACGAATATCTACAGCTCATATGTTGAACTAATATCTACGAACTTCAGAGTGTTACTAATATCTACAGAGCTAAAGTCGGACGAATATCTATGACGGTCCCAGCGTTGACAAATATCTACAGAGCGTAGGTGGAACTAATATCTATAGAGCGTAGGTTGGACTAATCAGCTAAATGTGTTCAATAGTCCGATATTAGGGATTTTTACATACATAAATTAAGTTTTTTAAACTGCATACGCAATATTACGTTATTCCAATATGCTATACATAATTGCAAATCCAACCTCTGCCAGTACTGTAGATATTCGTCAACACTTTGGTTCTCATAGATATTAGGTAGTTCGATTTTTTCAGTTTTTGGAATTCCTGTAGATATCAGTAGACGCCTCCGATAAGACTGTCTTCACGTATAAAAATTTCGATTTAAGGTAATAAGTGTGGCATATTTTATATTCTCTACGGAGAATGACTTCATTTGGTAAGTACGGGGACCTTTATTCTCAAGTACCTACTTATTATCCTTATAAATTATAGGAAGCTTGGTTGAAAGACTTAGGTTCTTAATAACACATTAACTGTTTATTTTCGTATTGTAATTATAATAATACTTCTGAGGACTAAAGTCCTTCCAGGCTAAAGACTAGTTCTGATTTGCAGAGCAGATGTATCCTAAGGACTTCGTAAATCTACCTTCGGTCACCTTCGGCACAACTCGGCAACGAGACCATGTGACCCAAAGAGCCCATAGACTACTCTGATAAAGTATGTAACAGATCAAAGACTATTATAATATATTACATTAAGTTATTCCACTGCAAATATTATTGTATATCAGAAAATGAATCTTAGGGAATAATGGAAGTGGCAGATGGCGGACGAAAGTATATGAAAGCATTGTAAATCCATACTAATCATTATCATTTCATTATCATCATCATTACATACCTAGTATAAAATGAAGTCGCTCAAAATGTGCGCGTTAATCTTTTAAACTACACAACGGATTTTCATACGGTTTTCACCAATAGATAGAGTGATTAAAGAGGAATGTTTATGTGTATAATACATGCAAATTTTATTAGAGAAAAGCCGAGAAATTCAAAGAAAATATATTTTTGTGCGACTTAAAACGGCTTGCGGGTCGTACTATAGTCACTTTTGAAATTCGTTCTACGGAAGAAATTGGAAAATAGATGTCCTAGAGTAAGTAGGTATTTAATTTTCCCTTTTCAAATATCCAGTGTTGTATTGCAAGCATTGTATAATTAGTGGCGATCGCTCGAATTGCATTACATATTATAAAATGAAGTCACTCAAAATGTTTGTGCGCATAGATCTTTTAAACTACGAAACAGATTTTCATGCGGTTTTCACCAATAGATAGAGTCATTCAAGGGGAAGGTTTATATGTGTAAAACATGCTTTTTATAGTAGAGAAAAGCCGAGAAATTCAAATATTCAATTCAGGCAGCGGGCAGCGGGCAGCTGGCAAGCGGGTGGTGTGGATTTTATAAAGGTTTGGTAATGGCGTTGTGTTTCGTTAGCCACAGCAACGTGTGGCCGGGTCTGCTAGTAATATTATTAATGCGAAAGTGCATGTGTTTGTTGGTTACGCTTTCACGCCTAAACCACTAAACCGATTTTAAAAATTCTTTTACCAATAGAAAGCTACGTTATTAGCAAGTAACATATGCTGTATATAATGGTAAGCTCTGGCGTTATGAAATTTATATAAATGAAAATATGCGTATTTCATATATTTTAGCAGCAAGGTGGAAAGGCAGGAGGAATGTAGGGTTCGCGGAGAGTGAAGAGATGGGGGAGGGGGAAGGCGGGGAAGGTGGAAGGGAACGGGGACGCACGGGAAAGGACATGCAAGGAGGATCAATTTATTTCTTTGAATGGTATTGCAAAGCATGCCGGGTACCAGTTAGTACCTAAGAATATAAAATAAATAAGTATATGAAAGCATTTTAAATAATTTCCATGGGTATTGTGTAATATGTGGGCCATATACAAAACTAGTGTACGGTAAACCAGTGGCAAGAAAATATAATCGCTGAAATTTCGCTAGCCCGTTATCAGAACAGGTTCCAGGGGTAAAGGCTCTCGGGGGTAGCCTTTGTTCGGCCACTTTATGAGCTTCGGGAGCCGGACTGAAGGACCGAGCTTTGCACATATTTCAACGGCGCTGTTAAATTCTTGGAGCGCATCCAGATTTTTTGATACCTCTGCTGCCGCCGTGTTTCGGGCTATTCAACGAGCAGCGTAGTGCATTATTCATGTATGCATGATGCACTGGGAAATTCAGGGAAAAAGTTAATGCTTGTTTACCCCGTTATCAGCATCATACTTCTGTTTTATTTGTTTTTGTGTTTAATTCGTAGAACTCCATTTTTTTTTTTGAAATTTTATGTAAATCAAATTTAATAAAGTTATTAATAAATTCTGCAAGTAAATAGAGTTTTATTATTGTTTTACAATTATTTTCTCGGTAAATCAGTTGACCGGTAATAAATCATTGAAGGTATCTACTATAAAAATTGAAATTGGCGCGGGTAAATATAATCATCAAATAGAATGATATAAATAAGTCATCTGATAGTGGCCTAACCACAGTTTTAAAATGGCCTTTTAAGCCGAAAAAGCTGTCACAATAATATAAAAAACTAATTAATTGCGGAATTTCATAACAACATTATTAAATAAAAATTTAAGATAAATAAAATTTTTGAGAAAAATACAATTTTAAGAAAAATAAAATTTTAATTAAAATAAAATTTTAAGAAAAATAAACTTTTACGAAAACTAAATTTTAAGAAAAATTTAATTTTAAGAAAAATTTAATTTGAAGAAAAATTAAATTTTAAGAAAAATTAAATTTTAAGAAAAATTAAATTTTTAAAGAAAACTAAATTTTTAGAAAAATTAAATTTGAGGAAAATTTTACTTCCAACAGTTAAACATATTCTCAAAAGTTGGTGGCATCATGCCCAGATTCATTTTATATATTTTTTTACTTTGCCTACGCATATTTACATGTATGGATAAAAACATGAATACAAGCTGAAACAAATCACATTATAGCGACGATAGTTGATTATATGTACAGTAAAGGCAATGAATTATTATGGGCAAATCATTCCAATACTGTCAACGAAGAGTAATAGGGGTTTTCTTCCATAACACAAATATGGTAGAAACTATTAGAATCAACGCCGCAAGGAAAATGCCAACTGTGTACAAATGTTGGGCGCGCATTTGGCGTGTTTCCCGATATAGGTACACCGGTGCGCAGGGATCAATGATGCTAGTTCCCCCGAGCATCTTTCACTGTAATACTGGTAGAACGAAGAGAGGATTCTCACCCGACGCCTGTACTCCGTTAAAATTGTAATCCGTTTGTTAAGATAAGAGAATCTATCAAACGGAGCGCCCGTTTCTACACAGGGTCGAGGGATTTTTTTTAAATGATTATAATTTGAATTTTTCCACTGTAGTCACAAAAAAAATTGTGTGTTTGCTAAATCAAAAACACACACTGCATAAAACTACGCAAAACAAATCTATTTAATGTCAACCGGTTTCGCTAAGACCAAGCTTTATTAGGTTCAATAATTATATCTAAATAATAAGAGAGTGTTAACAAAAGTTAGTCTGGTTTAACACAGCGTGTTTGTTTGATATAATTTATTTATTTAAATGCCATAAAAGTTCTTTTACATTTAAGTGATACATGAGATAGTGGTACGTAGGTGGGTATCAGTGTTATACAAAAATAAAATAAAAATGTATGAGTACAAAAAAATATTATCTATGAGACAGTTATTATTGGAAGTACAATGAGATAAAATTGAAAGAAATACAGAATAAATATATAATCCTGTAATAGTTAAATAACTAGCAGTGAAGCATTGCTTTTGGTTGAGTTGGTGACCATTATATAAATCCGATAGGAACTGGTTCCAAAAATAGCCCATTCCTCGGATCCTTTGTTATCCAGTGATGATAACGAATTTTTAAATTCGTAACCGAATTACAACGGTAGTTTAGTTTGAAATTTCACGTACACAGATGTTATTTGAGGCGCGGCGCGTACGCCGTGGCGTCAGACATGCATTCGAAGCCGGGTTCTGAAATTCAACCACGCAGACACTACTATATAAATACTGTTCTATATACTAGGTTAAAATAAGATCTGACATAAAACAAAGTATGATGTAATAGTAATAGAATATATAATGTGGATTGGATAAAGTGTGTGACAACCAATAAAATATATTCGAGTACTCTTAAGGTAAAGAATATTATAAGATGTTATAATAACAAAGAACAATTAATTTAAACAGAATAAAAACATGTAAAAAAGGTGACTTATTTGCAAGTAGAATCGATCAAAGTTGTCAACATCAAGAATAATTTGTCTAAAACAGAGTGATTATATAAGACTATTATAAGTATAATAACCATATATAAGACCATTGTTAGAACTGTATTGGCATATGGATGTGAGGCGCTGACACTGACGGTAAAGATGGCTGAAATGCTGGATACTTTTGAAAGAAAAGTGCTGAGAAGAATATGTGGACCCGTGAAAGAGGGTGAACAGTGGCGCATCCGGCACAATACAGAATTGTATGATATATATAAGGCACCTAGCATCTCAACACATATGAGACTCCTCAGGCTGAGATGGGCTGGGCATGTACAGAGAATGCCGGATACACGCGTCCCAAAAAGAATTTTGACTGGATCAGGTGGAAAGAGAAAAGTGGGAAGACCCAGACTGGGGTGGGAAGACGAAGTAAGAGGGGATGCAGCACAGCTCTCCAGGTACCAAATTGGAAGTCAGCCGCTGAGGACAGGAGGAGTTGGAGGCGACTGTTGCAGGAGGGCAAAGCTCGATATGGGCTGTAGCGCCATCGAAGAAAACAGAGTGATTGCTTCTTCCGAAAAAAATGGAAGTATGTATGTACATTATTTTTTGGTTTTGCTTTGTTCTGAAAAAAGGTTTGACGCAACTAAATTGTGCTTCATAGTCGACAGTCTATAAATAAATTAGTCGACAGTCATATAAATAAATTCATTTCAATCCAGTATTTTATTGCATGACACCGAACATGACTTTGGGCGATGTATTTAAACGGATTGGATTTAAAAAGAACGTGAATGATTAATCCACACCACCCGCTTGCCAGCTGCCCGCTGCCCGCTGCCTTAATTGAATATTTGAATTTCTCGGCTTTTCTCTACTATAATAAGCATGTATTATACATATAAACCTTCCCCTTGAATCACTCTATCTATTGGTGAAAACCGCATGAAAATCCGTTGCGTAGTTTAAAAGATTGCGCACATACATTTTGAGCGACTTCATTTTATATTATGTAATGATACCTACTTACTCTAGGACATCTATTTTCCAATTTCTTCCGTAGAACGAATTTCGAAAGTGACTATAGTACGGCACGCCAGCCGTTTTAAATCGCACAAAAATATGTTTTCTTTGAATTTCTCGGCTTTTTTCTAATATAATTTACATGTATTATACATGTAAACATTCCTCTTCAATCACTCTATTGGTGAAAACTGTATGACAATCCGTTGCGTAGTTTAAAAGATTAACGCGCACATACATTTTGAGCGACTTCATTTTATACTATGTAATAATACCGTATTAAATATGATTTTACGTCTATTTGTAAATTTGGACTGCACAGAAATGATATTCAGTCGCCATGAAATTTTGAAAAGTGGGTGAAAAATATCGTTTTCATTTGAGCGATTATGTATCTTTTGTGGATACGGAAAAGATACGGCTGTCAAATTTGTGTGAATTTCTATGACATTCAATTGATTTTCCTATGGGTGACATGAGCCGATCTCAGACGTCATCTGTCACATATTTTAGTTTATTGCGTTTAAAACACGAATTACTCTAAGTATACATGAACATGTATTCATTCAAGTTATTTACCGTGGATTTGACACTTGCGAAGTTTTGTTTCAATCTACATACAGACGAATAAATTACTTATTTTGCCCAAACTAAGAACCTATTTTGGTAAATGATCCATAGGCCGTCACATGTCATGCCGCTACACTTTTAATAGGCATAGATTTTGCAAACTACTTAACTTAATTATCAAAATAAACATCAGTTTCAGTCGGGATAGACGGAAAAATATGCATTAAAATTCGATTTTCATTCAATCGAAGTTAAAAATTTCCCATGTAAAACACCTTCAATGCCACCATTTTTTTTGTATGGATTGGACATTTGCAAAGTATCGTTTTAATCTAAATACGCATAAATGACTTAGTTTACTTAAACTAAGAACCTAATAACTAACAACCTATTTTGAGTACCTACTTACTTAAATAGTTGTTTCTTGTATTAATTGTTGAAATGAAGCGTGATTTCCATGTGCTTAAAAATATGGCGACTTATGGATTATTTATTCCTATTTTGTCCAAATATCAAATCCATGGTATACAACTTTAAAAGTAGGTATATTAAATGAATAAATCATAATGTATACCAACAGCATTTCGTGCTTCGAACTTATTAAAATAGGCGACAGCTGACAAAACCGATTCCGAACCGAAAACAGATTCCGTATGGAATCTTTTCCGTATCCACAAAAGATACAGAATCGCTCTTCAGAGCTACAATCCTTAGAGAATCCTGAACATTTCTAGGAAACACTTGAATTCAGTTTCCTAAGCCCAATGTGCATAGTAGTGCAGTTTTGGCTCCTTTCCACCCAGTCCTAAGCTTACGTCTCCTAACACTCCCTTGTTGTAAGGGTTCGTCGTAAAGAAAACTCATTTCTTGTGGGCATAATTATGCATCTTCGTGTGTTTTCCGACATTTCATCATGATCTTGCCACTGATCTATCTACTAACGTTTTCTTTAAGTGTTTTCATCGTTATGTCCTTTGTTCTTTACTTATCTTTCCCCTTAACGCATGTCTTACAAATCATGGACTCTCTAGTTAATAAATCTTATTATTGACGACTCTTAAAACGATTTTTTTATGTGAATGTAGCACAAGAGTCCCACCTGCTCCCAACTGCCCGCAGCCAGTGAAACTATAGCGTCCCCATTGAGGTGTTTTGTGAGGCTGAAGATAGTGGGGAAGGGAAAGAGATGTGACGAGTAACGTTGAGAAATACCAGACTATTCAGATCTAGTCACCAAACACGGCTCAAACCATTTCAAACTACGTTTCAATTATAAAAGTAGTCTTACACCAGAACGATACTGAGAGTATCTTTCACTCAGAAACGTGCCGCAAATATTCCTCATGTTATTTTTAAATTAATAAATTGTGAAATACCACAAATCAATAACATAATTTATAATTCGACCCCGCGACCTTTGGATAGCTAGTCGAGAGCCTTACCCTTTGATCACGGAGGCCATTGCACCTTGTTCGACATATTTTTTGGTCACATGTCACAAAAGATTCTGTATTAATAAAGAAAAAACTCCAAATCGCATTTTATTATTCTTGAAAGCCCAGCTCTTTTTAACAGATAAGTGTTTCATAGATTAAATTCATATTTATCAGTTAAAAAAGTGCCTCGCAGACCTTAGTAACGTCATTTTAATATTTTCTCCAATTTATTAGTTTTAATTGAAAGTTAAAAATAAAAAAATAAAAAATCAGAGTGTGTAATTCACATGCCGTAGTAGTAAAACTAGAAAGTTGCTAGATATTGCGTTCTTTTCTTTTGCCTGTTTATTTTAAAGTGGTTTGAAGATTGGATATTGATTATACAAAAATAAAAAATTATTTTTTTGGATTTCGTAGGATTCGAACCTCCGTTCTCTGGATGTCTCTGGCCCCTGAGATTTGTCAAGCGCTTTGCGTCGTTATGCTATCGGAGACTCGCGCGGAGCCGTAAATTTACCGCATTATATTAGAACCGAGGACCCGTCAAATAATAAATTTTAGTGACGCACTTCCTTTTTATCCAAATTTCAAATCAGAACGGGGTTAAAAAAGTTTCGCTTCAAAATATTCCACTTCAATTTAATATTATTTCAAAGGTAGGTTATAAGTACAGGAGAGCGTAACTTAAATATACACGCAAACCACGTTCGAAAATCCTCTGCGGATAGTGGGAAAGCAAAGTTAACACGAGGCCAGTGACTGCACAAATCACCCGGTCGGGACTCTAGATGAGGGATGAGAAGTGTAATGTTTATCCTGGTTTATAGTCGGTACGGCGGAACAGCCTCCCCCACACCTACGGTAGTTGGATATACCAACGTTTGCTGTACAGATCCGTGGGCGTTTAATGTTTATTACGGAATCATGAGAGTCGTCCTGAAATAGAATAGTAAAGTTTAATACATGGCTAATTTTGATGGAACCATTATTATTTATGTTGTTAATTGATTCAAAAACAGATTATGCCCGCATTACACAATTTTGATCGTTGGCACTTAGGTAATGTGATTTCTCCGGTTTTTAATCAATCTTGGTCAACTGTATATAGATACAGGTAATTTTTCTTATTTATTTACCTACATAAATCTGGAAACAGAAAAGTCAGAAAATATATTGGCACCTATGGGACTCGAACCAGGATCTCTAGCTTTCCGGGCAAACGCGCTAACTTCTGCGCCAAGGTGTCGATATCAAATTCGGTCATTTTTAACTGTATTATACTTCGACTAAGAACCACCAACATTTTCTTCACTATATGATTGCAAAATTCATACCCGAACTAAATTAGCCCAACAATTCTACAAATATATTGGAGTTAAATGGTTTGTTATGAAGCGATTGTATTTATCGTAAGTTAGGTACTATTTTTTTTAAATGCATTTTAATTGGTTAGGTTGGCAAACCTGGGGGAGTTTCGATCAACGTGTCGGTAGGCGGCGTTTTTGGGTTTGGTTTCCGGATCCGCACTCTGGTTTTTACGGCGATATGTGCGGTACGCCGTGAAAACAACGGTCAATTAATTTTAAGTTTTAATACGATGTGATTGAAATCCAAGTTTTGGGCATCTGCATTCGGGGGACGGAAACACGTTGTGTTTTTTTAAATATAAAAATCAAAGATTTATTCGCGTAAAATGCGAGTTTTCGCGCGGGTCCCAAAAGTGACCACGAGTTTAATGGCGATGTACGAGTGTTACGATTAATGTACCTCTTTATCCGAGACATCGGTGTATATAATAACCCGCCACGCTTATCATGGTGCGCGGTGCAACTAACCGAAGATTTATTCACGTAAAATGTGAGTTTCGCGAGGGTCCCAGTGACCACGAGTGAATTGGCAATGTCCGAGTGAAAAGACTATTGTACCTCATTATCCGAGTCATCGGATTAAATAATAACTCGCTGCGCCCGTGATTATATGCAGGCCAACTATCGAATTCCCCCCGAGGGTTTATTTATGGAACAAACCCGAGAATACCGCAGTGTTGAACGATACTTCGCCTCGAATTGCTGACGGGCCTTCCTTTACAATTTGGAGTAGAGTTTGGGTACTCCTCCCTTCTCCTGAGGGTCTAGGTCTAACATCACTTCCATGCGACTGCTGTGGAGGTCGCAGGGCCAAGCTGAGCCGCAGAGGTTGGGACCACCCTTGCCACCAGGAGGTGGGGTTGGTTCTCACGACATCGGGATTTCGGCGGCAGTAAATTTAATTAGGGTAGCTAGGAATAGCATAAAATTACGATATTGGTCCCGGGGGTGAGTCCATACCATTTATTTTATTATGTCTTACGAAATCAATACAGTGAACCGATTCTATACTCTACTCTTTGTTTTATTATGTAGATTCCTTGTGCAGCCTTTTCAGGAATGCTATGAAAACTAATGGCCCACACTCTGAGAATTGAGTATCGTGTTCTCCGCTTGTTAACATACCCAGACATTAGACTGGGTTTGGCGTCCAAGGTTTCCTGTGAGGAAATCAAAGTTGACTTGCAGATTACACCCGAGCCCGACAATGGCTCATTATTACATCTCCCTTTAATCTTATAACACAAACACATAACAATATGTCATTACACTATAATGGTAACAATATGGCGCTCCATACGCTGTCTGGTCCCGATTTATAGCATTCCTGAAAATGTTTTCTTCGCCCTGTAATGTATAAAGCCCAAAAATTATTATTCATCTGTTCAGTGGAGGTCTTAATTTCGTTTGTATTTATTAACTTGGTCGCGGTCATAACCTATGATTGCAGTGACGGTGATTGGAAATAACAACAAATCTCATTATTTCAATTCACTGGCACTATTACCAGCGGGAATTCGTAAAGGGATACTATGCGTTATTATATTGTGGGCACCTTATAAATGATTAATCTCGTATTTATTGTTTTTCCAATACCACACAGTTATGCATAGGACCTGAAATCCTTACCTTCTGTAACCTAAAATGGATTGTCATTTTCATTGTTATTGTTTGAAAGCATAGAAATCGGTCATAGACTATGGACAATGTGCTAAGTAGAGCTCTATAATTTTTTTTTCTGTCCGGAACCAATCAATGCTAGCTGTTCTAAGAATACCTCGGATTGTCTATGACGGTTTCTCGTTACATTTTACCTATGACTTCGGCATACGTCAAAACACTGTTGTGTTTACATGTCAGAATACCTAATAGCGAAGACAAATCAATTTATTATGTGTTTAAATAGGAATAGAGGATAATTATTAAAGATTATTCAAATATTTAAGTTATTTACTGAGATTTTAATGACAATGCGGGTAATTCGTTTTTGCTTGAAAAGTGGAAGAGTGGAAAATTTGTATAAAGCTCTGTCAAAACCTACTATAAATTATACTTGTAAATTGTTTATTTACTAATGTCTGACTGACGTTTTAAATTTTCATTTAAATGGGCTACTTACATAGAAATTTAAATGAAAAAAAAAATATTACTTTTTTTTTGAGCTACTTACATATTAATTTAAATGGACAATTTTTTTTTTATTTCAATGGGCTACTTACATATTGATTTAAATAAACTAAAAAATATTCATTTAAATGGACAACATACACATTAAAAAAAAAAATATAGCAATAACAACAACAACGTACAACTACAACGTACAATAACAGCAATAACAATAACAACAACATCAAAAACAAAGAATAAATTATATTTATTTTATTTTCTTCTCTTTCTTTTCAATTCTGCTTTCGTGTCAAGCTTATCACATTACAGTTACAATGTCTACTCCGATTCCAAATGTAAATAATGCATCCAAGGATGAACTTATAAAGGAATTAACTTCACGATCCATCGAACCGGAGGGCACCGCCCAAGCGTTGCGTTCGCAAGCGCGCGCCTTTAACAAAACTATGAAGAAATCATTAGATGTGGTTATGGAGGAAAGTGATTCGGATCTAGATTCAGAGAGATGACAATGAAACAGAGGAGAAGGTCACGGTTATTAAACATACCAAGGTTATTTATAAAGACTCATCATCGCGGGGGCTTACAAATTGGGATGTCAAGTACGATGGTACAAGCTGCGTGAGAGATTTTCTGCTTTTGGTCGAAAGGCGTTGTAGGACACGCAACATTTCTCATAAAGACTTAGTTAAATCTTTCAGTGAAATTTTAGACGGGTTAGCACTTCTATGGTATAGGTCAATTTATAGTCCAGACTTAAAATGGGATGACCTATCCAGCTTATTAATAAAACAATTCGAGGGACAGGATAGGCAATTAGATCTGGAAAATGAGATTCTAAATTATAAACAGCCAAAGGGAATGTCAGTTTTGGAATTCACTTTGAGACTTAAAGCACTTAACAATAAATTGGATTGCAAAATTCCAGAGGTTAAACTTTTGCGGGTAGCCATGAAAGCATTGTTGCCTATGTATGCTAATTTGATGTCATCCAGAGATTTTTGTTCGTTTGAGGAACTTACGAGGTGCGCTGCCAAACTCGAGTCGTACACTGAAGCCTCAACATCCACAGCAATTCCAAAATTAGTTGACACTCAAAATAAGCCCAGTAACTTTAAAAAAATTATTTCGTTCCCCAATAGTTACAATAAGCCTTTCACTAATACAAACAATTACAGGTCATTCAATAATAATAACAATAATAATAATTTTAACCCTTCTAAGAATTCAAGACCTATGGGGAATAACACGAATAATTTTGCTAAACAGGATATAACAAATCAACAAAATAAATCTCTTGTTTGTACTTATTGCAAGATCAAAGGTCATTCGTTAACAAATTGTTGGAAAAAAGATAGCGACAATAGGAAACCGCATGTTAGTAGTATTAACAATAAGAAACATACCAATGATCCAAAAAACTAGAAATGAGTCAATCTTACCGCGCCCCTTCTTGTGCACAAAGAAAGAGGGAGTGGGAGCGTTGGCTCCGCCTAGTGCAACAATTCCTTTCTAGCCCGTCTCCTCAAGCGGTGGACGCACTGCCACAGGAGAAGGATAGTACAGAGGATGAGCGTCCTTATGCCGACATTTTTGTTCTAAATAATAGTTATAAAGCACTGCTAGACAGTGGTGCTTCCTTGTCTTGTTTAGGGGGGGATAGTTATAAGATTTTTTTAGAGTTAGGAGTAGAATTAGTAAAAACAGATTTTAGCGTTACGACAGCAGACGGTACCAGCCAGCCTGTTTTAGGGTATTTAACTTTGCCGGTGACGTACAATTCAACCACAAGAGAAGTTATCTTTTACGTCATTCCAACGTTGACACCTAATTTCGTATTGGGGGTGAACTTCTGGAAACAGTTTCGGATCGCGCCGGAACTGTTCTCAAAAGTTCGCGTACCTCAACAAAAAGGTCAAATCAATGAGGTGAGAGCAATTCGGCCTGCCTCTTCTCTAACAAATTCGGAAAACAAAGCCCTTTCGGACATTGTCAAAAAATTCGAATCCATTTCTTACGAAAAGAAGGGATTAGGATTGACTCATCTAGTCCAACACAAAATACATACAACAGGTCCGCCTATTAAACAACGTTATTTCCCACTGTCTCCGGCAAGACAACGTCAACTTGACGCAGAAGTAGATGAGATGTTAAAACTTGGAGTCATCCGTCCTTCGCGATCTCCATGGTCGAGTCCAGTGCTCATAGTACAAAAAAAAGACGGAACGGGTCGTTTTTGTCTGGACTCCAGGAAAATTAACAATGTTACAACACGCGATTCCTATCCATTACCATACATAACAAGGATCCTAGACAAGCTAGGCGGTGCCCGATACATCTCGTCTATAGACTTATCTAAAGCCTTTTGGCAAATTGCATTAGATAAGGACTCCTGTCAGAAGACAGCGTTCGTTGTACCCGGTCGTGGATTGTTTGAATTCACCCGGATGCCCTTCGGACTTAAAAACGCACCGAGTGAGCTGCAAAGACTGGCCGACGCTTTGTTCGGTCCAGAATTTGACGACAATGCCTTCTGTTATTTAGACGATCTGATCGTGGTATCAGAAGACTTAGAATCACATCTTTGTTTATTGAACCGTGTCTATGAACGACTACGAGACGCAGGTCTAACCATAAATCTAAAAAAATCGGAGTTCTGCAAAGCCGAGCTCAAATACCTCGGGTACATGGTTGACTTGCAAGGTCTTCGTACAGACCCCATAAAGATAGACAGTATAAAAAACTTCCAGGTACCCAAGAACGCAAAGCAAATCCGAGCCTTCATTGGATTATGTGGGTACTTCAGAAGATTCATAAAGGGTTTTTCGAGCATTGCCGCCCCTCTTACAAGACTCACTGGTTCGAAAAAAGGAATCAGCAACTTTGCTTGGTCTCCAGAGGCCGAGACAGCTTTTAACGTGTTGAAAGAAGCATTGACATCAGCTCCGGTTTTAAGTTGCCCAGATTTCTCAAAACCCTTCGCGATACACTGCGACGCCAGCTCCGGTGGAATAGGCGGAGTTTTAATTCAGACCATTGATGGGCTGGAGCACCCGATTGCATATTATTCAAGGTGTTTAAATACTCATGAACGCAACTACGGAATTACAGAGCGTGAACTATTAGCAGTATTGGATTCAGTAACGCACTTCAGACCTTACATTGAAGGAGCGCATTTCACAGTTGTTACTGATCATTCAAGTTTAAAGTGGTTAGGTTCGTTATCTAATCCTAGTGGCCATCTTGCACGATGGAGCTCACGGTTATCGCAATTTTCCTTTGATGTTGTTCACCGTAAGGGAACTCAACATATTGTACCGGACGTCCTTTCGCGTATGGATGTAGCTCTTATATCGGGATCTAACCTTAGTGACACCACTGATAAATGGTATTTAAATGCTTGGAAAGGTTGTCAGGAATTCCCTCAACGATTTCAGAACTTTCAAATTAAAGACAACGAGTTGTATCGTCATACGAAAACCCGTTTGGCCTTATGTGAGGATACCGCTTGGAAAAGGGTCATTCCTCAAGAGGATAGGAAAAATATTATTTCAGACTCCCATGACTCCGCACACGCCTGTCACCCAGGGGTCTTCAAAACCTATAAAAAGCTTCAACTTAGGTATTACTGGCCAAACATGTATAAAGATGTCAAAGAATTTGTAAATCGTTGCCAAACTTGTAAAGCCCATAAGATAAGTACAGCCCCACCTAACGGAATCTCCTCAAACCCAAAAAAGGTCACAAGACCCATGCAAATGTTGTCGATAGATTTAGTAGGTCTTTTACCTAAGAGTTACTCAGGTTTTACCGTAATCTTATCATGTGTAGACGTTTTTTCTAAATTTACATGGCTATTTCCGCTGCGCAATGGCACCGCGAGAAGCATAATAAAAATCTTAGAAGAAAACATCTTTCTTGTTCACGGCGTACCACGAACTATCGTCTGTGATAATGGTCGTCAATTTGTTTCGAAAGAATTTAAAGAATTGCTTGATAGTTATAACATGCCGCCACCATTTTACAATTCATCTTATACGCCTCAAAACAACGTAGTCGAACGTTATAATCAAACCCTGGGCACGGCGTTATCCATCTTAGTTGAATCAGACCACCGAAACTGGTCTAAATTTCTTCCGCAAGTTCAATCAGCGATGAATAACACGGTAAACTGCGCTACAGGTTATAGACCTTATTTTCTGATGCATGGTCGGGAGCAGATACTAGACGGTGATCTGCACCGTAATCCAATAGCGGATGAGGAAACCAGTTCGCAAATTGGTGCTCAACCTAAAGTTTATACACAGAAATTAGAAGAGTTGTCGTCGGTTTATGAGCAAGTCTCGAATGCTCTTCTTAAAGCTTTTCAAAAAGGAGCTGACCATTACAACCTGCGCAGAAAACACATTACCTATCAGGTTGGTGATGTGGTGTGGCGGAGGAATTTTGCGCAATCTAACGCATTGAATTATTTCGCACAAAAATTGGCACCCCGGTTTGTTCAGAACGTGTTAGTAAAGAAAAAATCCAACTTAATTTATACACTTGCAGACTTAAACGGAAAAGTTGCGGGTGATTTTCATGTGAAAGATATAGTAAAATCAAATAATATACCGGTATAGTCTTATTGTGGCAATACTTCGGAGGGTCTGGCCATCCCTACCGAGTACTGCAAATTATCATATCTGTTAGTTAATATTTGATGCTTGGGAGTTTTAACCCGGCCTGATCAACCGAGTTGAAACGACCCGACATTCTGACAGTCATTAGTCCTGTCTTAGATTCATTTTTAAGGAATTGGGTTATTTACTTGGCGGGGGGTGTTTTGTAAGATTGATGATGAGGGTGGTTTGTTTCATTACAATAACAACCTCAACTCTAGTGGCAATGCTCGAGTTGAGAATATATTTAAAAATACATATGTGCATGTATAAGCATAAATTTATCGATAGTATTAACGCTAAAACAGACGTAAATTTGGACGTCGGCTGAACAGATGATTAAGTAGGATTATTAGTTGTAAGTCTTGTATCCTGAAATACGCGGACATATCCGCACACTATCTCGGCGTGTTTCAGGCATACCTTTTTTTGGATTAACTTAGGATTATTACTTGTAAGTCTTGTATCCTGAAATACGCGGGCATATCCGCACACTATCTCTGCGTGTTTCAGACATACCTTTTTTTGGGTTATGTTCATGCTTTTGATAATGTCATTATTTTTTGTTCCAGATTACATAGAAAACACAGAGACGCAGGGATTGTATCTCTTTGTTTTCTAAGTGATTTTAAATGAAGAATTATTGTTATTCACCTTCAGTGCATTGACATTATTAGACCCTATTTTGTCAGGTTACAGAAGTAATTGCTAAAATTCAAAGTATTTTTTTTCTCTTTCTCTCACTCTTCTTCTGTTTTATTGGTAAATTTATTTCGTATAATATTGTCAAAATATTGTTTTACTCTATAAACATAGGCTGCGTCAGATAAGCCTCAGCTTTTGGAAAAGCGTTTTAATTTTGTTTTTAATAGTTACAGAAAATGTTTTGTAATGTCCACCTTGTTTATAAGATTTTTTTTGAGATCTTATAATGTGGGACGATATGGTATCACATATCCTTCCACATTTTAAGCCAACATAGGAAGTAGAATCATTTATATTTGTATAAGATTTTGGATGTATTCTGTTATTATTGTCCTGAGAGACTTATAACATTGTTATTATGTACTATATGGTTGAACAACGGTTTACAGTGAAAACCTTAAAATTTGTTCTTTACTTACCGATTACGCCTTCTATAGAGTTGGACGTATACTTATGGCTGCACTAAAATTATAGCTGCACATCTTATTAACAAATGACACCTTCTAAAACAGTTGGTTGTTTTTTTATTTCTTTGGCACCACCCGATGCGTTGGTTGTATACTATTAAAAAATTATTTGGCACCATCCGATGCGGTGGTTGTACACTATTAAAATTACCTTTATAATGTTTAATTGTTGTTGGTTAAATATTATTCACCCAAGGACCAGAATAGGAGGTTAGTTAGGAATACTCTCCCAAAAGAGGGTTAGTTTTATCCTAAAGGATATAAATTCAGTGAAGTGTAGATGGTAAACCCATCAAATATTTTCGGCCTAAGAGAGGCTATATAAATTCAGTGATAGTGTTTGGAACAGTGATGCCTAATGCATAGAATCTAACTTGACGTATTTGGAGGAGTGATTTAATCATAAAAATGTATGTTTCTTAATTTTAAGACTTATCTTTTAAGTTAGTTTATGTGTTCTGTTCCAGATGATACGTCAATGGTAGTGCTCGGTAAGAGTCAATATTACAACCACCCAGAATTTTTTTTCCAGTGCTGAGGGTGCTTGTTGTCCATTCACGTATCATCTTACAAGAAATTGTTCTTAGGTTATATTGGTTTACTAGTTTTTAAGTTCGAGAATGGTTGCATCGTAAACCTACTATCCGGCCTACACGCAGGATAGGCGCGATTGGGGTTACGATGCACTCATTCGTCATAAGAGTACTATTTAAGGATTTTTCTTTTCTTTTTCATTTCTAATAATTGTATTTTGTATTTCACATTTACTGTTTGTTTATTTTTATTTTATTACCAGGTACTCCTTGGGACCAACGTAGATAGTTCAGGGCATGTTTGGATTTTTGGTAGTTTTGTTTGAGGGCAAACATTTTTGTGGGAAGGGGGGTAATGTTATGAAGCGATTGTATTTATCGTAAGTTAGGTACTATTTTTTTTAAATGCATTTTAATTGGTTAGGTTGGCAAACCTGGGGGAGTTTCGTTCAACGTGTCGGTAGGCGGCGTTTTTGGGTTTGGTTTCCGGATCCGCACTCTGGTTTTTACGGCGATATGTGCGGTATATGCGGCGATATGTGAAAACAACGGTCAATTAATTTTAAGTTTTAATACGATGTGATTGAAATCCAAGTTTTGGGCATCTGCATTCGGGGGACGGAAACACGTTGTGTTTTTTTAAATATAAAAATCAAAGATTTATTCGCGTAAAATGCGAGTTTTCGCGCGGGTCCCAAAAGTGACCACGAGTTTAATGGCGATGTACGAGTGTTACGATTAATGTACCTCTTTATCCGAGACATCGGTGTATATAATAACCCGCCACGCTTATCATGGTGCGCGGTGCAACTAACCGAAGATTTATTCACGTAAAATGTGAGTTTCGCGAGGGTCCCAGTGACCCCGAGTGAATTGGCAGTGTCCGAGTGAAAAGACTATTGTACCTCATTATCCGAGTCATCGGATTAAATAATAACTCGCTGCGCCCGTGATTATATGCAGGCCAACTATCGAATTCCCCCCGAGGGTTTATTTATGGAACAAACCCTAGAATACCGCAGTGTTGAACGATACTTCGCCTCGAATTGCTGACGGGCCTTCCTATACAATTTGGAGTAGAGTTTGGGTACTCCTCCCTTCTCCTGAGGGTCTAGGTCTAACATCACTTCCATGCGACTGCTGTGGAGGTCGCAGGGCCAAGCTGAGCCGCAGAGGTTGGGACCACCCTTGCCACCAGGAGGTGGGGTTGGTTCTCACGACATCG
This sequence comes from Limnephilus marmoratus, assembly GCA_917880885.1. Taxonomy (NCBI): domain Eukaryota; kingdom Metazoa; phylum Arthropoda; class Insecta; order Trichoptera; family Limnephilidae; genus Limnephilus; species Limnephilus marmoratus. The sequence goes on along the minus strand of OU862922.1, from coordinate 40,935,420 downwards.
GGATTTCGGCGGCAGTAAATTTAATTAGGGTAGCTAGGAATAGCATAAAATTACGATATTGGTCCCGGGGGTGAGTCCATACCATTTATTTTATTATGTCTTACGAAATCAATACAGTGAACCGATTCTATACTCTACTCTTTGTTTTATTATGTAGATTCCTTGTGCAGCCTTTTCAGGAATGCTATGAAAACTAATGGCCCACACTCTGAGAATTGAGTATCGTGTTCTCCGCTTGTTAACATACCCAGACATTAGACTGGGTTTGGCGTCCAAGGTTTCCTGTGAGGAAATCAAAGTTGACTTGCAGATTACACCCGAGCCCGACAATGGCTCATTATTACATCTCCCTTTAATCTTATAACACAAACACATAACAATATGTCATTACACTATAATGGTAACAGGTTTAACGAATTACCCTTGAAATTAAGATTGGAAACAAATTACAAACAATTAAAAAAATTAATAAAAACTCTTTTTATATAACTTATCCACATAACAACTCAAATATAACATTAGTTATCCTTTTTCTCTCATTATTTTTTATCTCCTCCGCTTCAATCTGTTGTTTTTCTTATCTTATTTGTTTTGTACATACTTATATTTAAAAAAAACTAATTTATATATATGAAAAAATATGATTTTTTTCTTATTTTCTGTTAATTATCTATTTTTTGTTTTATATATTTAAAAAAATATTATTTTTCGTTTTTCTAAATTGTGTTTAACATGCGTTTATCCGCCCTTTTAACTCGAGCTTTGCTCTTAAAAAGGGTGTAAAGCGTATTATTAAATGTATTTTAATAGAAAACTTTATTTAATGTATATAAACATGTAATTGATACTATTTTATTAAATAAAAAAACAATAAAAAAATGCTATCTAGAATCCTGGGTTCAAGTCCCAGAAAAGAGACAAACATACATCTTCAGGATTTAGCCTGCGAGAGAATGAGCTATAATAATCGGTCTCCTCTTTGTGCTTCGTGCTTTGTGTATTGTGATTCGTGCTTTGTAGCCTCCCCATTTTGTCTACCTTAGTTTTCTGAAGGTTTTGAAGATTTGTGCTTTATGCTTCGTGCTTCGTAGCCTCCCCACTTTTGTCTACTTTAGTTTTCTGAAGGTTTTGAAGGTTTGGGCTTTGTGCTTTGTGCTTCGTAGCCTTCCCACTTTGGCTACTTTAGTTTTCTGAAGTTTTCACTTCTACCGCGTGTGAACTGCACACTTGTATTTTTTTTATTTCAAATTTTCGATTGAGACTCGCTCATACTGTCTTCGATGGTAATATACCCGTCCAGTTACATTCACGAGCGCTAACATTGCAACAATACAAAGTCAACACCAGCTCGCTTTGACAACTTGTCAACAATTGAAACTTAATTACATGGAGTATATTACATTCCAATACATATAAGTCAAAAGCAGCCGTCCGTATTAATTAAGTAAACACATCAATGTAATGATATTACGAGTATTACACCTAGTGTCCATTTTCTACTTAGTCCCAATGTGTGGCAGAATGGACTTATCCAGAACACGCTATTGTTATTGTTAAATCCTTTGAGGGTATTAGAGGACCATGACCGATAGTTTGGATTATAGCTAATAGCTTTGGACGCCGCTGTCGTATGGAAATCCACTGTCGAATTTTGAACGGAAAAATTTCAATTAGGTATAGCCAATAATTTGATAATCTATATAACTTTTATAAGGCTTTGAAGTAGAAAAGTTACATCAATATATATTTTTGAATTTAAAAAAATATTGGACTGTAAAACTTTTCCTTTCTTGTTTACCGCATAATTATTAGTTCGTTACATTTTTAACGTTTCATGCAACATTATCGCATCTGAAGTACGTTGTTAATAAAAATAATTTGAAATCGTTGCCTACGCCCGCTACGCCGTTACTTCTTGATATTGAATTTGGGAGGCGGATACGGGTATCGCCACCCCGGGTACCATTTATTGGATAAACACACAACACTTCTGCCATAGGTCACCCCAAGGGGTTCGCTACGTTTGGTGAATGAGCAGGGGTGCCGGGTTCATGGGGTGAGGTTTGTCCGGATCTTGGCGGTGCTGCCTAGCAGGCCGGATCGGGAAAAAATGGTTGGGGGAGTACCTTTGACTTCTATAGCCGTACTCTCTCAGAACATCGCCTGATTTGAGACATAATTGTTTATCGTATGTTCTCTATCTATTTATACAGGTGCTTCCAGGGTTTTTCACATGATGCAATGCTGCCTCGTGAGCTTCTTGAATAATTTTTATTTTGCTTTAAATATTATTTTGCTTGTATTACTAACCTGATTTGTTGTATTATGTTTTATTTGCCTGTTAAGCACTTGCATACTGCTTTCTAACAACGTATGCACGGACACTGGAGATCTAGATTCGTTCAAAATAAATAAATGTAGCTTCGTTTAACAAAAAAATTTGAATCTTGCGAGAGCCTTGAAGGAGTAACCATCTGTTACTTATACCAGGGCGGGTAAGTGATGGATAACCTCCAATGCACCGCAGTGGGAGGGATGGATTCATATGGCCGTCACTCCTGGACATAACTAAGTTTATTGTTGGTAGGTATTATAAAAAGCATTAATGCCACTTTTCTCACACGCTTTTCTAAGCTTTTTATACAATCTTGTACACATGCGAGCTCTGGGCCAATGTTAAAAAGAGAACGATGGAAAGGCTTCGGGTGCAATACAATAATGCATACCGTGTGAAGTTTGGACTTCCCAGACAATACAGTGCCTCCTCAATGTTCACTGAAGAGCGAATTCTTGGATTTGCTGTCCAGAAATGTTCTCATCATTGAATCCCGTCTGACACTTGAACATTGGAAAGCGATATTGGCTCCAACAAACTTCGATCCGGTGAACCAATAGGAGATGAAAAAATGATTTTATTTTATTATAACTTTTTTTTTACAATTCATGTATAGGTAATTACATTGTATATTTATTATGTAACCAGCTGGTTCCCGGCATGCGTTGCAATGCCATATTCAAAGGAACACATTGTTTCTCCCTGAATCACCTCTCCCGTGCGTCCCCGTTCCCCTCCCGCGTCCCCTTCTTAGCTAGCTTTATAAATTATAGCCTATATGCTATTCTGATGTATGAGCTGTATTATTATTAAGTTTCATTAAAATTAATTCAGTAGTTTTTGCGTGAAAGAGTAACAAACACTCATACATCCAAACAAATATTCGCGTTTATAATATTAGTAAGATGATACTACTCTCCTCTCTTTATTTTGGCTTTGATTTTTTATTTTTATTTTTTGACTTGGTTTTATCTTTATTCTTACTCGATCTTAGTTTATCTTTATTCTTATATGTTTTTATTTTTATTTATTTATAAAATACATTTTACATGTATTAGACATTTACGTAGATTAGATACATTAAATCACAATACTAGGCGGCTGCATGTTTCATGGTGACTAATGAAGGATAGTAACTTTGAGTGAAGTGTTGTGTAAACATATGGTACTAGTATGTAACGATGTTGAAAATTGGTAAGTTATAATAAAAAATAGAAAAGAAAAATAGTTAATAATATAAACCTGTAAACATATGGCTCTAGTATGTAATGATGTTGAAAATTGGTAAATAATAAAAAATAGAAGAGAGAAAAAGAAGTGCGTGAAATAAACATGTAAATAAAACAAACCTGAAAACATATAGCTCTAGTATATGTATATAGTAGTTGAAAATTGGTAAAGTTATAATTAAAAATAGAAAAGAGAAAAAGAAGTGCGTAAGGATAAGATTATGAAAATGTTCTTACTTGAATCTATGTAAGGATATACTTATTCTCTATATGGGTTGTGTGGGATTGCACTTACACATTTTAGAATTCTGGAATGAAAATTCCACATTCTGGAATGAAAACTACTTATATAATTATTATTATTTTTTAAGGTCATTAGCAATTCCAACTTGCTCACGCTTCGTAGTAGGTAATTACAATACAGAGTAGATGGGGTACACAAATACGCCGTTTCCAAACCGGCAGAACCAGGCATTAGGCACGTTTTGTTAGGTTTTGCATAATACTCCAGAATTATTATTGTTTCGGACGATGCAATATACAGTTACATGCCTTACTTAATTCTAAAACAAAGGTTACATGGTAGAAGGCTAATGCTTTAACAACTGTTTTCAAATACTGTTTCTCGTTCTGCTATTATTACCAAATAATAAATTACTGGTTTTAACAGGTCAATAATTTGCTAGTTTTAACATTAGCTCTACTTCCGCATTTTGATGCACGTATATTATTATCATTTTCAAACTCTACGTTTTTCAGCTGAACATAAATACTCTGAGAGTATGTTCTATCAGAATTGGTGTGTTTCAACTTTGCAACAAAATCCAAATAAATGGAATATTTATGAATGTATCCGAAAACTAAAAACTGTTTTGAAAGATGATGAAATACGCTTTCAAATTTTATTATTAACAAAAGAACTCATTTAAATGCGGGAAAAATGGTCAAGGCGTCATACAACTGTGACATTGAAGATGAACCAACACAATTTTAGGCTAGCAATTTGATGACCCAGATGCAATGATAGCCATGTTCGTTTGCGTCATAAGAAGTAAGCTGGAGTATGCTAGTGGTGTGTGAACTCCGCACCAAACTAATAAAATTTCATGGCAATCCGAAGCCCATTGTGCTTTGTTGTCATTGAAACACCCTCGGCCTTGCAAGGACTACCTGCTGGTGGATAAGTTTTAAGATTTTCACGGCCAAAAGCATTTTCTTTATTTGTTTTTGGGGTGTTATGCCGTGTTGCGCTACCTCCTTCTTTAGCCAACGTTTCGGACATCGTTGCAGTGTCCATCATCAGGGCAGATCCGGCAGATCCGGCAGATCCGGCAGATCCGGCAGATCCGGCAGATCCGGTAGATGTGTCTACATCTACCCTGGCCGGATCTGCCCTGATGATGGACACTGCAACGATGTCCGAAACGTTGGCTAAAGAAGGAGGTAGCGCAACACGGCATAACACCCCAAAAACAAATAACGAAAATACCTGCTGGTTGTTTAATTTAACCACCGACCGTTCACTTCCGCAAAAAACCGCGTCAAGCAACGGCCTGGATGATCAGGTCATTCTCCACCATGGTGCAGAGCTATGCGCTGGTGACCGGCAGACACGAGGTCTGCTCCAAGAACAGATCGGGAGAGACTGATTGAGGGAGAATTATTGATCTCTCCAGCAGGACTCTTTCGGGACATCGCCTTGCACCGTAGTGGCAAGGATGGATTCAGAAGTCCGTCAATCTCAGACCCATTCACCCTCAGATTCCTACCCACTCCACATACCGTTTTCCTCAGGAACTTTCTATCCTTCCTTTCTTTTAAAAGATCATCCTCACAGCATCCCCGAAGATAACATATTATATTATATAAGATAACAATTTATATTATTGATTCTTAACATTGTACTTATAATGTGCACCAGATTTAAATGTCCGGGTTAAATTTTCCCCAAAAAAAAAAAGGAAAAAAAGAAGGAAAAACTAAACCCTTTCACACACTTCCCCAAATGATCATCTAGTCAACCCACGCTATGCAATTGCACTATATAAGTATTATAAATACAAAAAAATACAAGAACAACATGTCAACTTACTAGAGACCAAATGGGAATATAATTCACCGACTCCAGATATTTTCATATCAGAGGGTTCGGCTCTGTGGCATTTCTAATTGAACCTATAAATCCTACCGATCCCTCAATATAAATATTTAAAAAATCCTTTGTAATCCTACATGTATTTAAAATGACTGATTTTTGCATTTTTATATACAAATTCTTTGACAAATCTAATATGCTTAAATTTTGAATCAGATTCCTAGGTATTATGCCAGTGGCCGAAATAACAAATGGCAATATTTTTATAGTCCGAGAATGCCAAATTCTTTTAATCTCATTTCCTAAATCTGTGTATTTTCTTATTTTTTCAGAAATAGTTTTTTGAATATTACAGAATATTACATAATATTAAATTATTTATTTTAATATTTTCATTACTAGATAATTATTGATTTAAAAAATAGCACTTTCCGAAACGTTTCCAACTGGCTACAACGTCAGTTTGACATATAAAACACAGACGTCTGTCACCGAAATTACGCGGCGTGACGTCAACGCCGCCAAATTCACGAAAAAAAAACGAACATGTCATTTTGGCGGTAAATCGAAAGTGGCACACTTAAATCGTTATAGAAAATTTATTCGTTAACATAAAAACACCTTTATTGTCGTAATTTTTTACAAAAAAAAAATACCAGTGAAAATACCCTATTTTATTTTAGTTTTTGACAGTTATATATTTCAAAGTGACAGGATGTGGTAATTTACATTGAGAGCTGAAAGTATGTAAATGATCTTACCTAGAATATTTAGAAAGAAAAAAACAGTACAATTTCCATGACGCCAAAGTTCACCTCTCAAGAGTTTTAATTGCTTGCAGATTATTTTTGGTAAAGATATTATTAACTGATCGACCGTTTTGCATTTCGTCTGTCCGTAAATTTGTGTGTACATTCCGTTTCCATATGGCCGATTTGATGGTTCAGAAGCGATTCGTTATTCAAATGTGAAATCATTGTGTTAATCTGAACGTTCTTATTGACATTTTTTTTTATTTTATGGTACCTACATTCTTGAGTGAAGAAAGATTAAAAAAAATTATAGTCATTGAGATATTGACTTTTCTTTGGAAAAATTGTATATTTCTAAGAATGAGATTTAAAAAAAAAATTAAGTAAAATATGATAGAAAGTGATTTATTTTCGTTAAAGAATAATATGGTTATAATTAGGTAAGTAAACAGGTAAACTAGTCCCAGTGAAAGCTCGTACGCACCTCATCGAAGTTCGTTTTCTTCCTTCTCATGCGTCTCGTTTGAAAACGAAAAAACAGAAGTTACCAGATCGATGACGACGATAACACGACAACCACTTACTTAAAACAATTATGATTTCAGAAGAAATGTGGGTTTTGATTGCTTAAAAGAAGAGAAAATTAGAAGCATAGCAAAGAAGCATAGAAAAATGTACAGATTATCAAAAAAAAAATCGCTTAAGAGCGTTTAACCAGCCAGCAGCCGAAAATCCACATTTCGTCGAAAGTTGTTCGTACGATCGTGCAGGGAGGTAATAAGAAAGATTAATTATTACCCGTACCAGATTTTAAAATTATAACTTAATATCGATTTTATTTCATTCAAAATTTTGCTTTAATTTATACCTGCATTCAAAAATGCTGAAAGGCGTGATGATAAAACTATTAAAAGTATGTACTTTTTATAATTATTTTTTTTTATAATTATTTTTTGATCATATGTATTCATAACTTTTCAATAATGTCTAAGCAAAATAAGAATGTGAAAAAAAACTTAAATATGTTACTTTGTAAGACCGTAAATAAATAGACAAACTGAAGTATTTTCGTCACAAAACACGTTTGCGGATCTTTTTTTTAGTGATTTTATTTAAACTAAAATGACTGCATGATTATATGATTTGAAATGTGTGTTGTATAATACATTTTTTTTTTAAATTTAACAAATCTGCCAACGACCTATGGAATAATCTTATTATACTAAAAATAAATATTTTTTCTCAAAATTTAAAATATGCGAATTCTAGATAAAAGAACTATCTTTTGAAATCCATTTATAATTTTTTTGTAGAAAAGAGTCTGAAATCTCATTTAAAAATTACATATTTCCGGTTTTCTCTGGTAATACCCTCTTAATTAAAACATGAAGCATTGTATAACAATACCTTCTACCGTTAGATCTAATCTCAGAGGGTACCCCTCAAACTTCTTACATTTGATTGTTTTCAGACAGATAAAACTATGCAAATTTAATGACTCTCGTTCACCGTTACATTTAGAGTGTTTTTGTTAAAGAACTAACTAACGATCCCGCCATTTCAGCGCAGAGGACGGACCGCCAAACAACTCGGTCTTGGCACATAACCTTGCCTCATTCACTTTCATATACGTTTTTTCTATTATTCTGACTATTGATATGGCCCGACTCAAGTTCATGATTCAATTGATCGTTCCATGTCTTTCACGGGCGTCCCCGACTTTTTCTACTATTCACATTTGTGTCATATGTTCTCCTTACACTCCTTTCATTGGATTTTCAACATTACAGCAAAGACATTTTATTGAGAATACCTTGGGCCAAACAAAAGTATTTTTCACCCTAGGTAAATATCCCTAATATATTTGTGAGAGAATTTTTCATTGTTTGAACATCGCAAATTCAAACTGAAAAATGCTGGATAATAGTAGTTAGGCACGGGGACACACAGGAATGCTATCTGTCTCAAACAGAAAAAAGGATTATTTTAGAATGCTTTGATGCAAATCTTTTTTTTCTTCATTTTTTCCATTTGCGAATGGGAATTTCATTCATGTTAAAAGCGGTTGGACGAAATGCTTTTTGTGCCATTGTTCTACAGTACTGTGCGAATTAATGTGAACAGGTGATAATTAGCACAATTACACTTGTTCTTGCAGTTGTATGTAGCATATTGTAATAGCGGTCATTTTGGTTTGTATTCTAACATTCAGTGAGTTACGAGACACACCAAGCTACAGATGTGTTAAATTTTGTAATTTTTCAGAATTACAGTTTTTTTGCAGCGGTAAACTTAACTAAAGCTTTTAGTTTATTATTTTTAAAGATGGATATTTCTCTTTAAAAACGCATAAAGATTGTTAATATTTCGAAGACAAAAAAAATTACATACGTTAAATAGTCAGGTAACTTTCCGGATCCTAATTCAATTGAAAATCGGTGGGCAGTTAAAGCAAGACAAGCACAACAAAAACAAAGCTGATTGAGGCAGTAATTTAGAGACACGCAAATATCAGAAAATTGTTAAAAAATTGTTGATTCTATGCCAAACCGTGTACAAGAAGTTATAAAAGGTAAGGAAGTACACACTTCGTATTAAATAAAAATTATATCTATTTGTTTCTGTATTTTTTTCTTCAATAGAGAATATATAATATTTTTTCTAATTCTACACTTGTGTTCACATTAATTCGCACAGTACTGTATGTTCCACTTGTTTAAATTTGTATGGAAAATGAATCAGAGATTTTCAAAAGTCAGCCACGAGTCTAGTGACTGAAAATTTTATTTACATTGAACATTGATGACATCCACGGTATGGCTTTTAGTCTCACAGCCAGTATATTACAATATAAAATTATAGCTTATTAGTTAAATGCATCTCGTCCAGTAATAGATAATACCTACACTGTTGAGAAACTAACATTGGCCCCCTTTATATTTAGCACTCTTCCTCTCTTCACTGTCCAAATGGCGATGCCTTGTCAGGGCTTATTTTCAAAAATTGCCCTTATTATTGAGAGTAGTTATAATATTTATACACATATTGAATTTAAGCCGCCGCTACCCAAATTTCTACCGATTTCTTACATATCTCTCTTAAACATTTGAAATTTTTAAGCTCATAAAAAAAATACATTGTTATTTTTTAAGATAATATCTAGACGTGTTCTATATATGAAATTCCTGTGAAATTCCCGTGAAATTATATGAAATTCCTTCGATAGAAAAAAAATCGCAAAAAAGTTATAGTTATAAAAAAAAATAACAATGTTTCTTTAATGATACTTATTTATTCATTTATTTATTTGAGACACAAACAGGATATTTATACAACATTTTTGTGGGTAATATGTAATAAATTAGAATACAAATATAAATATCCCTAGACTAATGTGTCTGCATTAATCACATATGCATTTTAACATAAGCAAACTCATGAAAAACAATGCAAGTATTATTTATACATAATTTGAAAACCTAAATACAAAATTGAAATACACAATAATAACAAGTATACAATATTTATAACGAAGTTTTTACTGAAAAGTAATAAAACAACCAATTTTTTTTTTTTTTTATAGCTCAAATAGTGGAGATATTTTTTGAAACATGTTAAACTATTTACAAAAATATCTATGAAACTGTGTATCTTAACAAGATCGTTGTATGATCGAGACATTCTAGACATTGGATTAAAATATCCAGTATTATTCGTAAAAATTTCGGTCCAAAAGTCCTTAAGACCCCTTATAATAATTGTTAGCATCGGCGCTACTTGCGGCCAACGCCAAACCCAAAACCTGGAAAGGACATGCAATAAACAGGCCAGCGGCTAGCTCGGCACAGCCGGCGCGAGCAAGGTCCCTCTTAAACCCAGGGCGAGTGTTTGTGGTTCGCCTGTAAATTCCTACTTCCCTTCCTTTCCTCAAAATCTCCAGGTCTCCTTCCTCAATCAGAACACAGTTGTTACGCCCAAGGCCAGCGGAGGAATGAATGCGGGGTGCCGTTCGACCTCGGGCCACGGACTGCGCGTGCGGGGAGGGGGGGCGGAGAGGGGCGGTGCGGCGAGTTAGTGCACTGGGGTCAATTCGCTAGCTCCTCGCACGGAACCCAATTCCGTAAGTTTCGTAACGTAACACTTCCCCCCTCGCCGCAAAAAAGGCGACGTGGTAATGGAGCAGTAGGGCTAAGAAATCCTCTTACCCTTCTAGCACTTGTGCCAAAACAAAAAAACATCTAAGAGAAAGGGGAGAGAGAGAGAGAGAAAAAGAAAAAGTTGCTAGCTACACAATAGTAGAAACAAAAACAAAAGAGAAAAAAAAGCATGGTGAACAAAGAATTATACATGAATGTACATGAAAGAGTAGTGGCATACATAAATATAAACAAGGACCTGCTGGAGAAAGGTACAAGGGTTATGCAGTGATAGAAAAAAAAAATGACTCTAAATTGTATCATTGGTCTGTGAACGTGTGAACTATGTTTGCGTAGCGTGGTTTGCGTAGGATGTTTGGGGTGTTTGAACGTTGCACTGAAGTTACAAGGTTACTTTGTCACAGTTACCTGGCCCGTTTGAGATTACACTCAAGGAACACTAGGGCCTTAAAGAAAACACGAAGAAGAGAACGCAGGATGAGGCTTCTTGGTGGTGGAGAGGGTTCTACCTGTCACAGAGGTCAAAAAGGTAGCTGCTTCCGGATCCTGTGGGTGGGCCAGTATGACATCATTGAGGTACTGGAGAGTGGAATTGTAATTGGTGGTTGGTCCTTTATAGAGGAGGTGGTTTGTGTGCATGACAGCCGTTGTAGTGATGGTGGTTGGTACACTGGTAAGTATACAGTGGGATTTTTGTGTGAACAATCGTTGGTATTGTTATTTGCGCAAGGGCACATGAGCATTGGCATGATGGCAACAGAGCAATTTGCAAGGTGCAGATGGAACATTTGCAAGATGCTGCAGGAACATTTGTACAATGGCAACAGGAACATTTGCGAGATGCCGCAGGAACATTTGTACAATGGCAACAGGAACATTTGCGAGGTGCCGCAGGAACATTTGTACAATGGCAACAGGAACATTTGCAAGGTGCCGCAGGAACATTTGTATAATGGCAACAGGAACATTTGCAAGGTGCCGCAGGAACATTTGTACAATGGCAACAGGAACATTTGCGAGATGCCGCAGGAACATTTGCACGATGGCAACAGGAACATGAACCAACTTAGAGCTGACGTGCTCGGGTTTGTTTGAGTGATGGTTTTGTGATGATACAATTCGCAACTACACGCACGACTCACACTAGGTTATGTTAGGTGTGGTCGGGTGCTTTTGGTACGTAGGGTTTGAAGGCATGGGACCTCCGTGACGGTAGTGAAGGCAGCATGAAGAGAGGCGCAGGTGTAGATAGGGTGAAGAGCTGCTGGTCTTCTTATTAATCCGGCGAAAAAATTATTATTAGAACAAAATTCTTGAAGTTTACCTGCCTGGTAGACCAATGATGAAAAGGTTTGGAGAGAAACAAGGTGTGCATGTTGAGAAAGATTGGATTTGTTTGACGTGTAGAGAGAGAGAGAGAGACGGAGAGAGAGTTAACTAAATGCAACTACAGACTTATACATATTACAAAGGTACGTATTCAAGGAAGGTTCTGTTTAACCCATTTAGTTTTTTTTAACTAAATACATTTCCAAGAACACGTGGGTAAGGGTTTGTACGTATGACAAAATGCCCCGTTCGAAAGAAGTTGGTCTTCCATGACCTATGCTCACGTCTATACGGTAGCATTTTTTCTACTTTCGAAGAACAAAAACATTGAGTACAAATAAGTTATGAAAAGTGGGAAAGGAGTAGGAAGTTGAGAGGATCCGTGTATGAAGGTTGTCCCATCTGACAAACGAAACGCCAAGTGCGTAACGCATATATCCTCATTCACGGATAATTTCGAGGAAGGGAAAGGGTGACAATTGGGAACATTTGAACGAAGAAAACTGCTGAGGACTCGGCTATTTCCGAAATTCGACCTCTGAGTGGAAGGTGAAACAAGGTCTACAGCAGTTATCCTGGCACATTACAATACCATTTGGTAGTGTGGGACAAAAGGAATACACTGACATAAAAAGAGTCTAATCCTCCACGTGTATTGGGTAGAAGATTAGAGGGTCGTTTTATTCTCCTACTTGTTTGCGAGAAATGACAGACCCTTGCTCAAATCTCACAAACCTGGGGGTTTTCTTGTTCGTCTCCCAGACAACGAGTTAGGTGTTTTTTGTGTCCATCAACTTAACTCCTACGACACGATGCGCCATAATCATGAGTGAAGCGTATGATTAGTCCTTTTGAGATAGTGGATAGTTCCTGGGTTCTTGTGACAGGAAGTCCACGTGCATGTTAATGAGTACTCTGCTGCAAAAGCAATAATTTTCTGATAACAGAAAATAAAAGGCGTGTGATCTACACTTGGTAGGTCACACAAACATGAGGGTAGATATTATTTCGTTCGCACGACTCATGGTGAGTATTGTAACGTCTTCACGTTTGGTGCACAGATTATATAAGTACACAGTTATAACAAAGCGGTTCTCATGCCAAAAGACACACGACCAAAAAGGGGCGGTTCTCATGCCAAATAAATGACACACGACCAACAAGGGGCGGTTCTCATGCCAAAAGACACACGACCAACTCAATAACATTTAGTTAAGAGTATAAAGTAATTATAACGAACTTCTCGTATCATGGCGGATGTTTTGAGGATCTCTCCTATGATGGTAGATATTGTCACGTTTTCACGTCTCACGTGACAGGAATGAACGATTTACAACAAATTTTGCCCAGTATTGAAAGACAGTAACCCAATAGGTATTTAAAACAATTTAATGAGATAAATCACCCTCTCGATCAACAACCCTGTGTTGACGAGCAAACAATGAGTAGTTATGACGGACTCCCCGTGAGGTGTAAAAACACAAAGATATTATGAGATTCGCATCTATAGCAGTGGATATTGTAAGGTTCACACCTATAATAGTAGATATTGTAAGGCTCGCGCCTATAATGTTACAAAAGTTTACGTTCGAAAATGTGGGTCCCCATTCAATACAGACGGTGGGTTGCAATGATGTAATTAATACGGCACTGCTGTAGCTTAATAAATTCATATTAGCATACGTTACAAGACTTGCCAAAAGGCGATACACAAATTTTATTGAAGATCTGGCCAAGATTTTAAACTCCAAACAAGAATAATGGTACAATAAAGGACAAAAGAAACTGATGTCATGATAAAATATTGTACCTCATAATGAAGTTGTATATGTACAAAGAACAATGTTAATGAAGGGACGAAACGTATTGTCACTTTTATAACCAAAAATTTTTTTCTCAGAATCCGACAAAATACGATTCTGGAAAAAAAATAGAGCGATTGGGTTGAGCGCCATTCTAATTTTTGGAAAAAGAAGAAAAAACCACAAGTAGCAACAAGGTTGCCCTTGAATTGTTTCAAATCCAGCGAATGTGACCTGGTAGGTGTGTACATTTGGTGTATTCGAAACGATCCCCAATATACAACATTACTATGAATGTGTAGGATGGGGTGAAGAGGAAAAAGAAAAAAGAAAAAAACGGGAGGATTTCCTATTATAACAGAAATCGTCGCGACATTCTTACAAAATGGTGATGTGACCATAGTAGTGAGCTGCGGCAATAGTCTGAAACCAATGGTTATTATACAGACTTGCACTTATGATTTTATATTTACAACATTAGGGTAGGGACGTACTGGTACGACAAAAACCCGACACCAAACAAAAAGTAGAAGGGGTGATATGACAAGATGAGGCGATGAGGTGAGAAAAAAAACGCGCGGATGCTGCAAGAATTGTGAAAAGGAAAGCGACGTCTTGGAGCAAGAGTTTTCCGGAACCGTTGATGGTAGGAGGAAAAGGAGGCCCTTTCCCGAAGTGATCAATTTCAGGAAGAGGATGCATACAAGTATGAAAACGGTGCCCCAAGAGGTGCTCTTGTGGTACAGCAGGCAAGGCACGCAGGATGTACAAGAACATATAAAATTATGCAAAAAGAAAAAGGAATGTACAGGAGTTGGGCTACCGTTGACATTAATGTGCCTTCGGGTGTAAGGATTACCTTACGAATGCCCATATGGGTGATTATTTACATTTAATATTTACAAGTAACTCACATCATTTATGACAAGAATTATAAGACTTTTAAAGAGACCGCATCGCACTGATTGACGACTGGCCAAGAGAGGTCAGGGGCGTAATGATGATCAGGGTTAACAAGATGCATGTTTTGCCAATTTGATAACGCCTGAGTACTTGATGTGATGGAATTTACTGATTCCGTCACAGTAAGGCATTTTGGATTTATTCTTAGGAGAAATCTTTCTATTTCTCAGGGCCTGTAGTAGTTCTTCCTTTCTTGAAGTAAAAATGTGCGGGATTATACCCAGCGTGACTTGAGGAACTTCCATGGTGTATAGGATTGTGTTAGAGTGACCTTATGTTGGAAAAAGTGAGAACTAGACTCGCAATTGGAAAGAAATTGGGCAGAGATTGACCACTGGGGACGTATTTTTTACAAAAAGTTTTTGAAAAAAAACACGTTTTTTATAAGTGTTTGGTTTATTTGAAAATTTGGGCAGGGGTTTGCCTCAAATAACGTGATTTTGTGAAAAAATCCAGATGTTTTGAAAATTTGTTGAAAATTTTCAAAGTCCGAAAACGAGAAAAAATTGGGCAGCGGTTTCCCTTAAAAAACGTGATTTTGTAAAAAAATCCAGATGTTTTGAAAATTTGTTGAAAATTTTCAAAGTCCATAAAATGAAAAAAAATTGCGCAGCGGTTTGCCTCAAAAAACGTGATTTTGTGAAAAAATCCAGCTGTTTTGGAAATTTGTTGAAAATTTTCAAAGTCCGAAAACGAGAAAAAATTGGGCAGCGGTTTCCCTTAAAAAACGTGATTTTGTGAAAAAAATCCAGATGTAGATATGAAAATTTCACGGGCCGGGATTCACCTTAATGGAACACGTTTTTAGAATTTATTCCGATGTTTTTGAAAAAGGTTTGCAAATTTGCAAAAGTCCGGAAATAAAAAACGGAAACGAGGTTCGCCTTAAACGAACATGTTTTTAGAATATTTCCATTTCCTTTCCAAAGGGGGGTTCTTCAGAAAAGGAAAGAAATATTTTTTCTTTTATACAAGTTTTCGTGGAAGTATTTGTTTGAAAATTCAACAATGTCTTGGGGAATAGTTTTTTTTATTTACGTGGCTAGACTAGCCTGATTTGAGCATCACCAATTATTGGTATTTATCCGCCGACTTCCTTTTGTCATAACAAGTTATATGCAGACTATGCATACGGATGTAATGCCTGACTCGAGGAATCGACGTCAACGCGAACTAGGCATTTTTCGAATTATGTCGTCTGTTTCTTTATGAAAGATGATAGGTGCGCAAGAAAAAGGAAGAAACGGACGGCAGAAGTACAAAAAAAATGCCCAATTGTCAAAAGGTAGAAAGAATTTAATCCACTTGTTTCCCTTAAGCTGCAAAATATGCCGTTATATATACAGGCCAGTACTTTGCGAAATAGTCCCCTACCCGCAGAATATGTCGATATCAAATACAGACCAGCACTTGCGGAATAGGTTTATTATTAAAATAACTGGTTAATTATTTTTCGGGAAACGAAGCGGGTAATTGGTTTATCATATACAGGATTTTAATTGTTGAATAACTTTGTTTTAAATATTTGTGTACATTTCCACTATTAACTTGTATTTGAAACTAGCAAATTTAGTCGGTCGACACTTGTATACACTATATTATTCACGACGGCAACTTTCTTGGTTGAGCACTTTACGTAGGAATACCGGTGATAATGTTTTGTCGAGTGACGACTCGAAAATGAAGGAATCGTGCCCGTGATAATTTAAATTGCAATTCGAAGTTACAATCGCGCCGGGGTTCTTGATGGAAATGCTAGACAAATTGGGGATAACGAGACAAAACATTATACATTATAAAGTTTATACAATTGCTGATTGAAGAACGAGACTGTGGGACCGTGAAGAGGGAGGGAAAAAAATTGCCCCTAAGTTGGAAACCAGTGTTGGCATTGGGGAGGTGAGGAAAAAAAAATTGCCACACATTGGGCGACAGTGTTAGCATCGGCACTTGCGGCACTACTTGCGGCCAACGCCAAACCCAAAACCTGGAAAGGACATGCAATAAACAGGCCAGCGGCTAGCTCGGCACAGCCGGCGCGAGCAAGGTCCCTCTTAAACCCAGGGCGAGTGTTTGTGGTTCGCCTGTAAATTCCTACTTCCCTTCCTTTCCTCAAAATCTCCAGGTCTCCTTTCTCAATCAGAACACAGTTGTTACGCCCAAGGCCGGCGGAGGAATGAATGCGGGGTGCCGTTCGGCCTCGGGCCACGGACTGCGCGTGCGGGGAGGGGGGGCGGAGAGGGGCGGTGCGGCGAGTTAGTGCACTGGGGTCAATTCGCTAGCCCCTCGCACGGAACCCAATTCCGTAAGTTTCGTAACGTAACATAATAATAATAATAATTGGCTAATTTATATAGCGCCGTTTTCGTGGAAAATCACCTCAAGGGCGCTGTACAAATAAATATATAAAAGAATTAATATTACTGGCTTATAACTAAGATTTACAATTACAACTAGTGACTTACATCTAAGACTTATTGCTACTTATATTACTGGCTTACAACTAAGATTTCCATTTATAACTAGTGACTTTCATCTAAGACTTATAGCTAGTGACTTATGACTAAGACATATAGATTCTAACCTAAAACTGATGACTTATTGACACACACATTTACAATTAAGATTAGCGCCAGAAGAAGTAGGAAGTTTTTACATAATATTACAATTCGATAACACGGGTACAAAAAGTGTAATGAAGATTAACTGGATTTACGGGAAGGTATAGATATTTTAAATAAATTAATAAATTTAATAGTCGATCTTTACTGCATTAAGGTGATTCATCGCTCAACAGTAAACAGATTGAGGTATCACAATTAACAGATTACATTAGACAGATTGAGTTAACTATAAACAAAGAGAAAAGAGAGAAAAAATTATTAAAAATTGCAGGGTTTAAATAGAATGATGAATTTATGGAAAGGAGTACCGGAAAAAGTGAGTTTTCAGTTTGGATCTAAATTCCGCTGAGTTGGTTATGCATCTCAATTCCATAGGAAGTTTATTCCAAGCTTCAGGGCCGGATACTGCGAATGCACGATCACCAAACTTAGTGTTGGGATTTTGCTTAGGTTCTTTCAACCTTCCAATTGCAGAAGATGTCGCTGATCTAAGAGTTGACTGCCTTAGACCAATATTTTCCGGAATGCATAGTTCAGAGATATAGGGAGGAGCCATTTCATTGATAGATTTAAACACCATCCAGCATAACTTGTATTGGATCCTTTCAGGACACTTCAGCCAGTGAAGATTTCGGAGGTGTTCCGAAATGTGCGAAAATTTGGGTACCCCAGTGATAAGTCGTGCTGCGGCATTGAAAACTGATTGTAGTTTGTCAGTTTGACATTTAGGAAGACTTGCATAGATGCCATTGCAGTAATCAAGACGTGATACTACATACGAGTTCACAAGAAGCTTAGTTGCTTCTGTAGAAAGATTCCTACGAACTGACTTAAGTTGTCTAAGGTAGAAGAACCCCGTGCTAACGGTCCTATTCACCTGGCTTTTCAATGAAAGGTCTGAATCCAGATAAACTCCCAGAAGTTTGACGGTTGTTTTCGCAATAACGTCATTGCCGGAAATAGCAATTGGTGAGTTATCTATTAAATGTTGGCGCCTATTTGTGGCTGCCCACAGAAACTCGGTCTTTGAAGGATTTAGCTTCAGTTTGTTTGAGGACATCCAGAGACTGATTGCTTCTAGACACTCAGCTATACGAATTTTAAGACCGGTGATCTCATTGGGTGTGCAGTAAAAGTAGACTTGCTGATCGTCGGCATAACAGTGAGATAGGAGACCAAATGACTTAATAATCGTTGCGACATCATTAGTGAATATAATGAAGAGAAGTGGATCCAAAACGGACCCCTGAGGTACCCCTGAAGAGAGTTTTGTGAAGTTAGACTGTTTATTTCCTACCTTCACTGCTTGTGAGCGATTGGTTAGATAGGATTGTAGCCATTTTTTTACGCTAGAATGTAAACCGAATGTTACCTCTAGTCTCTTAATGAGAAAGTCGTGGTCAATGGTGTCAAATGCGGCGCTCATATCTAAGAGTGATAAAAGTGCTAACTTACCTGACTCTATGGCAGGGGTAATATCTGACAGGACACGAAGTAATCCAGTTTCTGTCGAGTGGAACCTCCTATATGCAGATTGATGATCGGTAAATAATTTATTCAGATTTAAGTGGGAAGTTATTTGAGAAGCTGTTATCACTTATAAATGTAATGACATATTGTTATGTGTTTGTGTTATATGATTAAAGGGAAATGTAATAATGAGCCTTTGTCGGGCTCGGGTGTAATCTGCGAGTCAACTTTGATTTCCTCTCAGGAAATCTTGGACGCCAAACCCAGTCTAATGTCTGGGTATGTCAACAAGCGGAGAACACGATACTCATTTCTCAGAGTGTGGGCCATTTGTTTTCATAGCATTCCTGAAAAGGCTGCACAAGGAATCTACATAATAAAACAAAGAGTAGAGTATAAAATCGGTACACTGTATTGATTTCATAAGACATAATAAAATAAATTGTATGGACTCACCCCCGGGACCAATATCGCAATTTATGCTATTCCTAGCTACACTAATTAAATTTACTGCCGCCGAACTCCCGATGTCGTGAGAACCAGCACCACCTCCTGGTGGCAAGGGTGGTCCCAACCTCTGCAGCTCAGCTTGGACCTGTGACCTCCCCAGCAGTCGCATGGAAGGGATGATAGACCTGGATCTTCAGAGAAAGGGAGGAGCACCCAAACTCTCCTCGAAATTGCAAAGGAAGGTTCGTCAGCAATCGAGGCGGAGTATCGTTCAACACTGCGGTATTCTCGGGTTTGTTCCATAAATAAACCCCCGGTGGGAATTCGATAGTTGCCCTGCATACAATCACGGGCGCGGCGAGCTACTATCTAAACCGATGACTCGGATAATGAGGTACAATAGTCTTTTCACTAGAACATCGCCAATTAACTCGTGGTCACTGGGACCCTCGCGAAACTCACATTTTACGTGAATAAATATTCGGTTAGTTGCACTGCGCACCATGACAGGCGTGGCGGGTTATTATATCAACCGATGTCTCGGATAAAGAGGTACATTAATCGTAACACTCGAACATCGCCATTAAACTCGTGGTCACTTTGGGACCCGCGCGAAAACTCGCATTTTACGCGAATAAATCTTTGAAATTTATATTTTAAAAAACACAACGTGTTTCCTTCCCCCGTATGCAGATGCCCAAAACTTGGATTTCAATCACATCGTATTAAAACTTAAAAATTAAGTGACCGTTGTTTTCACGGCGTACCGCACATATCGCCGTCAAAACCAGAGTCCGGAAACGGAAAAACCCAAAACGCCGCCTACCGACACGTTGAACGAAACTCCCCTAGCTTTACCAACCTAACCAATTAAAATGCATTTAAAAAAAATAGTACCTAACTTACGATAAATACAATCGCTTCATAACAAAGCAGCAATTTTTTCAAGTAGTTCTGCTACAAAAGGCAGATTTGATGGCACCTTCCATGAGATTTATGCTCTATTTTAAACGAGTCGTGTTCTATTAAACATTTTCACGATTTTCGCTTCAATTTAATCATTTAAAATATTAACGAGCTCTATCCAACGTTCGTAAATACAATTTCTCCATCTTCTTCTTTTTGAGCGGTGATGCGGCGCCTTAATGGGTAATAATTGTAAGCAAGCATCGAATGATCATCAGTAGGTCTAACATGGTCGATCGATATAACCCTATAACAATACGATGTTGATCAAATTCATTGTCTACGGTCAGTATCAATATTTGCGAGCACGGTCTACTATTGTTAACAAATATTTCGACCGACGATTGATGACTTTTTGCGTGGTCAGATAAATAATCAAAGATAAATAATCAATAAATTTATTTCGTTCGATCTTTGAGAAACGAAAACAGTTTAAATACCTTATGAACTAATTAACTCCTGTTTAGTTTCAAAAAGTAAATGCGGACTGCCAATGCATACGAGTAGTATGTAGGTTAATATTTCAATTATTAATATTTTTACGTAATTGATTGGCGTTTGACTTCGTGGACAGATCCGCCAGTGTTGCCGGCGTATATAGATTTCTTATTTATTTTTGGATCGGCTATCAACAGTGAAACTGTACTAGAGATATTGATATATAATTATCGGAAGTTTCGCCTATCGATCCGATATTGTAAAGTTATCGATTTCACCATACTTCAGGTGCCGAAGATATAAAAAAAAATCTCGATCGCAGAAAGACTTTCTTTGAGTCGCTGAAGTTTGCAGATTTGGGATACCACAAGAATCTTCCAAGATACCCTATAAGTTCTCAGTATACATTAATAAATAATTAATTTACGAATGCGTACCTAATAATTTTGTTGAAATTATTAATTGAAATTCTAAATTGTTTCCTAAAAACATGTTAGAAGACGAAAGAGACATAAAATTCTATTTCCTGAAATTAATTCAAGAAACGGCGGCGTCTCTCGGGTTCAGTAGATACTGAGAACATTCTATTTTGGGTAGTATCTCAAATAATTAATGTTTTAAATCATTTGTACAATAATTAGTATAACGATATCGCGCCCTGATAAAGCGGGCTGTCGCGGAAACAAAGCGCCGGCACTTTGATCGATAAGGACCTCAGGAATTAGCGAGAACCTCACGAATTCCCTTGATAAATTATATACAGAAACACGTAGTTGACAGTGTTGATTGCAGCTACTTCTTCAAGGGGATGGGGATTGTATTCGGGTACTTAATTACCCAACCCCGAATGAGAAAGGGTAGAGAGGGCGGCGAACAAGGGCTGCGTTAAGGGTGAGAAGGGGGTGCTTGGAGCCTTGCGGTCAGCTGTACGGAAGACTTAACTGTCAACGAAAGTGGTGCTGCTTTTATATAAAAACCGAGAATTATGTTCGTGGTGTCATTAATCGGTTTGAACCAAATTATATCGTGTTCGGGGAATTATTTTCGTGATTTATTTCTGAAGAAAAAAATATGTATGTGGTTTTGAGATGATAATGTGCACAGTTCCTACCCTTACCCAACCAATTTCATCTTGCTGAAAAAAGCAGGGAACAATTGCAACCAGTGCAGTGAGATGACTTGACATTGTATCAACGAGTTGAGTTTAATGTGTTCGAATTTGGTACCTAAGTACCTTGGTTTTCCTTCTCCTTGCATTCCATAATTTACCACACAGATATTCATCCAACTTTAGAGAAACATTTTCGTATTTGTTTTTGATTTACGGTCCATTTACGCCAGTTGCATTTGAGGCTGTAATTTCGAAACAGTCTCGGATGCAACATTTTTGGTCCTTCAAGCCGGATATGAACCAGCGACCTATGGATTTACAGTCCAACAATACTTCATTGGAAAAACTGATTTTTTTAAATCAGAAATCTATTACGGATGTGATCTGTTTAATTTATTTGCGTTTTTAATTATTATTTTTTTTAAATTAAAATAAAGAAAGGCAAACATTTCCGGGTTACGAATAACCTAACAACATTTTAAAATCTGTACAACCACCACAGAAAGTTTGAAAGAATGTTGCTTGTGTTGCAAGGGAGGACTTCGCCAGCCGAGGAATCGAACGGAAAACGCAAATCGAACGCGACGCCTGAGTGGGACCCAAACGCGATGCCAACTCAGCCACTGACCAGACAATTTACAGATTATTAATGAAACCGATTTTTGCAACGGTTATGCAAATATGATGAATATTAAATAAATCAGAATCGAAAAAATGCTTTTCTTATTTTTATTCTAGTAAAAAAGAAAATTACATTTTCACTCATTTAACTAGAAATAATGAAACACATTAAACTAAATATAACAATACAGCGCTATTCTATGTCATTAATTTGTTTATCAAGAATAAATATTAATAATTTTTTTTTAATTTACCCAGCTTTTTTTCGTTTTTAACCCTAGAGTGGGCGCGTCTTTCCGTAAAACGTCAGTGGGCGCGTGGGGAGCATTTTGCCGCTC
This sequence comes from Limnephilus marmoratus, assembly GCA_917880885.1. Classification (NCBI taxonomy): domain Eukaryota; kingdom Metazoa; phylum Arthropoda; class Insecta; order Trichoptera; family Limnephilidae; genus Limnephilus; species Limnephilus marmoratus. The sequence goes on along the minus strand of OU862922.1, from coordinate 40,912,740 downwards.
ATTTACGTGGACAATTTTAAGACGGAATAATGCAATTTAATTAATTTCTTTTCTCAGGATTTAAGTAAAACACTAATAAGGTATGATAAATTAACATATTTATTGAACTCTGTTGAAGGAACTTTGGTTTACAATCGAATTTACAAAAATTAACATTTAAATTAACTTTTTTTAGTTATCCTACATTATCCTTCTATAATATTTATTAAAAATGGAAAAAAATAACAATATTAAATATTTTCCATATCCACAGGATATGCTTTGGCGAAACAGTCTTCACATAAGTATGTGCAATGTTCATTGCACAGTAATTTTGAACATTTGCAACACCCTTTTTTCGTGCGCTTATTTTCCTTTGATGGACAAATACTGCATTTGCCTTCCTTCTTTGAAGATGATACTTGTTCTATAGGAACAAAGCGAGCAATTTGGCTTCAGAGGAATATTTAAGGTATCTACAGAAGACCTTGCGGTCATATATGGCTTAACCAGGACCATCGCAATCTCCCGCAAGTACTGTCGGCGTAGCATAAAGTATAGGCTTTGTAAATTATTTGGCTATTTATACCGGCAATATTCATCATAAAAAAAACAACCTCATTGGCCATCTGCGAGTCATTCTACCAACAGAATACTCTTCTTTCATTTGGTCCACGACATCAACACCACCTTTGGTTTCATTATAAAATGTAATCATTTCAGGCTTTGCAGCAGGTCCGGTGTTTTCGTCGATTCTATCATTCTCATGAAAAGTTGATAATAGTAATACTACTTTTTTTGCTTCTTGTCTGGAACATGAGACAGCAAAACTTTCTTCTCACCAAACCCAAACATCGAAGATGGTTTCTTCCTATTTTTAGTGTTCAGAAAACAAGGTGGAATTTAATATTTACGTAAAGTTTCAACGATGGCCGTTCTATGATCTAGCAACTGATCAGCGAGAGGTATTGAAGTAAAAAAGTTATCCATAGTAATGTTGTGGCCAGTGTTGAGGATATATCGGGCTAATCTTTATAAAAAAAAATAAAGATTAGCTAAATCGTAAATAATATAAAGCACAATTTTTACTTGCGTGAGTGGGCGCGCAGTGAGCAAATTGTCGCCGGACGACACCCGATGGTAACAACCTCCTTCTCAAGCGGCTCCCCGTGCACTGACGGTGACGGTGTCCAGTCTTTTGCCACGGGTTGCGAACGAAAGTGGGGGCAGCTACTAAAAAGCGCAAAGTTTATGCGCAGTGTATTTAAGAATTATCAACGTTTTTTTGCAGAGGGCGGCAAAATGCTCATAGCGCGCCCACTCTAGAGTGGGTTTTAGATTTTAGGTTTTTAGGTTTTAATGTCATTTGGGATGCAATTATATAAGTTGCCCGCCTCGTAACTAACGGATTGTTTACCATAGTTAGTGTGGATGGTGTTTAAATGTATGTTATCGTGTAGTCGTGTAAAGTGTTCGTGTACTTGGGACGTTTTAATGAATTCTGTGTTTGTATGTACGAGTTTATTTTGTAAATAAGGAGACATTTATTTTATTAAAATAGTTTTTTTAATGATAATAGTTTTTCCCCATATATATAATATTTTTGTGGATGTTCTGGGCTTGTTGTAAAATAGTTTTTTGATTACTTTAATTTGGATTATCTGTAATTCATTTATGAATGTTTCATATGCATTTCCCCAGATTTCAATCAAATAATTTAAATGTGAGTGTACGAGACTATAATATAAACCCTTTTTAAATTTATTTGGCAACAGATATGATAGCCGGATAAATACGCCAATTAAGGAGATGATTTAATTTATTTTATATGTTGTTTAAATTTCAAATGCTGATCAATGCATAGCCTCAGATATATTTCCTGGTTCAGGATTTGCAGGTCATTATTTTCAATTTTCAAGGGTACATGAGGAGGAATTATTTTACGGGTTGAGTTTAAGATCACGTATTCTGTTTTTTTTTACATTTATTGTTAAAACATTCGATTGTTATTTTTTTCTATTCTATTTACCCCAGTGGAAAATTGCAGTAGTGCAGTAATAAGGACGCCATAGTCCCACTGGCTCAAGGCAGCTGGGACTCTTTTGCGGTGTTTATTGAATCATAAAAATTTTGTAAGGTTCCTCAGACTCGAATATCTCTAGTACCTATCTATAATTATACAGTAATATTGTTTTTCACATCAAAATAAAGCAAAAAAGTCCTCAATGCTTATACGTAAAATAATAACAATGTATTATTTTTCAGGGATTTGATTTTATCGAAAGCAAAAAATGTTCTTTTCATTGTTACGACAAATTGAACTTGTTTTTTCTTTCCGAACAATTCAAAGGTCACACAAATTGATGGCAAACTTTTTCAATAATCAGCCTATTTTTTTGACTGCCAATATAAACCTGAGCAAAACCTTTTTAACAAGAAGTAAGCAGTTTTGTTGTTGCTGTCGCTAAAGTTTCTTAATTTTGTAAGTGAAAGTTGAAAATGTGGAATAAAAAAATCTTATTAACACTTTTTTTATCCAACTGTTTTATTTAGAATCTTTATTTTAGTTATACGTACCTACTCGTAAACAACACTAATTATTCCGATCTTTATTTAGAAAAAAGCAACCTTGCTTATAGTCCAACGCAACACCGCTCAAAAACCCTGTCATCTTTCACAATGAATCTTTGAAACGTCCACAAAAAATTCACATAAATACACTGATTTATTTTTAATTTGTATTTCTCATTTTTACGCCTTGAACCTTTATATGTAAGTACATTATTATACGTAAGTTGTAGTAAGTGAATGTGATAATAAGTGAATCCCCACATAACATAAAAAACAAAATTTGAAAGATGTAAGTACAATATAATTTTTTTTATGTGAATACCTCACAAGAGTCCCGGCTGCTTCCGTCTGGAGCCAGTGAGACTATGGATTATACATTCCGATTGGGGTATGTTGTGAGGCTGAAGGTAGTGGGGAGAGGAAGAGATGGGGGAGAGGAAGGTAGGAATGTACCTGGCTATTCAGATCTGGTCACCAAACACGGCTAAAGCCATTTCAAGCACCGTTTCAGTTTTGAATGGTGGTTTTATACCAGGGTGATACAGCGAGTATCTTCTATTCTTCCACTGGAACATGCCACAATAAATTAATTGTGAAATAACAAAAAAAATTTAGAAGTTTAATTAGTGTAAGTATATTACGAGTAAAACAGAAGCAACTAAGGTGCTATGAAAGTAGTTGCAGAGCAATGTGTAGTAATTTTGTTGATATTATTATAAACATAAACATGAATGGTTTGTTGTAAAACTTGTTTGTCATTAGCAAAAATTAATTACGTCCGATGAACATGGCTAATTATTTACCCATATTATTAGATAACACAGCGGTAAAAGGTGCACATGAAAAAAGTATGAAAGATACAAGTAGGTGCAATACGAGTTTGTAGTGACATTACTTAAAAGTTGTATAAGTAGTTCATTTAGTGATTGTTTTCCTATTTTTTTAAACAGGAATCTCGGGCCAATCTGGGGAACAAAGCAAGTTAATGAGAATGAAGTGGTCTTTATAACCATATTAGTTTATATATGCAATACATATTGTGACACAACAAAAAGAAATTAAAATTAATTGTTTTGGTAAACATGGTTTCTTGAGTGGAAAACTGTCTCAAATAATAACACTCATTTCCATCAAAATCTTTGAGGTATTTTAACTTCCGACCTCTGAAATGTAGTCGAGTCCGTAATGACGCAGTTTAAACCACCCCCTCTGTCTCCTGCTGCAAAATTTTGGATATATATAAATGCAAAGTGCATGGACTGCACGAACATAAACAAGTAGAAATTTATATTCTGTTTGCAGACTGTAGAATATAAATTACCCATGCAAAATTCATAGCGTGGAGCGACTGTGTGTTCTTTCTGATGAATATTTCAGATCGGATGGGTCGATTCAGTTGGTATGAAAATATCCATTTTGCAATGGTGCAGGGTGCTTTTTGGTAGTAACAAACGGAAGACAGGACAGGTGGTTTCTTGAATGGACAAAATGGTATGTTAATATTAAATATGGCAACTTCTGCCTCAATGCAGCAAGAAATATTTTGTTTTGTGGTTATTTTACAAGTGTTTTGTTTTAGACACGGTGGTTTTAAGTAAAAAAATGTTGAATGTTTAAAATTTGCTTTTATTTTTCCTATACATACACAGAATAAGGTAATTTTTGACATAGTTTTTAGATAACATATAGATTATGAGAAAGTGAATATCAATATATTCTTCACCCTTCGAGAGTGTTCTAAGTCATCATTTAAAATAACGGAGAAAAGGAAGGTGAGTTTGTATATTAATTTTAAATGTTCGGTTAATGTTTATGCTAAAATTCTATGGAAGATTGGAGTCGATTTCAAACTTAGAAGAGATGAAAAGAGATGGACTGGAGGCAATTTTAGATAAAGCTTGATAGAAGAGAGGATATTCATTTAGAGAGGGACATTCAAATAAATATGTGATCTGAAGTTCCTACATCTAGACCACAGAATGTACAATCTGGAGAGTCAAGGACGTGAATTTTAAAAGGAGAGAAGGATCGGAACAATGTCCGATTCTCATTCAGATAAGCGAGATTTTTTTTTAAGTGGGGGAATTGCCGAAACCACGGTTTTGATGGGATAGTCCTTTGTATTGAGGCGTAGCAGGCTCCCTCAGACTGACTAGCAATGTTCCAGTACTCTGCCCAAACATTGTGAGATCTATCTTTGTTGGTGGGAAAAATATCAGATAAGGGAATTTGGTTTACGAGGGTAGCAATAGGATTGGATGCTCCTTATTTTGTCAAGGAATCCGCAATATCGTTACCTACTACGCCAACATATCCAGGAATTCAAATCAGAATTACGATTTTTCCAGAACTTTGAATGGAAGCTATCAGCACTTAAATAAGGCATACAAAATGATCATCAGGATGAAGAAGACGATTGGATTTAAGTTTTTGAAAGGAACTGAGAAAGTCGGAGAGAATAAGAAAGCGTACAAAATTATTTTTGATTATTTGAGAGATTCAATAGGCCACTTGCATCATATTAAAAAAAAATACCGGTTTAGGCAAATATTCTAAGACATTCTGTATTTTTTTTTAATCATGTTTTTGAAAATCTGGCGATTTTTTAAAAATTTCAGAAAAACCGGAAAGTCGGAACATAATTTTATGGGTGCGAAAAAATGATAATTACATAGCCGAAAATCATTAAAAGAACGCTTTTCACACGAATGGCACAGGAGAATAACGAGGCATACCAAAAATTATACATCTCATAAATATTGTTTTCCTTGATCCATCTTATTGATCATAAATCATTATAATGTTCAACGTCTGTATTACTAAATTCAATATAATGTACTTGTACTTGTAAATTATAATTACCATTATACATCTAAAACGCGTACAGATAGCATAACATGTACGGGGTTCTCTTCATAACATCTGTCAAAAAGTCATACCAAATGATAAGTTCGCAGAGAACAAACAATAAATCTAGTGAACGTTAAATGTCAAATTAAAAAAATCGCCTGAAATCAAAGTATTGACATAAAAAAAATAAAGCAGTGTGTAATTTTACAAAATTAATTTGAACCTTTTCGGAGACGGGACATTTTCATGCAGTGGCGCACGAGCCCAAATAATGGATTTATTTATTTAAAGATATTAAAAACTGTACATTTCTAAAAAATTTAAATAACATTTTCGTAATCTTAGTAAAAAAATCTATCAACACGATTTTTTCCAAGTCGTTATGAAATCCATGCAGTGGCCTATTATAGCAATGCGCTCGGCAGAAAATATTGAAAATTGGTTTGAAATGGAATAAAATATTCGGTCATATAAGTTATTGTGGTAAACGTTAATACATATACCACAGTCTGGCTAATAATATCAACTTACCCAAGACGTGACGAAAGATAATACTATGACATTGCTAACTCTACCTGACCACCTAATCAATAAGTGGCTTACGCAATAAATTGCTTATGCAAAATTAGCATAATTTGCAAAAACAGGTAGTGTTAAGTTATTGAGATGCCAATGGACAGCTTGAGCTTTACTTTGTAAAAATGTTATTATTGCAACACTAACAAAAAAGGAGCGGGGATCATCATTTAGAGGCCTACTGACGCCTAACAAAGTATAGTATAATAGGGATAAACAAGAAGAGAGTTCGCGTGAAATGCAGATGACATTCGTTAAAGGTTATTTTTATAGACGACGGTGACTCATAATTGCCAAAGACTAATATAGATATATGGTGAGGTGGTAAAGATAAAAAAAAACTAAATGCTAAATTATATAATAAGAAAGTGATATAACATTGTATAGAAAAGCATCATATTATTTTTTGGCCTAAAATGCTTATTTTGGGCTAGCAGACGAGGCGATAAATTCCCTCTAATGCAACTTAATGGACCGTGAAGAAAATTATCGTTTGTCACCAAACCATTTTCCTAAGAAAATTCTTGATTATTATAGTGGTTTAAAGACAAAGGCATTGGAAAATAATGAGCAAGTTTGACTTCTCCACCTTCATTTAATTTCTTTTTAAATTACTCTTTAATGTTACATAATTTATTAATACTATATTCCGGTGCGATTGTTCGGAACCAAAAAATCACGTTAGATATTGGAATTAATTTTCTCATAAAGCTTGACTTTTTTATGATTACGTAACTACTTAAAATAAAGACCTAATTGATTATTATAGATTTTATATTTTTAGGTATCGAAGCGTTCTTTGCACAATTAAAAACTCTCCCAGAAACAGCCATTTAAAAATTACACATTATTATTATTTCCATTTATTAATTAAAATAGTTTTATCATAGAAATGTTATCTAAATTATAAAATCTTCTTATTATTTTTTGACAGGCAATTATAATAATTTCAATTTAAATTTACAATACTTGAGACATTTATAACGTAAAGTAATTAAAAGTTTCTCATGATTTGAAAAAATTATTTCATATTTCGTTTTAGCGTCTAGCGAATACCAGGCAGCATGCGTTGCTATGCAACTTAAAAAAAGAAATGATTTTGTTTTATTTTTGTTTATTGAAGTGCTTTTGTAAACATAATTTTTTTCCGTCTGGTGAACACAAGAATAAATCGGAAGGCTTTCCGACGCGTGAGCAGGCCACGCCAATTGTTCGAGTTCAATTGTTCGAGTGAGAAGCATGGATTTTCCAATTTTACCCCCTGTCATCCCCTACCGCTACTATTTCGCCTTTACAATCCCTCCCTCTGCCCCAAAGGGGGACCCCCCATCCCTCCGTCACCGATCTTCTGCGTATCATTTCCCATGCGGCCCCGTTCCCGCCCACGTTCCGCTCCTGCGTCTCTTCTCCTCCCACGTCCCTTTTCACCTTCCCCGCCTTCCCCGCCTTCTCCCTGTACTACGTACCCCCGTCCCGCGAACCCCTCCCATTCTTCGTTCCCCTCCACCCTCCCGGATTCCCCTCCCCCTACTTCCATCCCTTCCTGCCGGTATACTATAAGAAATGTACACATTTTTAATTTTTCAAACAAATCGCTCGCAAACAATTTTAAAATGTTTATTCTAATCTTAAGGCCAGAGCTCACCATTATATACAAACCTTCGTTTCATCGCAATCTGATGAATGGTGTAGGAAATCGTAAGGGGCAAGCAAGGATACAATCATTTTTATGTTTTAACCCACAATTTACCCGGTAAGTCCCTGGGACTCCATTGAAAGCATTCAGCGCTCTTAAAGTTTTTGGAATTACAAATTGTGCGTTCCAGTACCTTCACGCAGTGATAGGGATGTCGAAAGTGAAAAAAATATCGATATATCGATATTTATTAAAATATCAAATAATAGTGTATTCAGCTCAATATTATCAATAGTAATTTTTGTGCACAAAGTGCTTTTTTTAATGTACAAAAATCTCATTAAAAATTAAGGTATTTCTATCACTTTTCATTTTTATTAGGTAATAATTACAAAAATATCAAAAACTAAAAAGCTGTATTCTAACTTATTTGTAAACTGAGACGCATACAAAGTTTGTATGCGTCTCAGTAACATTCTATTGGCGTTAATACTGAGGGAGCGGGAGACGGAACGAGAAATAAAAGGCGTCCAGTCGATGTAGTGAGTCAGTCTTTATTGGTGCGGTACGTAGTGAGGTCGAAGCGGAGCGGAGTGATAGTGGTGCCAGTAGTGATGCTGCTGCGCGATGATGTGAAGATGAAGGTCAGGACACTACGGCGGTGAAGATCACAGGTCTTCAGGAAGCCGGCGTGTTGCCCTACACCGTGGCGGTGTAGACGTGACCTTGGTCCAGGCGGTTGACCGTCGTCGCCTGACGAGGTATTGGCGGCTGTGTGTCCAGTGGGTCGGAGCACACACGTGACACAGGAAGAAACCTTGAGAGGCGGTGAGGATGCTGATTGCTGCTCGTTGCAGGATGCTTGTTGCTGCTCGTTGCAGGATGCCGGTTGATGGCTGCAGGGTTGCTGGCGCGTTGCCTGACATCTCATGTTGAGATGGTAGTTGGAGAAGTTCCTCGAAGGTGCTGGAAATATTCCTGGTGTCACGCTGGATATGTCTTCATCACTAATAACTGCGCGGGCCCGTGCCGGGCGCAGGCACGTAAAGAGTTACTGCACTGCTCGGACTGTGTTCCTTATTCGATGAATGGAAACTACTGACTGACTGACTCCGAGCAAGCGAGCGCGGCTTATATACTCGTGGCGAGTAATTAGTCTCACGGTAGGTAATGCGGTGAATTCACGCAAAGGTGAGAAATCGCTCGAACTTTCTGCGGGCACTTGTTTGGTACAGCCAGACGTTCTAGCTCTTTCGCGTAGGTGGCGGATTATTATTTACTAGGCGACCGTTATTACTACGCTGTAGGTAGGTAGTTCGTAGTGCGTACGAGTGCGGTGCCCTTGCTGTAGGTATTTCGTAGCTTTCAGCGTATTCTGTGGAGGTAAGTGGCGCAGCGATAAATTTCGCTGAGCGGGTTAAGTAGCCGCTACAATACGATTAATATCTCTGTCAAAAAGGACTTCGTGTTTGGATCAAGGTAAAGTCAATAATCATAGACAATTGAGAACCAACACATAGGAGTGGCTTTGAAAAAAATTGCGAAAAATAGCATACATTTCTATGTATGTACCTACACAGATGAGATAGTATTGGTGATCACAAATACTAATGCAAGGACAATAGAATTGTAAGCTATTAATAGTTAAAATTTCAACCGCCAGATGTCATGACCCATTACAGTTACTTTTTTCCGTTCGTTCCTATACGGTTTTGGATTCTAGAGACTTTAAATACATACATTTTAAAAAATATCATTTTTGATACAATTTTCGATATTGGATATTTTGTATCGATATATCGGATCAAAATATATCGGCTAAAAATATCGATATATATTGAATTAAAAATATCGATATATCGATATATCGATACTATTTCAACATGCCTACGCAGGTACGCGCCAACCGCGGGGGAGAGCGGACGTCGATGCGCGCGGTTCCGATTGGTAAGTAAACACGTCAAGTTCATGGGACTACACCGGGGTATTAATGTTATAGTTTTACCCTATTGACGGTATATTGAACAAAAAAGCAAAAAAAGAAGAATCGTCTTCTTTTTTTTTGCTTTTTATAAGAATTGATCATGTTTTTGTTACATTTCTTTAAAAATATTAATAGAGACTAGAAATTAGGTCTCATAATTTTGGTTCAAAAAGTGCCATATTCTAGAAGTCTGGGCTACTAGTGGCCTACCGCAGGGTAGTCACCTTGGCCCGGTTTTGTTCCTCATTTTCATCAATGATATAACCAATTGCTTCAATGATGTCGAGGTATTGCTCTTTGCTGATGACATCAAGCTATACAAGAAAATAACAGATATAAATCATTGCCATATACTACAGTCAAATATTAGTAAGTTTAAAGATTGGTGCGTTCAAAAAAATTTATTTATAAATGTAGAAAAGTGTAAAACCTTGAATTTCTTTAGAAATAAAAATACGGTTGTATTCGAATATTCCATCAATAACACAGCTTTAGAAAGAGTCACGGAAATGAGAGATCTTGGAATTATTTTCGATGAAAAACTAAGTTTCGCAAATCATATCCACCAAATTATGAACAAAGGTATGAAAACACTAGGCTTCGTATTAAGAACAACTAAAAACTTTAGTTCCATAGAAGCCATTAAACTATTATGTGTATCTCTAGTTAGAAGCCAAATTGAATATAACTCGGTAGTTTGTCTCCATCTTACAAAATACAAGTTAATAATATTGAGCGAATACAAAAAAAAATTCTGCGTTTTATAAATTTTATATTAAGTATCCCACTAGAAGACTTAAAATATAATCTATTACTAAATATTCTAAAAATACATACACTAGAAGACAGACGTAAAATAAACGACTTAACATTTTTATTCAAAATACTTAACTCTAAATTCGACTGTTGCGAACTCTTACAACTCATAAACTTACGAATACCGACAGTAACCACGCGACAAAATACACTATTCTACTGCAGCATTCACAAGCGGAACTACATTGCCCACTCTCCTATACAACGATTTCACACTATAGGGAATCAGTACTTAGGTGATGTCGACATATTTAACATCAACTGAATTTTGTGGATCTTGTAAAAAACATATTCCAAAACTATTCCTAAACATATCTGTATTTTTGTAAACTTATCAAATCGCTGTATTTTTTTGTATTTTTGTGACTTGTGTGCATTTTTTATCTAGTTTTATTTTTATTATTTCATTATCTGTTGAAAAATCATCTGTCATGAATTAATTGTACTACCAAACATGTAAAAGCCCTTTGGGCGTTGAATAAATAAATAAATAAATAAAAAGTTCCATAATAAAAGGCTGTGATTCTACAATTTTAAGTAAAAACCTATGCCATTGTAAAACCAAATATATTATAAATAAATATAACTAAAATTTCATTTACAACAGTGTTTATTTCATGTTAAATTTACAATTTTATTTTAAGTCACCGGGTAAATCAAGGGTTAAGATTAACGCTGTTAAAAACAATTCGAATTAATTTGATTGTTAAGTTTTTCCAATAGCGTGTCGAAACCATTTTACCTGAACATAATATTGATTCAAATCGAATAGTATCTAATTTTGTATGTTATTATCTCATCATTACGTAGATTCCCATTTCATAATATTACTATATAACGTTGCATCACAATATGTACGCAAGACATGAGTCGCTTCTCAATCATTATATTACGTAATATATATGTGGGTTATGTTGACGTTGATGTTGCTACAAGCAGTGATTGTTTGTGGACGTAATAATACGTCAAGTAACTCTCCATTGTAGTAACCATCTATTGAATTTTGTTTCACTGTTGTATGTACATAAGATGGATCTTTATGAAGGATGTGATAAATTCTATAAAGATTACGTTACTTCTTCTTCATTCCACTTCAACGCAAAAAGTAAAATAAAAATTAAAGTTTCTAAGCGGCTGGTGTGAAAATAGGGGAAGAAAATCAGGATTATTTCGATACTCATCTCATTGGCATCTAAAATATTAATTTTATGATTTGTCACGTACGGATGTCTCAAAACAATTTGTGGACTAAACCACCCTGTGAAAAAATGAAATGTAACTGGCAGTGTATATCTTTCTAAATAATTTGTGGACTAAACTGCCCTGTGAAAAAATTAAGAGTAACTGGCAGTGTATATTTTCTTTCTGAAGCGCCTTGTGATACATTTATTCGAAAAAAAGTACCTAAGTAAGAAGACAACTCCAATATCAAGACAATGACGTAACCTACAATCTAAAAAATTATAGAAATCGTGGAAGTAGTCTCAACCATTCATGACTCCAAGTCCGGTGCTAGTGTAGTTTCGATCTTTGGTCTTCATGGTGAAGATTATCCCGATGACAGCCCACCTGGATGTAGAGAAGACCAGGAAAATTAATTGTAAGCAACGTTCATTGACAACCATTTAATTACACGGTGCTAAAATGTTGCGGTGTTATTACACTTAAGCCGAATTTACAATTACATATACATTCAAGCCGAATTTATGCAACTCGTTACACACAAGTTGTTTCATGACATTAGTTGCATAGCTAGTTTCACATGTAAACATATAGTTTCATCGTGCTTTAGTTGTATGCTAAAAAATTAGAACCGCGCTAGCGTGAATTTACGGCACTACTAGTATTCCATTTATTGCTAGGTGTAAAAACGTGATGCAACTCACTAGACACTTCGTAAAACCATTTCAGTAAAGTGGACGTGTGTGTTTCTTGATACTGTATGAGAGTTGTGAACAACAATATTGTACAATCTACAAAAAAAGCTTTATTGTTGATGGTGCCATGGTTGATGTAATACTGTAGGTACAAAAATTTGCAATTTATAACAACTTTTTGGTGTCGTGCAATTATTTGGAACACGCATGCTAGTTGCCTAATGCTTTAGGCACCATTTGGAACCATTTGTAACGTCAACCAAAAATTATGTCTTAAAACAAATTCAATAATTATTATTCTTTATTCAAAATCGTCAGAAAAGAGGATCATGAGGCGTGAAATATTTAATTGTCAATTAATTGAAAAATGTTAAAGAGATAAAAGCAAAAGCAGAGATACATATTCATAAAATAGATACCAAAAATTATTACATACAAACGCGGACGTTACTAATAATAATGATAGAATAAGAACAGGAAACTCGTCTGCCATAGGTCATCCAAGTGGTTCGCTACTTTTGGTGACTTAGCAGGCGTGCCCGGGTTCATGGGGTTAAGTGTTGGGGTCTTGGCGGCGGATGCGTCAGCTCACCAGCTGCAATGCAGGCCGGATCGGGAGAGAATGGTTGAGGTAGTCTCTTTGACTTTTCCAGCCGTACTCTCTCGGAACATCGTCTTGTACCGCAGGGGAAGGGATGGATTCATATGTCCTTCACTCCTGGACACAATGACCCCCAGGTTCCTACCCACTCCTTTTCCTTCCCAGAACTTTCTCTCATTCCTTTCCTAAAAAGACCCTCCACACAGCGTACTCCAAGATGACATAAGCCCTAAGAAGAATTACTTTTCTCAGGGCCTCCAGTGTGGAACTAATGTAAAAAAGGAAAAGAAATAAAACAGGTAAGTGTCGACTTATCTTCCTTTCAGAAGAAATCACACTCAGTAAACAGTTTTTTGCTTAACTAAGCATTAAGTACAACTAATTCAAAAACTTATATTCAATAATATATCAACGGACTCCTCGTTCGACACGTGCCGTTTTTCTCTTGAGTGATTAAAATAAATACTATTTCTCCTTCCGTGAAAAGTTATATAGTTTGAAGGAGATTACCAGCACGTGTACATAATTGTCTTGTAAAGTTTTTATTACTTACGCTTAGGAACATAATAATTTCATATTTAGTTATACATGCAAAAATAGGTAATAACACCTTAATTCCATCGATATTAATTATTACCACTGTTGATAACACGTAGGAAATCCACTAAACTTGTTGTTTTTTTTTACTCACTCATTCAAAAAAAACTATGCTTCATAACTTGAGGTTAGTAATTAATCTTACATCATGGTGCCCAATTAAATACAAAAAATAAAAATATGTATTTATGATAATTGGGATCACACACTGGAATTTAGCTAATAGTTGGGTGTTTTGTGTGAAGCAAGTGTCAAGAAATTTTGTAATTTAGAATAGAAAGTAAATAATAATTCATTAAGTAAATAATTATAATTTCTATCTTTAAAACAGGAGATAAGCATGATGTTAAAAACTGTTGTCCAACTTCCCATTCTAAGCAAAGTTCTTAAAAAAATCGTCTCTATCAATTAAACTCAGCTATTTCCACAATCGTAAAATTTGAAGGTATAAACACATTACCAATAATAACACAAATAATATAATAATAATAAAAATAATTAATAATAATAATGTTGACAAACTTTCGTCAAACAAATGGTTGAGTATTGGAGAGTTGAGCGCGGAAAAAGAAGGATTTATACTTGCCATTCAAGATAGAGTCATTAATACTAAAATTTTATAGGAAGCATATAATCAAAGATATACATTTACACTGTATTAGCGTCGTCCTAGTATACATTTAGGCACAATCAGGTTTTAAAAATAATTCACCAAAGTTTGGTAATAAAACATAACTTGATTGATTGCCGTAATATAGTACCATATTATGAATATGAATTAAAATTCATTTTTAGAAAATGAATTTTATAAAATATATTATGATAAAACTATACTAACAGATAGAACAATTAGTCATAATAGACCTGATATAGTTTTACATGACAAAATTTAAAAAAATAACTTATATCATTGATGTAGCTTTTCCAAATTCCTGTAGTATTCAAAAAACTGTTTCTGAAAAAATAAGAAAATACACAGATTTAGGAAATGAGGTTAAAAGAATTTGGCGTTCTCAGACTATAAAAATATTACCATTTGTTATTTCGGCTACTGGCATTATGCCACTAGGTCTCTCATTCAAAATTTAGGCAAATTAGATTTGTCAAAGAATTTATTCATAAAAATTCAAAAATCAGTCATTTTAAATACATGTTTAGGGATTACAAAAGATTTTTTTAAATATTTATATTGAGGGTTCAGTAGGATTTATAGGTTCAATTAGGAGTTTCACAGAGCCGAAACCTCTGATATGAAAATATCTGGAGTCGGTGAATTTTTTTCCTATTTAGTCTCTGGTAGGTTGACATGTTGATCTTGTATTGTTTTGTATTTATAATACTTATATGGTGCAATTGCATAGCGTGGATTGACTAGATGATTATTTGGGAAGTGTGTGAAAGGGTTTAGTTTTTCCTGTGGGGAAAGTTTAACCCGGACATTTAAATCTGGTGCATAAAAAAAAAATTCATTTCCCGGTAGTGTGTAAATGAACCTTAGAAAAATAATAGTGTTTTATCTGAAGAAGGTTATTTGCTTTGAAAACAGATAATTATAATTTTAATTATCTCGTATTTTATTTTGCAAACAATTGTAAGTTTATTATTATCCTCAATTCGAATAAGACCCTTGAAATACCTCTCAGGTATGAATATTAAAAAAGGGCTTGGAATTGACAGGCCACCCGAAATATTTTCACGTAACTGTAGTAAATAAATCTGTCTTCCGATCTGTTTAAAGAGTCACTAAGAGAAGGAACAATTCCTCTCTAATAGAAAGCAGCCGTTATCATTTCTATCTTTAAAACAGGAGATAAGAATGATGTTATAAGCAAACTGTCGTCCAACTTCCCATTCTAAGCAAAGTTCTTGAAAAAATCGTCTCTATCAAACTCAGCTATTTCTACAATCGTAAAATTTTAAGGTATAAACACGTTACCAATAATAACACAAATAATATAATAATAATAAAAATAATAATAAAAAATAAAAAAAAATAACCCGTAACTTAACCTAACTTAACGCAATTTAACTTTACCTACCTATTTGACCAATTTTTAATATATTTTTTCATCACTTTAATGACTTTTCAAAGTAGGTGTTGAAGTTGCATGTTTCAGAGTTGTCGGTCACCGCATCACCCATGTTAATCGAACTTTATAGAACAAATCGAGCCATTTACTAAGGTCGCTCTTTTCGTGTAACTGACCCGTTCATTTGGAATAAACTTCCCTCAGCTCTTACTAATATCCAGAATTTGGATGAAATTAAACGGGCTATAAAGACAAAATTATTTTTAAAATCATGCCATTCATAAATCTGAACTTCTTTTCAACATACTGTAATCAGCAATATTTGCAAGATTCCGGTAATTTTTTTTTAAAGAAAAATAAAACATTCCGGGGTTACGAATAACCTGACAATATTTGAAAATCTCCTACTATCGGTTTCCTCCTTATTACTAGTATTTTTATGTTTAATGTCCACTCAAGTATTTCTTATTTCTGAACGTCCTTCTTTAGTTAAAGAAGCTTTAGGAATTAGGAAAGCACTAAACATTAAACGCAGAAAGCATTAAACAATGTTTCTTATTTCTGAAATGCCTCCTTTTTATTATATTTTGGTTTTAATATTCTTGTTTTGTTGTGTGCTCCGTCATTGCCTATTTTTATTGTCCCGTTCTATAACAGCACTGTTGTTGGGTATGATTTTAGATTTTCACGGCCAAAAGTATTTTCGATTGTTATTTTTGGAGAGGAAGCGCAACACGGCATAACACCCCAAAAATAAATAACGGAAAGCACTGTTATTATTGTCTTGGCATTGCTTTGTGTATACTTTATATTCTTTGTTTCATATTATTTGATTAATATTTTTTAAGGACTCATAAGGGACACTGCAGGATTATATTTAACCCTTGAAAGATAATCTTATTTTTATTGTAAGCAATAATTATCAGCCTGAAACACTCATCTACATTGAAAAAATCTTCCGAGAAAAGATACATGACGCCAACGGGACTTGAATCCGTGTCCTTCTGATTGCCGGTCAGGTGCTCTCACCGCTGAGCTATGGCGGCTTATCTAATACCCGCCAAATAATTCAATATATACTAGTGTTTACCCTGTGTTTGTTACCCTTTGTGCTATGCATAAAAAATCTTGTCTTAAACGTGAGTTTATCAATTAAAGATAATAATTAATATTTGACAAGTTAAAGTATTTCACCAAAAATATTACATACATATATATTTTTTATATGTAATGAAAGTTTAAATGCTAATAAGACGTTATATATAAAAATAATGTACATATACATTTTTTTTCGCTAGATCACCTGTATACGAACAAGTTGGAAAGTTAATCATACGTCTCTCGGATGTATTTCTCCATAATTATTGTACTTACCGTGGCGACAGAGCCGCCCCGCGCAGGCTCGGCTTGGCAACTGAGCTAACTAAGATAAAGAGCGCTCTACGTTGCGAAATAAAAAAGACAGCATTTCTTGAGTATCGCTTACGTCTCTCAGACGTAGATTATCTTTCTAGGGTTAAGCTTATTATAGTCAAGCGCACTTAAAGTGAAGTAGTAACACAAAACTGCGCTATACAAAAATGTAGGTATTATGTTTTTATTATTGTCACCAGTATCTTGTTTTAAAAACCATTTTATCTTTATAAATATATATGTATATATTTTTAAACTTACAACCAGCGGCGATACTTGACCAATAAGTGCCTCGGATTGTTTATGAGCGTCTCATCTTACTATGGAGTTAGAGAGGTAGATTCGGAAGAGGGTGGATTGTTTGTTAGGGGATGCGGTTGACCTGTAGTCTGCCTCTGCAGTTCTATGATCTCCCGAGCACGTCCTCCGAGTCGTCCACAGTAATCTGTGAGGGCCGGTTAACGATCCCTCTATTGCCAAACAATGCTACGGATACTTCCTTTGGGCAACGGAATACTGACTACTTACTGTTCTCAAAGTAGTGATGGGTCTGCACAGATACAAATTGTAAACAGCATAACATTAAAAACATATAATCATTTTGTTATATCATTGGTCCTCTTCGATTTGTAGGCTTTATTCACATAATATATTTCGGAAAAACTAACCAACTTATTATAATTATTGTGTCAAGAATAATGACCGTATTTCTTCGATGGTATTTCATTACTTAGTCCAAGGGATTTGCTGGATCGATTTATCTTTCTCCTTGATTTCCCACTTTAAGGTTACATATAATAATTTATTATGCGTAAACTTTTTTGAATATTTTTTTATAACTTACCACTGACATCACGGGCAGTAATCATAACAATATGTATTTGTAAATGTAAATAAGTTTAATAATTGCAAACCTCTAATTTAAGCCATTGTTGTAAGAGATATTATAGCAGTATTGTGTAAAAACCCACTCGGTCTTAAAAAATATCTATATATATAGTTTATGTCTTAGCTGTAAGGCCTGCGTCATCTTTGGGGATGCTGTGAGGAGGGTATTTTAGGTAAGGAAAGAGAGGAAATTCTGGGAAGGAAAAAAGTTATGGCGGGTGGGTAGGAATCTGGGGGTCAGGGTGTCCTGGAGTGACGGATGTATGAATCCATTCCTCCCACTGCTTTGCAAGGTGATGTTTCGAGAGAGTCCTGCTGAAGGGGTCAAAACGTCTCCCTCAAACAGTAGTTGTCGGTAGGTCAAAACCTCTCTCAGTAGTTGTCGCATCCGCCGCCAAGATGCGAACAAACCTCACCCCATAAACCCAGTCACCCCTGCAATATCACCAAACGTAGTGAGCCACTTGGGGTGACCTATGGCAGAGGTGTTGGTTATCCATTAAATGGTTCCAATACCGGCCTCCTAAATTGATGAGGTTAGTTTAGGTTAGGTTCAATTTTTTATTACTTTTCTCCAATTTTCTGTTCTGTCATGGAACGAAGGAAACAATTACTGTGAAAGGTTGTAGAATGTGTGTGGGCTTGACACTATTTGATTTTCTCGTTCTATAAAAAGGCCACCCCTTGTTAAGCGGACAGCAGAAATGTAGTTCAAGGTACTAAATACAGATTCAATAACTTAGGCCTAAATACATCACAGGTTGGTAGTTTGATCGTGATCGCAGGCGATACGATATCCGTCAAATGACATGTTTGTATTGTATTCTAACCTATGTTAGTAAATTGAATGCAGTCCATTTCGGACACTAAGATGAATAATCCAGTCGTTACATTACGAGCACCTGAGTGAATTGCGGTGCTTAAATTACATCACACTGCACTACCATTGATCTATCTATATATATAAAAAAAATAATCCCTGTTTTCTTGGTCACGCCACAACCTCAGAACGGAAATAAAAATTTAAAAAATTGCACAGAAAATTGGATAATTTCAGAAAACCTAACGACTAATTTAACTTCGCACGTTTGACGGATCGCGCGTTTGATGAAATTGAATTTAGCAGGCAGCCGTTTTTTTGTTACAAAAGAATTGTCTATGGATTTTTTTAATTCCATATATTTTAAGTAGGTACCTATGTTGGGTACCAAATTTGATTGATTGTTCTTGTAACATACAAAAATGAATATTTATAATATATGAAAAATGAAAATTTGAATAAAAAAAATATTATGAGGTGGCACGCGAGCTGTTTGAAAACTGAATGTACTGGGACTGAATATATATGGAACGTGGGAGGGGGGTTGGTGGGGCGGGGGATCGGGAGAGGGGAGAGGGTAGGCCGGGAAGGTGGAAGGGGAACGTGGAAGGGGAAGGGGATGCGTGAGGGAAAGGACATGCAGGTAGAAATAATTTATTTTTTGAATATATAGGCATTGCAACGCATGTCGGGAATCAGCCAGTAATATTATATAATTCACACAATGAGTATTTTAAAATGTTAAAAGTCAAAAAGTGTTTGCACTTCTTATGAGTGTATTCATTTATTTTATTTACGTCCAATACCTACAATTTATTATTTTTATTATTAATTTATTATTTAAAAAAAACGTCAAAAATGTCACCGGAGACCAAAATTTGACTCAATTTTTTTACTCAAAATAATGTCACGAATCACTGGTTAAAGTAAGTTAAGTACGTCCCTTAACGCTCTATATATAATACGATAACATTTTCATCTGCTATTATTTTGTTGTTGATTATTTATACTTAAGTTTGTGTGCTTTCGTTTCAATAATTACCTCTCTTTTTTATTTGTGCTTTGTGCGCGTGGAAATAATAATTTTTCATTTTTCACGGAAAGTTATATTATAAAATAATTGTATTTCCTCCCACTTATATTTTGTAAATTCCTCCCGTCCCAATATATGTTTTTTAAGAACTCATCGGGAATGCTATCTGACACAGAATAAAATAATAAAATGAAAATTTAAAAAAATGTTATAAAAATAATCTATCATTAAAAGGCACAATATGGGTTCATCTTGACTAATTTCATCATCGCCGTCATCATCGCTTCATCATTGCAGCATCTCTTGAAAAGTTCTGCCTTTAGAAAATATTTCCGAGTCTTTCAAAGTTCCTTGTGCCAAATAACTGTTGAGGTTTAGTTCTTCCAACACGCCTTCGTACTGCAAACATACCAGTAATTCCTCTCTTTATTGGAGAACAAAAATGTAAATGAAATATTACAATCCGTTGACATATATATGTTTTTTTTTGTTTTCAACCAAAAACATAAAAATAATCAGTGCAATTTTTTTCTGTTTGATTTTTAAGCAAAAAATTGAAAAAGAGTCACTGGAGACCAAAATTTCGGGACGTAAAAGGACGCTCAGATGGTTTGGGCATGTAGAGCAAATGACCGAGGAAAGGAGTGTAAGGAGAATATATGACGCAAATGTGAATGGAAGAAGAAGTCGGGGACGCCCGAGGAAGACATAGCACGACCGAGTGAATCAGATACTTGAGTCGGGCCATGTGAAGAGTCGGAATAATAGAAGAGCATGTATGAGACGATGTATGAATGTGATCGAGGCAAGGAGTGTGTGCCAAGATCGAGTTGTTTGGCGGTCCATCCTCTCTGCCTACCCCTGCGGGGAAACGGCGTGATGGTTAGTTAATTAGTTAGTTAGAGACCAAAATTTAACTACTTTTTTTTATTTTAATGAAAATACCAACAACTTACATCACTTTTATTTATACACAATCAACGTGTTTCATGAACGATGTTCATATCATCAGGATCAAATATATACTAAACTTAAAAAATAAACATAGATCACATATAGGAGGAAAGGGTAGAAGGAAGGGGAAGGGTCAAGAGTAGGGGAAGATTATTAAAATTAGGGATTTCAAAGTCATTAGCAGGGAAAGACCGGTTAAGTGGGAAAAGGTTCGAAAGAGGGTTTATAAAAATTTGCTGCTTATTAATGCTTTATTATTTACTTTTTTTCTAATTTCTAAAATCTCTAAATTATTTATCTGTGATGCCTTATAACCCGTATGTAATATTTTCCATTGTTTATTTAGTCCATTTTAGTCCATAATTTCGATTTATAATAATGTTTATTTAGTCCATAATTGTGACAAAAATCATGGACTTTAGAGCGTTTAACCAGCCAGCGGACGAAAATCCACATTTCGTTGAAAGTTGTTCTTACGATCGTGCAGGGCGGTTACAATGAGAAAGATTAATTATTCTCCGTACCAGCTTTTTTAAATTATAACTCAATATCGAATTTATTTCAATCCAAATTAGCTTTAATTTATACCTTCATCCAAAAATTCTGAAAGGCGTGATGATAAAACTATTAAAATAATGTATTTTTTGTAATTATTTTTTGATTATAAGTATTTATCATTTTTCAATAATGTCTAAATTTAATAAGAATGTTAAAAAAATCTGAAATATATTAGTTTGTAAGTGCGCAAATAAATACACAAATGGACCAATTTTCGTCAAGAAACACACGTACGTACATATTTTTTAATGATTTTATTGAAACTAAAATTAAAATGCTAAAACATGCGTTTGCTAGATAATGTATTGATTTATTTTACTGCATGATTATATTATTTGAAATGGGTGTGGTATAATACAAAATCTTTTTTGAAAATTTAACAAATCTGCCAACGACCTATGGAATAACCTTATTATACTAAAAATTAAAAAATTTCTCAAAATTTATTACATGCGAATGCTAGATAAAAGTACAATCTTTCGAAATCCATTAATATTTTTTTGTGGAAAAGAGTCAATACGTCTAAAATCTGATTTGAAAATGACATATTTCTGGTTTTCTCATAATAATCCTCTTAATAATGCCAGTGATCAGTGGTTAAAGTAAGTCAAGTACACATCTTGACGCTTTGAATGGAATAGCCTGAAAAACCGAAAAGTATTTTTATAGATAAAGTGTTTATTCAGACTTGTAATGGTCTGACACTCCTGGCTTTTGACACCAATTGTGATGAACCCTACCTAGCTGATTTACTTTTCTAAGCTTCTACCTCTCAGTTCAAATCTCGTAGCTCCTGTCTCGTAGCCACGCTCATAACTCTACCCTTATGTCCTACTGATCACACCACTAGGTATGATGGCCTGACTTAACCCTCCTTCCGGTTTGTTTCTACCTCAGGCTCGTGATTTCTAAACCCCTATACCTTATAATCTAGCTAAACCTACCCTATCTTCTTAAATCCCTGCGATTTTCTCACAGTAATCAAGATTTAAGTTTTTTGTTCACATTATTTCTATAATCTTCGTTGTGTAATTTTTTGTTTTAGATTTTACATCTGTTTGCATACTTAATATGCACACATATGTAGAGAAGATAATGTATTACGTATGGTAACCCATAGATTCTTTTAGAGAAAGGGTGAGAATTTTCCGATTTATTAATTATTATTATTTTAGTATCTTTTAACCGAGGTTGATAAACTAACCCTGCCTTTAACTTTGTGTCTATTTAATTTCTGTAGGAATTCAGTATGTTTATTTAATTCTTCCTATCACCGCTGCTACATCGATAACATAACCAACAGTTAATAAATTACATCATTTCAAGAAAGAAAACCTTACCTTACCAGTGTAGAATGTTCGTACTCGAGAGTCCGGTTTTCTCAATTGAAGTTCTTGTCTGCAGCTTCTTCTAACATAATGTGTTTGTATTCATAGTTAGTGTTATTGGTTAGTATTCGCAAAATTGTTGAAAGAGCAGGAATGGAGGGATATGGGGAGGGGATAATATGTTTGCTGAAAAGTCGGCTCCTCCTCTAACCAAGTGAAAAGCGATGAACGACAATTTCAAACTGAATTCTCCCAGTACGTTTGCTAGACTTATCCTTAAATCCGAGTTTTACTCTCTTCGACGAGCGTCTCATGCTATGAAAGAGGCCCTTCACGCCAGCAGGGGGAATACCGAGTCTTCATGCCGTTTTTCTGTTTCACTCCGACTTCCGACACCTCCGGATTGAATTTAACTCTACTGAGTCTAGAAGGAGTAATTTATGTCTTCCCTTATCATGTCTCTATCCGTTAAATGTGGCACGCAGCTGTTTTAGGCGAATCCATACTCCCACGTGACTAGCCATTAGCAATACGCTCCCCCACCTCTGACTAGCTGACATAAAACGCACCTTATGAGCCTTATGTTTGCTTTCAGGTTTGACAAGAGCTTACGGTATGCAAATAACCTGTAGTTTTAAATGCCGCGCCTGCGTATTATCCGCATACGTCTCTACCTCTCCCCGCATGCCCCATCTCGACAACACCGTCACAGGATTTAAAATTTTCCTCTCGGACAAAGTTCTCACTACCCTTCCGATCAGCACATAATTGCATACAGCAGCCTTGAAATCTATATGCGTGAGCAAAATCAGGATTTAGGACTGTATGAGTATTTGAACACAAGTGTTTTTAAATGAGGTCACTAGTTCCTCGTGTGCTAGGTATCTAGGATTGTGGGTACTTATGGGTTCTTGGATACCTACTTGCTACAAGAAAGATTTAAAATGAGATAAATCAAGTTGTCATTGAATCAATGACCTCTGAATAATTGTGATGAGCTCTCTTTGAGTTTGAAGCTAGTCGAGGTACTTTACTTTGCGAAATTTTGCATGCTAAAATAATGCTACCTATTGGAGATCGCTCTAGTATAATCAGTTGTTTAGAATTGAGTGAATTTAACGTCGATTTTACTTTCACATATTGGGCGAAGTTTCCGTCGTAAGCTATGATTGATAAACCTGCCCCTTGACTTTTGTGTTTTTGTTTTGTTTATTCGTTGGTGGAATCTAGGTGACCGTGTCATTGAACTCTAATCAAAATTTTAGATACACAATCGAAGGTCATATAACATACCCTAATCTCGTCAGTGAAAGGATTAGGTAGGTATTAGTTATACCTATCAATTGGCTATTCCCATTGATTTTAGCGTTACGTATTTCATTTCTCATGGTTATTCGTTTATTTAATCTATGTGTTGTCGTTAATTATTTTCCCTCGTCTTATTATTGTCTTTATTTGTAATTCTAGAATATGGAGCGCATTGCACTGCACTTTCCCCGCACACATTCTGGAATAAATTATTATTATTATTATACAAGTAAATACCTTAAATTGTTTGAGAGGCACATTTCTATTCACATCGTGTAATACCTAATTACATCGTGCCAATAGATGATTACCTCCAATGAACGAATGAACGATAATGAATAGATACCTATATCATATTTTTATGGTTTATTTGTTTACACTTCACATAGGTGACCTTCGGTATACTGACCTACTTTGGAGATTGTTTATTTCTACGGTCATTGTCCTTTTGAAACACGATTCATTGTTTAACGAATTCTTTTATATTTTACTTGTCCTAGCTTTGCGCAAACATTGGTCGTTTAAATAGGTACTTTGCTAACCTAAGAGGTATCTGGATGACTTAGCTTCAACTAAGGTATAGTTTGCTTGACCTACATAGTTCTGAGAAATATAGGTATTTCGGTTACGAATCAAACTGATATCGTATGTCGCCTATCCTTATACGCGCTTATGTAAACAATAGACCTACCTAACTAAAACAAGTACTTGTATAACCTAATTTATAAGTAGGTATTTGTTTGTCTGACCTAATTTTGAGACGCATGTATACTCCCGCACACGAAATATAGAATAAAGAGCTTCCACGATAGTCATTTATTACGTTCTATGCGCCTCGATTCGTTTTATATGAGTTATAATAAATTAGCGTATTTACCTAACTGAAGAGAATATCTACATATGTAGACTAATTCTAGAATAGATATTTCCTGGTTGACTTGCTTTCGAGCTGGTGGGCATTGCTATCCTGCGTGGAAAAATAACATAATCTTTTAATTAGTAGCAGCGTGTTAGTGACAAAACTCCAAAGCTCCGATTGATTTATTGGTGATGCACGCTCGTCCCTTTCTTCTTTGTCTCTGAAAATAATTAATAATTGGTTTTATCTTACCGCCCTCGTTCGATTACAATTTTTTCCAGTCGGGACTTTCATAACTTCGACATTGTGATCGAGGTTTTCCCTTTTTTCGATTCCTAGCTAATGGATTCCTATCGGCCCTTTTTGAGAAAAGACTCTGATGATGAAAAAAAACTCTTCAAATATCTGTCTATTTAAGATTCACTTCGGTATTTCGCTTAGTTCCTCAACCTCGTACTAACTACTGTTTTATTTCATTCGCCTTCGAGAGGTGATTTATCAAATAACGAATCAGATGTTTTTTTTATCGTCCGGAATTAGGTAAATTATTATTTATTCTCAATATTTTAATATCACTTTAGAATTAATAACCGTAGATACGCACGTTTTCCAAGTGTACGAATTATTATCACTACTGTTTATTACAATTTCGTTATTCAATTCACAAAGAATTTTTAACCGCCTTATTATTGAACCACTGTCGTTTAAACGTGACTCGAACAATTCGTTATTGTTATTTATTTTACCTATGTCATGTTATTTAAAGTAAAGTTAAAGTTTTAATTATTATATCACCTATAGTTAATTTTAAAATCGCGTGTTTTCTTTTATCCGGTAATTTGATTTATTTTAAGACACTGGATTTTTGTTAATTGTTATAAAACCACTAAATATAAGTTGTAAGAAAGAACCCCGAATGTCATTTAATTCTTATTTACTGACTTTAAACACTTTCATTATAAAACAACTGAACTTTCACGAAGTATTATTTTAAAACACTTTATCGGACTTTTATTTCTCAATTTTAAGAGGAAAATAAAACACTGAATTTACTATTTTTGCAAACACTTGTAGACATTTCAACTTTACTAGTAGTCTTCCACGACCACGACCACGATCCCGCACTTCCCGTTGTTTCGTCCCTACTCTCCCCCAATCTCCCAACGAATTCCCCCTTCTTTATCAAACCATGGTGTCTTAAAGACTTCTTAGAGCTCTCCTTTCATAGAAAAATGACTCCTGATCGTCCAGACTTTCATAGGAAAAGGACCAAATTCGGTTCCTCCGTATATGACCTTTTGTCAAATCTCTGTTAATCTCCTATCTCATGCCTTAGAGCCAAATTTGTCTACTATCTCCCTCTCGTAGAAAATCACATAAATTTTCTCATTGACATGTATCTATAATAAAAATTTCATGTACTTGCTCGTAATTCATTGTTAATGCCCACACTATAAAAAATAATGGTTTTATTTTAGAGTAAATATTCGTATTTAACTTGTATAATTTTGTTTAGGTCGTTTCGTGTTAATGATGCCCTTAATTGCTTGAAATCATGTTCTATAAATTTATTTGGATAAAGTCATATCAACAAAGTGATAGCCAACCTTTTTTCTCTAGTTAAACGGTTAGCGATTCCTTCGACGGTTCACGCGTATTTCCCAGTGTCAGGCTACGTTAAGCATCTTTTCCTGTGATTTGATTTAATTGTAGAGTGACCAAAATGTACCGTGGCCTTTGACATGCCATATTTTCAATATCCTGTTTATCGTGAATAGTGTTGTCAGATCAGAGTAATCCTTATACCGGTACCTATTAAAGTCAATTTAAGTAGTTCCAATTAGTTTTCTTTTGAGATATTTGGCTCTAATAACTTCGTTTCACCATTCCATTTCCATATCAATAGGTTTTCCCACTTTTTCAGGTTATTATCTTCAGTTTGTGAAATTTTCCGAGATTCTACCCGTTTTTTGTGATCATTCCAGATCGGTTTTAATTTAATCGACCCCTGGGACCATTCATGTTACGTTTTCCGTGCCCTAATTGATGATTTTTCATTTATTTATTTTCAACATTCCCGTCTAAGATTTTTTTGTGTTTCCGTTTAAAACTTTAGGTACCCAAAACCCCCAGTTCCCGATCGCGTCTTATGTAAACACGACCCGGAGTCGATAATCTTTCAACTCTTTGTCCTCAGTATTGTTTTTAATACAGTTCATTCAACCTAAGTTCCTGTGAGAATTAATTCAAGGCCGCCCAAAATGATCAAAGTCCACTCTCTTATTGGTAGAATTTAAACTTCCTTTGTTCTCGATATAACTATGATATGGGGTTCCCTCGCTCCAGTCTCTATGCAGATCTCTGTAATAGCTCCCAACTGCTCGGACAGATGTCGCCGAATATACCATTTTCTCTACATAATATTTAGAGGGAAAAAAAAAATTTCTTGAAGGCTTCTCGTAGGTTGAAGGTTGGCATTCATCACAGACTTATAGGTAAAAAACCATTTACAAGAGCATTCGTATTTGACTATTATTAAGAACACACGAACCGAACACGGTTATTCTATTATCAATTTATTTATGCGTGAGCACAAATAGTTAAATTTTGACCTCCGTCGTCTTTCCACGGGTTGAATTCTGAATTGAAAAAATTCAATGAGTAAAACAAAGCGATTTCTTTAGATTGTTTTCGAAAGTTGTGATTGTCAAGCTTGTACAACCTCGGAATATTCTTTAAAAATGTAGCAAGCCGGAACACGTTTTAAGGTAAAAAAGTTCAGATAAAATAATAATGAATTTAACCGGTAAATTCTGAGAAAATCTTTAAAACTTGTTTTCACACAATTTAAAAACAACTTTAACGAAAGCAGGCTAGTACCTAATCGCAAATAATTTAAAGAAAACTTTTTTGAATAGTTCAGTTTCTGCGCGAAAAAGTGTTCATAAGATTTTTAAAATATATAGGGTGTTTCAGATTGTTTTTCGTTTATCATACTTAAAAATAAAACACGAGAATTCTTTCAAAGTTGTTATAATTACTGTTAAATTAAAGAGCAGGTTTTAAAATTTTATTTATGAAAAATAGCCTTTTGTAAGTGCGCACCGTCCACTTGTTCACAATCATTTAGCCTGGAACAAAATTTTTGAATATCTCGCTGGAGCATCGCTCTTGGAAAAGCGTTAATTTCGTCTGTGATTCTTTGCTTTAAAACATCCAGGTTGGGTGGCAATGGGTTGTAAACTTTACTTTTTAAGTAGCCCCGTAGGAAACAATCAGCAGGCGTTAAATCTGGTCTCCTCGGTGGCCAGTACATGTCTCCTCGGCGACTTATTACTCTTTCAGGGAATAATTCGTGAAAAGCAGCGAGTGAGTCATTTGTAACACGAGAAGTGGCTCCATCTTGTTGGAAAAATGTGTTGCTGTTGTAGCCGATCTGAATTTGCATTTCTGTAGCCAGAAAAGTCCTGATCATATGGCAATATCGATCAGAATTAACTGCCCGAGCGCAACCACGGTCGTCTTCAAAAAAGTAAGGTCCGATAATTCCTTGCCTTGCGAACGCGGTCGGCATTCGTGCTCGTTCTCGATGTCCTTTTGCGCCCAGTTGATTTATCCGGCATTGTGTTCCCAATCTGTTCAAACTTACGCACCAAATGCTTGATTAAATTCACACTTGACACATTTCTCAGTGGTTAAATGAAAATGTGTCCTGTAGAGACGTCGAACAATAGTGTACCAATCGTTGTTTTTATAAAATGCTCGCACGTAAAATGCGCGCTGCGGTCCCGTGAAGCGATCCATCACTACTAAACTAACCAGCCCGCCAAGCGTTTGTGATCACTCCTCTCCCCCCGCTATCTGTGTTTGGCGCGTAACGGTCAAACAAAAATGAAAAACAATATGAGACACCCTATTTTCAGAGTCTATCTTGTATTTTTGGGTGGAATGTTATATAACCCTTGTGGTTCTGAACGGTCAGAAAAACGCCAGCGAGGAAAATGTTTGATCAATTACTTTCCTTCACGCATGATTCGCCATCAATCTTTTTGTATTTGCCAACCATTTCCCCAAAAGACCGCAAACATGAGTTTATACCGAGTTCATGTGTGTGCTTACAATAAGTCGTCATTATTTGATGGATGGTAGCAAAAGAATACAATATGATTCATGGCGTGTATAATTTAATGATTTTTAGTACATACCCCTACTCACAATGATTTAAACACTTCCACAATATTATCTTTATTGACGCTTAGAAGCATTGATAGATTTTTTGTAATTTTTATTTGGAAGAAATATGATTAAAAAAACAAGTTAGACTATTTATGATGTGCATAAAACAAAAAAGGATTAGGCTTTAAAAATTCCGACGTAGATTTATTTATTTGTTTATTAAGACATACACAGTACATTATAATACAGATTAAAAGTATGTTAAATTAAATTATTACATGGTTATGTACCTATTACGTAAGTCCATAGAATGTCATTTGGTAATTATGCCTGAGATATCAACCGGTCTAGTAACTTAATTATTGAATGAATGAGTAATAATAATAAAAAGGAAGAAAAAAAAAAGGGGGGGGGGGGGGGGGATAAGGAGACATTTTAAAATCAAGAATTATGTGCTCACTAATTGTAATTGACTGATTAAAGTTTAATGTAAAGTTAAGTGTAAATAATTTTAAAACAATTATATCACGCCAAGAAATTTTATAAATTAGTTTTGTATGTTTGCAAGGAATCATGAAAAATGTCTAAGTGTAGTAATTTTTCATAGTGGGTATAAGTTATGATTGCGCGAGTAATTGGTGAGTTACTCGCTGCATTAGTGTTATTGGATTCTATATGAAAAAGAGAAGTGTGCCTGGTACGCCTCATTGGGACATTTAAACCAATAGTGGATAGCAATTCAGGACTATCTATTTTATTATTTAGTAGGTTATACAGAAACAGCAGATCTGATAATGTGCGTCTTTTTTGTAAACTTAACATGTTATTTGTAGTTTTGTTGTATTTCTTGAATAAATATTTAGAGAATTTATTCTGTATACTTTCTACTATATCTATGTACACCTTATATTGAGGATTCCATACCGGGGACGCATATTCCACTGGACTTCTGACCAATGAACAAAACAACATTTCAAGAGTCTTAGCACTTTTGAAAACTTTACATATTCTTAATAGGAAACCTAGCATCTTGCAGGATTTTGATATTATGTGTTCGATATGCTTATCAAAAATTAATTTGTTATCTAAATAAACACCTAGATCTTTACATGTAGACGTAGATTGTAAAGGTTTATTATTCAAGTTGTAAGAATAGATGATTTTATTGTTATTTCTAGTAAATATAATTGAGTGACACTTAGAAATGTTTAAGGACAGTAAATTTGATTCACAATACGCGCACAAATGATCAAGATCGCTTTGTAATTCTATACAATCAGATAAAAACTGTACAAGTTTAAAAATTTTCATATCATCCACGTATAACACAAAGTAACTATTTTGAAAGCATACATAGATGTCATTTATTTAAATATTAAATAAGAGTGGTCCGAGATGCGACCCCTGGGGCACACCCGAGACGATTTCCGTTAAACAGGATGCGAAACCGTTGACAACCGTGATTTGGTGCCGATTACTGACATATGATGCGATCCATCTATAGAGATCACCGTGAATTCCTAGACTAAATAACTTCTATAAAAGAATATAGTGATTAACACGGTCGAATGCTTTGGAATAATCAGTATAGATGGCATCTACCTGGCATCGCATATCCATTTGAGCATGAAGAAAATTTATAAAAGACACAAGATTCGAGGTTGTGGAGCGATTTTTCATAAAGCCATGTTGATTAGTTAAGAGTGAAGGTGAGATGGTAGAATAGATTTGATCGATTGATCTTTGGGAGTTTATCAAAATATGATGTAGGTTAAATGTAAATCAAATTTAATAATGTTATTATTAAGTAACCTAATGATCCTAATGTAATATTAATTAATAATGTGACGAACATTATTTATTCTCCACTTCTCAGTACGTTTGCAGGACCTAAAAATATAATACATTGAAATAAGTCATTAGCAGTCACATCATTATTAAAAATAAAGTTTTGACATTTAATGTGGGGAAACAGGACCCCACAGAATAGATAATCTATTGTCAAAATAATAATTATAAAACAGTTGAACCGATAATAAATCATTTTTTTAGGAGGCGGGAATGGGTACCGCCGCCCCGGGATATTTTATTGGATAACCAACACCTCTGCCATAGGTCACCCCAAGTGTTTCGCTAAGTTTGGTGATTTAGCAGGGGTGCCCGGGTCCATGGGGTGAGATCTTGGAGGCGGATCCTGGACACACTTAACCCCAGATTCCTACCCACCCCTCAAACCCTTTTCCTTTCCAGAACTCTCCTCTCCTCCCTTTCCTTAAAAAAGCCTCCACACAGCATCCCCAAAGATGTCATAGGCCCTGAGGGAAATCATTTTATTCTGGGCCTCCTGTGTGGAGCTCACGTAAAAAAAAGCCACCACCAAAATTGAAATTAAGGAGGGGGAGGGGGGGGGGGTTAATAATACAATCATATAAAAAATCTCAACGTGGCCTAACCGCGGTTTGAAAATGGCTTTGAATGCCGAAACATCTGTCGCAAAAATAAAAAAGTTAAATATTCTCAAAACTTAATTATAAAATTAATTTATATTAAATTTTAAACAAAATCAATGGAGTTCTAAGAATAAAACACAAAAACAATTAATAAAATGTAAATTAATTTATTGTTCAAAGTAAGGGACAAGTTCTCAGAATAATACAATATCAATACAGATCAATGTTGTGTGCTGTAAGTTGTTTTATGATGAAGATACATATTGTAAATATTTTGAAAATTTATACTGAAATACAATATTTTAATTTTTTGAGTATTTTTTCGGTCAAGAATTAATAAGAAAAACTTTGACTGATATCTAAATATACATATGTTTTTGAATGGATACAACCTCAGTACGATGGTGGCGTTTTTCGCGATCGAAAATCTGTCTCTCCGTGCAAATTCAAAATCATATAAAATGGCGAATACGATGTGAGGCAGTGTAAGATAGACAGAGAAAGCAATTCTGATCTCTTTCTGATAGTAAAGAAGATATCTACTAAGTCAGTGGCGAGATTGGCTTCTATTAAAATCTTTTCGAAATGTATTTCTATTTGAAGATGTGCATTGTCTGCTATTCAGTGGAATCAGCAAAGTGATCAGGACATCAGATGGTTAAGACGATCAGGGACGGAGGTAATGCGACTCTTTTAAAGTATAATTAAAGGTGTTCAAAGGTAAAGAAGATTCAAAAAGATCATGCCTACATTCGATTTCAAGTAACGTAGGCAATTTGGAGTACATATTACGAGTTTAAGTGTAAGAGGGCATTACCAGAGAAAACCAGAAATATGTCAATTTCAAATCAGATTTTAGACGTATTGACTCTTTTCCATAAAAAATTATAAATGAATTTCGAAAGATTGTTCTTTTATCTAGCATTCGCATGTAATAAATTTTGAGATAAATTTTTAATTTTTAGTATAATAAGGTTATTCCATAGGTCGTTGGCAGATTTGTTAAATTTTCAAAAAAGATTTTGTATTATACCACACCCATTTCAAATAATATAATCATGCAGTAAAATAAATCAATACATTATCTAGCAAACTCATGTTTTAGAATTTTTATTTTAGTTTCAATAAAATCATTAAAAAATATGTACGTACATCGTACATGTGTGTCGATATTGAGTTATAATTTTAAAAAGCTGGTACGGAGAATAATTAATCATTCTCGTTTTAACCGCCCAGCACGATCGTAAGAACAACTTTCGACGAAATGTGGATTTTCGTCCGCTGGCTGGTTAAACGCTCTTAAAGTATCGCATATATTATGTAAATGTTTTGTATTATCATAAATATCAAATACATGATAATACAAAACATTTACATAATAAATGCGATACTTTAAGAGCGTTTAACCAGCCAGCGGACGAAAATCCACATTTCGTCGAAAGTTGTTCTTACGATCGTGCTGGGCGGTTAAAACGAGAATGATTAATTATTCTCCGTACCAGCTTTTTAAAATTATAACTCAATATCGAATTTATTTCAATTCAAATTAGCTTTATTTATACCTTCATTCAAAAATGCTGAAAGGCGTGATGATAAAACTATTAAAATAATGTATTTTTTGTAGTTATTTTTTGATTATAAGTATTTATCATTTTTCAATAATGTCTAAATTTAATAAAAATGTTAAAAAAATCTGAAAGATATTAGTTTGTAAGTGCGCAAATAAATAAACAAATGGACCAATTTTCGTCAAGAAACACATGTAGATACGTACATATTTTTTAATGATTTTATTGAAACTAAAATAAAAATTCTAAAACATGCGTTTGCTAGATAATGTATTGATTTACTTTACTGCATGATTACATTATTTGAAATGGGTGTGGTATAATAAAAATCTTTTTTGAAAATTTAACAAATCTGCCAACGACCTATGGAATAACCTTATTATACTAAAAATTAAAAAAAATTCTCAAAATTTATTACATGCGAATGCTAAATAAAAGAACAATCTTTCAAAATCCATTTATAATTTTATGTGGAAAAGAGTCAATACGTCTAAAATTTGATTTGAAAATGAAATATTTCTGGTTTTCTCTGGTAATGCCCTCTTAAATCATCATACTAGGCGGCTGCCTGTTTCATGGTGACCCATGGAAAATAGTTACTGCACACATGCGCTGACGGCCGGCGTGGTCTAGGGGAAAGGCTCTTGACCAGCAATCGACGGTAGCGGGATCAAATCCCTTCGTGGGAAAATAAACTTTGATTTGACTGATTTTTTTTAAATACTTTTTTTTTATTCTTCAATTGAAGCACCCGCTAAACTGCCATAGCAGTTTGTCAGCAGATCAATTTAACAATATTAATATAACACAATAGTACAATTATAACAAGATTCCACAATATATAAAATAGAAACAGAATAATAACTTTTAAGTTATTACAATAAGAAGGCATAAAATTACTCGTAGTCATATTAAACACAAGATTACAATCAAAATCAATATAAAAAGTCTTAATCTATTCGCTTTTTTTTGTGATCGGTGGTGCAATTTGATTCAATTTTTATGTTATTTGGCTTCTTATTAAATATGGTAGGGACAAGATTAGGGAGTGAATGGCCGTTGCCCGTATTTATTTATAATTTTCGGAATGGACAACCCCTCATTTTGAATTAATCTAGTGCCATATGCATGAACTACTTTTTCCTACACGTTTTAAGATTTTCACGGCCAAAAGTACTTTCGTTGTTTGTTTATGGGGTGTTATGCCGTTTTGCGCTACCTTTTTCTTTAGCCAACGTTTCGGACAGTGTTGCAGTGTCCATCATCAGGGCAGATCCGGCACATCATATCTACCGGATCTGCCCTGATGATCTTCTTTGTGCATAAATGCTTTTGTTTTCCAAGAGCTTAGTCATAGAGTTTTGAATTATTTGGATGTAATCTATATTTGTCTTGCACGAGTTTCCCCAAGACGTTATTCCATATCTGATAGTAGATTCCGCTAGTGACAAATAGATTATTATTTTCAACGTACTTACGGGCATAAAATATTTAATTTTGTAAATTCGTCATGGAATAGCTCGTAGGCGTTTGCAAATGTTGCTTATGTGAATATTAATTTGTGTTATTTCACAATTAATTTTTTTTTTAAATAATGTACCACTATTCAGAATTGAAACGTAGCTTGAAATGGCGTTAGCCGTATTTGGTGAACAGATCTGAATAACTAGGTACTTTCCCACCTTCATCTTTCCCATCTCCTTCTCCTTTCCACTACTTTCAGCCTCACAACATAGCACAACTGGGAATTCCATAGGTTCACTGGCTCGAGTAGTTAGCACTCTTGTGCGGTATTCACATTAAAATTTTATTAAAAATGTAAAGAACAATTAGTTCCAGTAAAGTTTTCAGAAAGAATAATTAATTTATCTTCTTTAATAGTCTTCAGGAGCAATTAAGACTCTTATGAGGAATTCATATAAAAAAATGTAGATCCCCACACATACATAACTACACAGTTACACACACACACATTATATACATTTACAAGTACCTATATAAATTTACACATATTTAAACAATACATACACCTCCAGCTGAGTTCAGGAAACAGATAAACATGATAAACACATGAGAAACATAATAATATTAAAAGTTTCTCAGCCATGTAGCAAACAGACTGTATTATGCCTTCTCGTGGAAAGCGTATTCATTTGGATACGTAATAATTCTGGCGTGACAAACGAATGACGTTCATCTGTAAAGGTGCGAGAATTACGCGCCATTTTTCACATCGCCGGAGCAACTGTAGCGGGCGATATTTCAGCCAGGATATTACCAGCCTACGGAATAACAATGCGGGGTAGGTGCCGGAATACTTATTCGGGGAAAGGATGAAAAATGCCCGGGAAGCGGGATTAAGCATGTTTTTAAGCCAAAAGAGCGCTCAAGTATCCCATAGGCCGGTACTGGCAGGCAGGTACCCTGTGGGGCAGTTAAAACTGCGCAGATTTTAGGGTCGGATATCTCAGCATTGGGAAAAGTTGTGAATTTAAGGTGTTTTTGGGTGAAGGAGGTTTTCCGGTTGAATAAAAGCAGGGAGCGCTTAGCAAACATTTCTCTAAGAATAGGACACCCGAATAAGAACAAATATATTTAAGTAGATGTAAAATATAATAATAATATTAAAATTTTTATAAGAAAAACTCTCTTTTATAACTTTTGAAGGTTATTCCCATCAACCTAATATATCACTGAAGTAGAAGATAACAATAATAATCTAAACGAAAATATGAAAAGAACAAGACACCGAAAACAGAAAAAATACAATGGTCGCGACTGAACCGGGACGTGCGCGTTAACCAATTTCTTAATTTATTGAAATTTCTTAACTTATTGAAATTGGTTAACGCGCACGTCCCGGTTAGACGAGAGGTCTGGGTTCGAGTCCCAGTTGTGACCATTGTCTTTTTTCTCTTTCATATTTTCGTTTAGATTATTATTATTATCTTCTTCTTCAATGATAATAATGATATTTTAAATGTATTTTCTGACATGCAAACGTGCTTTTACTGGCGTTATAACTAAGAAACATGCGGTTCTATTCCTCTGCTAGCTAAGTCCTCTATCACTGCACAAGAAATTTGAGAGGCGAGAGGTTCCAGAATTTGTATTTTCCTTGGTAGATGGGCGATTTTTAAATTTTGTCGTTTAATTACTGTCCTTTGATAATTTATATTTTAAGGAGATAACTTAACTATTACGAATATGTAGAATATTTTCTTAGTCCTCCTCACAACAAGATCCTGTGCTGAGAGGGACAAGGTGTTGAATAGAGGATTTCTGCAACTTTTATGCTACAACATCACAAATTGGGTAGGGTTTTTTTAGTAACTTCTATGGCGATGTTTTAAAAATACTAGTCAGTTTTTTTTCCGACAATTCCTTAAGTCAAAATTTGATATGCCTAATGTGTAGTCAAACCCATCATTTAAACGATTTCAGCAATTTTGTTATTCACTTTTTAAACATCTTTAACCAACATAGGTATTAGGTCAGCATTTAAAAAAAAGATGTGATTATTTAGTGTTTAGTTTTGTGATTAGTTTTAATGTTGGGGGGATTAGGATTCAATTTGGGAGGCGGGTATAGGTACCGCTGCCCCGAGAACCATTTATTGGATAACCAACACCTCTGCCATAGGTCACCCCCAAGTGGTTCGCCATGTTTGGTGATTTAGCATAGGGATGCCCGAGATCATGGGATGAGATTTGTCCGGGTCTTCTATCTACCCAACAACTGCAAGGCAGGCCGGATCGGGAGAAACTGGTTTAACCTCTCCAGCAGGACTCTCTCGCAACGCAGTGGTAGGAATGGATTCATACGTCTATCACATGGTATCCTCAAAGATAACACAGGACCTGAGGGGAATTATTTTTTTTGTTTTTGGTATGAAGCTAATGTAATAGATAATAGGAATTTTTAAAATACTCTCAGGCGGTTTGTATCTCTGGAAGATCTGTTTTTTTTTTTAAGTGTTTTGAAGAGGAGGGAGCTTTAAAAGCTATCAGCAATTATCTGTTTCCATTGTCGAACGATGTCTCTCCTGTTCTTAAGAACCTCAGTTTCTCTGATTGCGGTTCACCTTTTTATCTGGGAACTTTTTCATCCAGTCTAACTGGTTTATTTGTTTCTTAGGCTCACCTTCTAATTTGTACTTATCGGTAAAACTATGTTTAATCTTTTACTCTCAAGTATAGATTTCTAAGTGACAACACGCATTTCGGAACCTCCGAACAAGTGCAAGTATTGTTGTTTTTTTTTTTTTAAATTTAAAAAATTCATAAACTATCATGATACTGGTCCTTTTGTATGAAAATATAATTATGTATTGAGCGACATGAGGGCACCACCTCTTGGTAGCATTATTGGACTTCCATGTTACAAAATACCCTACATGTATTTAAAATGTAATGTTTGTAGTATTAATATTTGCCAATATTATGGCAACATCGGAACAAGAAAATGTTTGCTAACTATGCTCTAGATTCAAATCGTGCCCATTTTCTAACAAGCCATCGTCATGGAACCATCGTTTGGTGAATATGTGTTTCACGTCGTTAAAATTGCAATTAAAGAGAGACGAAATATCGTGACAAAAATATGGATAATTTTCCATCGATCGTAATTACTTTTTTGAAATTTTTTTACAGTAACTTGTTGAATAATTTTTTTTCACAGTTTGCTTCATCCCGCGGTGATGCCTGAATTGCAATTGTTGTCATTTTATTACATGTTTCCTAATTCAAGGAAGATATGATAATGATTGAATCCAATTACCTCGAAGAAAATTATCCTACATAATTTTCAATTGCATGGACAGCTTTGAGAGCCGAGTCACTCAGAGATAACTCAAGAGTCACCAAGAGACATCACGAAACATCATAAACATCAACAGATATCACTTTGAGACACAGAGAGATATACATAAAGAGGTGTCAAGAGGCATCAAGAGATAATAAGAGACATCGAGAAACATCAAGATACATTGAGAGACATCGAGAGATATCAAGAGACATCAAAAGTCATCAAGAGATCAAGATATATCAGGAGATAAATGAAACAATTTTACTTTGTTTGAACCACTTATATATTTGAGTAAACCGGTCGGCTTTACTCGTCGTCGAGTGAAACCGGTAGTTTTTAAGGGATTTTAAATACCTCAAAAATAATGTATCTATTATCAACAAACAAAAAATATTGTCTTGTAGCATAACCATGAATATGTTCCCTTACCCACCCACTCTTCATTAATACCTAGCAACGGCTCCACCCCTACCATAATAAAACATTGTTCCCATCCAAACAAAACTCTTGACAAAGCCCAATCTCATACTTTCAATACATGTAAATAACCAAATGATCGTAGTTCTTCTATGTGTACTTACTCGCTTTATTTCTGAAATCATTAGAGAAACTAAAAGCATTAATTGCTTCGGTTTTCCACTATCGTTACACATCCACTTAACTTACAATGTCTCTGTTGTAATCAAACCCCCACCATACACAGACGTTAAAAATGGACCCAACAAACTCTATCGATAATTTTCTTAACATCACGGTTCAAACAACAAACGACATAAATGCATATAAAAAAATTATCTCAACACCTAAAGCACTAAAAATATTTGCCATGAATATCCGTAGCCTCAATAAAAACTTCGACAATTTACTTGTACTCCTAACTGACTTAGGAAATGAATTCGATATAATTGTTCTGTCAGAGTGCTGGATTAATGCAAATTATATCCCGAAGATAATCAACAACTACTCTGTGTATAATACAACTCGACACAGGTCCCAATCTGATGGGGTCATAGTTTATGTCAAATCCTACTTAAACCCTACAGTGTCTGAAACTACAGTTGACCATGCAAATTGCCTCAAAATCACAATTGACAACTTAAATGTCTTCGCCATATATCGCTCCCCTAAGTCCAATAATGTATCCTCTTTTCTCTACTCGCTTGAAAAAAATATTGATGACACAACTAAGGATCTCATCATAATCGGTGATATCAACATAGACATCCTAAACGAAGCTAGCCCTCATACTACAAAATACCTAAACCTAATGGGTCTTCATGGCCTTATACCATACATCAACATACCTACCCGAGTCACACTCACTACTAAGACATGCATAGATCACATCATGGTCAGAACAAAGCGAATCGCTAAATCAATTGTATTTGAATCTTCGGTGACAGACCACTACTCAACCATCCTAGAAATACACAACTCAAAATCTCCTCCCCTTAAGTCTAGTAATCCTTCTCATAACATTGTAAATATGGAACATCTGATAAAGTCTGTAGAACAAGAAAAATGGGAGTCTACCCTACTCTCTGAAAATGTTGACACAGCTCTTGAAATGTTTTCTGCATCACTAACTGCCCACATTAACTACGCCTCTTTCCCCCCCAAAACAGCCTCCAACAAAAAAAGGAAGCTAAAACCTTGGATTACGAATGGCCTTATCTTCTGCATACTTAAAAGAGACAGACTCCACAAACAAGCACTAAATAACCCAGACCCCCAATTCTTCCGTTTCTACAAAAAGTATCGTAATATTTGGAATAACCTGTTAATAATAACCAAACAAAAATACTATAAAAAAAAAATTGAAGATTCAGGATATGACAGTAAAGTAATCTGGAACGTAGTTAATGACATCTCAGAAAATAAAAAAACTTCACTCAATATTCAATCACTAGTAATTAATGGGAAAAATATTCAAGTCCATGAAGACCCAAAAACCTTAGCCGATCACGCCAACCATTATTTTAGTAACATCGGAACGAACTTAGCCAACAAAATTCTTAAAGCCACAAATAAAACCCAAAACCTTCCAACTTTACGGGTAAGACTACAGAACTCTCTCCATCCCACACTCATCTTAGCCCCCACATCCACTAAAGAAATTTTTGACACAATACTTTCCATAAAAACAAATAGTGCTGCAGGTATTGACAACATTTCACCTTACATTCTAAAACACATAGCTCACTTTATTACCACACCGTTAAAACACATTGTAAATCTAAGCTTCAATAGCGGCTCCTTCCCTATCCAACTAAAACATGCAACGGTTATCCCAATATATAAGAGTGGCGACAAAACAAATATCGAAAACTATAGACCCATTTCTTTGCTAAGTGTCTTATCAAAAATCATTGAAAAAATTGTTAAAAGTAGACTTATCTCCCATTTGGAAGCCCAGAAGATTCTCTCGCCCAATCAGTTTGGCTTCCAAAAAAAAATTAGTACAGAATCTGCAATCTTAGATCTGACTGAGAACATCACAAATAGCTTGAACGAAGGCGATTCTTGCCTGGCCATATTCTTAGACTTAGCCAAAGCATTCGACACAGTTTCCCACCCTATACTTCTGGAAAGACTCTCTCAAATAGGCATCCGGGATTCAACTTTTAACTGGTTCTCCTCATACCTTACTGGTAGATCACAAACCGTGAAAATTAATAACGTGGCCGTAAGTAACCCTTTGCCAATACAATTCGGAGTCCCACAAGGAAGTGTTCTAGGCCCAATTCTATTCCTAATATACATCAATAAACTCTGTAACCTACCCATAACCGGAAAACTAATATCCTTTGCAGATGATACTGTGCTTATAGCTCGACATAAAAACTGGAAAGGAGCTTTCGACATAGCTCAATATGACATAGGCCTTGTAAAGAATTGGTTAGATGATAATCTCCTCACCCTCAATGCTGGTAAAACAAAAATTTTAACCTTTAGTCTGTCTGCTGCTACCCAACCTACTAACAACCAGAAAATAACAATCCACTCTTGTCCAAGACCTTACTCTTCCTGTACTTGCCCAAATTTGGAAAAAGTTTCCCATACAAAATACCTGGGGGTCCTAATTGATCATCATCTTCGTTGGAATCAGCATTTAGCCAGTCTAATCCCCCGAATTCGCAAGCTCTCCTATGTTTTTCGAACTCTAAGAAATATCATTACTCCTACAATACTAAAAAGAGTTTACTATGCTCTCTGCCAATCCCTATTAGTATATGGCATCATAATTTGGGGCGGCTGTGCTCATAAATTTATTGATCCCCTACAAAAAGCTCAAAAAACGATAATACGTGTTATCAACAAGCGACCGACAAGATACCCCTCCACTCGACTCTTCACTGAATATAATGTTCTAAACATACGGCAACTCCATCTAAAATTTACTTTAATGCATTTCATGTTCAAATATAAGAAAAAAACTCTCTTACATCATAATTACACGACCAGAACAATAACCAACCGACACTACAATGTACCGACACTACATACCACGTCAGCTCGAAGACATTTCATATACCTAGCTCCTAAAATATTTAACCTTCTCCCTGAGAACTTAAAAACCGAAACCCAACCGCTCACCTTTAAAAAACATTTATCACAATGGATCCTTACAACTAGAAATGATGATTAGAAACGGTGTTCCTTAATTCCTTAATTTAACAAATAATTAAATTACTATTTCTTATAATATGTATTATTATCAACTTATTATTACAATATTATTACTAATTTTTGTTATTATCATAATTATCATAATTATTATTTATTCATTATTATTAATTAATTAATTATTATTACTAAAAAAAATTTTGCAATTTAATTTAATCTGTACAACTTCTAATTTTATTTATCAACCATTACAAATGTATAATTTCAAATCTGTAAACTTCACCCGCCATAACACAGGGATATCCCTAGCATGGCGGATGAAACACCACAAAAAAACTATGCAATGTACAATATTCTTATAAATAAAATAAAATAAATAAATAAATAAATAAATCCACTACTTTGTAACTGTCAAATCAGTATACATTTGCCCTGAAGAAGAAACGGTCGTTCCGAAACCGGTCGGCTGTACTCAAATATATAAGTGGTTCATACAAAGTAAAATTGTTTCCTTTATCTATAATGGATAACCACAAAGTTATAGCTACATTCAAAACTATATCAGGAGACAAAAAGAGATCAAGAGACTTTTTTTTACATATTCGTTTTTTTATACACTAGTTTCACATAGGAGGCCTTGCGAAAGGTAATTCTCCTCAGGGCCTATGTCATATTTGTAGATGCTGTGTGGAAAGTCTTTTAGGAAAGGAAAAAGAGAAAGTTCTGGGAAGGAAAAGGGTATTAGAAGGTTTGAATCTGGGGGTCAGTGAGTCCAGGAGTGATAGGCGTATGAATCCATCCCTCCCATTGTGGTGCAAGACGATGTTCCGTGAGAGTACGACTGGAGAAGTCAAAGGGTCTCCCTCAATCACTCTCTCCCGATCCAGTCTGCAGACGCCCACCAGCTGCATATCAGGTCGGTTAACTCTCTTAACCTCCAGCCTAAGAGTTAGCCCTCTGTTAACCGGAATAAAGGGTAATTGAAATACCCACCACTGTCCCACCCCGGTATAGGCAACTTATGGTCGCCCCTTCGGAGTTCTCGCAAGAATCTAATTTTTTTGAATAAACGGCTCTACATTTAATGTAACGAATCTAGACCTTCAATGTCCCCTCATACTGTGTTAGGTGGCGGTATGCGGACGCGCCTACAGGACTATACTGTAATGGTTAATCTCTACAATTCTAAAGGCCATGGAGGTGTCAATGCAAAAGCAGTGAGCCTCATGGACAGTCAAAAAAGTTGTTAGTAACATCAACAAAAAATAAAAAAATAAAGTAATCCAAAATGACAGCAGCCGTCATGAGTAATCAGCTCATGACAGCAGGAGACATGACCATACATAATCCGGCGGGCGGCACCGAGCACTGTGCGTAAAAGAAAAAGGAAACAAAAGTAAAATAACATATGTACAGATAAGAACTGGTGTCACCGCAACCTGGCTGCCGGCAGTCCCCGAAACAGTGAAGGAGGCTGATTTTCCGGCCTCCCCACAACCGGCAGCATCGTCCTTAAGCCAGCTAGCCGGTGGTGCCTAGACGACAGTAAGTGGAAAACATAAAGAAGACCCTAGGAAGAGAAGCGTCGGGTCGCCGGAGGCGGGACGGACAGCTTTCGGATGTCGTTCAGCCTTCTCCCCAGCCTCTACATGTCACGGGGTGTGGCGCGGCAAACAGGTGCAGCTCCACCAGTTCTAGAAGACCGGCCATGGTACGTAGGCGGGGACACGGTCCAGGGTCCAACCCCTTATATGGGGAGAAGGACGATACAAAAACGAACAACTGAGTTCAGTTCTCGTAGTACAGCATAACTGGAAAGAAATGTATGTAAGCGTAGAAAACCGCAAAACATAAAAAAAAATAAACAAGAGCGTGTGGGAGTCATCGCTGGGCGTTTAATTGCACCAAATGACGAAAAATAAATCATAAGCATGTAAAGTAAAGAAAACATAAAATAAAGATGAGCGTGAATAATGCAGGGCCTGTGTAAACAAGAAAAAATAAACATAAAAGTGTAAAAGCATAAAAAATGTAAAATGCAAACAATAAACATAAAAATGAAAAAAATATAAAACTGTACATCCTGAGCAGAGTTTGTAAAAGAATGGAAGCAAGAAGAGTCCGTGGTAAGTCAGGAACAAGTACACCTGGTGTCAAAATCTACTAATCAGCGACTCTAAGCTCAGGCCATCTCTCAACCCAGATTCTCGTAAAGTTCCTCAGGCACTCGAAGTTCGTCTTGTTCGAAACCAGATCAGTGTTCCACACTGGTCTGATTGGTACGTCCAAACCTTCGAGTATTTCCTCTCTTGCGTCCTTCATTATCTCACACTGCCACAGAATGTGCTCCGCCGACTAGTTCGTGCACCCGCAGGCGCAGTTGCAGTGAGGGGACAGGGAGAGGGCGTGAAGTCTCCCCCTGAATTCCCCGTGGCCGGATAGAAGCTGGGTGATGTGGTGGTCCAACTTGAGAAAGACCCCTTCTATTCTGACTTTAACTGATGGGAAGAAAGAGAAAGTCCATCTTCCCATATTCGTTCTATCCCAACGGACCTGCCACTCTTGGAGCGACAGATCCCTCATTTGACGAAGCAGCCCAGGGAGAGTCCCCGGCCCGCCCGGTGTTAGAACAACGCCTAGTGAGTGGCCGGGGTTCCTCTGGTTAATTTCTGCTTAGTGAGCACTTCCCTGATTTCCAGATCGATTGGCAAAATGCCAGCCAAAACGGGTAAAGCGTCCGAAGCAACGGTTCTATACGCACCAGAGAATGCCAGCAAGGGGGTTCGTTGGCCTTGCCTGAGAGCCAAGAGAATCAGCGAATTGTCCAGGCGGTGCTCCCACACAGAGGCGGCATACGAGACTTGAGCCACATACACGCACCTATATAACGTTCGCAGAGCCGGATTACGCAATCCCCACTCAGCTGTGGAGAGTCTCCTCAGCTTCAAGAAGAGAGCCTGGGCCTTGCTGGATACTTCTTTGACGTGAGCCAGAAAAGAGGACGATCGATCCAGAGTAACTCCTAAATATTTCACTGTTTCAAAAAAGCGGATGT
Organism: Limnephilus marmoratus; assembly: GCA_917880885.1. NCBI lineage: Eukaryota > Metazoa > Arthropoda > Insecta > Trichoptera > Limnephilidae > Limnephilus > Limnephilus marmoratus. The sequence continues at coordinate 40,868,380 of OU862922.1, read as the reverse complement.
TAGAATCTCCCATTTTGATGGTAGGATTTCTTGCTCTACTGAGAGAGCCCTTCATCAGGAGGCCCGTGGTCTTGTGGGGAGCGAAAGTCATCTTGTTTCTTTCACCCCAGTCCAGGAACATCTGCAAACCTTCACTGCCTTTACTCTTTACTTCCTTTCTGCTGTCCCCAGAGACCAGATACAACTTATCATCAGCGTAGTCGACAGCGATACATCCTTCAGGCAAGGGTAACCTGGAGGAGTCGTCAAAGGAGATGTTCCACAGGTCGGGTCCAAGGATGGAGCCCTGCGAGCATCCCATGTCGGCTTCCCTCTGGATACAAAACTCACCGAAACTGATCGTAATCGTACGATCAGAAAGGTAGTCATCGTTGGCTTGGAACAATAAGTTGGAACACCGCCTGTTTTTCACCTTTGTACGTATCATTGCCCACCACGCGTGATCGAAGGCACCAGTGATATCGAGGAATATTGCAACTACATATCTCTTTGGGCAAGCCTTCACCCATTCAAGCGCATACGACAGGGCGTGCACCGTGGATTTACCGAGGACGAAACCGAATCGGAGGTCACTGGCCGGGGACAAGGTTTGACGGAGCCGCTCCCTCAGTAATTTCTCCAGGATCTTGCCTAAAACGGGAAGCAGCGTTATCGGCCGGTAGGCCTTGATGTCGGTGAGTGGTTTATCGTTCCCCTTCGGTGATAAAGGGTAAGTACTTATACCATTTGTGTTCACCAAAATCAAGAGACATCAAGAGATATTAAGAGACAACAAGAGACGTCAAGAGACATCAAGAGCCACCAAGAGACATCACGACACAGCAAAATAGATATCATGATTAATAACCAAAATTAAGTACTTCCTTACTAATAATCGTTTCGGTTTTTATTGGCCCACTGTGTATATTCCTAATCTCAAAACAGCTCCTGATGATAAACATTATTTTTATTCTTTGTAGTTTATTTTGTTTTTTCGTTCTTTGTCTTTATTTGTGACGTTTAATTCAAAACGGAAGCATTTAAGAATGATATAGAGAGGTTTGAATATTTTCCGTGGCATTATTTTTCAAAAGCTCATAACGTAGTTAGTTTATTGTGTAGGCACGTTGTACAATTTCTGTTTGTTAATAAAACGCATAACTTTTTACATAAAATATGTAAAATGTACAAAAGCCTTTCGTTGGATGAAATGAATACTCGCCGAGTAGGTATATACATAGATGATAAAAACAGGAGAGATTAGCTATGAATTATTATTAATATAAAACCGTGTGAACAAAAGCGTCGCCAATATCGTTCTCTCATTCTACAGCAAATCACATCTACGAACACCTACGCACAACCGCCTTTGTTTCTACCTTCACACCAAACGCACAACTTTCATTGCATAGTCATTTTGATAGTCCGCGCAGTTTGTTGTAGCTCGGCGACAGTCGGTTCGCTTCCATGCAAAATATCTCTTCGTTTTCATGGTCGCACATAGGTTATGCAACCCACAAGTACTGTAAAACCGTTTTCCCGCAAGAACGAAGAAAGAAAGAGAAAACAAACATTTTATTGGAAAAAGAATCTCAATCCAATTTGGAAGGCGGATATGGGTACCGCCGCCCCGCGAACAATTTATTAGACAGCCAACACCTCTGCCATAGGTCACAAGTGGTTCGCTACGTTTGGGGATTTAGCAGGGGCGCCCGGGTTCATGGGGTGAAGTTTGTCCGGTCTTGGCAGCGGATATGTCTGCCCGCCAGCCGCAATCGGGAGAGACTGGTTGAAGGAGACCTTGTAACCTCTCAAGCAGAACTCTTTTGGAACATCGCCTTGCATCGCAGTGGGAGGGATGGATTCATACGTCACTCCTGGACCCGCTAGACTAACCATTAGATTCCTATCCACCCTTCATACCTTATCCTTCACAGAACTTCCTCTTCTTCCTTTCCTTTAAAAGACCCTCCACACAGCATTCCCAATGATGACATAGGCCGCAAGGGGAAATATTTTCCTCAGAGCCTCCTTTGTGAAGCTATTGTAAAAAATGGCACAATTGAATAGTTTTGCTTCGTATTACAGTATTTATTCATTTTTAACCTTATTTTAAAGCACAATACAAATAATAGAGTTTCAAAGATCATGGACCACACGCTCTGGGTATGTCTCACCCGTTTTTCAAAAGATATTTCACGTATCCAATCCCCCTGCTATCCCAGATTCCACCAGGTACATATTATTATTAAGTACTAGCTGGGTTACCCGGCTTCGCTCAGGAAAACATTCGAGAGTGTTCTGGAATGTTTCACATTAATGTTCCCGTTTCCCTATTCTTGAACATTCCACAATTTTCCAGAAGGTTCCGGAATGTTCTGGAATGTTGTGGAATGCTCTCAAATACTCTGACTGGGGTGTCCGACATCGATCATGGAGTTGATGTGATAATTGAGGTTCGAATCCACGACGGATCTTGCTTTATATACCCCATATGGGTAACCCCTTACAAAAAAAATTTCAAATGTTCCAGTATAATATTCCAGATCATTCCACAACATTCAGGAGTGTTCTGAGTGTTCAGGAGTGTTCTGAACAACATTCAGAATGTTCCACAATAATCTGGGCTGTTCCGGTATGTTCCTGAACGTTCCACCCTATTCCCGAACATTCCAGAATGTTCCGAGATGTTCTGTTCTGGAATGTGGTGGAATGCTCAAGAACACTCTGGAATTTTTTGAACTATTCTAGAAATTTCAACGGGGCGAAACTTCCAGCCCTTATATCTTTAAAAGAACGCCCTTCAGGTAAGAACGGGAACTTTCTTCATGGATGGAGGATAGAGGGCTACCACACATATAACGTTATCGTACCGGGACTCGTCTTTGAGTTTTAGCGACATGCAAATTGTTTTTTTTGTTATAATATAATTATCCAAACTTCTAGACTTTCTAGAGCCTTCTAGACTCACTGACACTCTCCGCCACTCATTTCTGAAAGCTTCGTGAACTTCCTCCTTCCATAACATTCTAGAGCATTAGGGAACTTTCCAGAACTATCTAGAACCTTCTAGACTCACAGACTTCCAGAACTTTTTACAGCTTTATCGAACCTTCTAGAACTTTTCGGAACCACCGACGTACTCCGCCACTCCTCTCAGAACTTTGTACAGCTTTACTGAACCTTGTAGAACTTTCCAGAACCTTCTAAACTCACCGACATACTCCGCCACTCCTCCTTGAACTTTCTACAGCTTTATCGAAACATGTAGAACTTTTCGGAACCTTCTAGACTCACCGACGTACTCCGCCACTCCTTCCAGAATTTTCTATAGCTTTATTGAACCTTCTAGATCTTTTCGGAACCTTCTATAGTCACCGACATACTCCGCCATTCCTTTCAGAACTTTGTACAGCCCTATCGAACCTTCTAGGACTTCCTAGAGCTTTATGGAACCTTGTAGAATTTTTCGGGACCTTCTAGACACACCGACACACTCCTCCACTCAGAATTTTCTACAGCCTTATGGAACCTTCTAGAACTTTCTACAGCTTTATTAAACTTTCTGAAACTTTCTGGAACCTTCTAGACCTAGACTTACCGACATACTCCGCCTCTCCTTCCAGAATTTTATATAGCTTTATCGAACCTTCTAGATCTTTTCCGAACCTTCTATAGTCACCGACATACTCCGCCATTCCTTTCAGAACTTAGTACAGCCCTATCGAACCTTCTAGGTTTTCCTACAGCTTTATGAAACCTTCTAGAATTTTCGGGACCTTTTAGACACACCGACACACTCCTCCACTCCTATCAGAACTTACAACAGCTTTACGAAACCTTCTAGATCTTTCCACAGTTTTATCGAACATTCCGGAAACTTCTAAACCCAGCGACATGTTTCACCATTCATTTCAGATCTTTGTACAACTTTATCAAACCTTCTAGAACTTTCCGGAACCTTCTAGATCACTGACTTACTCCGCCACTCCTTCCAGAACTTTGTACAGTTTTATCGAACCTTCTAGAACTTCCTACAGCTTTTTGGAATCTTCAAGAATTTTCCGGAACCTTCTTCACACGCCAACACATTCCTACACTCCTTCTAGAACTTTCTACAGCTTTATCAAACCTTCTAGAACTTTCCGGAACCTTCTAGACTCACCGACATACTCCGCCACAACTTCCAGCACGGCTTTATTGAACCTTCTAGAACTTCTCACAGCTTTGTGGAATCATCTAGAATTTTCCGGAACCTTCTAGACACACCGACACACTCCTTCACTGCTTTCAGAACTTTCTACAGCTTTATTGAACCTTCTAGAAGTTTTCACAACCTTCTAGACTCACCGACTTACTCCGCTACTCCTTCCAGAACTTTGTACGGCTTTTTTCGAACCTTCTAGAACTTCCTACAGCTTTGTGGAATATTCTAGAATTTTCCGGAACCATTTAGACACACCGACACACTCCTCTACTCCTTTCAGAACTTTTTACAACCTTACGGAACCTTCTAGAACTTTCCGGAACCTTCTAGACTCACCGACATATTCCGCTACTCCTTTCAGAACTTTGTACAGCTTTATCAAACCTTCTAGAACTTCAGAAATCTTCTGGACTCACCGCCTATTGCTTCTGAAAGCACCTAGAACTTTCTCCTTCCACAATTTTCTAAAGCATTCGTGAACCATCAGAACCTTCTACTCTCACCGACATACTCCGCCACACCGTCCAGATTTTTCTACAGCTTTATCGAACCTTCTAGAACTTTCCGGAACCATCTAGACTTACCGACATACTCCACCACTCCTTCCAGAACTTTATACAGCCCTATCGAATCTTCTAGGACTTCCTACAGCTTTAAGGAACCTTCTAAAATTTTCCGGAACCTTCTAGACACACCGACACACTCCTCCACTCCTTTCAGAACTTTCTACAGCTTTATATAGAACCTTCTAGACTCGCTGACATACTCCTCCATTTCTTCCAGAACATTCCGAAGTTTTATCGAATTTTCTAGAAGTTTCCAGAATCTTCCAGACTCTTCTTGAAATTTCTAGAGTCTTCTTAGAACTTTCAGCCCTTATATCTTAAAAAGCAAGCCCTTTAGGTAAAAACGAATACCCTTATTCCCTAGGGGGGGATAAAGATCTACCATACCATATAACTCTCTTGATCGTACCGGCTCTCGTTTCTGAGTTTTTGCGTTCCGCACGCTTTTTTGGACTTTCTTTTATAATATATATTGATTATCAATTGTACCCCATTTTTTTTTCTTTCTGTTTGACCTTGTTTTATTTGCTAAAGACATTTAAATGATGTCCAAGATAAGATGATTCTATGAAAGTAGCAACGCTAAATCACATTGAGACTTCAAAAAAAGATGTAGGTAGGTGAATTTGAAAAAGACATCTTCAATTTTAATCGGCCAAGAACATAGTCTAGAATAAACAACAAAGTTGTGTAAAATAATTCAATAAGAATTTCTAATACATAAATAACTAAAATTAATTAATTAATTACTTTTGACCACTTTTAAAAAACCCAATCCCGATGAGTTAAAGAACTCATTTTAGGACAAGAGGAACATACAAATCATGGGTGGGAAGAAATAGTTAAAATTTTACAAATGAATTTAGATATTAAAAATATAAGTTTCACATACAATATAGACGAAAAAATAAAAGACAGGTTGAATAGAACAAACCACAATAGAAAACAATTAAAGGAAAAGGAACAAGGTTATACAGATATGGATGATTACAACTAAATGGAGTAGAAAAGAAGAGAAAATAAACAAGACTATTGAACATGACAAGAAAATTACAAAGTTTCATCCTTAAACATTTAAACATACTTAAAAATATTCTTTTAAAGCGTTACTCTGAATTTGTTTATTATATATTATATAGTGTAGGCAACAGAGATTTTATTCCATATTTTGTGAAGTGAGTTTGATGTATGCGGATTTTATTGCTATTTCGAGTATTGTGAGTGTGGATGTCTTGATTGTAAAGTGGCGTGATATTAGTGTGAGTTGATTGTTGGGTAATTTGTAGGATAGTGCTTGTGAGTTCATGTTTAGGAAGGACTGTGATTGGAAGAATACCGGAAACTGAATAGATGTTTCTGACATGCGTGTCCCATGGAAGTCCAAAAACATTTCGGAGTGCTCGGTTTTGAACCACCTACAGATCAGCTACTTAAATTTACTTTAAAAATATGTAAATATCTCTCTTACCAGGACTGAAAAATTAAGCAACGAACGTTGAATTTTCCAAAGAGAGTTTCAATGAACATCACATACACAAATTTTCAGACTTAATGAATTAGACCTCACCGATTTACATGAAAAAAATAAAATAAAAATCTTTCTGAAACACTCAGACTCGACTTTCACCAGATGATCACTATTAGTTAATTTTACCTCCCATTCATTTCCAGCCGTAGTAAATGACATTGAAAGATACGTTGATTAAAGCTTTCCCAACCATACAAAAAGATTAAAAAAAACTTTCATTGATTCTAAAAGCTTTCACGCTAAAACCCAAAGTCAAAATAAACAACGAATTGATTCTAAGCATCGGGCTGCCTTCAGAACTATTGAATAAACTTATCTATAGATTGATTTTAAGATAGACTGCCTCATTGAAAGTAATTTTTGATGTCGCCCGCCGCCCGTCTGGAATGCAGAATTGATTCAGTGGTATTTATCTCGTTTATTTGTGACTCGACCTTGACCAAATCAACTTTTGACCCAGGTCAAATGGTGACCTTCGATTGAATTGAAAATGTCATTTAGAAGTGAGACTTAATTGGGTGCTATTGGGAAACGAATTACGTGAATTGTACAAAAAGGCGAAACTAGCCGTTCACAATGTAGTGATAAAACCAATTATGATTTACGGCAGTGAGGCATATAACTGGCAGAAGGAGGATTAAATAAGACTGAAAGCTGTAAAAACGAGATCTCTGAGACAATGTTTGTGAAAAAAATTATGACAGTATGAAATATGCGGATATTTGCAAAGAATGAAAGGCTGATGTGAGCGTAGTGCGTTAAAGTGTAAGAAAGGAACGATTTGATGTTTTGGACATGTAGTGCGGATGAATTGTAGAAAAAGTCGGGACGATCGAGGAAGACGTGGCATGATCAAGTGAACCGATTACTCGAGTCGTGTCATGTCATAAGCCAGATATCTGACTTATTATATGACACGACTCGAGTATATACATATAGTATGAAATATACATTTTTTTTTTATCATTGAAGAAAAAAAGTTATAAAAAGAGAGTTGCTCCAAAAAAAGAGGTAAATGTTCAATATTTTTCTAAAAAATCTACCCATAATAGAAATCTACACCCAGTCACTTGCTAACTATGTAAGTGTCACGCCGCCGTTTCGCAGGGGTAAGCAGAGAGGAAGAACCGCCAAACAGTTCGGTATCTACCCACACTCTTTGCTTTATTCAGTTTTAAACATGATTTCATACTATATGTGTATATTTCAATTTGGGAGGCGAGAATGGGTACCGCCGCCCCGGGAACCTTTATTGGATAACCAACACCTCTGCCATAGGTCACCCCGCTGGTTCGCTACGTTTGGTGATTTAGCAGGGGTGCCCGGGTTCATGGGGTGAGGTTTGTCTAGGTCTTGGATGCGGATGACCAAGACACACTGAACCTCTGATTCCTACCCACCCCTTAAACCCTTTTCCTTCCCAGAACTCTCCTCTCCTTCCTTTCCTTTAAAAACCCTCCACACAGCATTCCCAAAGATGATATAGGCCCTGAGGGAAATTATTTTCCTTAAAGCCTCCTGTGAGGAGTTCATGTTAAAAAAAAAAATAGAAATTTGATTTAACAATCATTGTTTTGCAAAATGTCATTCTCAAATTTTCGACAGTTTGCAAGAATTTTTGTAATGACAAAAACTTTTCAGATGTATTGTAGTGTGGTTGTAATAATCCAGTGACCTTCACGGGGGTCTTTTGAAAGTTTCAAACATTTCCTGTACAATACACAATACACTAATCCCCAAACACATTTTGATTTTTATATTCATACTTTCTGGTACCCGGCATGCGTTGCTATACCATTTAATAAAGAAATTGTTTCTGCCTTTGTGTCCTTTCCCATTCGTCCCGTTCCACTTCCGCTTTCTCTTCCTCTCCCTCGTCCCCTTCCCCTCTCGCGTTCCAACTCCGCCTCCTCCACCTTCCCTCTCCCCACCACTCTCCCCTTCCCCCGTCCAGCGGACCCCCCTCCCCCCTCCCCCTCCCCCCTCCCCCCTGCCCCCTCCCAGGTTCCTCCCCCTCCCTGGTTCCTCTCCCCCTATCCCGCGAACCTCCTACCCGAGTTCCCCTCCCACCTCCCCCATTCAGTCCCGGTACATTCAGTTTTCAAACAGCTCGCGTGCCACCTAGTGCAAATTTCTTATTGCCAGAGCTACAACGAACAAAAAAAAAAGAATTATCTAATTTCACTACGACACCTGAAAAATTTCACGCTGATATATCAACTTCGTTTCCACGACAACGATTTGTTTTGCCTTTCTTCTGACGTTAGCAATTTTATTAGGGACAGAAAACGTCTAATATATATAATATTTTAATATTTATAATTTCGTAACGCCAGAGCTTACTATTATTTACAGCCTAGTTTACTCGCGTATAATGTAGCTTTCTATTGGTGAAAGAATTTTTTAAATCTGTTTGTTGTTTTAGGCGTGAAAGCGTAATAAACACACACCCGCACTTTCGCATTTATAATATTAGTACAGATACAAAGATAATATCGAACTATTTCAAATAATTAGGTATTAAATCTGTTGTGTATAATAAATCACCTTCTAAATAATAGTAGTAGGTAAACCTGATTTTAGTTCAGTGTTTAAGAACTAAAATCAAATCTCGAGAGAGCGAGGGGTGGGGTGTCTTTTAACGATAAAAAAGGTACTCTGATATCACTTTGAGAGTTCAGTGTTTGGCGTAGATTAACGCACAAACACTTTAATCTACAAACTTAAACCCTGAGCGAAAATAGTGCTCAAAATATTAGTGGCACGGAGATTATGCATTTGATTTAAATTTTAACACACCCATCGCTCGAATTGCTTGATTTGTTCTCCATTGTGTAATTTCATGGAGTTGTGTTTTAGATTGTTTTAAGTATTTTTTATTAATTAAACGCTGTGGGATTTAAGAAATATTTTCATAAAGGCGCCGCATCCTCGCTCAAAAAGAAGAAGATGGAGAGATATGTAATTACGAATGTTGGAGAGAGCGCGCAAATATTTAAAACGGTAAAATTAAAGCGAAAATTGTGAAAATGTTTAATAAAACACGACTCATTTAAAATAGAGCAAAAATGTCGTGGGTAACATCTAAAATAGCATTTAAAGAAACACTGTGATTTTTTCGAACATATAACTTCTAAAATAAGTAAAGTGAACGTGTTTATAATAACATAAATTGCTATTTTTACTGTAGAGGGAATTTAATATAATTTGCGTTTCGGCGTGGACGCGTCTAGATATTATCTTCGAAAATAACATATATTTTTTTAAGAGCTTATAAACTTCAAATGTTTGAGAGATATGTAAGAAATCATTAGAAATTCCGATAGCGACGGCTTAAATTTATAATACACCGTATCATTAAGAATTCCTGATGATCAGGGACATATTTTCAGAATTATCTACCAGTTCAGTATCATGTTAACCTACATCATCACAGCGTTCGTAGTATATTTGTTATTAGAATTAATTCAATATCAACATTGAAAATAATCACGTTAGGGATATTCCTGGTTATTTGAATAGGCAAGATCCAGAATTTACAGCTCTATGATTAATTTAATAGGCGAGAAATGAACATAGGTATGTAAATAGTGTGATGAATTTGCTGTTTTACAACTAAATATACTGGGTTACGTGTACTCGATGCTAAAATTTCTAAGAAGTTGTAACAGGGAAGAGATGTAGAGACAAAACATTATAACACATAATATAGAAACATTCTCAACAGAGCTTGTGTTATAATCGTAAAATCACACACCCCATTTCTACCGATTTATTACACATGTAACTTAAATACTTTCAGCCTTACTAAAAACCCCGTGAAAATTTTATTCAATTGATAAACGACCGCGGATGTGAAAACATTACTAATTAAAAAAAAAAATCATGTGAAGAAATAAACATTATTTACATAGCCTGAGAGGGAAGTTTATCTCATGTGTACAACTGTTTTGTTAAACATGTCTAAACGAAATTTAGAATTTTTCCGAAGTATTTTGAATGTTCTGTATATTTCTTATTTTTGAAGGTGTCGTTGAAACAAATACCATGTTTTAAAAAATTGCCATGTTTTAAGATTCAAACGCGGAAAAAAATTTCTTACCTAATCTATTTTTGATCAAAATGCAGAGAAATTAAAAAAAAAATCAAAATTAATAAACACAGTCCTTTTATATGAATTTGGAAGGAAACTGTCACCTCACTTTTTCCTCGTGCATACAATAAAAAAATTTAAATTTTCTTCAATGTTAAAAAAAAAAACCTTACAAATAAACCGACATTTAAAACGGATTTCTTGCATCTTTAAAGACGTTAATTTGTTTGATACGTTTACCAACACATGTATTATACATTAATATTATAAAAAAAACATCATTTAAAAAGATTCTCATAAAATAAAGATCTTAAAATGTAAATTTGATTTTTGAGCAACCTATAAAATAATTAAACTTTCAACTTTCAAAATACGATTATCATGCTAATAACTTGATTAAAATTGATGAAAAACAATAAAAAACACGGGAAATATATTAATTATATAAATATAAGAGAGAATTAGTCATGTTAATAGAAATTAGAATCACAAATAAGTAAAATTATAACACACATCCGCGGAGCCAATTTTTTTTCAACGCGAACGACAAATCGCTCACTTCTTTCAACAACGTCATATATCAAAAAACGTGATTTTTCAGGAGAGGGTTTTTAAAGTTTAAAAATAGAATAAAATGCATTAAAAATAAATATCAAGCCACCTTTTGTACATTGTATTATGCAACAGATCTTCTTAGATAAAACCTGAAGTTTTTTCTATGTTTGAATAATATTAAGTATATTTTTTAAAATTTTAAAACAATACCTTTTGATTTATGACATTCTTGTTCAAAATTCCATTGACGGTGCCTGGATTATGTCAAAATATGGCGTTATTTTTACTAAAACAAATAGAATTCGGAAGTCTGAAATTGAAATATCTTAAGGTATTTTTTTCCAAACAGGCATTTATACCTAATTTAGATTACTACTTTACATCTTTCAGTTTGAATAAAAAAATGGGTGTGGAAAAGGCACAGGAATTTTGTTGTTAGTATAAAACACAGATAGAGGAAATATAATTTTATATTCTCAGACAAATTTCGAAAAGTAGTCGGGAACAATTACAATGTTCGTACATGGATAATACATACATACAAAGATACAAAGCATAATAATATAAAAGTAACAAGAAATAAACCAATGAATAATACTGTTTTTTTATAACACTAAAGGCACAGTTGCTGTATTAATTTAAAGATTTTTATAGAAAGTTTTGTAAACTTTTGGTATTAAATTTTTTTCAATAAGTCGCATTAGGTCATTCTTTTTGTCCTCAGAAATTTTAGGGTTTTGGACGAAGATAGGTTTTAACGGGATATTATTACTTGACTTGGGTTTCCTTGTAATTATGGCCTTCATAAAGTCTGATTCTCCATAAGAAAGTTTATAAAAAAACTAACTTGGAGAATCTCTTTGAACTCGCATCACTTTAATCTCTTTAAAATTAACAGGTTGGTTTTACTTATTTTTTAGGATACGCAGAGGACCAATATCAGAGGCCAAAAGTTTTAAATCAAAGAAAAATAAATCATAGGAAAGTTCATTTACAGAAAATGGTTGACCCGTTCTTTTTGCTATTCTGATCAATGAAATGAGACCTTCAGGCGTAAAAATTGGCCCACTTTTGAGTTCTTGTTTCATTTTCCGTTCAATCAATAAATGAACGGAATCTCCTTCATTTTGTGTATGGCCTTTGATTAAAAAATTACGTGTAATGTTAATTTTATCTATCTCTGATCCATTCTCAAAAGCAACACATGTTTCGCACTGATCTTTTATAGGTTGGAAAAAACTTGAAGTCATTAGCGAAAATATTATAGAGGTAATTGAAGTTACAGAAGGTAATTTTATCTCTTTTGCAGTCACTCACGTAATCGTTGTAAATGTCAGATATAGTTCTGCCCCCTTCAATGTAGTGTTTCATGGTGTTTTTGGGTGTATAATGAGTCTCAATTTTAGGAATTCTGTTGATATGGTTTGTAACTCTATTACTAACAGTTTCATCTGTCTTGGGATGATTACCGTGCTTTCCTCTTTTATCATCGGCCATCATGGCGCCTGCAAGTTTATCTTTCTTTTCAAAGACAAATAGGGCGGTCATTAATATCTAGAGTGATTTTTAGAAACTTACAAATACGAATACGTCTGTCACCAAGATTAAAAAAATAATGCAGTATTATAATTCCTTCGTAGCCTTTTTCCACCTTCGCGCACGTAACAATACTGAGGTTTAATTTCAGTTGTGCAGTTATGAATAAACTCTCTTTGTTTAGCTATGTCCCCCAAGTTCCAATACGCATCGAAAATACTCTTTATATTATAAAAAATCAAACAACACTTTGTATGTAACCACGAATTTATTATTTATATAACTACCGGTTTCGCTTCGACCAAGCTTCCTCAGGATAAAATAATAACAGTTATTATTTTATCCTGAGGAAGCTTGGTCGAAGCGAAACCGGTAGATATATAAATAATAAATTCGTGGTTAAATACAAAGTGTTGTTTTATTTTTTATAATATAATGTCTAACCACAAAGTAATTGCTTCTTATGAGAAAATACTCTTCCTTTTATCAGAAAATTTTTCTTGCTTCTTTCACTGTTTTTTTTTTTTAATGACTCTCGTACGTTTTTCCACTATTTCTAGCTGCTTTCAATATGTTTCTCTTCCAGTTGGATTCATTCCTTTTTCGTTTACCTTTTTTAACAGGACCCAGAATAATAAATAAAAATTCGGTTGAATTTCTAGATAAACATAAGTTTTTCAACCTTTTCCCTCGAGAAGTCATGATCAATCTGGAAAGACAATCGTAAATTACAAATAAATAGAAGAAGTATTTGTGACAAAGGAACGCATGCTGGAATATGTGACAATTTACAAACAGTAGATTGTTTTATTGACAATAATGACAGATTCCTAAATGAAACTGCACATTTTCCTAATAACGACCAAATTTTCTTTGGAAGAATGTCATAAAACAAATTGGTTCAAATCCGCATTGTCTGGGGAAGAAAGTTTTATTGACAATAGTGTCATAAGTTAAAATAGTACAATCGGTGTCACGCTCTTACAGTGCAAGAACGTCCGAAATCAAAATAAACGATGATATGACACTATTTATTTTCCTTACAATACTGACATTAAACAAAATACTGCATTCTTGATAAAAAAACTAAGAATAAAAAATGCTCTCACCTTGTAGCAATACTGTTTTCTGACGAAATAGTACACCATTTCACTAAGCGACACGGACCTTCCTGCTCAATAGGTCAACGACAACTAACTTGTGACAGGCTTGAAAAGAAAAATCTAGAATTTCTTCAAAATGCGAAAACAACACTTTCTGCCTTCTAGCGGCTAAATATTAAGTTAAAAAAACGCCACTTTTGCAGGGATATAGTACTTTTTATGGGCATTCCGAAAACATGCATAACTCAAAATTGACGATTTTTGATATATGACGTTGTTGAAAGGAGTGAGCGAAATGGGCAGGCGTACTAACCATCGCCACCAAGCGGTTATGAATGAAAACAATTAATTTAATAAGTACACTATAAGAAATTACAACGTCGTCAGGTCTAAAATAACGCAATTCGTTTTTACAGCGTGGCCGCGGATAAAACTTTATTAGTAACATATCGTGTTTTAGTGCATACGGACTTTATTTATGTTGTTGCAACAACACAGGTTATCGGCCGTGAAAGGTTTTAATTTTCGTAAGGCTGTTTAAGTTTTATAGCTCTTATAACAATATATGTTATTCTTGAAGATAATATCTAGACATTCCCCGCGCCGAAATGCAAATTATATGAAATTCCCTCAATTCAAAAAAATCGCAAAGTATGCTTAAAAAAATATTATAAACACGTTTGTATAAGTTATTTGACAAGTTTTATATGTATGAAAAAAAATCACAATGTTTCTTTTAATGCTTTTTAAGACACCCACTCCCCCCCCCCCGAAATTTTTGCTCTATTTTAAAAGAGTCGTGTTTTATTAAATATTTTCACAATTTTCGCTTCAATTTTATCGTTTTAAATGTTTGCGCGCTCCCTCCAGCAGTCGGAATTAGGTAATTACATATCGCTCCATCTTTTTTTCTTTTAAGTTTTCTGTACAGTTATTTAAATTGTGTATCTTTTATATTATAGGAACACAACAAATATATTAACACTAGAAAGACCGGGTACTGGTCCATACCTATAAAGACCACGACCGTCATTTTGACGGCTGATAACATTTTTCAAATTGGGAGGTGGATATGAGTACCGCTGCCCCGGGAACCATTTATTGGATAACCAACAGCTCTGCCATAGGACACTCTAAGTGATTTGCTATGTTTTGTGACTTAGCAGGGTTTCCGGGTTCATTGGGTGAGGTTTGTGTGGGTTAAGGTGGTCCAGGCCTGTATGGTAATTTTTTTTCTTTCAAATATAGATGTAGCCACCCATTTTATTTGTTACACCTATCATTCCTATTATGTGTAAAAAATTTCAGCCCCCTATCTTATATACAAGGGGGTGCTCATCGAATCAGAAGTTTCTGACAAAAGTTCTGGATTTTAAGTAAAATCCGTAATTTAAGGTTTATTAATATTACAAGTATTTTAGTTAAATAAGTATAAAACGTATTGAAATATGAACAAAATTTGGTAACAAAGCAATAATTAACACAATATTAGTCGCAATCTTTCAAAACTATGTTTTTTAACTCCATTTTGAATGTTTCAGTAGAAACGATTTTTCTGTTTTGTTCAACGATGTGAAGTAAAAATTGCTTTTCTTTCTCATTCTTAGTGAGTATCGTGTTGTAATCTTCAAATAGTTTAACCCCTCTCTCCGCTGTATCATTAACAACACGCAAATTTTTAACTCAACTTCACCTTGAAGGTAATCAACATTGTTATTCCAAGTCTTAGCAGGTAATTACAAGAAAGAGTCCTTGATGTCAAGAACCAAGAGCGTTTTCAACGTTCTTTGTGTTGCAAAAGCTTGTAATGTAACCTCTGAGGCAAGCTTAGCAGAATCACCTCTTACTGAACGATTACCGTCATCAGAATTTATTTTTTGAACAATGGCCTGTTTCTCAGCATCAGACAGCTTCTCAGAAAACAAGGTAAATGAGACTAGTTCATCTGACAAATACCATAAGTGACGCTCTAAGACACCCCTAGCTGCTATACTGATTTCGGAATCAATGCTTCGTACAATTTTAAGCTATTCCAAAGTATTAAGTCATTTACTGGTGCATCTGCTGCCAAAGACGCTTCGATTCAAACTTTGGTGAAGATGATAACTAACAAATCGAACAATTTGTTTTTCTTCTCTCTTGATTAGTTTAAATATTATTACGATCAAGCGCACTGGTAACGTATTGTGTAAATATGTCACTTGTAGACAGCTCAACGCACTACAAACTCATCTTTGGACTTATCCTCTAATATGCTAGCATTACCTGTTGAATTAAAATAATTAATTTATTAGTTCCTGGCTTTGCAGCCCTTATTAGATCCAGGGTGGCAGGAATTAGGGAAAGGATAACCAGCTCTGGAAACATCCTCGTCACGGAAACCCGCCTTAGTCCATCATCCAGTATTGATGCACATTGGAGAAAAATACTGGCTCCTTATGTGCTCACAGAATCCTGAAAGCTTAATATTATTATTTCTTTGTTTTCCTTCTACTACTATTAGCTTATTATCTTTTTTTGTTTCGTGTACATTCATATCCACCTTCTTTTTCTTTTTTTTTCCTTTCAAATACTTTGTACATGTATGTGTATATTATACCCTTATGGAATGTGTGGGATTGCACTCTCCTCGTGGAAGTGCTACTGAAGTTGCACTCAAGTTCTAACTCTTGTCTCGACACCACCGAAGATGAAGCATTACTTTCAGCAGCCATTTCTTTCAATTCTTCAGATCTTTGTTTCCGTTTTAGAGAACTTTCTTTGACCTTTTCTAGTTTCTTGTCGATTGAGGTCATAATCATCTTACGTTCTCATCCTTGATCGATGAGAAACGCTCTGTCTTCCGCAATTTTTATCAAATTCAAAGCGCTTGCATGGGCTATATCAAAAAGTTTGACTAGTTCTTTTTTAAACAAATACTCTCCTTTTCTTTGTGCTTCAGAATTTCTTCCTTTATTTTAATTCAACAGCAGTTCTTAAGAAACCCAGTTTTTCAATGCAGTGATTTTGTTGTCTGGTCGGAATACTAGATTTACTCCATACATTTATATGTTCTTGAATAAGTGTATGCGCGGAATCTTTCACATTTTTGGAATCATTTGATATGTTGTGATAACGGAGTAAGACTTGCCGAGGAGTAGGATGTTGGTTAAGCCTCATCAATGGCTCAATATCTCGAACCCCAAGTAGAAAAATTTCGTATTTTTTTCGAGTAGATGAACACATTTTAATACACTGATTCACTTCACAGTCAAAAAATAAGTATCAAATACTGTTCAAATTTGTCTATAAAACTCTTCAGTAGTTTATTTTAATATTTATTTAATAGTTTAACACACGAAACTGGCCTGTAGCAAAAAGTAAAAATTAAGCATTTTACACAAAAAATTCAAAAACAACACTCGATTGAGCACCCCTTTCTACTTGAGCTATCTCGTTGAACTTTTACTATGTTATTTCTATGAATACATGTAACAAATTCACGGGGTGGCCAAATGAAAAATAATAAAAAAAAATTTTTGGACCACCTTAGTGTGGGTCTAGGTTGCAAATACGTTTGCCATCCTACTGCGTAGCGAAGCGGGTCGGGAGACACTTGTTGAGGGAGACCTTATCTAGTCCTCTCCAGCAGGACTCGACCCCTCACCTTGCACCGACCCCTCACCTTTCACCGCAGTGCGAGGGATGGATTCATTCGTCTTTCACTCCTGAATTCATTTATGATTTTTTTCTTTTCACCTCTCACACTTTTTTCCTTCCCAGAACTTCCTCTCTTTCCTTTCCCTAAAAACACCAATTCACACATAAATGCACACAGCATTCCCAAAGATAACATTGGCCACGAGGGTTTTTTTCCTCAGACTTCCTGAAAAAAAATTGTGAGTGCAAAATGCTGTAATTTTAGTTCAAGCATGTGTTATGCTTGTACAATATCGAATTGTTACATTTTTTTTATAAAATCGAATGCTGTCTCCACAAACGGGTTTCTCACAATCATCACAAGTGTCATTTATTTTGTTTTTATTATTTTTTTTATTAATTTGGCACTGTCGTCTTTCAGAAGTTTTATTTTCCGGTTTCTTTTCTTTTTCGATTACATTAGATCCAAAAAAAGTCCTAAGGAAAATAATTTCCCTCAGGGCATTTGTCATATTTTGGGATGCTGTATGGAGGGTACCTACGGGGAAAGGAAGAAGAATAGGTTCTGGGAAGGAAATGAGATATGAAGGATGGGTAAGAAATTGGGGTTCAAGAGTGTGTTCAAGAGTGGCGGATGAATCTGTCTCCACCACTGCGGTCCACGGCAATGTTCTGAGAGTCCTGCTGGCGAGGTCAAAGATCACCCTCAACCGTTCTCCGCCGATCTGGCCTGCCACGCAGTTGTTTGGCAGATGCATCCGCCGCCAAGATCCGGACAAACCTAACTCCATGAACCCGGGCACCCCTGCTACGTCACAAAATATAGCAAACCTCTTCGGAGTGACTTATGGAGACGTGTTGGTTCTCCAATAAATGATTCTGTCAGTTCTTCAGAAGCTAACGCAGCTGGATCAACTCTGGTATTTGTATACTCTGTCCTTCTCCAACAACTCATAAAATTAATTTGGGGGAGAGATATATGTTTTGGTATTTTTATAAATTATGTGACAGTGACCAATAAACGTACAGATTGAGTTTGAATGATAAGCGATACCGACAGAAAGAGGCAGACATACTAGTACTATCATAAACGAGAAGGAATGGGTACGTTGTTAACTTGGGTAAAGAAGGTTGTAAACAAACTCAGCATTATGGCCCAAACCGTCACATTGACGGCGGCGGTCTTTGTGGGTATAAGTCAATATATCTCAAAAAGTAATAAATCCACGTACCTGTTTTTTTCACCATAGTTGTTAAACCATAAATCATGA
This sequence comes from Limnephilus marmoratus, assembly GCA_917880885.1. Taxonomy (NCBI): domain Eukaryota; kingdom Metazoa; phylum Arthropoda; class Insecta; order Trichoptera; family Limnephilidae; genus Limnephilus; species Limnephilus marmoratus. The sequence continues at coordinate 40,849,903 of OU862922.1, read as the reverse complement.
AATGTGAAAAAAAATCACACCAATACAAAAGCATTATATCGTCACTTTACTTCGGGTTGCCGTCAAAATGAAGGCTCCGGTCTTTCTAGTGTTAAGCTAAGTCGTCATTATTAGCGAAATAATCGATTATTTATTCAGAATCCAGATAATAATTATTTTTTTCACTCTTCACGTTGAGAATTTCCATGTTAAATTAATTTGTTTACTTTATTGCTTCCATAAAATATTTACTATTAATTTCAAGTCAACCTGTTCACAATATCGTGGGTCGTGCGAGGTGTAATGTTATAATATATTCACGTAAACTTAAGAAATTATACGTATCTGCCACATTAGAAATATAGTTGGTGAAAATATTGTTTGACAGGGAATGCAATGAATTAATCGAATATTTTATTCGTGTTATCTCTACATATTATAAATTACGGTCCGTCAATCTGTCTGTGCGCGATAAAAACCACTCAACGGATTTTCATGCAGTTTTCACCAAAAGATAGAATGATTCATGGGGAAGGTTTAAGTATATAATTTATCAAGGTTTTGTGTAAATTGGTTGAAATATTTAATGTATAAAGGAGAATGTCTGTATGTGGTGGACGAAAGGGCCGGCAAGGAGGCGGTGCGGATTTGATTTGTGTGTTGATTTCGAAAACTGGCTTTATATAATTATAATGTATTCGTACATTAATTAATCTGGTAGGTGCTTACCCAAACGAATGTCAAATGGCATTTAGTCGATATATGTGGATGAAAATAATTTAAAAAATATATATATATTTTTTTAAATATTATTATTTAATCTGTGAAAACAGTTTAAAATAATTTACATATAAAAGAAATAAAAATTAAAATGGAATTCTTTAAAATAAACTTGATAACAATAAACAAAAATTGTTGTTTGTATTTTTTCGGTTGTTCAATTATTATTTTTTCCAGTCATAATGTTGCTGTCTTAGAGATTTCAAGGAGGATTCGATATACAAAACACTTATTTCACAACATGATTAATTGATGTGTACTGCTGATGGAAGAATTAATCTGCCTGCCCATTGCTACATGGATAAACGAAGACTATACAATTGCAAGAAGTCATCTTCTTCAGGTTAGTGTACATTTTCATTATACGATTAGGCAATTCTTGACCATAATCTTTGCGTACATAAATTTATTATTTGTTTTTATTTCAGCCCGCTTTTGCGGACTATTTATACGCGCCACCTACCATCCAAAGCGGAAGAGTCATTTGCAAGTTGCTACCCCAATTTTTTGAGATTATTGTAATCAAGATCGAAATATGGAGTAGAAAACACAAGAATCCAAATTAACAGTTTTCTATAACATGTTATTATTTCAGCGGCTTCTCATGAAATTTCACCGTATTTTCGAAAAACCAATATAACGATGTTTCTACGTATTTTACGAGCATAAACTTCCTTACACAGCGTCACTTTAATTATTTTGTTTCATGTTTCGTGCGAGTGTTCCGTTGCGAGAAATAATTAGTCCAGGAATGCCTGTAGTTAAGTGCGGGGATAAATCAGAGGCGCGCTCCCCCGATATTCCCTGATATTCCCACTACCCTACTAGCCCCGTAAATTCGTAATGAACAGGAACATAGTTCGGGAACCAATAAACAGGATGCCAATAATTTAGACATCGATCTTATTATGAATATAAAATGGCATCGAATCTATTAACCTTTGGTTTCCATTCTTGGGTGAGAAACATAACCAACATAATAATTAAAATAACTTTTTTAAAGTGAAAACTTCTTTAGCACCGTCGTGATTTGAAGCTCGATGAAACGAAAAAGCGACATTAAAAAGAGACACATACGTCTATAGGATTTAGCCTAGGGGAGAATAAGATAGAATAATCGGTCTCCTCTTTGTGTGGTACTTTGTAAACAATTGGACTCCTCTCTGTGAGGTGCTTCGTAGCCTCCCCACTGTTGTCTACTATAGTTTTCTAAAGGTTTCGCTTCCACCGCTTGCGAATTGCACACTATGAATTTTTTAAATTAGCCTTTAAAGAAAAAATCCGTCAGGGCTGTCGGGCATGTCAGCTTTGGGGATGCTGTGTGGAGGGCTTTTTATTGAAAGGGGGGGGGGAAGTCCCATATGAGGGTTGACTATGAATCTGGAAGTCAATGTGTCCGGGAGTTACGGACGTTTGAATCTAACTTTCCCATTGCAGTGCAAGGCAATGGATCGAGGGAGTCCGGCTGAAGAGGTCAAAAGGACTTTGTCACCAGTCTCTCGCGATCCGACCCACCACATAGTTTGTAGAAAAACGCATCCACCACCAAAACCTAGACAAAGCTCACCCGTGAACCGTTGGTTATCCAATAAATAAATGTTTAATTGACCAATTTTTTTTTTTACAGAAACACAAACATTCCCGAGTTACGAATAACCTGACAATATTTAAAAATCTCCTACTACCACCACAGTAAGCTGAAAACGTTGTCTGTGTCGTGATGGAACACGCGACGCCTGGGTGACAACACAGCCTGACCACTGGCTTAATTTCGGTAGTGTGTCTGTCCTGCGCAACTCCAGAACTCGGATTTACTTTGAATGTAATATCATTTTCAAAATTAGATGTGTTTGTTTGAAGAATTCAGACAACTGATAAAGTGCCTACATAATTTAACACTTTCTACATAATAAATGAATATTGTGATATTTAACATTTTAATCCGATTTTTTTTAATCTCTCCTTTCTTTTTTCGTATTTTACTTCGGTTTTCCATCCTTTGGTATAAAAATTCTTAAATAATTTTAAATGAGAAGGTACTTATTACCACATTTTCGATTGTTTGTAATTTTGTTTGTAATTTAATCTCTGGAATTCGGGATTTTAGGGTCATTAATGCCTTTGAACTTTAACACCCCACCATTAGGCTTTGTATAGCCGATACAATAGCCATTATAGTTCTGCCACTCTTCACTCCAGTTGGACAAGGTTCTTACTGACATTTAAAAAAAAACCTTTTAATGCAAAAACCATATCTCTTGTTCATTTCTATAACAAAATATTTTTCAGAACCATCTGTGTTTTATTTCCAAAGACACTTGTGTGACGAAGTTCTAACACCAAGTTTTAAAGTTTACATTTATTTAAAAAGGTTCTTACATCACAATTAACCTTTTACAATTGCTATTTTGTTTGTACCTGACAGTTGATCGTTTTATACGAGGCGCAGTATAGTCACGCTTACATGTTATAAATCGTGAATACATTTATACCTATCAACATATATAATATAAAAGTTCAGTTACTGTTTAAAAAAAATAAAAAATAAATAGTATCTTGGATGATGGAGCGAATGAACGAAGACAAGAGTGTAAGAAGGATATTTGGCGTGGAATTGTAGAAGAAGTCGATGACACCGACGAAGAATGACGCGATCAAGAAAATCAAATACTTATGGCGGATCGTGTCAAGGGTCAGAATAACAGAAGAGTTGGCATGTGACGATTTATGAACGTGAATGAAGCAAGGAGTTTGCCGGGAAACGGAGTAATGGTTAATAGTTAGTGTCTCGCCTAATCTCTGTTTCATATCCCAACCAATAGGAGCCTTAAAATGTGACATCATTATCAAAGCGGCCGATGAGCGCAGTTGATGCGTCGCAGATGCACTAATCGTCATTTCCGTTTCATCCGAAATCCAAATCATAGCCGTACTATAGAAGTTTCACTTCAAAAACAGAGCGTGCAATTCACACGCGGTAGAAGTGAAACCTTTAGAAAACTAAAGTGAGGCTACGAAGCACCCCATAAAAAGGAGACCAAAAGACTACGAAGCACCGCACAAAGAGGAGACCGGTTATATTGTATCATTATCTCGCATGCTAAATCCTATAGATGTATGTGTTTGTCTCTTTTTATTATCGCTATTTTTGGTTTAAACGAGTTTCAAATCACAACGGAGGTAAAGAAGTTTTCAGTTGAAAATATTGATTGCAAAAATATGTTCCAATTCACAACGCACGAGTACTGTTCTGATAAAGGTAAAAGCAAAACCGGTTGGCAAAAAGGTGCTTCTTACCAAGTTATTATTTATATTCTAACCAAAAACATTTGCCTCGAAAGCAAGATCAGATTACGCGTTACGAGTGTTGTGAAATTTAAATAAATCCATAAATCCAAAGAGAAATTAATTTCGTGATTTATAATACAGACTTCAAATTATTCGCATAAATAAATAATAAAATTCAATCTAAACAGAATAGGTAACTGTTGGCACAGGAGGTAATCAGGAATCCGGAATAAATCATATTTAACTAAGTAATATTTTCGATTAAGGCTTCCTCGTGGAAAAAGTTTAATTCAGACTCAATTAACTTTTCAATGTAAAACCAGAATCAATACTCAAACACCCTGTTTTAATATAGCGCTCAAGATTTGATTGTGTTATTTGTCGATTGATGAGATTAATGATTAAAATTTGTCGAGTCAGAAAATTTGAAAATCAATGTTTCAGTAAAGGGTTATTCATATCTACTTTTTATATATTAAATTATAACCAATGACGTGACCATACATTATATAGACGCGCTGTAGAAATCTCAAATCAAAAAGTACGTCAATTGTAATGCTTTAGATTCCGTAGTTTTTGTACAAAACTGTCACGCGCCGCGTAAGATTGTGTGTCACTTTTGCGTTTCACAGAATTTGAACAATAAATCAAATTAATGATTTTAAACTAATAAGAAATAAGTTAATTTTCAAGTAATAAAGTTGTATTCAAGTTCTGTTACTTATTATCGTTGAGGGCCAGTTACATCACTCTTGGCTCTACAACCCCTAGTGGGTCTTGGCCTCCTCAAGAGTCTTCCTCCACTCATCTCGGTTTTGTGCCAGCTCTTTCCAGTTTAACGTAGATATATCTTGAACGAGAATCTTGATCTTCCCAGGCTCCTTCGTCCTATCGGTATTAAGTTCAGCAGGGACTTTGGTGCTTGACGCTCGGTCATTCTCTCTACATGACCCAGCCATTGAAGTCTTCCCAGTTTTATAAATTTTATGACGTTTAGATCGTTAAACAGAGTAACTTTCACGGAACCAGAAAATTTGTGAAACAGCTCGTACTAAGTAAATTGCATTTAAAAAAAGTGTCAAAATGCCCTCGTACGAGAATGTGATAAGAAATGTTTTTGTTACTCGGAAAACATTAGTAAAAGCCAAATAAAAACAGAGTGTGCTATTCACACGCGGTAGAAGTGAAACCTTCAGTAAACAAAAGTAGACAAACGTGGGGAGGCTCGAAGCACCGGACAAAGAGGAGACCGATAGGCTACGAAGCATCGCACCAAGAGGAGACCGATTATACTATCTCATTCTCTCGCAGGTGAAATCCTACAGATGTAAGTGTTTGTCTCTTTTGAGTGTTGCTGTTTGATGTCTTTCTTTATCATACAATATTGAATTAAGAATTTACTGGAAACACTTGCCATATTTTATCTTAAATTTCTGAGCACATCTAGATATATTGTAAATAATAACGTCATTGTATATAAACCACAACATTAAAATCATTCAATGTAAACAAGATTTAGATTGTAAATGTGTATTTTAAGTTTGACACTTTAAGCGAAAAAACCTTTTTACGTCATTAGTTTTACTATTATTTGCTTCGATCAATTATGTCCATACGTCAATGATTATTTGGCTTCAAACCGAGTTTTAACACTAGGTATGTTCTCAAAACATTTTTTTCTTATAGAAAAATAATTTAACATGTGTAACAAAAAAATGGCACAATTATTATAAGAATAAAGGAGAAAATATTTTTAAAAAGCTGCGTAGATCGTGTTGGAAATCTCGTGATGAAATAGCGAGCTGAAAATAGTTGCATTCGCCAAGAACTGCATATAAATCTATAAATTCGTTGTCTTCATTCGTTTTTTATAAATTAATTTTTCGTAGTTTTAGGTATTGGGTGTTGACAACAGGCCTTTCATTTTTCAAAGTACAGCCCTATGACGTTACATACTATTAGACGAGGAGTAGAAATCTCAAAGACAAGACAAGAACAAGACAATTGTAATGGTCTCGATATCTAGTACTTTAGTACTAAACTGCTACACGTCGAGTAAGGTTGCGTCTTACCAGCACTTACCAGTAAGTAAATTGCGTTTTAAAAAGTGTCAAAATGCCCTCCTGTGTGATGAGAAAATGTTTCAATTACACGGCAAATAATAGTAAAGGCGAATGTGCAAAATTACTTAATATTATCGATTATTATAAATATTACAATTAATTTTCATGTTTCCCGCTCGCGGTTTTACATGTCATTAGAGAAAATTCAAGTCCTACTAAAGAAAAGAGTCTGGACGCGCAAAAGCCAAAATTTCTGTTGCTAAGTAAACTTCACTGTTTTAAAGTAGACTAATCAGCCTAAACACTCAGTTTATTTGTTTGCTTGCGGTACAACAATACATAAATCAGTAGTAGTTCTAACAAGTATTGATGACAATCGCCATCATTTGAAAACTGTCGTTGCCTTATTGTATTTATTGTATAGCTCGACATATCAAACTCCGACAGGCAAGAAAAGGAGACAGCGAACGTTCCATCAAAAAGTGACAAGCAATACGCCGCCCGCTCCTATATTCATAGCATTCATACACACACATTATTTGATTGTCTATCTGTGTGATAACACAGGAATAAACTTTTGAATTAAGAAATGATACTGAAAATCGCTGAAAACAAAAGAGTGTTCCTTACTTTCCACATTATATTGTGGGTATATGAGACTATGGTGAGTCTATTTATTTATGTAACGTCATTGGTACAGCCTTTGTCATCAACGATTTTAAAAATTCCAATACTGCAGACTAAATCAGACTGGCCAAAACATCAAACCAAAAGCTTTCATATCATCGTATCGTCAATGGCTTTTTTCTATTCATCTTTTTCCCGCCATGATTCCGTTTATTATTCGCCTTCGTAGTGCCGGAATCTACCGCTGGGCGGCGGCCATAACTTGTTTTGACAGCGCGGGATAAACATAAACAATGCACTGCCATCTGGATCCTGTGAGGAAATTGCCACCAAGAATCTACCGCAACGGGCGCCATTATTTTCTTTTTAATATTTGCAATAAGCGTGCATATTTTTCAGTGCTGTTTTATATTGGAGACTGTCGCGGGTAGTAAATGTATCTTACATTATTCATGAACGTCTAAACACTGGGTAATATAATATTTTACGCCGGGTAAGCACGGTATGCGTTGTGCATAGTAATGTTTGGATATTTTGGTAGCTTTTCGGTAACGGTGAAGCTTTTGGGTTTAAAATAGGTCCTGGTAATCGAGCGAATTATCCAAACATTACAAATGCCAAAAGTCATATTATGACCTTCGACCAAGTATACCCGACTGTATCATTTAATAACACATACATCTAATATAATATCTCTCAATTATTATATTAGATAAGTACCTATCACTTTTCTCTCTCTTTTTTTCTGATCTCTTTCGTATCTTTATTTGTTACTTATGTAGCTATATTTTTTCTCGTTATCTGTTATATATGTATTCTGTTATATATTATAAAAAAAATACTTACTTTATTTCACATAATATAAAAAAAAAATACTTTACGTGTAGGTATATATATTATTTGTACCTACCATTATGATTAACCTCTCACGCCTCGGCCGTATTTTGTCAGAGCGTCAAAATATTTGCAATTAAATACAAATAAATGGCATATTTCTAAACGTATTCCAAATAAAAACTGGTTTTGAAATGTGAAAAAAAAATTATAATTCGAAATAATCATATTCATAGTTTTTTAAATTTAAAAAATTTGCATGCAAACATAAAGGAAGTGTAAAAATGGCTCACCCTACGTTTTTTCTAACTATTTTTCTTACATCAACTCCACACAGGAGGCCCTGAGGAAAATAATTTCCCTCGGGGCCTATGTGGAGGGTCTTTTTGAGGAGAGGAAGGAGTGAGCATGGGTCTTGAAGAGACATTAAAGTATGATAAAAAATAAACATTACCGTCACCTCACTTTTTTCCACACAAAAATAATTAATAAAAAATCCCAAAACTTCATAATATTTTTTTTAATTGCGATCGGAAACTTTGAATTCAAAAGGTTTACATTTTTTTTTCTTGTTAACTTTAGATCATATTTCTTTCTGTGATAGTAAGGGAGACTCAAGGATTTCTATGAGACCTATATGAGTTGTTCCGAAAAGCAAACACATTAGCCTGAGCGATTAATAATTTTTTTAAATATACTGGTTAAGAACCCAGGAGTGCTTTTGGGGATTTTGTGGACTTGGAATCATTGAGGATTGTTAGGTGGTTAGATTTTTAGTGATTATATAATTTTAGGGAAATTGATAATATGCAGTAACACCAGATCCAATATAAGATTACAGGTGCATTATAATATGCGAGCCTGAGGTGTGTAAATAACCCCAGACCCTCTGGGCTTAATACCCAAAGGTATGATTATGAAAATCTACTTGCGCGAACAAAATATCTCAAGGAATGACAATCAGACAACTCCAGGGAAAATGACAGATCAACCAACCTTGTTTTGTAGCTTGGAGGCCTCCGTAATCTTATTCGCTTAAAATTCAGATCTGTAATTTCTTTTGTGACTTGAAACTTGCACAGAGATGAGATTTGTCAATTAATACACAACTAGTAAGTTTTCACAATGACAAGAAAATTTTCCATGAAACAGATGAAGTCAGTTATTTACTTGTTTGAATTCTATTTTCAAACCAACAGGTGTCTCTGTTAAATCCAAAGAGTACCTACCTAACTACCATCCTTGCGATATAAATAGATTTATTTAAATATTAGAACAGACAAAATAAACATATTGTAATGCCTAACCAACAGGTTAGATAAAGATCCGGAAAATGGAATCATCGGGCATTCTTTTCTACATCTTCGTATATTTTTTTCTTGAATAATTTATTAAATTTCGAATAATGAAGACACATTTATTATTTGAAATTCTTTTTTAAAAAGTACTCAGATACTGCCAATTAAGAAAATAAAATAACTTAAAACTTTAATTAAACTTGTAATAATAAAATTCTTCTAGTTTTACCGAACTCCGTCAAAAAGCAGTAAAAGGTAGAAAAAAGTTCTAATCTGTCTTGTGAAAGTTTAACACGGTTTAAGGTCAGCCCCAAGGTCAAACTGCAGCTCGGGCCCTGTGTCAATACAGCCCAAACCTTTTAAGATGTTTTTCCAGTCACAAAACACATTAAAGTACTAACCTTGGATGAATTCGTCTTATGTTTAACCTCTAGATGTCTGAATACTTTATTAGTTTTTCTGGAATTTCAACAATTTTCGGAAGCACGACTCGTCAAACCAATTAAAGAAAATTTATTTCTGAATATCTTGAAGTGCATTAATTTTTTGTGTGATACACATTTTAAAACCAACCGAATGCAACAAAGGTCTTGGGAATCATTTTTTTCTTTCTGTTGTTACTTATATTACTTATAAAAGTGGATTGAGAAAAATTATGTTTCCAACAAGAAATTAAAAAAATATATATTAAAAAGTAAAATGTTCTTTAACTTTTATTTTATTTATTAGCGTTATAAACAGTCTGTATAAATTCATAAAAGACATTGATAATAATATGTATATCATTGACCAATAAAATAACAACAAATTGAAATTTAGAACCATAATACAAAATACACAATACCTGTACCTGATATAAACAATTCTGATAAAGTGCATCTTCTTACTTAAATCTACAAAAAGTGATAAATGAAAATTTTCAAGGGTTTACATTTAAATTTTGATGGATATCAATAATATCTTTCAGGAAGTGATTTTATTTGAATTCGAACTGCTAAAAGTTGGAGAGAAAATGTGGTGATACTAAAAATAAAAAAGAGAAATACAGAAATCAATGAAATATTAAGTTGAAAAACACGTGGTATTCGATAGTGTTATTTTTTATGCATACTGTGAATTTATCAATGTTTGTATTAAACACATCGATATTTGGACATAATCTGTTAAATGTGCTACAGTTTCTTCTTATATATAAATACATTTTCAAGATAACTTGTCTTTGATGTAATAAACCATGTTGTGCTTACCTCATTTCCTCTAGCAAACATTTTGGTGTCTCTACCTATGTCACATCTACACTGATGATGGACCATACGGCTGTCCGAACTGTTTATTCAAGAAGGAGGCAGATATCCAATGATACCAATTACCAAAAAAATTCACACATTTTAACCTAATCTAAGGCAGGGAGATTCATCTTGATGGCCTCCATGGTCTCGACAAGCAATCCGGAGGATGCGGCTTTAAATCCTGGCGTGCGCAAATAAATTTTATAAGTTTTATTTGTGTTATTTCAAAATATTATTCATTTAAAATAATATATAGCATATTTGCCTCATGTTTCAGAGTGGAAGCAGCGTCGCCCTGGTGTAATACGGTCATTCAGAGTTTAAACTTTGCTTTAAATCGTTTTAGCAGCGTTTGGTGACCAGGTCTGAATAGCCACCTTCCTTTTACTCATCTCCTCCCTAGCCACTAACTTCAGCCTCTCAACAATTGGGGATAACATAGTCTCAATAGCTCCAGATGGGAGCAATTTGGCTTTTGTGAATTATTTACATAAATCTTAACAATGAAGTTAAATAAATATTTTAATATAACGCAAACTGACTTAATAACTAATAACGTATGTCTAGTAATGTTACATTGTCGTGTAAACAAGCTTATGAGTCCGAGTGGTTAAAAAATATTTCCTGCTGTAAATGGATAGTTTTAATAAAATTGTATTTAAAAATACAAAAAATTAAGAGTAATGATTTTAATTAATTCAACAGCTTAGTAAAAGTGGTTGATACAAAAATGATTTCCTTGAAAACATTTAAAATTCTAACCACTTTTCAATTTTCCGCTTTAAATATGGCATTTTATCAATGTAACAATGTTCATCAGTGCGATATTTAAATATAAAATTAATTTGGCTGTAACATGATATCAACGCGTGTTTTTCACCTCATAATATTGACATTTCTGATAATATGAGAGTACACAAAAGCGATAGCTCACATCACAGGTTTTTTATTTAGTCATTGCTCACCACCCATTTTACCTGTGGCTAGTCCTTTAGTTCTGACACTGTTTATTTTTGGAGATAAAACACGCTTTTTGCTATACAGGATGTTAAGGAAAGTACTTGACTTATATTAACCATTGATTCCTGACATTATTTGGAGTAAAAAATGCGAATGAAGTTTTGGTCTCCAGTGACTTTTTTGATGACTTTAAAAATAAAAAAATCTTCAAAATCAAACGAAAAAAAAAATCTTTCGCATGTCGTCACTGGTCACTCAGCTGAGTAACCGATCAACCCCTGACACCGCCTCCCACTACTGTCCAACACCTACCTTTTTTATGTTTTTGTGGGAAAAAAAACATCAAAAATGTCACCGGAGACTAAAATTTTATTTACATTTTTACTCATGTCAGGAATCACTGGTTAAAGTAAGTCAACTGCGTCCCTTAACACCTTCTATGTATATATACAGGATGATAACGAACTTACTCTTCTTACTTTAATCAGTGATTTCTGACATTATTTGAAGTAAAAAAATGTTACTGAAATTTCGGTCTCCGGCGACATTTTTGGTGTCCTTTTTATCAAAATTTCTTTTTTCTAAACAAAAAATAAAAATCCACATGTCACACAGCCAAGTAATCGCATTTTCAACTCATTTTCGCAATTTTTCAATACTTCTGGAATCTGAGAGCTTTCTTCAAGCTTAGTTCAAGCTTACTTGAAAAAGTTTTGCACCGAACACAGATATTATATTTTTAGTTTTGATTACCAACAAACTATTAAAAAGGAGATAATATTTTATTTTTGATATTGGATACCTACAGCAAACAGGGTAAAGCGACGCAGTCTAGGTCTAGCGAATCGAATGCCATGCGTATGGTTAACGGCATCTTATAATATTTACAGCTAGAGTGGTCACAGTCCAACTTTTTAAAAATTTTCAAAAGAGTTATATAGTAATATTAGTGTATTTTATATCGATGACTGAAATTCAAACCCAATGAAGTACCTAGGTCCAAATTATATCACCCAGTGCTGGTAGGATGTAAACCCGCTTCCAGTGTCATTAAATAATCATCACTGGTTCAACGTTTTGACTGGAAGCCGGGCTTCGGGACAAATGCGACAGTGACGTGACTATTCAATGGTCAATCGGTTTTACGCTCTTCTAAAAAAAAGTATGTTAAAATTCTCGGACCTCTTACTTGTACTTTGACCTCGGCTCGTGGCAAAACATATTTTGTCTGGGCCGGTAGTTTAAATAAGTATTTGTCACTTGTTTTCACAATGAGAAAATAATGTGTGTGCTCCTTGTTTTTAGGCAGAAGATTGTCGTGTCTGTTAATCCCAATGATTGATACTACTTAAAATGTGTTGGGAAACTTCCAAATAAGTTTGAGGTTCGTTGTGATAACAAGTTAATTTATTTACGTTATCATAAAGATCACAATGCATATTAAACTATAGTAGGCTCAGTAGTACTATATGTAGTAGGATTTAAGTATTTCTGAGGCTCCGAGTCGCCAGAATTATGGTGTCTGCTTGTCTACATATGCCTTCGGCTATCATGGGAACCGTTTGTTCAATAGATACGAACGATGATAGATGGTATTGTTCTCATCTAATATCTGTTGAAATATTGAAGGATGTTGAAACTACACGACTAGCTTATACATTACAAAGATGCTCTCACGTATCTGTCTAAAAACTGCCTCACAGGATTGATAAATACATGAATATAGAAGGGTTTTTTCTGTTAATACGATCGCTACGATGCAACAGAGTACGTTTTTGCTTAGGGGATCAATTAATTATCGATAGAGTAATCCAATCTTAAATGTTTCCTGTTTTATACTTATCTTTGATTCTGGTCATTTCAGGATTAAGTCAACGTCTATAAAAAGAGTTATTTTTGGGAAACCTTTTTTCGAGGTCAGGTCCCCTCTCTACCTACCTCGAAGTTTAAATCACACGAAATATTTATAGTCCTTTATTGGACGTACTTCGTAGGTACCAACGTGATATAAATATCCATCCCTGAGACTGACAAGTACGGTTTGGTGTGCTCAATGAATTTTATTTTATTTATTCAAATTGTTTGCGTTTGACAAATAGCTTTTAACCTGTCATTTCGGTTGTTGTTATTATTATACATTATTTTAAACACTTTTGGGTGCAAACAGAAGCTGGATCTAGTTTCTTTATCATGACCCGTTAGTTGATCCCCCAAAATTGATCCCCTAAAATGATATTTACTTACTATAAAATTATAATTTTTTACCAATTTCAAACGTAAAAGATATTCAATTCGACTTCATAAATATACCCTTAATAATAAGTTGGTATGATTATCAAAGGAATTTAAACACAGTGTCTATTTTTTTGTGCTTATGCGATGGTATATATACAGTAAATAGAAAAGCAGATTGTTCCATTATGCATTTGAATGAAAATATGTTTTATTCTTTTGTTATTCGGAGGTACGAGTACATCATCTCTGCACATCTCTATGGGGTCACTTAGTTATATTTTGTGTAATTAGGTATAACGTATTTTCCCTAAAGTGTCTACACAATCTATAAAAGTATGCCGGGGGAACAACGGTACGAACGGGGCAACTGTCATAGAACCGTCATTTCGGTTGATGTTATTGTTATACATTATTGTAAACACATTTGGGTGCAAACAGTAACGGGATCTAGTTTCTTTATTTTTTTTTAACCAACTCTAACTCTTAATCTTACATAACTAACTAACTAACCATCACGCCGTTTCCCCGCAGGGGTAGGCAGAGTGGACGGACCGCCAAACAACTCGGTCTTGGCACACACTCTTTGCCTCATTCACATTCATACATCGTCTCATACATTCTCTTCTATTATTTTGACTTTTGACATGGCCCGACTCAAGTATCTGATTCACTTGATCGTGCCATGTTTTCCTCGGGCGTCCCCGACTTCTTCTACCATTGAAATTCGCGTCGTATATTCTTCTTACACTACTTTCTTCGTTCATTCGCTCTACATGGTCCCTTTCTTAATCTTACTCATTATGCTTACATTCTTTGCTGATATCCACATTTCTCACATGATCATACATTGTTTTACCACACATACGTCTCAGGGATCTCATTTCAACAGCATTCAGTTTACTTTCATCCTTCCTCTGCCAGTTCCATGCTTCACTGCCATACATCAGGGTAGGTACCAGGACTCCATTGTGGACTGCTAGCTTCGCTTCCTTTGACAGTATATTAAATAACATGTATATTAAATAAAATGCTTGCTTTAGTTTTAAATGTAAGCATGTGTTATATTCTACATGATTAAGTGTTATAAGTTGTTTTTTATTACTATAAAGCGGAAACTCATCATCGACATTGTAAATAATACAAACTTATTCAAATACAACAGAATAAGAAGTGATATTTCAGAAAAAAATAAATATCTTCCATTAGGTAATCTGAGAATGTGGTTTGGGTAAAATTTAATTTCGGATAAAGAAGGGAAACATACGAATATCGTAAAGGGAGGTTCACACTCAAGTGCACTTCAGGACGCAAGCGGGTAGGCAGGTTTTTCATGACAAAATTGAACGATGTATTTAAGTCACGCGCAAACCGTGTAGGTAGTAATTGTTGTGGTCTTCCCAGATACTTGGACTTCCTGGCCTCTAGTTAATTTTTTTCATAATATAGCCATTGAACTAATTACCGCAGATGCTGTAGTCTTTCGGTGACTGATGTCTCTGTTTATTTTCTGTTTTTTTTATCTCTCTCACATATTTTTATTGAGATATGGTTATATCGAACGTGTCATAGGAATACGTGTGCATTGAACGAGTGCGCGAAAGCATATGACAACCCTGGAAATTCAAGATTGGAATTTACGCTGTCACAGAGTACCGTGCCGCGAGCACGACAATCTGAGTGCTGCTATTGGCTAGCGGAACAATGTGCATGTGATGCCCCTTCCAAATGATTTGTCTACAACGCAATTATGTCCTTTAACTAACTAATCAATTGAAAACATTAATGAAATTGATAATGAATACGTGCGGCAGCCTCATTGGACTGGAAAACACATCTAAATAACTACCTAATACTTCCACAAGAAAGTCTAGACAGCAATGATCAACGCCAAGAAATTGGCTGTCTATTTACGTCACCCCCACCATGCGACCAGCCGAGCCACTATTGGTCAATTCTGAACAAAGGAAAAATCTGAATCGTGAATATTTACGACAGCGAATTCATGTTCCGAAAAATTTGGAGCTCAATTTCGAGAAATTGGGAATAATTTGGATCAAGAAATAAACATCATCACCTAAAAATGAGTATATGCTACAAAAACAACCCAAAAACTGACGTCTATCAGTGATTGTTGCACTTTAAGAAAAATATTTACTGTTTAAAATTGTACCTTATATCACATATGTATACTTGTACCTTTTCTTGTAAACACAATAAAAATGATGTGAGACTTTGGTATCCTAAGTTGGTAAGATCATGGCAAAAACTATCACACATAATTTTGACACAGCTGACTTCCAATCGTAGCGACCAGGGAAATTACCTAAAACAAGTACCTTAGAAAAATTAAGGAGGTTCTGTCCCCCAAAAGTCCGACCTGAGTTTGCCCTATAAAAATAGAAGTCAAACCGGTAGGAAGTCAGTTCAAAACTATCAGCCAAGAAGAAAGATACCAACTCAAGATACCAATAGTCTCCAAGTTCAAACCTCTTTTAAAGTGTTTTAGTCAGTCTTAGATTCAGTTTACCTATCCCAGTATCCCAGTAACCTAAAAACCCCAGTCTCCCACAGTCTCCAAAGTGAAAAATATTTATTTTAATCCAGTACTAAAATCAGTTTTGCCATTATACCTAGAAGCATTTTTTGTCAAAGTAGTAAATTCATTTAAAAGACCAGTGGCGTTCCAAAATCCACTGGCGTACGAAACTCCATTGGCGTGTCATTGTGGCCAGCTCCCTATTATATTTAGTTTATGTACAAACGTCTAGTACAATGGTAACTAAATACTGCAATGAGATTTATAAGCTTTAATAAAAAACTTTAAGATAAACCTAATAAATAGAATATAAGGTACAACCCATAAAACGCGTCCATAAATTGCCAAGGCCGTTAGTACGAAAACGTACTCATAAAAAATCCTAGCAAATCCTCCGTAAAGTCTCACCTCCCGAAATAGCAGCCATGTTCCCTTGGCAAGCAAATGTTAACAAACTCACAAATTATATCATTTTTCCAACAACCAAGTGTCAATGTGTCCAGGAGTAACAAACGTAGGTTTTTTCAGCAATTAGTTCATTACAATTAGTAGCAGCGGGAATGTCGTCGAAGAAAATCGGATATGAATCTATATTTCATTTTGTATTTAGTTAGATAATGATACTCGTATTATTTTACAATAAAAAAACAGACTTTCAGGTTTTATTTTTCGTTATTTGTTTTTGGGGTGTTATGCCGTGTTGCGCTACCTCCTTCTTTAGCCAACGTTTCGGATATCGTTGCAGTGTCCATCATCAGGGCAGATCCGGTAGATGTGTGGATCTGCCGGATCTGCCCTGATGATGGACACTGCAACGATGTCTGAAACTCTAGCTAAAGAAGGAGGTAGCGCAACACGGCATAACACCCCAAAAACAAATAACGAAAATGCTTTTGGCCGTGAAAATCTTAAAACGTATCAGACTTTCAGGTTTTCAAAAATCGACCCGAAATCTGGTTGAATGAACTTAAATTTTCTAATTTTTTGATGTTGTTTTTAATGTGCCCAGGAGTGACGGTCAAGTTTTTTTATGTATGCTATCAAATCATAATGAAAGAGAAAGGTACCTTTTTGGCCCTGAGCCCTGTTGTACGCCAGTATATCGAAAGCCAAAAAGTATTAGGGATAATATTATTATTGATTCAAAGAACTCTAGAACTCGGATTTGCTTTGAATTTAAGTGTCATTTTCAAATTTGAAACTTGGTGTGTAAAAAATTCAGACAAGCGGTAAAGTAGATACCTGCATATAATTATATTATTAATTATACAATTATATATAATTATATGAAAAGATATATATTTTTATTGTCTTTTTCAAAATTGATTGTGTCTGTGATTTTCCATGGATCTGCGCTAGTCCTAAATAAAACCTTACGATCCCAGAATACTATTAAGTTATCGTATGTTGTTAGTTCTGGACTCCATTTTTAGTAAAATCGATCATGTGCCACCTATACTTCAGCATACAATAAAAAGAACAGCTTTTATGAGGGGTGAACATGGCGTAGAATAATAAGATTTCATTCAGAAAACCATTTTATGAAAATGTCACATCAAATATCGTTTTCACGGAAAATACACAAACAAGGAAACCTTATTGCCAATGTCGAATCGCCGAGTAAACAAAAAAAGGTTTATCCACAAATAACAATAATAGAAGAAGTCTTGAAGATGGATACGGTGTACTTGTATTTCCAGGAATTTCCCTTGACCAAACGTGGAAACACAATGCACAGTCTGACATAGAGAGGTCTCTCCTGATTTAGTCAGTAATATTATTTGCTCACACTACGTGATTGCCATACTGTATGATCCCGTTGAAAATAAGTAGACCAGGGACTAACGAAAAACTATGGATGCTCTGAGAATGAACTGTCGATGTGGACGCCACGTGATCCCCTGTGGTTTTTGTTGAAATGGACCATTTCACTAGGGTTCTTTTCGTCACGATCTTTAAAGAAGATAAAACGTGGATAGATGTAACGAAGTATTCACCAGTGTATATTGTACACAATCGTTTATTTTACTATCAACTCCATCACCCTCTTCTGTGTGTAATGTATACAGTACACCTAATTTGAATAATTCATTGTGCATGTCATGCATGGTCGGGTTGAAATTACGGTAAAAATTCTAAAACAATTACACGGTCAGTAGATTTTTTCATCAATTTCAATTCCTCAAATAGCTAAGTCCTCCATTATGACCCAAGCTACAATTCCGCATAGTGTGACAGATGGTAGTATGATAGTCTTATTATCAGGAAAGAGATGTCTGTCTTTCTTCCAACAACAAAAAAATGTCTTTAGCGTAAGCGAATTAAATAAGACGTTGGGAAAGTCTCAGGAAGACTCAGGAAGAAACTCGATTGCTTAAATCTATAGACAATCGTAACGTTCCGCCACTGTTCCCTAGCATTTGACTGCATCGCTCGACTCTGTGCAGAAACTGGCGGTCCGTTCGATATGTTCTCCTAGCTTAACAGACGGATTGCAATCTTTAGAGCACAGGCGTCGGGGGGAATGCTATCCTTGTTCTACCGTTATTTCAATGGAAGATGCTCCAAGGAACTAGCGTCATTAATCCCTTCAGTACCGGTGCATAGTTGCGAAACACGCCAAACGCGTGCCCAACATATGCGCACGGTTGACATTTGTCACATGAGAACGGGTCGATTCTTCGACATGTTCTTGTGTTCAACATCTCGGCTGTGGAACGATTTGCCAGCCTCTGTGTTTTTTCCTTCCTGCAACATGGGTCTCTTCAAGACCAATGTTCATTCCTTCCTCTCCTCAAAAAGACCCTCCATACAGCATCTCAGATGATTTGGGCCCTGAGGGGAAATTATTTTCCTCAGGGCCTCCTGTGTGGAGTTAATGTAAAAAAAATATAGATAGATAAATGATACCCTACTGTTATTCCAGAGTGCGAACATACATGCAAAATTTTAATAGAAAACCTCAAAAAGATGAGCTCTGGCATCACAAATTAGCACAGTTTTCGGCTTTGACATAATTGGAAATAACAATAATAAAATAGTATTAACGAACAGCATTTACAACTTTTTGGTGTTAAAGTATAATACTGAAATAGAGTTTTTTTGTATTGGACGAGTATTAACACGTATTGGACGCAACATGCGTTTTTCTTGTTTTTCTGAACTCCTCGTATTCAGCACTAAATGTTTATACCCAAGAAGTGTGGGATTACTGTTAGGAAAATAGATGAGATACCTTCAACATAATATATTTTATACATTATTAAATACCTAACTAAAGATGAGCCAAAAATAGTTTACCGAAAATTCTTGAAGGTATTTTCCTTGATACAGTGTTGTATTCCTAAAGATACATGTTATATGTTGTTATTTTATTATTTTAAAAGTTCACATTTCCGATTGCGTTATGTTGTGAGGCGAAGTACTTGGCTTTTGAGATCTACTCACCATAAACTGCGATATGCTCGTATATTTATTTAACCGCCGCATTTTTAACAGGTGCAGTTTACTAAGATTACACCGTTTCAATGTTATTACATACTACAAGAAACCAACTATTAACTTCGGGAAAAACTTTAAAAGACGTATTAAATTTTTTGTTGAAGTAAAACTTCCTTAATCCCGTTAGCGATTTGAAATTCGGATGAAACAGAAGTTCGGCACTAAAATTTATTATTTGACGGTTCAGTTCTTAATTCGCGCCTTGCCGCGAGCCTCCCGTAGCGTAGCGGGTTAGACGCTTGACAAGTCCAGTGGCCAGACAGACAGATATCCAGCGAACGGAGGTTCAAATTCTACGAAATCCAAAAAAAATAATCGTTTTTTATCTTTTTGAAATCAATACCAATCTTCAAACCACAATAAAATAAACAGGCCAAAGAAAATAAAGCGACATCTGTGAATTGCACACTCTGATTTTTTTTTCAACCAAAGTTCAAAATGTACCTTACAAAACGATCATTTGGGATATTTTTAGTATGGAGTGTCAATTACAAAAGTTTCATTTCAATCAACATACCATTATGAATTACTTAATTAACCCAAACTAAGAACCTAATAATATATATTTTGCGCACACATGTAGTTCTTTCTTGTAGCAATTGTAGAAACGAAGTGTAATTTCCGTAATCTGTACCTAAAAGTGGGGTGGTAAAGTAAATAATTAAGAAAACTACTAAATCCATTTCAAGCATACCTTTAAATCTACCTGTCTTATCTGCCAACGGAACATGCTGCAAATATACTACAACACTAATTAATCAAATAAAATATTCGCGCACGTCGGGAATGGAACCTGCGACCTCGGGATTCGTAGCCCACTCAATCACGGAGGCCGTGAAAGACCGTTCTGGTTATATTTGTCTAAGACCTTTCAACATTTAGGATCCCAGACGTACCAGTGAAATTTTTTTTCTGTTCATAAAGAAATTCGACGATCAAAAATCTTTTTGGAAATGATGAATTTCTCCAGAAGTAAAGAAATATCAGGCTGTGGATAATAACATGTCTATATATTAGATATGATCTTGCAACATATCCTAATAAACTGTTTTATTACAGTTCATAAAAACATTTTAAGAATTTTGAAATTAAAATAACTCTGATACACAATGTGTGCCGGGAAGCTCATAGAAAATCCTAATCTAGTTATAAACTGTATGGTACAAAATAAAATAAAAAATTGAAATGCCGGCATATCTTTAAAATTGCTTTTGGTAACCAGTATTATGATATTATTTAATTTTATGAACTATTCATTTCTTAGATCTCGCAGCAATGTTAGCAATGTTTGGTTGTTCATATTGTATAATCTGAGATGTAGTCGCAGATGTATTGACTGCGAATCAAGGGATTGTAAGCAATGATTTTGGGAGTTGAATACCTTTGGATATTTGTAAAAGGACTGCCTTACATCTTTATTGCGATTACGGTATTATGGGAAATCGATTTTATCTAATAAAGCGCATTTAGGGCCGGTTTTATAAACGAAGTACCAAATTTCTTTTTCTTTAACGGACCGCTATCCGTTCGTTAACTTATTTTGCGTACTATAAAGCATAAACAAATGTGCATTACTAGCGGTCATCGTTTACTTTTAGTCCGAAAGTTTTATTAGTTGGGTCACTCGCCGTATAACAATGCACGCCGTTGACTAGGAGATTCCTGTAAAATCACCAACTGCTTGCAGCATTGATCCCAGAGCTTAGAAACGTAGTGTTAATTTGTAGAAGTCCATTTATATTATATTTGACGACCTCCGTAGTCCAGTGGGTAAGACTCTTGACTCACAATCCGGAGGTCGCGGGTTCGAACCCGGCATGCGCAAATAAATTTTATTTGATTAATTTGTGTTTTCACAATTAATTCATTAAAAATAATATATAGTATATTTGCGGCATGTTCCAGAGTGGAAGATACTATCAGTATCGCCCTGGTGTAAAACCACCATTCAGAATTGAAAAGTTGCTTGAAAATGGCTTTAGCCGTGTTTAGTGACCAGATCTGAATAGCCAGCTACTTCCCAATCTTCCTCTTCCCCACCTCCTTCCCCTCCCCACTACCTTCAGCCTCACAACATACCCCAATTGGGGATGCCATAGTCTCACGGGCTCCAGACGGGAGCAGTTGAGATTCTTGTGCGGTATTCACTGTAAAAAAAAATATATATATATATATATTCAAATATTATTATTCAATTTATAAAAACAGTTTATTTATAAAAACAAGTTCTGCTATGTAATTATTATTACTGAAGGCATTATCAAACTAGGCAAAACAGCTGACACGCGAAATAATAATTGCATAGCGGAACTTGTTTATAAACAATTTTTTTTTTTAAATTGAATAATAATATTGTTGAATATCTAAAAGAAATAAAGCGGGGCTGGCGTAAATGACTGATTTCGATATGTTGCCGGCATTATAATACTCAAATATAACATTAGTTATCCTTTTTCTCTCATTATTTTTTATCTTTTCCGCTTCAATCTGTTGTTTTTCTTATCTATTATTTGTTTTGTACATATATATAAATATTTTTTATATACAAATATGATTTTTTCTTATTTTCTGTTAATTATCTATTTTTTGTTTAATATATTTAAAAAAATATTATTTTTTGTTTGCTAAATTGTTGCGTTTATCCGCCTTTTTAACTCGAGCTCTGCTCTTAAAAAGGGTGTAAAGCGTATTTATTAAATGTATTTTAATAGAAAACTTTATTTAATGTATGTAAACATGTAATTGATACTATTTTATTAAATAAAAAAAAAACAAAAAAAAATAATTGATTTCCAATTGTGTTTAAGATTTGAGCTACGGTCCTCTTTGACAAGCAAAATTTCATTTTGAAATCGACGTCTGCAAATAAATGGTCCAGTCTACAAATAAAATAGTTGCCGTTCCAAATAACCGAACGCCGGGAACAACTTCGTACTTACAACTGTCAAAAAACGTCAGCAAATGGATCGTTATCTATTTAACTGACCAAAATCGATCCGTAAAGCTTTAACCTCTACTTAACCATTCGGTATCTTGGTGAATGTTTATAAAACGGGAAAATCGGGCGGCAGACCAAATATTTGTTGAAAATGGTATCAAGCGTGACGAACGAATGGTTGTAAACCCGGCCCTAAGGCATCAACTGAATGAGCGCTTTTATAATTACCATGATGATGTACGATTTCGGTACCGTGACGGCATAAAAAATTACGTACGTTCCTTATGATAATATTACAAAATATGAGCTACACTTAAATGGACTTAGCCAGTTTTGATTTTGTGTGGGGCAAAAAATAAAAATAGAGAAGGTACCGAAAAAGAGTAGGCTTCTACAATATATTAATACTTTAGACTCTATAAATACCAAGAATACAAACGAAGAAGGAAAAACCATACTATGAAGTGCTGTAAATTTTAAAATACGACTCGGTCGACAATCTCAGAGGTCATGCATGGGCTAGCCCGCAAACGCACCCACCTTCCCCAACCGTGCATACGTAGATCTGTTTCCTCCAAAGGAAAAGTAATCATTTTCTTGCATCGCTCTCACCTACAGTACCGTGATGTATTTGTAGACCACTACACCGTGACGATAATTTTGAAAGTATGGTATATATTAATAAGGATAATATTAAAGTGTGAGTGAATTCCAAAAATTCAAAAACGTCAAATTTCAATGCGTTGGTGGTTTTGCTTTTGTTCTGAAACATATAATGCTACAGCTCTTTCTTACGCACTAAATAACAACCGTCGAAAATGAGACAAACGGTGAACGTATGTCTGCACCCCCCAAAGCAAACATACAATCAATACCATACATCTCCCTTACTCGTGTAAAGAAAATGAAACGCTAATCCCAATGCGGTAGCTGAGCCGTAAAATATATTTGTTTCCTCCGACGGAAAAAAATAGTACTTTGGAGGAAACAGTCATTTGTGTTTTGTGTGTTTCATTTTTCGTCTCACCAGTATTTAATGTGTAAGAAAGAGCTGCAGCATTATAGCGATAAGGAACGTATGCTTATTGCTTTTTTTTCCGTCAGGGTTCAGTCCACCGGGCGGTTTCTTAATTTGACTCCAATTAAACACACTGAGAGATCACTATGTTGTGATCATTGCACAAAGTTTTCATTAACATAGTCAATTTTTAGCACTGAGAGATTCTTATAGAAGTTGATGATTGCAAGGGTTTTTTCAATATACTGATTTTTCTTGGAGTTATTGTTCCAAATATCACAATTATGTAGGTAATATTGGCAACACACCTTGTCAGAAGATAGGTACATGGGTTAAAGATTTTAATCCCTGGTTTTCTTTATAAAAATCCGCAATTAAAAAAATAAATGCGAAGCAAAAGGATTGAGTCCTAGTTTATTCAGTAGATTAATGAATAAGTCGGTCACTTTATTAACCCTCGACCCGTCGCGTGGGGTCTTTAAAAGCCCAGGTTTTACAGAAATGCTAATTATGTTCATTTTAAATGTTTCGACTGATTTCTTACTTTAGGTAGCTTCCTAAAAGGGACTATACTTGACGCAAGCGCCGAGAAAATTTAGTTTGCGCATGTGCGATGTGAGATACAGACTTGTGTTTCGGCGTGAGGCTAAAAAAATCAACAAAATACCATGAAAAATCAAGTTTATATGTTTTTTTTATTGTATTTTGTTGATTTTTTTGTTGTAATAACATATATAATTGATAAGTCTATATAACCTCAAATAGTTATGAGTTTGATGGAAATTGGTTAGATTTTTTTTTTAGTTTTCTATTAAAATATATGATTCAAAATTTCAAAAAAATGTTCCTTGTTGATTTTTAAGCTCTTGCATTGAAAATAAATAACTAATTTTTAACATTTCTATTTATTTCAAAGCAATCATTATCACCTGAATGTAATCAGTTAAAATAACATATAAAATGTATGCTACAACATCAATTTAATCATATTTATTTTTGGGGCCCTAAGCGACCCCACGCGACACCTCGCGTTACAAAAAAGGCGCGACAGGCGGAGGGTTAATCATAATTATTTTTTTACTTCTATATCGCTATTTCATCTTTGCAATTATTATAATAAAGCAGCGTAAGTACTTAGTTGTTGTTAATATATGTCTACATATTTAGCCTCCTGACATCACACAATATAAAATTTAACAGCTCCGTAACATTATACGTCGACAGCAAAATAGTCAGAAAGTTTTAAAAAATTACAGCAGATTGTCTACATTGTACAATAAAATTTCCGGTTATTTTTCATTGTTTCAACCATTCAAGCAGACGACAATGACAATCGTGGGAATGAATAAAATTGAAAACAGTATTCCGTTCGAATTCGAATAAAATCCGTTGGGGTTGAATTGGTCACCAGAGAGCCACCCTGCCCAACGCCCGCCCTCCCACAGGGCCACCCTAATCCACCCCTAACCTCGCAGCTGAAGGGTAGTTTGGCCAATTATCATTCGCCACTTCCTTTTCCCAGCGGAACTCTCGGCTCTGTCGGCTGAAGGGTGACTGGAATTCAGGAAAAACGAGCGTCGAGACAGAATGCTCCACTTTCAGGTTTTCTAATGAAGTTGGGAGAGGTATTCACTGACATTTTACAACACTGGAAGAATTGCTGCAGCAAACTTGTTTTTTTTAATGAAATTTTACTTGAATTCAAGTTTCATTATTCTTGATGGGGTTTATGTGGTATATGATTTGTCAATAATGAGATACTGCAGTGCGTGTATACTTTCGCATTTCACAGAAACAAACAAAGGTGAAGTTATTCAACATAGACTCGAGATTTACATGGCTGTTACAATATAACCATCTAGGTCTAAATCACAGTACATATGCAAAGAAAAATTAGAACATCAAATACATATTGAATCGTGAATCATGACATTAAGCGACAACATTTAAAAAATATTTTTTTATGTTATTATGCGTGCAGGACATGCAGGTACTCTTTTTAAGTTTAATTTGTTATTTTTTCTTATGACGGCAGTAGACAATAATATATATTTTAATTAAACAATCGAGACGACCAAAAATCAAATAAATAGTTCGTCTCAAAGTGGATTAACCACAGTTTGAAAATGGTCTTGTAAACCGAAACAGCATAATAAATAAATACATAATAAAATATTTTCAGAACTTGATAATCTTCTTCTTCTTTGTGTGCCGTATCAGGTCCCCCGACGTTGGCGATCACTCTTGAAAATGTCTCTCTGTCTTGCGCTGCCCGGAATAGCTCCTCCACACTTCTAATGCCAGTCCACTCTCGTATATTACGCAGTCAATACATTTGTCTCCTACCAGGCCCTCGGCGACCCTCTATCTTGCCTTTCAATATTAAATGGAGCAAGTGATACTTCTCCCCTCGAAGTATATGACCCAGATATGAAATTTTTCTGATTTTTATTAATGTAAGCAGTTCTCTATCTGCTCTAACCCGCCTGAGAATTTCTATGCTGGTGATCATTGGTCCATGGGACCTTGAGCATTCTCCGGTGAAGCTAAATTTCAAAAACCCTCTAACCTTGATAATAACATTGTTAAATATAATTTTAATTAAATTAAGAAAAAAATAGTAATAATATAAAATTTTGTGTAATTTAGTTTGGTGCCATTTCAATTTAAGTGCATAGAGTTTGGAGTATGTCATTCTAAATGGCATTTGTGAAAAACTATTTACCATATTATGAGACTGTGAACATGTAGAGCTTGAGTACAGCGACGTTGAGAAATATTTCCTAAAAACCCGATTTTTAAAAATTCCGACAATAATTATTATACAATTTTTAAATGGGCGTATCATTTGACGACCTCCGTAGTCCAGTGGGTAAGACTCTTGACTCACAATCCGGAGGTCGCGGGTTCGAACCCGGCATGCGCAAATAAATTTTATATGATTAATTTGTGTTATTTCACAATTCATTGATTTAAAAGAATATATAGTATATTTGCGGCATGTTCCAGAGTGGAAGATAATATCAGTATCGCCCTGGTGTAAGACCACCATTCAGAATTGAAACTTTGCTTGAAAATGGCTTTAGCCATGTTTGGTGACCAAATCTGAATAGCCAGGTACTTCCCAACCTTCCTCTTCCCCACCTCCTTCCCCTCCCCACTACCTTCAGCTTCACAACATACCCCAATTGGGGATGCCATAGTCTCACTGGCTCCAGACGGGAGCAGTTGAGATTCTTGTGCGGTATTCACTATTAAAAAAAACAAATGTAGGTACCTATGTAAATTTTAGTCATAAAATATTAATATTCTGCGAAGTAATTTATTTCAACGTTCCTCCCTCGGCTCATGTTGAATGCTTCTCAGTCTAATTTTCCCACAAACGTCTGACATCCTTGGTGAAAACAAAAAAAATATGCCACTCAACTAAATATAGAAAAGAGACCAACGAAATGTAGCTACTAAAACCGTAATTCGTGGAAACTACTAACGAACAATTGTGTAAGATTTTGAGAAATATCGCAATAAACCCACAGAAAGAATATACGAGCAAGTCACCTAAAATACAAAGAATGTTTAACTAACTGTAAAATAGTTTTTCCGGCTGATTAGACTATGTTTATTTGAAATTCCCCGACATTATACCTAAGTATGTGGAGAAAAACGATAAGTTTTCGCAATAACACTTTGCTTTCGTATTGAAATAACCGTGCTCTATGCTTTAAATTTTTTTCACCTGATTATATTTTAAATGGAAAAGTTTTCGTTGTTTCCTTGTTATTTTATTACTGAGTAAGGCATAATTTGCTAAAACTTTTGTGTAGATTGAGCCATCCTGTCAGGGATCAGACACGTTTTTCGAATTCAATTTTTTGAAATCAATTGTTCGAAATCAATTGTTCGAAATCAATTGTTCGAATTTTAGTTTTTCGAAAGACTAATTTTTTTGATTAGCAATTGGCCGAAAGACATATTTTTCGAATTTGTTAATTAACTTTTAAATTTCACTTGCTTATGACTAACGAGATGCTGTTAGGTTAGGTTAGGTTAGTTTAGGTTAGATTAAGTTAGGTTAGGTTAGTTGATATTGTCCATCCTATAATAAAATACTCTTGTACGTACTGTATACATACTTATATCAATTCGAAAAACTAGTGCTTCGATCAATTGATGTTCGAAAAATATGTTTTAGAAAAATTGAAGTTCGAAAAATTGCAATTCGAACAGTTGAATTCGAAAAATTGATTTCTAAAAATTGCAATTCGGTTAATTTATCTAGACCCATCCAGGCTTAATCTCCCTAACAAGCAATACCTAAAAGAGTCACAAATGAATAGTGTTACATCTATAGAAGTTATCTATAATAAGAGATACATCTAACCAGAGTTTCCTAACTTCAAACTAAAGTCATGCAAATAATATCTATTAGCAACTAACTTAAAATGTAAGTTTATTAATTCATATAGCCTTTTACATATATAGGTGGTTATCACATGTTTTGTAAAACTGCAAAATGTGATGAAATTTTGAAGTTTCGTATGTAAGTTTGTATGTATTTTTTATACAATAACAAAATACTCGTTTACGGTGTCTTCCCCTATCATAAAAATGATTAACCGTCTCATATGTTTAACCGATACTGAAAACGCTGTAGATACAACAGGATATAAATCATATTCCATGCAGTAAATTTTAGACATTATCATTATTTACAGCAAAGTTATCAAAAAATTAAAGACAATATTTTTTCCTCTTATAAAGTAAAGTTTTTTTATGGTAAAAGGCCTTACAACTATTTACGAACGTACCCGTACCCAATAAAAATAATTAGCAAGAACTAAAAAAAATCTTTCATGATAATATAATATTAAATATGTGAGTACATAATAATAATTAGACTAGAGGTGTTAGTTTTCTTTCAGTATTTCTATGCAAATTTTTTTTTTAAGATTGTAGGTTTCTTATGAATAACAAGTTTTTTATTTTTTTTATTTAATTTAATAATGTTTACGCACCAGATTTAAATGTCCGGATTAAATTTTCCCCACAGGAAAAACTAAACCCTTTCACACACTTCCCCAAATGATCATCTAGTCAACCCACGCTATGCAATTGCACTATATAAGTATTATAAATACAAAATAATACAAGAACAACATGTCAACCTACTAGAGACCAAATGGGAATATAATTCACCGACTCCAGATATTTTCATATCAGAGGGTTCGGCTCTGTGGCATTTCTAATTGAACCTATAAATCCTACTGATCCCTCAATATAAACATTTAAAAAATCATTTGTAACTACATGTATTTAAAATTACTGATTTTTGCATTTTTATATACAAATTCTTTGACAAATCTAATATGCTTAAATTTTGAATCAGATTCCTAGGTATTATGCCAGTGGCCGAAATAACAAATGGTAATATTTTTATAGTCCGAGAATCCAAATTCTTTTAATCTCATTTCCTAAATCTGTGTATTTTCTAATTTTTTCAGAAACAGTTTTTTGAATATTACAGGAATTTGGAATAGCTACATCAATGATATAAGTTATTTTTATTAATTTTGTCATGTAAAACTATATCAGGTCTATTATGACTAATTGTTCCGTCTGTTAGTATAGTTTTATCATAATATATTTTATAAAATTCATTTTCTATAAATGAATTTGGTTCATATTCATAATATGGTACTACATTACGGCAATCAATCAAGTTATGTTTAATTACCAAACTTTGGTGAATTATTTTTAAAACCTGATTAAGCCTAAATGTATACTCGGACGGCGCTAATATAGAACATCCCGATATAATATGTTCTATAGTTTCCGGAAAAGCCAAACATTTTCTACATAAATCATCAATTTGATTTATATCTTTGATTATATGCTTCCTATAATTTTTAGTATTAATGACTCTATCTTGAATGGCAAGCATAAATCCTTCTATTTCTGCGCTCAACTCTCCAATACCCAACCATTTATTAAGTTCTGCAATTTTAGTTTTTTTATCATTGTGACATCTTTTCGGGTATATGTAAATTGACCGAATTGCAATTTTTCGAAATCAATTTTTCGAATCCAATTGTTATAGATTGTGTTTATTTCTTTTTAGTGTCGTTCCCGTTTCATCGAGTTTCAAACCACAACGATGCTAAAGAAATTTCACTTCAAAAAACTCCATCGCATTATATTATATATGCAATGTGCATGTATAAGGTTTATTTTTATTTTTTATAATCTCTACATATCATAAATTAAAGTCCTCCGACGCGTCTTTTTTTATATGAATACCTCACAAGAGTCCCAACTGCTTCCGTCTGGAGCCAGTGAGACTATGGCATCCCCAATTGGGGTATGTTGTGTGGCTGAAAGGATGGGAATGAGATAGGAAAGAGGAAGATGGGGAAATACCTGACTATTCAGATCTGGTCACCAAATACGACTAAAGGCATTTTAAGCAACGTTTCAATTCTGAATGGTGGTCTTACTCCAGGGCGATACTGAGAGTGTCTTCCACTCTGGACTGTGCCACGCCTGACTGTCTGTTCGCGATAAACTCAAAAACTACTCAACGAATTTTCATGCGGTTTTCACCAATAGATAGAGTGATTAATGGGGAAGGTTTAGCTATTATATTATAATTTGTCAAGTTTCTGTGTAAATGGTTGAAATATATAATAAAAGGAGAATGTCTGTATTTGGTGGACGAGCAGGCTGGCAAGCGGGCGGTGTAATTTGATTTGTTTGCAAATTAACAAATGGCGGTGTGAGTTAAAAGGTTGAGAAACCAACCAGGAGATGGCGTTGCGTTTAGTTAGCCACAGCGACGCGTTGCCGGGTCAGCTAGTAATTTTATATTATTGTATCTTGGGATACAAATAATTTTAAGTACTTACTTATAGATTTAGTCTTTTTAGTGAAATTCCACCATAAGTGCAGTTTAACCTATAAATACTTCATGGATCAAGGTTTTTTAGAAAATGCTTCGTTAAATGCATTTTCTACGTAAAAATATTTCTTTGTAAATACATTTTCTACGTTGGTCCTGGGTTAGATTTTCGTGTAGATACTATAATTAAAAACACGCTCTCTCATATGTTTCCACAATTTAAGAAATCTATCTAACATCTACGTACCTAATTAACAAAATATTAGGTCCTTACATATGAAATTGGCGTTTTGTATGGGAGGAACATAAAGTCGATTTTTTTTAAT
Organism: Limnephilus marmoratus; assembly: GCA_917880885.1. Taxonomy (NCBI): domain Eukaryota; kingdom Metazoa; phylum Arthropoda; class Insecta; order Trichoptera; family Limnephilidae; genus Limnephilus; species Limnephilus marmoratus. Next base: position 40,819,336 of record OU862922.1, on the reverse strand, counting down.
ATAATATTTTTATTAATCAAAGTATGTACCATTGCTATCTATGCACTTTTGCCATCTCATAGGTTGTTCATCGATCCCGTTACTAAAAAAACCATTCGGACGGGAATCAATAAAATCTTTGAAGGTGGTTTGGACTGCCCCATCGGAGTTGATTTTTTTCCCTTGCAAGAAGTTATCCAAATTTCGAAAAAAATGGTAATCTGTTGGGGCAAGGTCCGGCGAGTACGGTGGATGTCTTAGACGTTCCAATTGAAGCTCCTCTAATTTGATAGCCGTCTGTTGTGCAGTGTGTGGTCTAGCGTTCTAACGCGCGTTTGTTGGTTTACTTCACTCAATTCGTGAGGTACCCACCTTTCAAGCTTTTTCACCTTCCCAATTTGCTTCAAGTGGATTAAAACACACTGCAGACTGCAGCTAACTCGGACGTGGTTTGCGATGGATCCGCTTCTACAATAGCTTTCAATTCTTCATTATCAACTTTTGTGTCCGGCCGTTCACGGGGCTTGTTCTGCAGGTCGAAATTTCCAGAACGAAAACGCACTGTGTTTTCTTTTGCGGCACCGTCGCCATACACATCATTAATCCTTCGAGCCGTTTCTGCAGCACTGGTGCCACGGTGGAACTCGTACTCGTAAATAACGCGATATTTCAAGTTTTCCATTTTGTAAACTTAGTGACGCAAAGAAAAAAAACATTTAAGTAAAAACCAAATGAATTATGATTTTCGAAATACAAATACATGAGTTAATAGCTGTATAAATTTGAATTTGGTATTCCTAACCAAAGAGAAGATATTTGAGATCAAAGTTGTCAGTACGGCAAAACGCCAATTTCATATGTAAGGACCTAATATCTAATAATTCACTTTAAAACACTCAACATTAGATAGAGTTGGAAAAAAACAGATAGAAATTAAAAATGTTCTAGAAGCAATATATATTAAACGTTAATATCGACCGTCTGAGAGAAGATTCATGAGTCTTGTTGCTTGTACCATAAAAAAATCTAACATCACGTGTCACATCAAACAGATACAAGATAAAATATAACTTTATATAACTTTTAGAATAAATTGAAGCTATTGAGACTCGATGAATATCAATCCACTATTTCCTGAAGCGTGCAACACCTGTATTGAAAATAAATTCCAGCTCTGCGAAATATTTTATTTTGTCGTCTGGTCGATGCATTCGTTCGATGGTGGAATGTGGAACGGAGTGGAAAATATTTTTAGTGTGAAATAAGCGTTTGTTTTTTCGATCATAACCTAATGTACTAGCAGTGTTAAAAATGGAATCCAATTTTTTTAAATCATTTTTGTTGTTTCTATCATAAAAAAAAGCTGTAGAAAGTAGAGAAGGGTATAATTTTTTAATAACACCTCTGCCACTGGTTGCCCCTAGTAGTTCGCTACGTTTGGTAATTTAGTAGGGGTGCCCGGGTTAATGGGGTGAGGTTTGTTGGGATGGGTCTGTCCATTAACTGCGTGGCTAGTTGAGAGAGACCTTTTGATCTCTCGGAACATCTCCTTACACCGCAGTGGGAGGTACATATCTCCGTTACTCCTGAAATAATTGTCCCCAGATTCCACCCCCCCCCCCCAACTCATAACTTTTTCCTTTTCAGAACTTCCCCTTCTTCCTTTCCAAAAAAGCCTCCATACATGGCATTTACAAAGATAACAAAGGCTCAGATGGGAATTATTTTTTTAGGGCTTCTAATGTGGAAACAAAAATTAGAAAAAAAAATGTGTTAGTGTGTTTGAAATACAAAATTCAATACCAATGTTAAAAACAGTGCAGACCAGACAACTCAGAATCGTGCATCTTCAACATCTCCTTTGAAAAGAAATTAAAAGCGATGAAAAAAATAATGTTAAATAGTTTACGTTGGGTTAATTTATGGGCTATTTTTCTTTTTTTTCAAAAGTTTTAATAACTAACCTTACGTTTTTTTTAACTAAAATTACTGGTAATGAAAAAAAACACACACACAGTTAATCAGACAAATACATTATAAATTAATGTTATCGTCACATTACTTTTTTGTCGTTTCATAAAAAAATAATTAATACAAAATTCCCAAAGTTAAATTTTTTTTTCAAAGGCGGTCGAAAATTTTGGTTGCATAAGGGTGAACATTTTTATAATTTTGTCGTTAACTTTTAGGTTTGAATGTAAAGCGTGTTGTTTTTTCGTTTTTTCTTTTGGGTTTGGATGTAAAGCGTCTTGTAGTTTATATTTCTAACCATGATAGCAAGGGAAACGACGATTTCCATGAGATCTACATGAAAAGCGAACAAATTAGCCTGAGGGTTAAATAAAGACGAAGAAAACAACAGTCGTAAGCTTAATTCGCATATTCACTATTAACTATCATGCTGTATCGTTCACACTCCGCTATCTCATTCTAGGCTTTTTGAAAAATTATCGATATATCGATGTATCCAAATTTTTAATTCAATACATCGATATTTTAGCTGATATATTTTGATCCGATATATCAATAGAAAATATCCAATATCGAAAATTGTATCAAAAACGATATTATTATTTATTTATGAAACTAAAGTCACTAGAATCCAAAACAGAATAGGAACGAAGGGAAAAAAGTAATTGTAATGGGTCATGACATCTGACAGTTGAAATTTTAACAATTAATAGCTAACAAATCTATTGTCTTTGCATTAGTATTTGTGATCACTTATACTATCTCATATGTGTAGGTACATACATAGAAATGTATGCTATTTTTCGCCATTTTTTTCTAAGCCACTCCTGTGTGTTGGTTCCCAATTATCTATGATTATTGACTATGCCTTGTTCCAAACACGAAGTCCTTTTTGACAGAATAATAGTCCAATAGAATGTTTCTGAGACGCATTCAAAGTTTACATATAAGTTAGAAGACAGCTTTTTAGTTTATAATATTTTTGTAATTATTACCTAATAAAAATGAATATCTAGTGATAAAAATACCTTAATTTTTATTGAGATTTTTGTACATATGCACATCATGTATAAAAAATACTAATGATAATATTGAGCTGAACACACCATTATTTTTTAAACGCAAATTTTAAATAGCAAAGATATTTTTTCCTCGATATATCGTGGTCGATATTGATATTTTAATGAATATCGATATATCGATTTTTTTTTTACTTTCGACATCCTTATCTCATTCATAGATTTACACATACGTTCCCTTACACGTACATATCTAAACTTCATTAAGCCTATCAAGGTATTTGGCCCAAGTTAATGTATTTTATTACTAATTATTATCAGTTAAACTGTATTAGATATCAGGCCGAGTAATCCACGGGTTAGTTAAAATTAATTGAATGGATTGAATAGATTCAACTAATAGGTGTATAATAACATGCAAAATTAAAAGTTTAGTAGTCATACTCCTTCTTCAATAAAACAATTTACTTTTGTTCATAGACAATATTTGTTCCTTTTAATTTACACGCACTCTTAAATAACATTCAAAAATCAATCCGTAAAACACAAAGTATTTTTACTATACATAATATATCTATTAAGAGGAACGACAGTCTACCAACCGGGAGCCTGCCTGCCTAAATCGCGAGTTTGTAAGGCCGAAATTTATTTCGAATTTCAGAAACATGCATACATGTTCGAGTGCATGTGCGTCATTGCCACCAAAAGTTGATATAAAATAATATATTGTCATCAACAGTGAGTCTATCTGCCGAGTTCTAGCGTGATCGGATATCGGGAAGTGTTTTTTTTCCGCTTGCAAGATTCCGCACCATTCATTCAATCAAGAATTCAAATAACGTATGTCAAATGGTTAAAACAAAGTTTTTTTGGCTATAATTCAAAAATTTTAAATTTTCTACCTAGTTGTGCCATTTCTTGGACTGGCTAGTAGCCAATTTGAAAGATTTTTTTTGGTTTTTTGATCTGAATTAGGATCGAACGTTCCTCCCCGGGGACTGGAATAAACACCGCTAACAGCGGAGTCGAATCCCAATTGAATGGGACCGATATTTATTTCAGGTACGTTTACAGCTATAATGTCATCCAATTTCAAATAAATGCGTAATTATCCGCGTGTGTACGCCTGATTGCCACCAAAAATAGTTGGTTGATAAGAATGCATTGTCATCGACGAAGAGTCTATCTGCCGAGTTTGAGCTCGATCGGATATCGGAAAGGGGATTAATTTCCGCTTCCAAGATTCCAACTTCATTCATTCATTCAAGAAAACAAAATCGAAATTCAAATAAATGTAGGTATTTAAAAGTAGATGTATTTAAATTTAAAAGGATATACCATTCAGATAGACTTTTGAAAATACTTTGATTGTTTGTGCATATTTTATATTGTTTAGAATAGATAATTACAAATTACATGGCTACTGTGTGGCTAACAAAATTATAAATTTATGAAAGGCGGAACATCATTTCAAATTAAATGCAATCAAAACATTTAATTAAGTTGCGTGCTAAAACAGAAGGTACTTAATTATGTATTTTAATTATAAGTGTCTGTCAATTTTATCATTAGACCAAAATTATAATCCATATTACATAACCTGTCTACTTGAATGACTAAAAAAATGCTTTCTTTGTAAAACTCTTCCAAAGTATTTTTTAAATCTGCACTAAGGCAGATTGGAAGATATCGCATTTGTGAAGAAGGACCATTCAGAATCGAAAAATGTTGCTTGAAAAGGTTTTAGCCGTGTTTGGTGACCAGATCTGTATAGTCAAGGGCCTGTCAACCTTCTCTTTTCCATCTCTTTTCCATCTCCACTCAAAACACATCATCCCAATTAGGGATGACATAGTCCCACTAGCTGCCTCCGACGGTCTTCGTGGTCGAGGGGTAAAGCTCTCGACTCGCAATCGGTGTGAGCAAAATGTAAAAATATTTGCGGCACGTTCCAGAATGGAAGATCCTCTCAGTATCGCCTTGGTGTAAGACCACCGTTCAGAATTGAAACGTTGCTTGAAATGGCTTTAGCCGTGTTTTGTGACCAGGTCTGAATAGCCAGGTATTTTCCCACCCTCCTCTTCCTCATCTCCTTCCCCTCCCCAAGACCTTCAGCCTCACAATATACCCTAATTGAGAACGCCACAGGCTAATTGGTTTCAGATGGGAGCAGTTGGGACTCTAAAAAAAGCTCCCAACAGTCGACAGCAGTTTGGACCTTTGTGCGGAATTCACGTAAATTTAAAGAAAGATGGAGGTATATTTTCTGAATACTGATAATCCTGTCAGTAATTTCTTCAAATTTATTTCTTCACTCGATCATGTCTTGAATAAAACTAGATTATTTAAGTAAAAGAAACACGGGAAAGAATTTTGTTAAGAGGAGATAGTCCAACGGTTTAACTACGTTTTGCAGTTTAACCAAAAGAAAAGCCCTGAAAAGGAGCGCTGTAATTCATTCCCTTTATAGGCAAGATGACATTATTCTTACGGTAAACTTTATCTTTTTGTCCCTAAACTTCCGCGGGTAGATTTGAATTTCACCACCGGCTAAGGGAGGTTTCTCCAAAGCCTTTCTGTTCGCTTTCAAATAAGATGAATGAAGGTGTCTAAGGATATATATGTACATGACACCCCCAGGGATGGAATCACCTTAGAAATTGACCCGGCAAAAGCGAGCCTTATTTTGTTTGGCTGAACAAACGCAGTATTGAAATGTTTTATGTTGTGATTTCTGCAGCTTTTGTTTATTACCTCGTTCTTTTCAAATAACCAGTCAAAAAAAGGACAAAAAATGTTTTTTTTTTGTGAAGGCCGTTAAATTTATACTCGTATATATGTGGGTGTGGTGGCTATGTTAGTAAGATGGTTATGTTAGTAAGGTTTGATTAGTTTAGGGGCCATTATTTATTATGTAAGACGATTTAGAGAGGGGGAGGGGGGTGGACCATGTCTTATTTTTTCTTACAAGGGGGTGGGAGGGAGCCTCGATAGTTCTTTCTTAAGATCACAAAAATGCGCCAAGTTAAAATTATACTTTGAAAAAGCGCGGGCAACCCCTGGATGGCCCCTTACTGGGTGAATAAAGAAAAAGAGTCCCAACCAGGGATTTGACTTTTACATATATAATCAGTTCTTTTTCTTCGCATCAAAAATCGGTTTATAAATAATCGATTTTTCTTGAAAATTTGTTATAATAGTCGATTTTGAAATTAAAATAAACGTGTAAAATATCTTTAATCACAATTTTTTTATATTTTTGAATGTAGCTATTACTTTGTGGTTATCCATTATAGAAAAATGAAATAATTTAACTTTGTATAAACCACTTATTTGATGCGCAAATCCGAAAATAGTAAAAAAAAAAAATAGTAAAATAGTATAAGCTTTCCCTGACGAAGGAACGTTTGTTCCGAAACCGGTCGGATTTGCGCATCAAATAAGTGGTTTATACAAAGTTAAATTATTTCATTTTTCTACAATTTTTTTAATTAAAAAATATTCAACAGAAATTATAAGTTTTAAAATAATCGACCGAAATTAAAAAGTTTTTTTAAAAATTATCAACACAAATTACAAATTGTTCGTTGACTCTGTTGACTTCATCTAGTGACAAGTTTGATTAGAAACTTCAACTAAACTGCTTTCAAAGCACAAAAGAAACGTCATCGTAGACGCACAGATAGCGTTAATGTCATGTTTTGTTTATAAACATCATAGAGGTTCGCACTCCGGATTCCGGACTAATGACTAAGTGTAGCAGGGCTGCGAATTAAAAAATCAGCAGCGTAAAAAAATCGATTAAGTACTAATTAATCGTTTTTTTTTAGAAAATTTCGATTTTCGTTGGATAAAAATCGGTTTTTTTCATAATCGATTATTTTTTCACATCCCTAGTCCCAACCGCCTGGAGCCAGTGAGACAATGGCATCCCCATCTGCTGTAAGTTGTGAGGCTGAAGAACATTGTAAGTGGAAAGGAAAAGGCTATTAAGATCTGGTCACCAAAAACGACTGAAGCCATTTAAAGCAATTACAATTCTGAATTGTGGTTGATGGTCTTTCACCAGGACGAAATATATTAGGTAGCTTTAAATTATTTTAATGAAATAATTATTGCGCAAAAACTCAAATGCTTGCACACGCCGGGATTTGATCCCGCGACCTCAGGATTCGTAGTCGAGAATCGACCACTGAGATTGCCACCAGGCGTAACTCTCTAATCCCGAGTTATAACTTATAACCTTCGACCAAGCAAAGACTTGTATCAAAGGAATTGTAAGAAATTAGTCAAAGATAATATTGTTAATCCTGAATCTTTTTATTTTTCTACGTCTTACTCTCTTTCATATTTTCGTTTAGATTATTGATATTTTCTTCCTTTTCAATGAAAGACTTGTGAATTTATTTAGGTTTTCATTTATTTATTCAGTGATTTATTTATTCATTTCTTCATTTTCTCCACAACACGGTGATACACCAATATACCTACCATGGAGAAAATTTAAATATTTTTTTACTGCCATTTACTAATAGTCCAGTAACTTTGTCGCCTGAATGTATGGGGTAGTATGCGTTAAATCCGGTAGTTCTGATTTTTTGCAGACTTGATTATGATGTTGGCCTAATGAATAATCCAAGTTTTCGACCTTGAGCGCCGAACGCAACTTTGTCAAAAATCGAAAAAATCGTTATTTTTTCAAATTTTGCCGATTATAACCCTAAAGGACTAGTTTTTGAAAAAACTTTTTACGACGTTTTTAAAGTAGACTAAATTTGTTATAATATGATACTAGAACTGTCTCTGTAAACCCAATAGTTTCCGAGATTAATCCTTTCAAAGTTTGTGACCTCGAGCGCAAGCCGCGAAATAATCGTTTTTTTTTTTCAAATTTCGGCGATTATAACCCTAAAGGACTAGTTTTTGAAAAAACTTTTTTAAAACGTTTATAAAGTAGACTAAATTTGCAACAATATGATACTAGAACTGTCTCTGTAGACCCAATAATTATTCGAGATTAAGCCTTTCAAAATTTATCATTTTTTTCGATCTTCGCAATTTTTTGTAATATTTTAGACGTCACTCGAATAACTCCAGCGGGATGAGGTTTCAATTACGTCCGACGTGTGAATCACGAATGTGACCCACCTGTAACACGTTTATGACTGGTACGCGGTATGACTGACAGTGTACTCTCTCGATGGACATTAGGCATGGTGTATCTACATAATATCTGCCATGAAGTGGAAACACTGCTAGGCTACCACTGCAACAACTGGACAACATGTTGACATGAGACCATCTCGTGGCACCAGAGATGAATCAGATACTGAAAAACTCTGTAGATGGTTTGCAAAGCACCCTCCATTCCTTACAACAGATTTCATTATGTCCATCATCAGTGGCCTGGTTGGAGAACCTAGTGTCAACAGCCACATGACTCTAGAGATTGGGAGAGAATCGATGCTAAATATGGTTGGCCAGAACTTCCAGGAAGTGAAATTCAAACGTAAAAACAATGTGGTGTCCCTTTTTTCAGCTGTACAAACTATTATTGTTGGCAATAAACAGGTTACTGTTGATCCTCTAACACTGTTTCACAGGTTGTGTGTCTTAAAACAATCGGATGAAGAATTGCGAGAGTTCTTCACTTACGAACTGTCACCAATCTCAATGTCATTGTTCTCTGAAGAAGGGATGAGAAAGGGCACAAAATCCACCTTGTATTCAGTATTTGAACCTATAACCTTAAATGAGAAGCAAGGGTTAACGAAGTTTGTAGTAGTGGATGGATGGCATCTACTTCACAAGGTTGTGTGGCCTCGAAGCTCATCATTTGGTGCGATAGCTGACAGATACGTACAGTACATTACTGCTCACTATGGCTCAAATGTGGCAGTAGTTTTCGATGGTTACCCCGTAGATGCTGTACAGACAAACACAAAGAGTTCTGAGCGTCTTCAAAGAGCCGAGTTACACTCATCGCGAGAGATAATCGTTGATGAGAAAACCGTGGCACAGGTTCCTCAACAGAAATTCTTGTCAAATGACAAAAACAAGATTCGTTTCATAAAACTACTGACAACAAAAATGGGAAATCACAACATTCAAGTACTCCAAGCAGAGGAAGATGCTGATAGGCTCATCATCACTACAGCTGTAACTGCTGCCTCTACCTATGATGTAGTGGTAGTCGTTGGTAAGGACATTGACTTGCTGATCATCCTTACTGCGATCTCAAACCAACGTGTAATTTTTTACAATAAATGTGGAAGAGGCAAAGCATCAGATGTCATGTATTCCAGCATCGCTTCTTCAAAATCCCTTGCCTTCATCCATGCCTTTAGTGGTTGTGACTCGACATTCTGCTTCTTTAGCTTAGGGAAGATACAAATGATGTCCATAGTCGAAAAAAATCCGGACGTTGAAAAGCAAGCTGCGATTTTTCTCGACACCAACTCTACACCTGACGATATAGCAGCAGCAGGAGAACGAGTCATAATTGCTCTATACGGAGGCAACCCCAACACCCATAACCTTGACGAACTGCGGTACCAACTATTCGCCAGGGCTGCGACGAAAACCAGCTTCAATCTAGCCAGATTACCTCCTACACGAGACTCTGCTCTCTCCTGGGGGTGGATATCCATGCCACAAGGCCTCAATCCCAAAATGATGACCAGAGATGCAGCCCCACAATACCTCTTGCGGATGATTTCTTGCGGCTGCATGAAGGGTTGTCAGAACGCGTCAAAAAATAAAATGCTCATCAGTCTGCAGGCACTGTAGCGGGGCCTCTTGTGACAATATACCTGATGTTGAAGTAATAGATATTCCAGAAGGCGACGATCTGTCCGATGTCGAAATGGAGGATGACTTGTGGGCACAAGACGTCGACGATTCATCACCATCTCCTGATGGGGATATGAAATCCCAATACATCGATCCAGATACGGACGAACCTCAACCGGGACCTTCCAAGAGGGCTAAATTAATTTAATTTTTTGATTTTGAATATTACTCAGTTTCCTAACAAATAAACATATTAACTTTTGTTGTACTTATCTTTGTTAAATAAATAAAAAATAAAAGAAAAAGAAAATACTTTGTTTTTTAACTTTTTTACTTCATTATTTCGTAACTTAGCTTAAACATCATCATCGCATCATAAAAGTATAGGGCTTCGATAGTATAATCAGGGTCAAAATTCATTCAGAACGACAGAATTGCAAAAAATTGCGAATTCGAAAAAAATGATAAACTTTGAAAGGCTTAATCTTGGAAAATTATTGGGTCTACAGAGACAGTTCTAGTATTATATTGTAGCAAATTTAGTCTACTTTATAAACGTCTTAGAAAAGTTTTTTTCAAAAACTAGTCCTTTAGGATTATAATCGCCGAAATTTAAAAAAAAACGATTTTTTCGCGGTTTGCGCTCGAGGTCACAAACTTTGAAAGGCTTAATCTCGGAAACTATTGGGTTTACAGAGACAATTCTAGTATCATATTATAACAAATTTAGTCTACTTTAAAAACGTCGTAAAAAAGTTTTTTCAAAAACTAGTCCTTTAGGGTTATAATCGCCAAAATTTGAAAAAATAACGATATTTTTGCGGTTTTTTCGATTTTTGACAAAGTTGCGTTCGGCGCTCGAGGTCGAAAACTTGGATTATTCATTAGGCCAACATCATAATTAAGTCTGCAAAAAATCAGAACTACCGGATTTAACGCATACTGTGATGTATAAAGTTACTGGACTATAACTCCATTTATAGAATTAAACGTAATCTATGCCAGCACTGCTGAATCCTGATTGAATGAAATATGCTTGCGTAATGTAGTTCAAAGTGAATTGTCTCATAGGATTGTTAAGTTATTTCATATTGCATTTCGCATTTTTTAATAATATTTTGTTCACATTAAATTTATTGTTTTTACATTACTTCATATATTAAAACTGTTTGTGTAATTTTAGATAGATCAATGAGTTAATCATGTTCTTTCAATCTATGCTAAAGCCCTGCTGGGCTTAAAATTAAATAAAACAAACGGTATAAATTCAAGAACTTCTAATACTTCTCATCAGAGAGAAGAAAACGTGGCGGTTTGTATATGGAAATAGTTACCTACTTTGTTGTAAAATCGGTTTTGGTTTTCTAACAGAAAATTTGTGGAAAAAGTACACCATGCGATTGAGTGTAGCGGAAATTCTGTATTATGTACGTTGTGTATACAGGAAACAATGTTAATACGTGTAAAGGTTTAACTGAGAGAAACGGAAGGATTAAATGCAAGCGCAGGAGATCACAAGAAACGAAATGCACAGCAGAAATAAGAAGCAAAACAAATGCTCTTGGATGATTAAACTTAAGGGAAAGAAAAATGCTGATAAAATTTATTGTTATATGGTGTTTTCCACGCTTCCTGAAATAATAATTTGTGATTTGGTTTCGTATAATTAAAATACTTGATAACAAGAATGGTAAATTTTATACGTTTCAGTAGCCCGAACTCGTGAAAAATCATGGAATAAGTGTAGGATTTGTGAAGCTGAAAGTATTTGTGAAAAAAATATTTGCCTCAGAAAAAGCTTTCCAAAGAAGAAAAAATTAACCTGACGAATGTTATTAAATTTGTGAAATGACGACATCTATCCACGTTGTATTTAAACTAATTGTAATAACTGTATTAGAAGGTAGTGTGTAGTTATTTTTATTTTTTACTAGCTGAACCGGCAAACGTTGTTTTGCCATGTAAATTATTTCTGGTGAATATATTGGTTGCTAAATAAAAAAAATGACGAATGTATTGTAAGTGTGTGGGTATGGGATCTACGACAGAAAGAGGAATGGATCGCTGTAGGCGATGACCGCCGATAAAAAACAAAAAAAAACACTAACTATCCATTTTTTTTCAATTCAATGTATTGAAGTAACGAACATATCCATTGTTTGTTCTCTTTAAAGTTAAATGTAAAATGAAAATAGTTATATATTTTCTATTCTAAATTAGGAAAATAAAATAAAGAAAATCAATATTAATTTCGAAGAGCAATTAATGAGGCGGACGTAGCGCCATCTTTCATTCAACAACATAAATTATTTTGTTTTGTTTGAAATAAAAAATACTAAAATCGCGATTAAAAATGGGAGGGTGGGGCAGGAGCGTGAAAATTTGGGGTTATATGTATTTTTTGATTCCAAAATAAATATAAAAAAAAAAACTTTTTTTTTTCTCGATAAGGACATCTTAATCACCTAGCAGTATGAAATATACTTTACGACCTATTCTCATAGCTACCAAATATACACAAAAAAATCATAAAGTAAGCTAACCTCGCAAATAAATTGGAAATATCATTAAATTTGCACAGATTTTCCAGTAAGTACTGTATTTCTAGATCAATGATAAGATTCATGTCGAGCATACATCGCAATCAGCAGTTTCCATCACGACGCGCCTCACTTGAAAATATTAATTTGGCTCCTTAAATAATTCAAGGTACATATTTCTTCAACCAATGTTTTCAATGTTTTGATAATGCATAGTTTTATGCTTTATTATTTACGTTCCACGAAATAATAAGTATGCTAAACTGAGAAAAAGGATTTTCAAACTGTTTAAAAAAAAACGACTTATATATTTATGTATTTATTTACGCAGATGACACAGCATATATTATACATGACACAGACAGTTGATACTCAAAAAGTGTATGATATGATTTATTCATACGTGTAAACTATTCAAATTGCTTTCGAAATGAAAATCCCAAACTTATGGCATCCATCTAAGTATCTAGAAGAAAATAAAACGGTGATTTGAATGAAAATTGTCGTGGGGCTTACGAAAAAAAATTTTAAGTTTTATTTTTAAAAATTAAATTAACTTTTTAAAGCTGTACTTTCTTTCGAACGAGTTTCGGCCGCAATCTCATCTTTTTTTCTACCTAATCTTTTTTGTAATAATATCAAACAACGCTTTAGTTTGAATATTTTTTAATATTATTTTAATAACATAAGTATATGCCAATGTTTTATTCCTTTGTTTAAACACTGTATTGTCAAACAAAAGATATTAAACAGGCGTTTGATAAATAATTCTTGCAGGATTTCTCGAAAGCGCTGAGATGTCACTGGGAAGATACCAAAATCCCACAGAATAATATATATTATTTCCACAAATACATATATTTGCGGCTTAAATACAATCTTCCGTATCCGGATACAAAGCCAAATCTGACAAGATAAATTATTTTGTCTAAGAAGAATAAGGAAGAAAACAAAGATGTTTTTTTTTTCAATTACGCGGCAGTAGAGGCTGAAATTTAAGTGATGTGCACGTACAAATTGAATTATGTCGCTTTTTTGAGATTCAAGATTAATACTGGCTTTGAGGGGGGAGCCTGGTTCAACAATCCAAAAATCGACTTATTTTGTTGTGCGAAATATATTCCCAAAGTTATAGCATCAAATACGACCTTAAAATATAGTTATGAGCGGTGCTCGCCATGCAAGTATTACGGAGAATGGAGGTGTCGGGTTACAATGGAAAACTTTAAACGCGTTTTTTTTTTAACTACATTTTTCAAGTTGGCTGGAATTGTAGCTCATCGAATTTTCACCCGATTCACATGCTTAAATTAAAGAAAATTCATTTTAAATGAAAAATTATTATTACAGGACAAAGTTATTGCAAAATTAATAATTAGTAATTTTACATACATAAATGACATCTGTCAGCTAAAACTACATGGTGAAATCTTTTTATACGCAGATGACACGGCAATTTTTTACTTCGGCAAACACTAAGAAAGTCTATTACAACAATCTCAAGCGGATCTTAATGTACTAAACGATTGGCTAATAAAAAATATATTAACAATAAATATTAATAAAACCGGTTACATGATCTTAAGCTCACCTAAAAGAATAATACCATCGCATAAACCATTACAAATAGAAGAAAGAGACCTACATATTCTAGATAGCTAAAAATACCTGGGCTTATATATTGATAAACATTTAACATTTAAACAACACGTAGAAAAACTAAAAACAAAAATCATCCCATTAATTGGTGTAATTTCGTTCTGTTTGAAATACGAAAGACGGTTAAATTTGTTCATCATACAAAAATACTAAAATCGCGATTAAAAATGGGAGGGCTGAGGTGGGAGGGTTAAATTTGAGGTTATAGGTATTTTTTGATGCCAAATAATAAAAAAATCAGTTTTTTTTCTGGTTAGGGACACCCTAATCACCTATCGGTACGAAATATACTTTAAAACCTATTCTCCAACCTACCAAAAAAAATCATTAAAAAAAATCCAACCTAATAAAAAAATCATAAAAATCGGTCAAGCCGTTTCGGAGGAGTGCGACCACAAACACCGTTCCACGAGATTTTTATATATAAGATTTCAAATTACAAAATTTTAAAGCGTATTTTATCTTCTTTCAAAATCGCTTTTTAGTTTTTGGATAGGAGCACAAATATTCCAATTATTTTGATTTTATTACAAAGCAGAAATCTTTTGCCCTTCTAAAAAAATAAGGAGTTATTTAATATTAAACAACATCCCAGCTCAAAACATTTACATCTAATATGCGGCTAGTAGCAGAGTAAGAATTCCCTACGCGTCACACAGTCTCCTACAGAGAAAATGATAATAAAATAGTGACGAATAATCCTTCTTGGCAACCAAGAATATAATACGACGCAATTACTACTATCCCAGCCCTGCAGGCCTCGTCATAATTAAACTATTTTAACTAACACCTACTCGTACTACAAGATATGGCGCTGTTATATTATATGGTTCCAAGACTTTTCATCCCGCGACAAAAAATCCCAGACAAAATATCCCCTACAAAATATCATAGGAACAAAACATCCCCCAACCAAATATCTACTAAAACCAAACCTGACCTTACCTAACATAACCTAACCTAACCTAACCTGGGAAAAATGGGGCAAAAATAATACAGACATCGTACAAAGACAGTAAATTGTCGTTCAAAAATAGTATATATTCGCTTATATAGAAGCCAGAGTAAAGTTAGCCTCCCAAAAACTGGGCGTACTATACAGGGCCTGCAGATACTTCAATAGTACACAACTGCTAACCCTGTAAAAATTACAAGTGCGCCCCACGGTTGAATTTGGCAGCCATCTCTGGTCTGGAACTTCAAAATACCTGAAAAATACCCTCGACTCTGTGCAGAAACGGGCGGTTCGCTTGATAGATTCTCCCATCTTAATAGACGGATTTCAATCTTTAGAGCTCAGTTGTGGGAATGCTATTCTTGTTCTACCGGTATTACATTGAAAGGTGCTTCGAGGAACTAGCGTCATTGATCCCTTCGGCACCGGTGCATAGTCGGGAAACACACCAAACGCGCGCCCAACATATGTACACGGTTGACATTTGTCAAATGAGAACGGGTCGCTTCTTCGACTCGTTCTTGTGTTGAACAGCTCGGCTGTGGAACGATTTGCCGGCTTCTGTATTTCCTCCTTTCTACAACATGGGCCTCTTCAAGACCAATGCTCATTACTTCCTCTCCTCAAAAAGACCCTCCACACAGCATCTCAGATGACATAGGCCCTGAGGGAAATTATTTTCTTTTGTGGAGTTAATTAAAAAAAAAGAAGTTAAATAGGACGAAAACAATACAAACATTGTGTAAAGACAATAAATTATTTTTCAAAAATAGTAAAATCGGGCGAAAATAATACAGATATCCTGTAAAGTTAGGTTAGGTTAGGTTAGGTTAGGTTAGGTAAAATCAGGCGAAAATAATACAGATATCCTGTAAAGTTAGGTTAGGTTAGGTTAGGTTTTAGTAGATACTTTGTTGGGGGATGTTTTGTCCGTAGGATATTTTGTCGCGGGATGAAAACGCGCATTATCCTGTTTATATCGCGAAAATTAATTAAATTAATACGGAGAAAGTGCAGGCATAAACTGAAAGAGGTGGTTAGAATAAACTAGGATAGAGGGTTAAGAAAAGATTAAGAAAAGGAAATGAAGTCTGGATGGTGCAAAATCTTCTAAAGCAAGCAAACGTGTGGTGGGGCTAGTTTCTAGGGCGTATGTGCCACGGTTCTGTACTGATAACTGTGTTTGCGGAAGAAGCAGTCTTTTCGCAAACGATGGCTAAAGTAAACAATCTACTTTGCTGTGATTACGTATTATATGGGATAAACGAAAAACAACGGCTTGGCTTAAAAAATACAAAATGGTTTTATTAGGTAGAAAAACCTTATATGGACTGAAGGGTAAGATGCCAAGGAATTTGACACTACTAATTCACTTAACATTTATAATGAAACACAAAGATTTTTAAACTTTATAAATTAGTTCCATTAACCATTATTTACCGGTTCCACTGTGTTTCGAAATTTTCAGATTATCTATATATATATAAAAAATCTCATCTTTCGGTGTTTGTGGTCGCACTCCTCCGAAACGGCTTGACCGATTTTTATGATTTTTTTTACGTGTATTTGGTATAATATGAGAATAGGTAGTAAAGTATATTTCATACAGATAGATGATTAGGGTGTCCCTATCCATGAAAAAAAAAAATATTGACCAAATTTTTTGGTACTTATATATATATTTTTTGGCATCAAAAAATATCTAAAATCCCAAATTTTCACTCTCCTACACCCACCCTCCCAATTGATTAATTGCGATTTTAGTATTTTTGTATGAACGAATTTAGTCGTCATTCGTATTTAAAATATAACGAAATGATTTATGTTGTTGATTGACAGATGGCGCTACGGCCGTCTCATCGAACTTTCATCCACATATAGAAATAATTTGTATGGCAGAACAACGTTTGTACACGGTTGACATTTGCACATGAGAACGGGTCGTTTCTTCGACTCGTTCTTGTGTTCAACAGCTCGGCTGTGGAATGATTTGCCGGCCTCTGTGTTTCCTCCTTCCTACAACATGGGTCTCTTCAAGACCAATGTTCATTCCTTCCTCTCCTTAAAAAGACCCTCCACACAGCATCCCAATTGACATATGCGTGGAGTTACCGTAAAAAAAAAAACGTTTGCCGGGTCAGCTAGTTTTTTTATAAAATCGTAGGGAGTTTCAAAAAACAATTATATCTTGGTCAGGGGGATCCATTCCAATAAATCATTCACTTTTGATCTTGTTTGTTTGTAGCAATTCAATTTGGGAGGCGGGTATGGGTACCGCTTATTGGATAATCAATATCCCTGCCATAGGTCACACCAAGTGGTACGCAACGTTTAGTGACTTAGGAGGGTGCCCGAGTTCATCATGTGGGGTTTGTGGCTAGCATCGCTCGCGCATTCTGCGCGATGCGTTGAGGAAGACCCTCTTTATTTCTCCAGCCAGTCTCTCTCGACCCATCACCTTGCACCGCAATAGGAGGGATGGATTCGTTCGTTCGTCAATCCTGATCGCATTGACCCTCAGATTCCTACCCACCCTCATACCATTTTCCATCTCCGAACTTCCTCTCCTTCCTTTCTCTAAAAAGACCCTCTACGTAGCCCCCCCAAAGATGACATAGGCCCTGAGGAAGTTTCTTTTCTCAGGACCTCCGTGTGAGGATAATGTTAAAATAAGCAGAGGCTTCTGAAGTAGTTGATATTGCAAACATGTCCGTGTTTTCGTTTGTTGGCAGTGGGGGATTTTAAGTATTTAAAATATGTATCTTAATTTTTTAAATGTTTTTATTTCTAATAATTTTAATAAGCTTCACTTACAATATTTATTTTATTAATGTCTTCAATTTTATGATACCATATTTTAATTTTATTTAAAAGAATGTGTTTTAATGTAAAATCATAGATAATATTATTGCTACTAATGAAAATGGAACATCTGTTAGTAAACAAAAGTGTTTAATATTTATCACAAAACAAGGAATGGAAAAAAATCTTCGAAAGTAAGTTGTACAAACAAGAAACTCAGAGAACAGGCGACGAAAAAAGAGGAAAGAAAAGCAAAATACGAGAAGAAATGGTGGAGGCGAAAGATGCCGTTGAAAGAAATTAGTATCACTAAATGCACATACCTATCTATGCTGGCAAATGTGAAGTTTAATAATTAATTATGTCACAGTTACTCAAAATATTAATCTTTCTAATGTTCATACACCATGTATTTCTTTTATTTACATTAACTCCACACAGGAGGCCCTGAGGAAAATTATTTCCCTGAAGAGAAGAGCCTGTGTCACCTTTGAAAATGCTGTGTGGGAGAGGAAAGACTGAACATGGGTCTTCAAGAGACATCTTGTAGGAGGAAGGAAACACAGAGGCAGTGTGGCGTGTATATATGGTGGGCGGGTTTTGGGGGTGTTTCCCGACTATGTACCGGTGTATCTTCTATTGAAACACCGGTAGAACAAGGACAATATTTCCACCCGCGACGCCTGCGCTCTAGTGAACGTTTGCTAAGATAGGAAAGCGTTTCTTCAGGTATTTGGGGGTCCAGATCGTAGGTGGCTACTTGCAATTTGTACAGGGTTAGCAGTTGTGTTCTATTAAAGTATCTGCTGGCCCTGTACAATCCTACCTCCAGTTTCTCAGAGGCTAATTTAACTCTGACATTGATAGAGCCCCCGTACCCGAGCTGATCACTTACTTACACTTACACCAAACATATCAATGAAGGGACTGTTCGGAAGATTACTTCCATTTGCTTTTAAAGATTGTTTCTTAGTTGAAGGAATCTAAATTTTCATTTCGATCCCTTTTAGACGTAATTAGACATGATTGGATATTTGAAACATTAAATGTGTCCACTTTTTAAACCGTATTCATGTTTACTGCTAACTTTCGAATATATTTTTATTATGTTAGGTTGACATACACAATGTGAAATCAAGTAAAAAGGAGAAATAAAACTAGAAATGCGCATCGCTTGTGCAAATGCAAATTTAATTACGTTACACTCGCATGCACACTGAGACGTGTCGCATTGAAGAATCAAATAAAAACGAGGTATCATTCAAATAGCATCCCCCAGCCGCCGCCAGAGGGGTTGGTGGGTGGGGGTGGCTGGGTGTTGGGGGGGGGGGGGTTGGTGAGATGCAGCGCACTGGATTCTACTTTGGAATCAATCGAGCGGAAAAACAAAGGGAACGGAAATGAGAAAACCCGGCAAAGAAACAAACGTCTTTTGAACAGAGATTTTACACTATCTTGCATTTTAAATATGAACAAAGATTGCGCGAATAGGTAATATTTTATTCTACGAAGACTGATTTTTTTTTCAGAATTGGCCTAATTTTGTTAAAAATAAAGAAAACTAGCTTTTTCACACTCTAATTAAATATCTTTTATCCCCTCAGGCTAATTTGTTCGTTTATGGGAACGCTCACATAGGTCTCATGAAATTGTATCTCCCTTACTATCATGGTAAGAAATATGATCGAAAAAGTGTTAGAAAAAGAAAACACACAAACTTTATGTTCAAATCTCATAGTTAATTACAGAAAAAAATCAATTGGGCACCTCTAGGAAACCAAATTTTCAAAACCCAATTTGAGAAAAATACTCGTAAGTATATGAAAGGTGACGATAACGTTTATAATACATTTTTCTAATAAAATATGGGGGTTTTTCTTTTTTTTCGTCATCTGTAATTTTGTTTTTTTAAATTTTTATGTTGCATTATAAATTTTAATATTTTAAAAATAATATCTTTATTTCTAATATTAATATTTGAAAGCGTATTTCATCACACTTCAAGAACAGTTTTTAGTTTTCGGATACATTCAGAAATTTTCCCTTATTGGGGTTTTATTGCAAAGCGGAAATTTTCTGACCTACTGACAGAATATGTCCCAAAAATAATATTATCGCAGCCTTCCAGCACCAAGCGCCACTCCTGAGCGAGCGCTGGGCCCGAGCTCACTCCAGACCACGTCCTACATTATAATTAATTATTTATTTTATTTCTATTATCGTTTATGTCTTTTATATTTGTTTGTTCTATTTACTTTTTTTTACATTATCTGTTGTGTAAATATGTACAACTTTATGGGACGTGTGGGATTGAACTATCCTCCCCACATCCTGGAATAAACATTTTTTACGCACCAGATATAAATGTCCGGGTTAAATTTTCCCCAAAAAAAAAAATAAGGAAAAACTAAACCCTTTCACACACTTCCCCAAATGATCATCTAGTCAACCCACGCTATGCAATTGCACTATATAAGTATTATAAATACAAAACAATACAAGAACAACATGTCAACCTACTAGAGACCAAATGGGAATATAATTCACCGACTCCAGATATTTTCATATCAGAGGGTTCGGCTCTGTGGCATTTCTAATTGAACCTATAAATCCTACCGATCCCTCAATATAAATATTTAAAAAATCCTTTGTAATCCTACATGTATTTAAAATGACTGATTTTTGCATTTTTATATACAAATTCTTTGACAAATCTAATATGCTTAAATTTTGAATCAGATTCCTAGGTATTATGCCAGTGGCCGAAATAACAAATGGCAATATTTTTATAGTCCGAGAATGCCAAATTCTTTTAATCTCATTTCCTAAATCTATGTATTTTCTTATTTTTTCAGAAACAGTTTTTTGAATATTACAGGAATTTGGAATAGCTACATCAATGATATAAGTTATTTTTTTAATTTTGTCATGTAAAACTATATCAGGTCTATTATGACTAATTGTTCTGTCTGTTAGTATAGTTTTATCATAATATATTTTATAAAATTATTTTTCTAAAAATGTTTTTGATTCATATTCATAATATGGTACTATATTACGGCAGTCAATCAAGTTATGTTTAATTACCAAACTTTGGTGAATTATTTTTAAAACCTGATTGTGCCTAAATGTATACTCGGAAGGCGCTAATATAGAACATCCCGATATAATATGTTCTATAGTTTCGGGAAAAGCCAAACATTTTCTACATAAATCATCAATTTGATTTATATCTTTGATTGTATGCTTTCTATAATTTTTAGTATTAATGACTCTATCTTGAATGGCAAGCATAAATCCTTCTATTTCTGCGCTCAACTCTCCAATACTCAACCATTTGTTTGACGAAAGTTTGTCAACATACGTTTGGTTGAGATAATTGAAGTGTTTTGCGTGAATAATTTTATTTGACCAGGAATCTAATAATTCCTGGTTAGTATTATTATTATTATTATCGTGTGACATCTTGGTCCATGACCAAGATGTCACACGATAATGTTTTGATGTCATGATACCAGAGCCTAAGTTCTTAGTCCAATACACAGAATTTCCGTTTATCAGAAACAAGTTATTAATGTCATGTATGTAATATTTCTAGCCTGTTTGATATATTTATTCAAAGTTCGCAATCAGGTTTATGAATAGGTAAAATTATGTGAGTACCTATAAAGATTATGCAATTTTCTTAATTATTATTACAGAGCCTTTGAAATCACCCCCGTAGATACCAAAATAAGTCTGTGAAAGTACGATGTATGTATGAATGATATTCATCCGCTTTGTAGAACTAATCTCAACTTCCGAAAATGCAGGCTTTCATTACAGTCCTTTGACAAAATATACTAAAACTTTTAAATTACATTTAGTGGAGTATCAACATACATTATAGTGTTTGTAACTTATGCCTTTGGAGTGAAAAGCAAGCATTACGTATCATAAATAATAAACACATAGCTCAACTCAGCACTATAGAATTTATAAAAATATTCTGATCGTATTAGTTAGGCATTTTTTAATTATAATATAAATTATACTTAACGTCATCTCCCGAAAACTAACATTATTTATTTTACTGGGTTAAATAAATGACAATAAATTATTACCATCTAATGACTTCCATGATCGAGGGGTGAGGCTCACGACTGGTTATCCGGAGGTCGTGTTCAAATGGGAATAATCATAGACAACCAACTACGTTGGGAAGCTCACATCGATAACACAGTACAAAAACTTCGTAAACTCTGCCATATTTTCTGCTCCCTTAGGTCTATCTTAGATTTACAAACTCTAAGAAGCGCATACTTTGCCCTTTTCCAATCCATAGCAACATACGGTATAGTGGGATGGGGTGGTTGTGCTGAATCCATTATTAGACCAATTATTTTAGTTCAAAAACTAATTATGAGAATTATATTTAAATGTCAACCTACCCACCCGTCAAATGAACTCTTTGCAAAAATCAGAGTCTTAGATATTCGACAGCTATATACTAAGATAAGCATATGTTATATATGCCAAAATAATCTACTGGTGGCCCCACAACATCAAGCACACACACGCTTCTTAGCAAACCTGGGTTGCGTGGTCCCTAAAACTCAAACTTCTTTCGCTCAACGACAATTCTGGTATATCGCTCCTAAAATGTATAATGCTTTGAGTATCGATATAAAGTCACATAATTCCAAATCTCTCTTTAAATTCCGTATCAATCATTGGATATTTGAAAAGGGAAGAGATTTCTTCAAACAACACATGAGAGCTTAATATTACAATAAAAAACAAAAAATATTAATATTAATTAAAAAAATATTAAAAATTTAATTAATCAGTTACTTTAACTTAATATTGCATTTAAAAAAAAAAATAAACAAAAAATTACTTTCTCTAACATTCTTTCCAATTTCTTTCATAGAACGAATATCAAAAATGACTACAAACATGTACTCTCGTGCAGAAGATTACTTACCAAATTTTATTTCTATTTTTATTTCAAGAAGAATAATGCTCACCAATGTTTATTTCATCTTCTTTAAATTTTCTTTATTTCTTAGATAACTTGCAATTCTTATATTTTTATCTGTTTTTAGTTTTATTTATCCCTAAATAAGTTATTTTTTTCTTTTCTCTTCTTATATTTTATTATCTGTTTATATAAAATTATATTACATGTATGACTACCACAACACGGGCAATAGCCTAGTATGGTAGTCAAAAATGGCCAAAAATGTAACATTTAATCATTTATGAAATAATAAAAAAATAAATAAAAAATAAAAATATATAAAATTCTCGTGTCACGGTGTTTGTTGCCATACTCCTCCGAAACGGCTGGACCAATTTTGATGAAATTTTTTATGCTTATATGTTAGGTCTGAGAATCGACCAACATCTATTTTTCATCCCTATAAAGATGACTGGTCTATAATGTATTCTCGCCTGTATTTCAGCTTATCCTCGAAGCACATTGTACTCGTCATATATATCAACGTGAATATATGCAATATCTGTGTACCAGATGCATTATTTGGCCTAATAGTGTAAACAAAATTTTATATTTTTCATGAAAAAAGAAAAATGAATACAAAATTGTATTTGTATATAAACAGAACAACCTCCATGCAACATCATATATTTTCACCGGACTTATGTATCAAGGAATGTTGTTTTGTAAATCTAGCAGCGGAAGGGGCGAAGGAAGTTTATGTGGCGGACATTCTCGGTGGGGAAAACATTTTTTCGGTGAAATAATAATAATACAGTATTGACCGCATTTCCTGTTGGCAGCCTCCACCGCGGGACCGGAAGAAGGAGCCTTACACCCCATTGCGGTTTCGAGATCATGGAAATAACGACGTGCACTGAAAGTTAATAACTTTTCAGCAATTCCTTCGGACGTACAGAAATAAAGATATTACTATCTTATTGTGTGGAGTATTCATTCGCACTTAATAGTGAACTGCAGAATTTTAACTGATTTTCACGTTTTTTTTAAGTTAACCTCTTTATAACTTACTTATTAGAAGCGATTGTTTATTTATTTATTTATACTGGTTTTTACATATGTTCGCACTTACGTGAGAACAATCCAGTTATAAAACTCAGTTATTCCACAATTTTAAAAATCTACAATTACATACAATTAAATACAGATCATAAAATTAGAAAATTATCAACGAAAATATGTACTTCGATCAGAGGGCTAAAGTATGCGATATTATTTTTAAATGTATTCATGTGAAAAATGTTATGGCGTCTTAAACAATGGGAATTGGGGACATTTATTTCAATACTGCTAAGACATAATGTAGTATCAAGGTGGCCGTGAATAACTTTATGTAAACATATTAGATCAGTCAATTGATTTCTAGTTTTAAGTCTATCAATCTTGAAGTAATCACGAAATAAAACACATTTGTTGCTTGTTAACAAATTGGCATAAGTTTTTTTAAATTGTTGGTGTACGGAATGATAAAGCCCGCACAAGAGAAGGAGAGACTGGCATCTTGAAGGTAGTTCCAGCAGAAGCAAAGTCAAGCGA
The DNA here is from genome assembly GCA_917880885.1 of Limnephilus marmoratus. Classification (NCBI taxonomy): domain Eukaryota; kingdom Metazoa; phylum Arthropoda; class Insecta; order Trichoptera; family Limnephilidae; genus Limnephilus; species Limnephilus marmoratus. The sequence continues at coordinate 40,795,081 of OU862922.1, read as the reverse complement.
TGAATCGTCGGCAAGTCTGAAGATGTTCAGGCAGGTGATTTGTAGAGATTTCAGACACAGTGATTGGTGGTTGATGTCGTTACTATTTCTTGAGATGAAAGAGACTGGCCTCTTGATGGCGAGTCTGGCGACTGTGACGTCGACGGCAAGACTGATGTCTTGAATTAAGCAGCGTTTCGATGTCGAGGATCTTCAGGTAGTAACTGTGTAGAGATGTTATTCCGATCGCTGATGGTGAAGACTGAATGCCAACTGCTTTCTTCGCAGACCTTTTATAGTGGCAGGTGAGTCGTTTTCACAATATTTTAAATTCATGCAATAATTTCTATTTCCGCGTGAGTCATCTCAGGTTGCAATTTCACGTTGTGCAACAAAATAATTTCTATTTTTGGGAGCATGAATCACCTCATATTAAAAATGTTGAGAAATCAATATTTCGGGGACGCGCCGTTCAAATGAAGAATATTTCCTCTTCGATAAAAAATGCATGATATAAAAAAACACGTTCGATATAGTTGGTATAATTTGTTTTAATACTTCAGCAGTTATTGCTCCTTTTTTTGTAAGACCATAAAATCTCAGGGGGCGAGATATCACATAAAATGATAAATCGTTCATTTTATAAAAATAACATGAAAATGAAATAAATAAAAACGTAAGTAGATACCTTAAAAATTTTATTTAATAAAATTCTAGAGAAAAAATGCGGTCCAGATTAAGAACACAAAAATCAACTTTCAAAAAATAAAAAAGAAAAACACAAAATCAACTTTCAAAATATAAAAAAGGCTACCGCCTGAATGAGTTTTTTCTTTTTTTTTGCATGAACACCGCACAAGAGTCCCAACTGCTCTCGTCTGGAGCCAGTGGGACTATGGCATCCCCAATTGGGGTATGTTGTGATGCAGAAGGTAGTTAGGAGGGGAAGGAGATAGGGAAGAGGAAGGTGGGAAGTACCTGGCTATTCAGATCTGGTTACCAAACACGGTTAATGCCATTTCAAGCAACGTTTCAATTCTGAATGGTGGTCTTACACCAGGGCGATACTGAGAGTATTTTCCACTCTGGAACTTGCCGCAAATATGCTATATATTATTTTAAATGAATTAATTGTGAAATAACACAAATTAATCAAATAAAATTTATTTGCCACGCCGGGATTCGATCCCGCGACCTTCAGAATGCTAGTCAAGAGCCTTACCGCTGGACTACGCCGGCCGTCGAGGTTTGAGTCAAGTGCTGAGGTTTAGCTTTATTATGGAAGAAATGTATTTTTTGGAAGATATTCAATCTTTTACACGTATCGGTTGATTATAGCAACTTAGACATCATTCCGAAGAAACTCAAACATATATTTGTATATGAATACGGCACCGAGTCCCAACTGTTCCCAATCGTCTGAAGGCAGAGGGACTTTGGCATCTCCAATTGGTATATTATGTGACGTTGAAGGTAGTGCGAAAAGGAAGGTGTAGGGGAAGAGAAAGGTACGGAAGATACCTAGCTATTCAGATTTGGTCACTAAACACGGCTAAAGAAAGCCATTTCAAGCTTTGTTTCAATTATGAATGGTTGTCTTTTACGACTGTCGATGAGCTTCGTCCAAACTGCACGAACTACCAAGCGACTGAGCCAATGAAAATTCTGCGTTTGGTTAAGTAGGTAGAAATAAAGGCGATGCAGCGCTGAGCATAGATGATTCGTGGTAGTGCGCGGATTTTTATTATTAATAGTTCATTTTGGGAGGCGGGTATGGGTATGGGGTTTTCCTAAAAATACCCTTCACACAGCATTCCCAAAGAATGTTGTTTTACATTAGTTCCACAAAAGAGGAAAATAATTTTTTTGGAGCTAATGTAAAAAAGTGCGAAATTGAGAATACCTTCCTGTACAAATCACAAGTGCGCACCACGGTTGAATTTGGCAGCCACCTCTGGTCTGGAGCTCGCAAATACCTGAAAAATACCCTCGACTCTGTGCAGAAACGGGCGGTCCGTTTGATAGATTCTTCCATCATAATAGACGGATTGCAATCTTTAGAGCACAGGCGTTGGGTGGGAATGCTATCCTTGTTCTACCGGTATTACAATGGAAGATGCTCCGAGGAACTAGCGTCATTGATCCCTTCGGCACCGGTGCATAGTCGGGAAACACGCCAAACGCGTGCTCAACATTTGTACACGGTTGACATTTGTCACATGAGAACGGGTCGTTTCTTCGACTCGTTGTTTACTTTTCTATTATTCTGACTCTTGGTCCTACTCAAGTATCTGATTCACTTGATCATGCCATGTCTTCCTCGGGCGTCCCCAACTTCTTCTACCATTCGTTTGCGTCATATATTCTCCTTATACTAATTTCTTCGTTTGAATATGCGAATGCTCTGCACGCTCAACCAATCTGAAAGTCCATTTCTTAATCTTACTCATTACGCTTACATCAGCCTTGCAATACATAGCTTGCAAACTACATAATACACTACCAGCTACAATCAGACAAACTGAATCAATGACCAAATTCCAACAAGATATAAAGAAAAGGATTATAAGTATTGGACGTCACACTACTGTCACACTACTACATCTGTTAAATAAATTACAAATAGACAAAAACATCACTTTTCATACGTCTTTACCTTATATAGATCAATCCTTACCTTATATAGATCAATCCTTACCTTATATAGATCAATCCTTACCTTATATAGATCGTCCTTACCTTATGTAGATCGTACTAGACATAAATATATTTTTTCATGCCCAAAATTAAACACTTCCTCCGCACAAAATTATTATACTTATCAAGGAAGACTTTTTTTCAACCGACTACCGGATGAAATTAGAAAAATTAATGATAAAATCCAATTAATAAACAATGTTAAAAAATATTTTAAAGATAATCTCAAAAAAAAAATTTAAAAAGTTTCCGACTAATCTAATCTTAAGAATAACTTATAAATCAGTTTCCAAGTGATATTCCATTCATCAAATAAGTTAAATTTTGTTTTGTTTTTCCAAATAGTAAAATTGTTTAATAGTAGATAAATACTTATAATTACATAACACCGAACTTACAACTTATTGTTTCTTACATTCACATTGTAATTTAAGAACTTATAATTTAATATAGCATTGAAAAATGTACACTACTCTTTCAGACACAAGCTAATGCTTCCATGGAAGAGTGGTATTAAGATATTTGAATTTATATGAACATGTACGCAAATTATTACATCATCTAAATGTACATTATATTTTATATGCTAAAATAAATAATAAAATTTAAAAATATTAAAAAATAAAAATATTTGCGGATCTCCACATTTCTCACACGACCATACATGATGATATCACCGCACATGCGCCTCAAGGATCTCATTTCTACAGAATTCAGTCTAAACACAACGTTTGATCCCGCGATCTCCGGATTCATAGTGGAGAGCCTTTCCCTTTGACCACAGAGGCGTCTACGATGATTGTAATAGAATCCAAATATTTTCACGGTTATTTTTACCCCGGAAATGTTTGACCCTCTATAAATAAAATTCTAATGAACACCACTCAAGGCCTATATTAATTAAAATTGGTGTTGTTTTAAATTACGTGGGATTGTCATTTTTATCATTTTACTAGCTGGTCCCGGCATGCGTTGCTATGCCATTTAATAAAGAAATTGTTTCTCCCTGAGTGTCCTTTCCCGTTCTTCCCGTTTCCCTTCCGCCTTCCCTTCTTCTCCTGCGTCCTCTTACCCTCTCGTATTCTCACTCCGTCACCTCCACCTTCCGTCTCCCCACACCACTCCCCCCTTCCCCCGTCCCACGAACCCCCCTCCCCCCTCCCCCCTCACACGTCCCTTTCCCCTCCCGCGTTCCCCTTCCACCTTCCCCGCCTTCCCTCATCCCTTTCCCGCTCCCTCGTCCCGTCAACCCTCCTCCCGCGTTCCATATATTCAATCCCAGTACATTCAGTTATTAAACAGCCCGTGTGCCACCTTTTACAATGTTTATTCAAATTTCCATTTTTCATGTATATTAAATTTGGTACCTAACATAGGTACCTATTTAAAATATCTAAAATTCTTGATTCGATTCAAACTATTAGGGGAGTACCTACTTTAAATAAATTTATTAAAGATTTTCAAAAATAGAATCTTGATTGAACAATCAATGTTTTGCAAAATGTCATTGTTTGTCATGCTCATGTTTTCTGAAATTATCCAATTTTCTGCGCAATTTTCTTAATTTTTCTCTCCGTAAGAACCATCCTCGTACTTCAAGGAATATTCTAAATAAAGAATTAGCGATATCGGTTCAGCTGATCTCGAGATTTGCGCTTACCAACACATTTAGCGATTCATTTTTATATTATAGATGAAAGTTTAATAAAATAATAATTTTACTATTCGGCTGGCAATACAAGTGATGAACAGCCGCGGGATCGAACTTTTAAAGATCTCACGTATCAATCATCTTGATTGCCAAAACTTTGATCTCTTCTTTTAAAGTACAAAACTTTTTCAGTTTAAGAGCAGTAACTGCAGATTTTCCAGGGCCAATTACTCTTCTAAAATGGATCTTTTGAGAGTTTGATGTACATTGGCTTGATAAGTTGCTGCGATTCCGACAACTCAAACAGATAGAAACTTAAAAACAAAATATACTACCGGAACTAGAAAAAATCAAATTGATGTTGAAGTGACAAAGAAACTAGTATTTTATGATCCAGTAAATTTCTTTTTTTTTTTCTTATTTATATTTGCGACATTTTTTTTATATGAATACCGAGCAAAGGGTCCCAACTGCTCTCGTCTGAAGCCAGTGAGAGTATGGCATCCCCAATTGGGGTATGTTGCGAGGCTGAAGGTAGTGGGGAGGTAAAGGAGATAGGGAAGATGAAGGTGGGGAAGTACCTGGCTATTCAGATCTGGTCACCAAACACGGCTATAGCCATTTCAAGCAACATTTCAATTCTGAATGGTGATCTTACACCAGGGCGATACTGAGAGTATTTTCCACTCTGGAACGTATCGCAAATATACTATATATTATTTTAAATGAATAAATTGTGAAATAACACAAATTAATCAAATAAAATTTATTTGCCAGGCCGGGATTCGATCCCGCGACCTTTGGTGTGCGAGTCAAGAGCCTTACGGCTCGACTACGCCATACTGTAGGCTCTGTAGAAAATATTTTCCCTCAGGACTTGTTTTATCTTTGGGGATGCTGTGTGGAGGGTCGCTGTATAGAAAAGGAAGGAAAACGATCTAGGGGTCATTGTGACCAAGAGTGACGGACTTATCGTTCCCTCCCACTGAGGTGCAAGGCGATGTTCCGAGAGAGTGACGCTGGAGAGGTCAAAAGGTTTCCCTCAACCAGTCTCTCCTGATCCGGCCTGCCACGCAGTTGGTGGGCGTAGGCATCCACCGCTAAGATCCAAACAAACCTCGCACTACGAACCTTGGCACTCTTGCTAAGTCACCAAACGTACCGAACCACTTGGGGTGACCTATGGCAGACGTGTTGGTAACGTGTTGGTTTATACCCAAGTTGAACCCTTTATAATTGACCAGCAACACGGTTTTAGGTCTGGCAGATCTACTGTGTCTAATCTAATGGTTTTTACGGAGTACATATCTCAAGCTCTTGATAGCAACAATCAAGTACATGTATCATAAAACGACTTCGCAAAAGCCTTCGACTCGGTAGATCCGCTTATTCTCCTAAATAAACTCGACCAATTTGGATTTTCAGCGAAACTTCAAACAGGTTATCTATATTATTATAAATATATATAAATTTAGGTTTCGTATGTTTGCGTTCGCTAATCTCGGAAAATAATCGATGGATTGACTCAAAATTTTTACAGAACATTGCATTTTAGCAGAAGAGCGTTTATACATACTTTTTATTTGGAAGTTCCAAAGGAAAAGAATAATTTTATGCGTTTTAAATTTACTCATAATTCGTCATAGTAAAAAACGGAATGACAGTTCTAGACAGTGTTGCCATTTTATTAATTTTATTAAAAGTTACAAATATTTATGATACCTACAATTAGGAATTAAAGGAATTTAATCGGATTTAAAAGTAGAATTATGTCTAACAAATTATATTACTAATTTTCACTCATTTGTTTTCTCTGTGCGTTTTAAATTTACTCATAATTGTACTCAATGTCAGTTCGTAACTTTGCAAAACCTACAAAAAAATCAGATTAACAAATCGAATTATATATGTGTAAGTTTTCCAAAGTTGATCACCATTCGTGGGATGCCTCGCTCACGTTCAGACATAGGCTGTCGTACTTGACACGTAAACGCAGATCATCAGAGAAGATCAAACCGCACTGATCAAGAACGTTAGACGATAATGAACATGTTCGAGTTAGAATTATTCAAAGGCGAGCAGAAGAACTGGCAAATCGTCGGGAAGAAAGTCTTAAAAGCTTACGAGTAGAAGCGCGAAGAAGACGAGCGCACATTCGTCTCAACAACGTCAAGAAGAAATAGATCAACGCCGAAGATGAATGCAAGTGCAAATTTTTAATAACCATGCTTCGTACCATCGAATTGTTTATTTATACGAACCAGATATTCAATACAATACCTCATGTAAATTTGTTCATATCGGTAAAATGGATAAAGTTTGTCCACACTGCAAAGCGATGAAATTTAAAGGAGAAACTCAAGGAATGTGTTGTGCGAGTGGCAAAGTGAAGCTACCTGAAATTGATCAGCCAATAACACCACTGATAAATTTGTTGCAAGGAATTACTGATGATTAAAAACATTTCCTCAAAAATATTGAAAATACAATTCATGTTTTCAGATGACTTCGTTTGGCGCTAACGTTATAAAAGAAAATTTTATTCCGACGTTTAAAATTCAGGGACAAATTTACCATAAAACTGGCTCTTTGCTTCCTTTTCACAGTAATCAACATAAATTTCTGCATTCTACTCAATGGGAGATCAAAATGATCAGTTGAATACACGCTGTCAAATCTCGACTAAAGTCAAAAGGCATATTGTTGAGTCGTTGCAAAAAATGTTACATGATAACAATAATTTAATTCGAATGTTCAGAAATGCAATTGATCTCATGCCATCAGACAGCCATAAAATTATCATTAGTGAGATATAATGCGCCAACAATTAATGAGGTGCGAATTGTCATTTTTGGAGAAGAATTTCATCCTCGCGATATCGTTTTGCAACGCAGAAATAATCAACTACAAAGAATTTCCGACACTAATAGGTGCTAATCTATAATAAAGTGATATTGTAAAAGCATTTAAGGTCTGAATAAATAAATAATTTAAAAAAATTTACGAATGTTTTTTTTTCTTCCCTTATGTTCTACACTACAGCATAGTCACAGCAGATATTCAATTAAGCAATGTGTCTTCTTGGAAAATGCACAGTTGCTAGACAATTTTTGTTAACTCCTGTAATAATTAAAATCAGACAAAGCCACAGCGAAGCATGGTCGGGTTCAGCTAGTCTATGAATAAAAAACGGTATTATTCTACAATACGCAAATGTTTTAGATCGTTGAGAAGATAATGGTAGAGAAAGAACTGAGATATTTATAACGTAGAGACTTCTAGAAATCCTGGTAATAACGAGTAAAGAAAGTACTGAGCTATTTATAACGTTGAGACTTCGAGTATTAATCCTGGTAATAACCCCGTCCGGTATGCTGGGTATTAATAGCCTCTTTGATAGAAAGAAAACTGCTTTACGGATAACAGTATTTAATCTTTCATTTGTGTATTCGTGATTTTATACAAAAAAAAGAGTTTTATGTTCCAGAAAACTTCACTAGATCGCGCAAGCAAAGGACTTTTGTTGTTTCAAGATACGTAACTAACCTACCATTAGAAATGACGCTCGGAAAAATGATTCTGACATTAAATAACTTATCCCCTGACATAGATATTTTTTAAGTGAATGCTCAAAAATTAAAAAATGTAATAATTACAACTAAATATAACATATGTTTATTATTGGTTATGTTAACTGTAAATGTGCCCTTAAAAAAAATCAAAACCCCGTTCCATTAACCATTACGCAGTGATGATCAACTAGTGTTTGAATTTATTGATGTCATACTATAATTAAATAACACGATTTCCTGCAAGTACAATTAAAAAAAAGAAACGAGGCGGATAAACTTTGTTAGAAATATTCTTAAATATTATTTTAATGCAACATTTTGACAATATTCCCGTATTGATTATTTCATCAGGCTTCTTAATATGTTAAACCATCCACAGCACCATTACCGAATGAAAAAAGTTTAAAAATGTTTTGAATACGCTGACAACGTGAATAATCGTTATCAAAATGACTTCTAATGTAAAATTATCTTTCTAAATACGATTGCCCAAAAATAGGTCACCGGGATCAAGTTAATTAGATTGCTTACAAGCAAAGAGATTAAATGAATAGCATTAACTGTTAAAATATTTGATTTTCTCATCAGATCAGATTTTAACAAAAAAAAATATTCAGTACCATTTCTTGGAAAACGTACAAAATTTTACGAAATGCTGCCGTCGTGCTTTTTTAATAAAGAGAAATTTTTCAACGTAAGTAATATAGAACGAACTGGGAACGATCTGATCTTTTTGAGATTTTTTATTTTGCCTCTTGAATTTTTCAAATTATTTGCCAATGTGAATTCATTTCAGCGGAAGGAAAAAAAATCTCCACAAAAGTTTATTTTTTATTAACTTCTTGGAAAATTAAAATCAAATCAATATGCACAGGAAAGTTTCAGAAATCGGTTCGCTATACTGTAATAAACATTTTATATTCTTTCACTTAGAATAAGTATGTAATTTTAAGTAAGTTGGTAACTTTAGTAAAGAGGACAATGATATGTTGTTTGTTAGAAATATTTTCAAATAAATGAAGACAATTTATTTATTCTTAGTACATTTATGTTACAAAGGTATAATATATTGTCCTCCACACTAGGAGTTCACCTGTGTTGTGGAGGACATTTTTCAGAAGTAAATTATAAATTGTGAATAGTAAAACAAAAGAGTGTTAATAGCTACTATAAAGAAGAGAAACAATAAAAATCAAAATATAAAATCGACTTCAATTCGACAAAAATTATAAATTAAAAGTTAGAAAGATTGTAGCCAGTTTCTTATGTTTTTTTTTGTATTCAAAAATATTAGTTGTTTTATATTGTGTAGGAAGAGAATTGTATAGTTTTATAGCCTGGTATCTGTAGTGTTTTTGTCCAAAGGATGTGTTTGTTTTTTGGTATTTGTTGTTGGAGAGCATGTCTTGTTCTAGTATTGCGAGAGTTTTGTGAAATTTTAAATGTGGATAAGTTCTTGTAAAGGAAAGTTAGTATTTGTTTTGAATGTAATTTTTGAATTTTCAGCACTGGGAATTTTTCGAATATGATTGATGTGGGTGTTAGTATTGGTAACTTAAGTATTACTTTTATTAGGGTTTTCTGAGCTTTAAACAGTGTATTAATGTATTTTTTACTGGCACAGCCCCAGGCAATAATGCCGTATTCCATTATGGATTGTGCAAGTGCGAGGTATATATTTTTTTATCACATATGTTTAAAATATTTCTCAAGTTTTTAAAAAAGTAAATCAACTTGTTTAGTTTTCCTACTACCGAATCTATATGTTTATCCCATTTTATATAACGGTCGAAGTATATACCAAGATATTTAATATTTTCCGTTTGTGTAATTGGGGGACAGTCGCATGGGGTTTGTGTTGATATATCAATGGTTGATTGACAGGAATGTATTTTAAGGTGGATGTTATTGGAGGGTTGGCCTCTCGAATTTATGCTGAAAGTTATGAATTTTGTTTTATCTATATTTAAAGTTAATAAGTTAGAGTTGAGCCATTTTTTAGTAATATTTAAGCCAAGTTCTGCTTTTGGGGTTAATGTTTTCCAGTCTTTGGCCTTAAAGAGTAACACAGTGTCATCAGCAAAACTTATAATTTCCCCGTCTATTTGGAGGTGACACAGGTCATTAATATATATAAAGAATAGGATTGGACCAAGTACGCTGCCTTGGGGTACTCCGTAGGATACTTGTTCCTTGTCACTACATGTGTTTTCTATAGAGGTATACTGTGTGCGATTTCCCATATAGCTTTTAATTAATTTGAGTTCTATTCCTGTGATTCCGATATTTTTTAGTTTATCAAATAGGTTTTGATGATGAATTGTGTCAAACGCTTTTGCCAGATCTAGGAATATTCCAAGGCATTTTTTGCCCTGATCTATATTTGTTTTGAGGAAGTCTGTTACAGAGGCTACCGCATGTGAGGTACTCATATTTTCCCTGAATCCGTATTGATTGGGTGATAGTATATTATTTTTGTTAAGAAAAGTTAACAGATTGTTTTTGATATGTTTCTCAAGAATTTTTGAGAGTGTGTTTAAGATTGTAATTGGTCTGTAGTTATTTATTTCTTCTTTATTTCCGTTTTTGTGGATTGGAATCACTTTGCCCGTTTTTAAAATTGTTGGGAAAATGCCTTCTTTAATGGACCGATTTATGAGTATAGTTAGGGGGATATGAAGTGCGGAGTTTAATATTTTTAGTGTTATCGGTGAAATTCTGTCACTGTCATGTGAGTTTGTATTTTTTAGGTCATTTATAAGTTTAAGTGTTTGTTTTCGGGTAATGTATGGTATTTTAAATGGAGCAATACCTGTGTGTGTGTGGTGGTTTGCGGATTTAGAGGTATCGTAGTTTGTTGTGATTTTACTCGCTAAGACCTTGCCTACATTAGCGAAATAATTGTTTACATAATTACAAACTTTTTGTGGTTGATCTGATATTTAAATAATTTCTTTATCTATTTTAATCTCAGTTATGGCTTCGTTTTTCATTGTAGTTGTGTGGGATATTTCTTTTAGAATTTGCCATATTTTTTTGGGGTCCTTGTTGCATTTAACTAATTTATTTTTATAATATATTTCTTTCGATATGCGTGCAAGCCGTGTGCATAAGTTTCTATATCGTTTATAGAAATTTATAAGATAGATGTCATATGGGTTTGATTTACATTGTTTATGAAGTGTGTCTCTTTTACTGAAACTTGTTAAAAGTCCCTTTGATATCCACGGTTTTAGAAATTTAAGTTTAGTTGGAGAACTTTTTTCGGTGACGACAGTATTATTATTAAATTCGTCTTGAATACATTGTATAAAAAGTGACCATGCTCTATTAATTGTATTATTTTCTACAAGTTCTTCCCATTTTTTATTATGTAAACTATCATTTAGTTTTAAAAAATCGGTTTTATTGTATGTTTTTGAGGTATTGGAATGTTTAACTTGAGGATTATTTGTGGTATTTATTTTTAGGATAAGTGAGTAGTGGTCAGTGATTGTTGAGTGATGGATTATGGATTGGTACGATCTTTTTGTTTTTAACATAATGTGGTCAATACATGTTTGGGTGGGTAAAAGGTTGATTTGATTGAAGTTGACTCTTGTGGGTTCATTTATGGTGCTAATGAGTCCATGAAACAACAAAAGGTTTAAGTAGTCGTTACTTTGAGGATGCTTTTTATATTCTAAAATGTTAATATTCATATCTCCTATTAAGCAGATATTTTTTAGTTTTTTCATTTTGTTGAGTTGACTGTCTAGGGATCTCAGAAAGGGAAATATGTTTTTTATAGATGGAGATCGGTACATGGCTAGAATACATATGTCATTATTTATGGTAATTTCTATGGCATTTGAGTCTGTGATATTTAGTTCCGTCATTGTTGAGTGTAGATGTTTTTGCAGTAAATTACAATACCGTCATTTTGATTTTTAATGTTTTTTGAGTGGTAGACTTTGTAGTTAGGTATTTGAATAGGTGTGAAGTAAGTAAACAATGTAAGCGAAACTCAATCGAAAATCTGGAAACAGAAAAATCAGAAAAAAACATATTGACACCTCTGGGACTCGAACCCAGGACCTCTTGCTTTTTTGCCCGGAAAGCAAGAGGTGATGGGTTTGAGTCCCAGAGGTGTCAATATGTTTTTCTGATTTTTCTGTTTTCAGATTTTCGATTGAGTTTCGCTTACATTGTCTTCATTTATTTAAATATTGCAATTTGAGGTTTTACTCATAAAGTTAAAATAAATTAAAAAAAAAAGAAGAAATATTTTCGTTTGGCCCTTCGACTCGGATTTTTGTCTCGTGCTTTGGTTATTAAAGCGTGCTGAAATAAAATGGGTCAGTAAGAAGGTGTAGTGTAGTGTTATAACTTATTTATATGTGTAATGTAATATGGCTAAAACCTTTTTCGTTGTTACGTTTTGTGTAAAATATAAATGTGTGCGGTAAAGTTAAAAAACGTACTACACTAAGACATACTCGTATGAGATTTGTAGTGTATACTAAGTAAAGTAGTTTTGTGGCTGCACACAGGCAAGAAAGAAAATGGAGATTTTACTTAAATTTCAACTTTTTTTTATATAAATACCTCACAAGAGTCCCAGCTGCTCCTGTCTACAGCCAGTGCATCTCTACATCTCTAATTGGGGTATGTTGTGAGGCTGAAGGTAGTGAGGAAGGGAAGGAGATGGGGAGGAGGAAAGCAGGGAAGTACCTTGCTATTCAGATCTGGTCACCAAAATCCATTTTCAAGCAACGTTTCAATTCTGAATTGTGGTCTAACAGCAAGGCGTTCCTAAGAGCATCTTCCACTCTGGAACTTGCCGCAAATATGCCATATATTATTTTTAATGAATTAATCGTGAAATGACAAAAATTAATCAAATAAAATTTATTTGCCAACTCCGGGATTTGATCCCGCGACCTTCGGATTGCAAGTCAAAAGCCTTACCGCTAGACCACGCCGGCCGTCAACTAGTAAAATCGACAGGAAATACTGCTTAAATATTTGCTGAACGACGCATTTCTGGTCCATCGGCCAGGCATCAAGCACTACAAGCCAGACAAGAAAAACCGTCTCTTCCCGAACGTACTCCTTGCTTCACAATACCATAGCACATGGGTGTAACGTGTAATGCACGAGGCAATCGTGACATCTGACGTTATTGTATTGATATGTTGATACCATCTGAACATTACATCAAGCAGAACAACAACTACAGCAGACAAGGTGTCGTGGTTGTCAGGACTTCTAACTTCTAACGGCTAACTTGCTCTATTTGTATTTTATGTGTTTTATATAAACTTCAACTTGACTTTGTTCCACATATTTGTTCTCTCGTCTTAGGATTATCTTCAGACTGCATTGAAGACCAGGTTAGGTTGGGTATGAAATACGTAAATGGTATACAATAATTGAAAATACAGTTATTTAGAAATGTTAAAATCGATTTCATCCATTATACATATTTAGAAACTCAAAATCAGTATGCGGTATTGCTACAGTACAGTATGTGCTTAAAAATTCTTCTTCTGAATATAATATACAGGTACAGATAAAGCTGTGATATTACGTCATTCAATGGTTACTATTTTTTTTTTTAAATAATTTTCTTTCATTTTGTTTTTTGAATAGTTTTATTAAATTTACATTTGTTACTTAAATTTAATTTTTCCGCGACCGGTTTCGATACAACCGTATCATTCACGAGCAGAATTAAAACTAACTTAAAAATTAAATACAAGTACCAAAGATTAATTATGTGGGAGTAGTGGGAGGGATGATTTTGGGGGGAGGGGGAAAGCGGTGGGAGGAGTCAATATTATACGGAAACATGGTTAGTAGAGGAGATTTGCAAGGCGCTATTATCTCCGCCAAATCTCCTCTACTAACCATGTTTCCGTATAATATTGAACGGAAAAATTAAATTTAAGTAACAAATGTACATTTAATAAAACTCTTCAAAAAACAAAATGTCTAGAAATTGTTACATAGTTAATGCCCAGGAAATACAAAAAAATTGTGAACGCTAATTTTCTTTCAGTCAATAATTTCCTATTTTGTATTAAATAATTCCTTTTCAGTTCGTGGTATTTATCGAAGTACCTCAACAGTAGTTTGATTATCGGTAAGTACAGGCTATTTTAAAAAAATCCTTTGTGAAAATAAGCTAACACTCTCCCGGAAAGAGTGGGCAATGTTGAAACGCATCCGGTGCTGTCACAACCGGTTTGTGTACATGATGCATAAACTGGGGCTTAACTATTTTATGTTACGTGATACGCGATATGGAGTAGTTTGTAGAAAAGTATTCATTCTACCAGTTTCCTGTGGTTACAAATATACTGCACGACGTTAATTCGGGTGCCATGTGGGTCATCCTGCATGGCCACCATCAACTCTTCAACCATATGAATGAAGAAGAACTAGAAATGCACGAGAGGAACAAATTAAATCATTCTTTTTCACAATTTTAAAATCTTGGATAATAATAAATAAATACACTAGTCATTTATTAATTGATTACATAATAAGACAAGCAATCAACCCTTCGTGGTATCCGGCGTTGGACATTTTTGACAGAAAGAAACCGCAGTAACGATAATAAATTCTGCAACACTATCACTTCCATAACCTGTCTTCCATTTTACACAGGAAATTCAATGCAGCTAATTATCCCAGTCGAAAAACATCAATAAGTCAAATCACACCAGTAAATCAATGAGTCAAACTTATAACGATGTAATATGTAATGTTTTCAAAATAAAATAAGTAAATAAAATAAATACAAAAAACAACATCAATGTATCAAACAACACCGATAAGTCAAACAACATCAATACATGTCAAACATCACCAAAAAGTCAAACAACATCAATATGTCATAATATTATGTAACTTGAACAGAATCACGTCAAATAAAACCAATATAATAACACCCCTCCAAACACACAAGCCTTGCTTATGTATGGGAGTACTTCAAATACATCTATTATGTAAATAATTACTGTATAAAATTTATTTGTTATTTATGTATCTTTTGTGCCAAAAAATGTCAATAAACAACATCCAATATGTCGAACAACACCAAAATGACAAACAACATCAATAAGGCCCTTCGTACACAAAGTGCCTCCGTTCACGGAGATACTTACAAGCTACTCGATCTTCATGCGCGTATCATACGCGCCGATCGTAAGTACCCCCCGTACGATTTAGCTGGTGCCCGTTCACGGCGCTACGCGGTGGCTGTCGGATTCCAATCAGTATCACGATACCGACAGTGCTGATCGCACGCGACGGTCGCATCATTTTTGTCTGATACTTATTCGTTTGACGTTTGACAGAAATGGCGTTGGATCATGGAAGTAATGTTAGATTTGTTCTGGAAGTGGAAAAAATGCATGTTTACATAACTATACTTTACCAGAATACGTAAGAAACGATTTAGTGGAGAAGGCATGGATTGATGTTGGAAAAAAAGTCATATCACATCGCATGACAGCGTGTTCACTCTACGGCTGCACGTGAAAAATGATCAAGTTTAGTATATTGCAGATAGCGCCGTGTACGGAGACTAGCATTAAAAAGTGGTATATCAGCAAGGTACTTGTGGTTTCGTCACAATAACGTAGATTGTAAATATCTCCATGAACGGAGGGCCAAAGAGTTATGCAACCACACGTAGCCTACCGATATGCTAGTTTTCAGTTTATGGCGCTACCCGAAATATACTGAACTTGATCATTTTTTCATTTGCAGCCGTGACGACAGCATAATATCAAGTGTATATACTATATCATTATTATTAGAATTTTGTGGTCACCCTTGCACCGAAATAAATATTAATCACAGGGCATTCGGCACAGCCAAGGAACTACACGAGAATGATGTAAAATTGATTTTTTTTTTCAATATCAAACCAATGCTTTGTCCGCTAAATCCGTTTTATATTCCGGTAAATTACAGTTTCATTAGGATAAATGCTTTTCTACCCCCAGAATAAATTTAACACGCAAATCATGTTCGAACGTCATTTATGTCAAGCAGATAGTAGATGCGAGTGAAACTCGCGGTTGCGCTCTTCCTGCAATGTCAGTAGCATCCTACTGATGTCAAATCCGTGTAAGAACACCTACGAGCACGCCACCTACGAGGGGCGCGTATGTTACGCAAACAAAGCTTGTAAGTATCTCTGTGTACGAATGGCCTAAGTCAAACAACATCAGTAAGTCAAATAACAGCAACGAATCTAACAACATCGATAAGTCAAACAATATAACAATATCGCGCATTGGCCTTCAGAAATGTATGTAAAACATAATTATCATGTGCACTTACTTTAAATTAAAAAAAGATATCATAATCAAATCAATAAGGTTTCATAATATTTCATCATGTACGGTGTGAAACTGTAGCTTTGTCGCAATCTCCCAACAATGCAGGCGCCTGCCTCCTGTGCAAAAGGAGCATGGAGCAGGGCGCATCTTGACTGATCTGTCACCCGGATAACTAATACGTACAAAGAATACGTCGGGCACAATGGCCCGCAGATGCGGCTTTATCCTCTCCACTCGATATTCTCGCAATTCTCTATGGGAGTTATTAATCCAAAGGCGTACGTGGACTCCATTTTAACTCGGGTATTGAATGTGAACATTTTAAAAGAAAATGCGGTAAAGGAATGTTCAAGAATTCAAGTACCTACGTTTTAGTTATGTTGTTTTTGATAAAGATTTATTTTTTGAGGTTTTCGAAACCAAACGGTTGGTATGAAGACTTAACCTTGCATACGGCTATACCGATGCTTGCATATTATTTTGTAATCCATGAAATGATGGATATTGTAAGGAGAAAGGGACAAGAACAAAGACGCTGTACTGCATCCTATCGGCAAAGCCTATTATTCGAAAACAACCTGTACGGCATCAATGATCGTTAGCAGCGCCTTGATTTCGATACCAGCCACTACAAGTGGTTACGCCCGTACACAAACTTACACATACACATACCTACACAGCACGCATACATACTATCACTGCTTGGACTTGGTATTAATTATTGTTGCAAGTCCTTTTGTCCTACCTTTTCCCCCCTCGCTTACCCACAATCTTAATCAGTCTGCAATAAACTCCCGCTGCATATAGCCATCACTGTGCTGTGCTCACGAAAGTCTGCAATATAACTCCCGCCGCGAAAATAACTGCTCCGTGCACTATAAAAATAACGAACATTTACGCCTATTGTGATCGTGCCTCTTGGATGGAAGCGAATGCAGCATTACTAGCATACAAGATCCGTATCCTTTTTCCGGTGAGTCATTCCTTCTATGCGACATTTAATTTTACTATTGCAAGCAGTGATTAGTAACACAAAATTCAAGGTCCTTCGCCAGTCATTTTACAAAACACAAAACCACTCTCACAACATAAATAACCATACAACAAGCATTCCGAAGTTTCAATGGAAAATCAACAAAAAATTAGAAATTGCTTACGCGGATTAAAAACTAGGTGAAATAAAAATACTACTTTAACCCTTCAGGCCTCTGTCAAAGGTTCAGATTATTTCCGCTTTTTTTTACATGAGCACCACGCAGGAGGTTCTGAGGAAAATAATTTCCCTCAGGGCCTATGTCATCTTTGGGGATGCTGTATGGAGATTTTTTTTTAAGGAAAGGAAGGAGAGGAGAGTTCTGGGAAGGAAAAGGGTTTAAGGGGTGGGTAGGAATCTGGGGTTCAGTGTGTCTTGGTCATCCGCCTCCAAGACCTAGACAAACCTCACCCCATGAACCCGGGCACCCCTGCTAAATCACCAAACGTAGCGAACCACTTGGGATGACCTATGGCAGAGGTGTTGGTTATCCAATAAAGGTTCCCGGGGCGGCGGTACCCATTTTCGCCTCCCAAATATTGCTTTGCAATAAAATATAAATTAATGCAAGGTTTCTAAACGTATCTGAAAACTAAAAACTGTTTTTGGAAGAAGACAAAATACGCTTTTAAATTTTATTATAAGAGATAAACATATAAATGTAAAAAAATTAAAAAATTTAGTTTTATTTAAATTTATTTAAAAAAAATTAAATTTGAATGGTTCCCTTTACGTTTTTTTAACTAAAATTACTGAGAACGACAAAAATCTATAAAAAAAAATTTTGACAAATATTTCAATATAAACGTTGAAGTTACCTTACTTTTTTCTCATTTCTTGTAAAAATAATTCATAAAATGTTTAAAAAGTTTCTTAATTTGCGGTCGAAAACTTTGGTTTCATAGAGGTGCATATTTTAATTTTTATGCGGTTAACGTTTAGATTTTAATATAAAGTCTGATTTTTTCTCTTTCTGAAATCGTTTGGATCCCATTACTCACCGTGACACTAATTACAACGATTTCTAAAAGACCTATAGGAGCTGTTCCCAAAAGCGAACAAATTAGCTTGAAGGGATAATGATAAATTTCAACTTCAATGGAAGTGAATGGAGAACGCTTATCTGCGTATGATAAAATTAATTTATTTAAATTTTGTAAGAATTAAAATGATAAAACATGGTTATCAATGAACAAACGAAGAACATTGAAAAAAAAATACCGTCCTTCAACGTGTTGTTCAAATTCGACACCAGTCGAGGAAAGTAACCCAATATGGAATACCGTCATTTCTCATTAGAAAACATTGATCATATATCTCTTTCAATCACTGTACGCGTCCACAGGTTTCATCTTGTCAGTCGAGCGAGTGCCGTGTCCGCGGTGAATAGATTTTGTTTTATAAAGATATTCAAAGTGATACCTGCATCAAATGCTTTGTGTGCGGATTCTGGGCACATAATGATTGCGCTGGTGCAGAGTTCGATTCCTGATTTTATGATTATTGAAATTAATTTAAGTTATTTCTTATAATTAACCAAATTTTCTAAAGCATCTCTTAGAAGTTAAGGTTGATTTTTGATAATTTTTGTAGTGTTCCATATTTGGGATATCTATTCCATATTTAGATACCTTTAGTTGATTTTGTTTTTGAGAAATTATAGTACTTTAATTATACTAAAATATAAATATAATTCAAAACTGTTACAATGTACAGCGCAGATGTATGAGTGATTGTAATTTTTCTTCATATATTGTGTCTGCATATTGGGTTGGGTTGGGTTTAACTTATTAAAAGTACCGATTGGCGATCCCTTAATGATATGTTTTATTTAAATAAAAAAATAAATAAAAAAACATTTAAACATTTGTTTTGATTTTTTGATATTGCGTTGCAAGGCGGTTTGTCGAGAGAGTCCAGCTGGGAAAGTCAAAAGGTCTCCCTCAACCAGTCTCTCCCACGCTGGGTGGGCAAAAACATCCACCACCGAGACCTAGACAAACCTCACCCAATGAACCCGGGCACCCCTGCTAAGTCACCAAACGTATAGAACTACTTGGGGTGACCTAATAAATGGTTCCCGGGCGGCAGTAACGATACCCGCCTACCAAATTGAAATTGGTTACTTTCCTCTACAAATCAAATTTTTGGATTAATAGTTATTAGATACGTTATAATAGGAGATCACAGTTTTTCCACAAATCATTTTACTTTGAAATATATATAGTAGAGTTATCAAATGCCCCGATTTACTGTGAATATAAATAATTTCTCTCCGCATAGTGGCACAATGGGAAGACCATAAATTAGAGCAAGTTTGAACCGTCCGTCCGCGGGAATCGGCTATCTACACTTGACTCTGGCTTGCGGCCAAGTCGCCAAGTGGACCGAATGTATCTGCCGCCGCGTGGTCACCTTGCGGGGGTTCCGCCAAAGGAACCCACTGAATAAAAATCTCACTTCATTATGTAGGTAAGTTTTATAAAGTTCCGGGAAAAACTATCGCCACTTGCGATTGCTGTATTTTATGTGGAGAGGAATTGGCGAGATGGTTAGGATATAATGATAAATCACCGAATAAAATAAATTAGATAAAAATCACCTGAAGGCGATACTTAAAAGAATTAATAATCTTCTCTTTCATAGATGGCGCAAGTTAAATTATTTTAGGTTAAAACACTTTTTGCAAGTTATGCTTTAAAATATTTAGGTCAATTAATTGTTTGCGCCCGTACATATTCAATACGAACATGAATAAACAGTTTTGTCCATAAACAAACTCAAATCAAGAAAGGCTAACAAATACCTACAATATTGGATTGAGTCACCGATACAAAATGAATTTTCTTGAGTATGACCTTAAACAGCAATTAAATCAACATTCCTTTCAAATGCCACACATAAAAATAATAATTGCACGATTTCTACTTTTCAATAATCGCATTTTTTTTAAATATTTTAATCAATACATAAAAAATATTTTTTAATTTTACTGGTATAACTTTTGAAAGCCCCCATTAACATAATATTCATAATATAGATATGAAGAATAAGATAATACTTTTATATTTAATCTAAACGTGAAACAGAATTTGACACAGAAAATAAAAAGGTATCAGTCAAAAAGAATCCAGAATATCTTATCGGTTCGTCTTACCGGGACAACTTCTCTAACCACTGGAGCGATTTTTGCCGTATATTGGCGCCATTTTAAATGTCTCAGATTGCTTTTCGGATAAAAACGGCAATTATTTTCTTAATTCGGCAAAACATTTTTTTTTAATATTTGTACCTCCCATGTTTTCTATTTTGCACTTAAGCGAAGCTAATGAAAGCTTTATCTATTATGACCCTATGTAGATGTCGCAAATCCAAACTTCGTAGATTATTTTATAACGATGTTAAAAAAAAAATTCAAGCAGAATTTCTGATCAGTTGTTTACGGTTAAAATTAAGTCCTTTTTCCTTGGATATACACCTTCCGTATAAGTATACCGCAGTATAGAAATTGAAAATATTCTATATTGATTCGAATAAATACCTCTCACGGCAGTTTCAAAGTAACAACCACACAGTATTCGCGCGGTTAACTTGACGATTTTTTAATATTTTTTTTATAAATCCTACAAATATGAGACAAATGGTAAAATACGTGTAAATTCATTGGCTATATAGCTAATAAGTTTTTATGTCTCCATTTTAAATTCGAAGATATGCTTTTTTTAGTGTTGGCGAAAAATTTTAAAAATGATCTTCTGAAAATATCGAGCAAACGGAGGAAAAAGTTTTAAAATGCGCTGTCGCTGCAGTGACTTACTTCTCGGTCGTTGTGAATGGATTTTTATACGTATTTTTGTTTATAATCGTGTGGTTAGAGATGTTGTCCTGATTAGACAGAGATCGTGAGTTTGATTCCTAATCGCGACCGTTTCCTTTGTGTTTCTGTGTCTTGTTGTATTTTATGTTTCGTTTGGATTTCTTGTTATTATAATCATCTTCAATGCTTCGATTAAAGGTTTAAGGTTATTCAATCTACTTCACGGTATATTGCCGTCATAAGCAAAAAGGCAGCTGGGAATTTGCTACGGTTACATTCTGATATATTACGTTACATTTCACCGATTATAATCAAAAGTATACCAGAATATAACTTCTGCAAATTCTCTGTGATTTCTGTAAATTCTCATCTGCCTTTTTGCTTATTATGGTAGTAAAGCGGAATAAATATTTTATGACATTTATATTTATCCACAAAATATTGAACAACACGTTACCAAAATACTTCTCAAATAAAATTGTATACAACAAGGACATTCACAGATATAACACAAGGACGAGCAAGGAAATTAGGCTACAAAAAAAGGACAAAGCGAATACGCAGAACAGTCTACTGTACAAGGGCATGAAGTTATATAACACACTACCAGAAACTTTAAAGTTCACACCAATTTGAAAGTTCAAGATGTATTGTAGGAGCTACATAAAACTTGAAAAAATATAGTGAATATGAAATATTTTAATTAATTAGAAATTTGTGAACTTAAATTTGTGAGCTTAAATTTATAAAAATAATGCTTATGTATTTGTATAGAACCCATTTAAAAAAAAATCAGAGTGTGCAATTCACACGCGGTAGAAGTGAATCTAGAAAGTCACTAGATGTCGCTTTCTTTTCGTTTGTTTATTTTAAAGTGGTTTGAAGATTGTATATTGATTTTACAAAATTTTTTTTTTTTTTTTTGATTTTGGTAGGATTCGAACCTCAATTCGCTGGATGTCTCTCTGGGCGCTGCTTCGCTATCGGAGCCATGAATTTACCACATTATGTGAGAATCGAGGACAGTCAAATAATAAATTTTAGTGACGCACTTCCGTTTAATCCGAATTTCAAATCACAACGAGGTTAAAAAAATTTCTCTTCAAAAATATTAAATGGATTGACTGCGATTCAGCAATTTAATGGGACTTTACTATAAATAACATTCAATATTAATATTAAAATAGAAAAAATAATCACAGACAATAAAATGTTATTTATAGTATTCGTGGAAAAAAACAATTTTCTCCTGGAATTCAATAAATTAATGACACCTCACTGAAGTAGTTAAAAACAGACAAATTGGTACTTTCAGATAATCGGCGATTACAATATCCTTTATGAAAGTATCCTTAATCGTTATACAGTAAATTAAATAATCTTGTAATTCGAGGCAATTGTAGAATACACCACTTATCACTTAATTCTTTAATCTATTTCTAATCCTGTATTATTCGTCGACACTCCAATGTCTAATAAATCGATTGTCGAAATCAAGCAAATAACTTAAATAATATAAATTATAAATAACCGATCGTTACAATTGGCCTTGCAGTATCCTTACCTAACCCGATGATAGAAAGTGAAAGGCTATTCAAAACTTTGTTTCAAGTAGAATGAGCACAGCGCGGCTAAAAACTCAAAAGTAGGCAAAAATAAAATTTTGGCCGTGAAACCAAAAAAGCAAGAAGTGCACTGCACAGAAAAATATCATTCTGCAATAAAGCTTACCATGACATCATGTACCCACATTTTCATAACATCAAATTTTCATAATATCAAATTTTCATTACATCAAACATTAAACTTTTAATTTCCCCTGGTTACTTGGTAAATGACAAAGCGACGTAAATTTTTATTTAAAATAAAAATAGCCGCTGAGAAAGTATCTTCTGACGTTGCTGCAGCGGATAAAAATTATTATATCAAAATTCATAAATCGGTGATGAATTATTATTCGTTTTCCTACATGTATTTATTAATATTGTTGGAAATCGATAATATACCTCAAAGCTTATATTCGCTTAACATTGTTTTACTTTTGAAAAGACAAACCGTAGTTTGTGATCACTTTTAGTGATGCCACAACTCACAGTTTTGAGAGTTTTAAAAGGTTATTTATAATTGCATTAGATTTCTTTTTGGTACAAATTGAGGTGTGTAGAATCAAATCCAGCATTCTCCACTTTTTTTCAAAAATGGACTAATGATGCAACTTTGTTAATGATTCACTCTTTTACCTAGAAAATCAGTTATTTGGCATTAAAACCAACTCTTTATGCTTTAAAAATCCATTTTAAAAACTGCGTTAGTATCAAAGGCAGCAATCTCCAACTCACTTAAGAAACAAAACCAGCATTCTCCAATTTGACCAATGGTAAGCCTCCATTTGATCACGTGACAACATGGCCGCCCATACAAAATTGTATGGTCGCGTGTTGAATCTGTCGCTCTAATTTTACTGTTTTAAATAGTTCGGAGTGAATTTAGAAATAAAAACAAGATGCCAGTGTGATTATGGACTCTCACCCTTCATCCGTGCCCAAGAAAAACGCAAGGAAGAAGTCAAGGAATCCAGAAAAATGGAAAGCAAAAGTAGTCAAAATTCTAAGATGAGCTGTCATAAAATACCGTTTATTTCATAGGCGTGGAGTGGCAAAAGATTTTTTTAGGTGTTAATTAAAATTCATAAATTAAATTAATATGCATAGACATGTTTTACTTTTATAATTAAATCTAGGATTCATAGCCTTGCACATAAACATTCCGAATTACATGTTTAGTGTTGAAAATTTTGCGAGTTTCAAGCCAATTTTGATCAAAATAATTAACCTTCATTATTTTTCTTCTTTTTTTTTAAATTTTCTCTGTTAATATTATTATTTTTTGAAGTGAAAGCTTCTTTAGCACCGTTGTGATTTGAAACTCGATGAAACAAAAAAGCGACACTAAAAATAGACAAACGCATACATCTATAGGATTAAGGCTGCGAAAGAATAAGATAATATTTAATTAAATGAAGACAATATTAGCGAAACTCGATCGAAATCTGGAGACAGAAAAATCAGAAAAGATATTGGCTCCGCTGGGACTCGAACCCAGAACCCTTTTCTTACATGAAAACAGCTCTACCGATTAAGGTACGGAACCCATATTAATTCGGTCACTTTTAACTGTATCATACTCGAGTCCCAGCGGAGCCGATATCTTTTCTGATTTTTCTGTCTCCAGATTTCGATCGAGTTTCGCTAATATTGTCTTCATTTAATTAAATATTATAATTTGAGATTTTACTCATAAAGTTTAAAAAACTAATAATGAATAAGATAATAATTGATCCCCTCTTCGTGCAGTGCTTGTCCCCACTCTTGTCTACTTTAGTTTTCTGCAGGTTTCATTTGTACTGCACACTTGTATTTTTTTACATTAGCTCCACACAGGAGGCCCTGAGGAAAATGATTCCACTCAGGGCCTTTGTCTTCTTTGGGGATACTGTGTGAAGGGTCTTTTTAGGAAAAGAAGGCGAGAAGGTTCTGGGAAGGAAAAGGGTATTACGGGTGGGTAGGAATCTGGGGATCAGTGTGTCCAGAAGTGACGGATGTATAAATCTATCCCTCTCACTGCGATGTTTCGAGAGATCACAGCTGGAGAAGTCAAAGGGACTCCCACAACTATTCTCTCCCGATCCGGCCTGCAATCCAGCAGGTGGGCAGACGCATCCGCCGCCAAGACCCGGACAAACCTCACTCTATAAACCCGGGCATCCCAGCTAAGTCACTAAACGTAGCGAACCACTTGAACAGAGGTTTTCGTTATTTGTTTTTGGGGTGTTATGCCGTGTTGCGCTACCTCCTTCTTTAGCCAAAGTGCCAAAGCAAATGTTTGGGACAGCGTTGCAGTGTCCGAAACTTTGACTAAAGAAGGAGGTAGCACTACACGGCATAACACCCCAATAACAAATAACGAAAATACTTTTGGCTGTGAAAATCTAAAGTCATATCTATGGCAGAGGTAGATATTGTTTATCCAATAAATGGTACCCGGGGTGGCGGTACCCATACATACCTCCCAAATTCAATACTGTATGAGTACATTACAAAACCTATTTTTATTTTAATTAAACTAAAATTAAAATCATAATAATAATCACGAACTTCCCTGTGATTTGGTCGGTCCATTATTGTGACGTCATATTTATTTGTCAGTATCAAAGTCAGCTTTCTCCACACGTGTGAGAAACAAAAGCAGCATTCTCCTTAGGTGAGTATCAAATGCAGCAATCTCCATAATTAAATCCGTTATAACTTATCAATCAATACAATAAACAAATTCTACTTTGGAAATTATAATAGATACGCAGTTCCCCCTTTTGAATAAAATTATAAACTTATAAATACGTTAAAATTGTTGAAATGAAACGTTTTTTTTGGTTTTCTCAAAATAACACTTTTTGGAGAATGCTGCCTTTGATTCTATACCCCTCAATTGTTAATACTTTAATTAAGAAAACTGATGCGCCAGCTTAGTTCTGATTTAATATTTAGTAACTTCGCTTGTACTGTAATTGACCTGTCACATTATTACGTCTCCCAGAAGGGCATGAGTTATTAAGGATGTTGGTATACAGTCTGGTTTAATTAATATCTAATCACCAAATCCAATGAACACGACCAGATGTCAAAGCGGTTAGTCAATCATCTCGAATAGTCCATGTCTGTGTCCAGATCACTAAAGAGCAGTGAAGCTTGGTTGAACGGTAAATATCGAATTAAATAATTATGCTGGTCCTATTTTAATAAGAGTATAATAATACGCCTGCCATTTCTTTTACAATAACATTATTGCGAGTGACATAATTTACATTGACAAAATTGTTATTGCCATAGTTGTAAGTGATATCATCGCCATTGACAATAACATTATTGTCAGTTACGTTATTAACGTTGACAATGTTGTTATTGCCTTATTTACATGTGACATAATCGCCATTTAGTTTGGCATTATTGTCAGTCACTTAATTAACATTGACAACATTGTTATAGTTTTAAGTGACATCACCGCCATTGACAATGACATTATTGTCAGTGACATTAATAACATTTACACATTGTTATCGCCACAGTTGAAAGTGATATCATCGCCATTGACGCAAACTATAATATTCATTGTTACCTTTGGAAATGATTTTTTTAATCTCGAACTCTTGCATCAAAAATGGAAAATAATTCATAATAATGTTATCGAACCTAATAATTTGGAGATTGTACATTAGCTCGACATAGGAGGCCTCCAGAAAAAAATCACTCAGGGCCTACGTCATCTTTGGCAGTACTGTGTGGAGGGCATTTTTATGGAAAGGAAGGAGAGGAAATTCTGAGAAGGAAAAAGGTATGAGGAGTGGGTAGAAATTTGGGTGTCTATTTAACCTAGAGTGATGGACGTATGAATTCGTCCCTCCCACTGTGGTGCAAGGCGAAGGGTCGAAAGAGTCCGGCTGGAGAGGTCTAGGATAGGTCTCACTCAACCATTCTCTCCCGATCCGGCCCAACGGCCGATGGGCAAACGCAAAGACATAGACAAACCTTATCCCATGTACCTGGCCACCCCTGCCAAGTCATCAAACGTAACAAACCACTTGGGATGACCTATGGCAGGGATGTTGGTTATCCAATAAATGACTTCCGGGAAGGCAGTACCTACACTGAAATGGTTGGCATCAATGATGAAATTGATGTGGTTGACATCGACGTTGTTGACATTGATGTTTTTAACATTGACATAATTGCCATTGGTATTGTTGACAACATTTGGAGGATAAAATTACCTCTATTTATTTATTCTTCGTCTTAATCAATGTTCGTCGCTTTCGTAAGTCCATGTATTTATTTAAGGGTATTAATACACTGTAAGTACAAGAAAACGAGAAATAAAAATATCATTCTCACGCTGCCGAAAACTACTATAAACGGAATTTCCCCTATTTTGATCTGCTACATCGATGCGCAGAAAAATGTCAAAGATAATGTCAGTCAAAAAGCATTGTATTCAAAGTTGTAAAAAAAATCTTTTGACAAAGTCATAAATTTTCAATTCGCGAAAGGGGAAATTTTCGTTTAAATGAAAAACCTCAGAAAAACGCCTTTCCCGAAAGTTTTGTAAATATTTTTTTTCTGTCTGAATTCAAATAAATACGTATTTACATTTAAAGCCATTCAGGCCGGGCGTGCATTATACAACTTCCATAAAAGCTAAATATGAAAAAAGTTTCCATGCAAATTTGTTTGAAAAGTTTGGGATACAAAGCTGAAAGGACTCACCTGGCTTGTTGGAACTTTCTAAGCGTAGTTTTGTACTTTTGTGGAATACTTTTGCCTTGATTTTCTCTGTTGAATGGAACTGTGAAGTTTCGTACAATAATCTTGTGGGTTGCGCGCATTATCATTTTCAATTTTAATATTATTATATCTTTGTGAAGGAAGTTAAGTTCGGCGAGGGGATTTCCTTTGTTTTTCGTGTGATCAAATTGAATAAGTTTTTGGCTGATGGGATCTTTAAGACTACCGAACTCGTTTTAGAAAATAGTGTTACATGAATAGAAAAACCTTCTAATAAGCCAGGGATTTTTTCTATATTTTGATAGAAAGCTGGCTACAAAGTGCCTGTTTTCGTTTTGACGTGAAATAAAAGAAATACTTGTTTTAACAAAGAAATAAAAACTCGTTTTTTTTCTATTCATTTTTTTTAATATATTACAGTGTTACCTAATTATTAACATTTTTACATAATACATTTTGAAATTTTATTATGTTGGGCGTGAGGTACGTTTGCGAAGGTGAAACTGTGGCTGAGTAATATTATATGTTTCGTGAACACCTCACTAGGAGAATCTGTGCTGAGGTGTTTTCGTGTTTATGATTAAGTGCGACAAGTATTATTTTATTACTATGTTATATTTTAATTTCATGCTGTCTCAGTGTTCCTTTATTTTACGTTATGTTTTATCCCTTTCTATGTGTATATATAAGCTCACATAATGTTTTTTTTTAGTTTAATTTTGTACTTTATTTAACATTAAGCGAAACCGGTCGGCTGTAAAAAAATAAATACATTTCGTGGTTATAAACAAAATATTGTTTTATTTCGAAGATTTATGTATTTTAAAACTTGAACTGAGTGCTTTCGCATATCTATGATGCGGAAATGAAATAATCCATAATAATGTTGTCATAATAATAATGCCAGAAAAACCACAATTTTCAGGCTAAAAAATTATATAATACCCTTCCAAATGAAATTAAAAACACCATGGAGATACGAAAGTTTAAAAAAGACATCAAATTATGGCTAAGTATACATGAAGATGAGGAAATCGTTAAAATTATGAAGTAACCCCAACGCAACTTACAGATAACAAACATAAATACTTTTAATTTTATTTACTGTTTATTTTGCGAAAATCAACAAATTAGAAGATGAGGAAATAAGAATCAACACCCATACAACAATATACATATGTATAGTATACAGTGTGCCTCGGAACAGGAATACCTGCTGAGGAGGAGTGTGAACAAACCACTTTGCTTTGTTTCTTTACTTATTTTGTAATTTTATTTTATTTTATATTGTCATTAAATAAAATAAAAAATAAAAATAACATTGAGAAGAGTATTATTTGTATGTCTTTGTTTTCATAAAAAAAAACACTTGACCTGAAATTATATTAACTAACCTACAACAGTTGTAAGTGATAAGTTACTTATCATTATGACTAGTGACTTACAACTAAGATTTATGACTAGCGACCAATAACCAAAACTTGTTAGGATTACTACTTATCATTATGGCATGACTATTAGTGACTTATTACTAATATGACTTACATCTAAGATTTAGGACTAAAAATTAATAACCAAAACTTATAAATAGTGCAATTTTTATTGTGACTAGTGACTTACAACTCGGACCTACGACTAACGACTAACAACCAACCATGTAAGTTGTACCTAACTAACAGGTTGACAAATAATAAAACTGCTTAAAACTTCAACCAAAACACTTGTTTCATATCAGGGGGAGTAAAAATATAATATCCAATATTTTTTTTAAAAAAGATTTTTTTTATGAAATAATATTTATTTATTTGTTTATTTAATTTACGCCCAGAGGGCTTTTACATAAATGTATAAAGACAGTACAATTTTAATGCAAGAAAGAAAAATATAATATAAATAAAAGTTACAATAGAAAACAAAAATACAAACATGAAATATAAGTAAACAAAAATTTAAAAGTACAGTGAGAAATAAAAACAATAAAGTTGCTATAAAAAAAAAAAAAAAAATACATGCATGATATAAATATAAAAGGAACAAAAATTGTAAAGTAAGGTCATCAGATGTGTTTCGAAATTTACAACAATAATCATGAATAACAAACACCTAAGCTGGGTCCACACATGTTCTTTTGTCCGTTCCGTTCCTCCGTTCCGTATCAGCGTCGCGATCAAGAACGCTAGTTTGGACGCCCGTTCGGAACGGTACGGTGTTACGGCGGGACGATACGGGTCGAGGTACGCCCCGATCCATCGGGAGTCGGTTTATTCGGCCCGTTCAAAGGCGATACGATACGGCCGATACGGGTATGCGCCAGTCTGGACGTGATCGCGGCATGCGCAGGTCGTTTTTTCTGTCGAATGGAATGAACACGCATGCCGATGATCGCAGCGACGTTACGGAGGTACGGGCTATTTTTACTTGCGTCCGAAGTTTTTGATACGGAACGGAGGTACGGAACGGAGGAACGGAACGGACAAAAGAACATGTGTGGACCCAGCTTAAGTACTTATTGGTCACTCATAGCGTGAAACCGCTATATGTAGATGGTAGGTTCGTGAGTTGCAGGAGTTCGAAACTTTTCAATTTGAATTTTAATTAATTATAAAGTCGATGAAGTAAATTTACAAAAAAATCCTTAGTGAGCATTTAAATTATAGATAAATGATTTTATTATTTCATGTTTATAGTGTATCAGTGACATATTCCATATATCTATGTGCGAATACATATTACCCAAGTTTTGAATTCTACATAGTGGTATATTAAATTGTGCCCTAGTCGTAGTATTGCCAGAATAAAAGGGTAGTACTGACCTTGTATTTCTGGCTGGCACATTAAAATTTATGAGCGCCAAGAATTCAGGGCTGTCAATTGTATTATGCAAAATTTTAAATAAAAATACTAGATCGGAAACAGTTCTTCTGTCACACAAATTTAATAGATTAGATAATTGCAGTAGATAGTGTAGTTTAATTGTTCTTTTGGTATTTTTAGTTTATAATTTAAAAAGCTTAAGAATTTTTTTTGTACTCTTTCTATTGTTTGAGAATGCACGTCATAGTGAGGAGACCACACAGTTGAGTTATATTCAACCTGACTCCTCACTAGTGATGTGTACAGAAGTTTTAAGGTTTTAATGTCTTTGAAATCTTTAGCCACTCTTAGTACAAAACCTAACATTTTTAAACCCTTCTTTGAGATATTTTCAATGTGTGGTATGAAGCTAAGTTTGAATTTACCCAGTTAAAGAACAAGATTTCTTATTTTGAAATTCTGATGGACGACAGTTATTAAAAAACTTAATTTTTAACTAAGGCTAAGTGAAATCTGAACATGTTTTTCTATCTGTGCTTATAAAAATAATGAAACTTTTTAAATCCAATAATGTCATTATATCAGTAGATATTGGAGCTTTGAAATCTCAAGTGAAAAAAAGATATTTTGTTTGGTCTGTATTTTTCCATCGCACATTAAAGCATTTTTTAAATACCATAATATGTACATTAATAAAACAGTGCATTATACATAAGACTTATTTCCACCAGTATTTGGGAGAACCAAAGATATTCAAAGGGGAGAACGTAACTCGTGACAAAATGTAGATTCTGCCAAAAAAAAAATTGAAAATTTACTATCATGAAACATCCGTAT
Source organism: Limnephilus marmoratus (assembly GCA_917880885.1). Lineage (NCBI taxonomy): Eukaryota > Metazoa > Arthropoda > Insecta > Trichoptera > Limnephilidae > Limnephilus > Limnephilus marmoratus. Next base: position 40,764,007 of record OU862922.1, on the reverse strand, counting down.
AGTGTCGTTTGTCTTTTCACTAAATAAGGTTATACATTTAATATCCTCCCAACCGTAACTCAAACCAACATCTTAGATAATGTAATTCCATCGCATGATAAAAAAGCCTGTGTTATTTTAACTTTCGCAAAGAATACCGTTACAATGTGTTTAAGTTTCCACTGGAAAAGTCAAGAATGGCTTTCACCCTTGAAATTTATCTTCCACATATAATGGAATTTGTATTCCAAACGTTCACCGGTGGCTGTGTTCAAGTTGCTATTAAGCTGCATTACCAAGCATAATAATACGTACACAACCTGCGAACTAATATAGCAATTTATTTCAAGAAACGTTGCAAGGTGTAATTGCAAGTGTTGGGAAGAAAGCTATGGCTTTCTTAGAAAGTACAACGGAATTGTTGTTGATCCCTCCTATTTTCTGCGCCCCCGACGAATAAGTTGTCGAGTTGTGTTTATCGACACCTAAAACCGACATTCCACTCGTTTTATTGGCGGTATAGTATAGTGAGGTGTACGTATGGTACAAATGTACGACGGTATTAAGAATGAAATAAAATTAATAAACAATATGAAAAATGTAACTTTTTGTGACTGCACGGAGCCCTAAGAAATCAATTTCCCTCAGGGCCTCTTTCATCCTTGGGGGTTCTGTGTGGAGGGTCTTTTTAAGGAAGGTTAGAAGAGCAAGTTCTGGGAAGGAAAAAGATGATGGTGTGTAGGAATCTGAGGGTTTGTGCGGAGTGAATGATGTATGAATCTATTTCTCTCACTGCGGTGCAATGCGATGACCAAGAGAGTCCTGTAGGAGAGGTTAAAAGGTCTCCCTCAACGTGCTTCTCCCGAGGACGGAAATTCTTATACACGGTGTCTGGAAACTCGTGATTCAAGTGGGAAGCTGGTGAATCTACAATATCTACACCATAGACAACCCCAACAAAATTTATTTTCGATTGGAGCATTTCGATTTTTTTCCGAAATTAAGGGTGGAAATAGGTGTAGAAGCTTCAAAAAAATCTTTTTTTTTCATAAATCGTTAGTAAAATTATTCAAAAATGTATTCTGAAAATTTCAAACCAAAATTCGACGCCGTTTAAAAGTTTTAAGCGTTTGAGATTTACTACTACTTTACCTTCAATCTTATTTTCAAACGTGTTTTTCTCGAAACTACTTTTTTCGAATATGTGTAACCTCTAGCTCCCTACAGTTTTTGATCAATCGTTAACAAACTCACCAGTTTCTTTACATAAATACGCTGTATTTGAACCTCAATCCTAAACAATATCTTTATTTTAACTATTTCTATTTTGAAACTGACAATTCATGATGCAAACAAAATAAAAACTTTTTCCACTTAATTTTATCGACCGTAACCGGTGTCAGCTCGTTAAAGTCATCTTCAGATCGGTACAAATTATTCTTAGTCTCTTTTATGGTTTATATACATAACATATGGGGGAGGGGAAGAGGATCGTCTACAAGGAACTTAATCAATTATATTAATAACATTTGTTGCTAAGTCGTTATAGACTGTCGAATTTCTAGTTATTTTGGTAATTCCAGTAGGCTAATTTGGGTTTGTAGCTCACTTCTATATTATTCAGGGAAAAACCTTACAAGTAATATATATATTTTTTTTTATTACAGCGACTATATAAAAAAAATTTATATACAAAATGTAATGTGAAATTAAGTATAAAATATTGTATTTCTTAGTCCTCCTCACTAGGGGGTCCTGTGCCGAGGCGGACTAAAGTTATTAAAATATAGTTCATTTGTCTTCTATGTCGTTTTTAGCGTCTTCGCTAGTGTTTTCTCATTGACCTCTTTAAGCCATATTTTTATTCTTGATTTGTATTCAATTGGATTTTTTATTAGTTTTATGTCTTGGGGAAGGATGTTATGGAGTTTTGTTGCAAAGTATGTATAGTTTCTTTGTCCAAATGTGGTTTTATATACTTTATTAGCGACCTAATTTTACTGTAAAATCGTTATTATATTTATGATGTGTGGGATTTTTTTTTAATTTCTTTATTGCTTTTTAAAGGAATACATGTTTACATTGGAGCAGGAGTGAAAGGGATACATGTTTTCATTGGTGTAGGAATAGTCATTGTCATTATGTAAACTAAAAAAATATTTTATTTTGAAATTATTATGAAAATTACAATGGATACAAAAGCGGAGACTTAGCAAATGATTCTAATTATTCTAATTATTACAACTATACCAAAGAGGAGAACTTTAACAAACGAATGTTTATTTTCTAATAAGTGTGATACTACATCCGACAATTCGCCTGTGTCATTCACCCAGTTTGTAAAGTGTTCTTTAATTCGGGTTTTGCATAACCTCCCAGTTTGACCTATGTAATACGATGAATCCGGCTACGGTTCATAAAATTAAGTGGAAAAAAGTTGTATATTTGTATTATTATAATATATTTATTTTACCTATTATTTTATTGCAAGAAAACATACAAAAGAATGGTAAAAATCATACAAAATTTTCAAAATCCTCAAAAATATTGTTTCGTTAGGAGTGAAATTTAAATAGAAGAAACACTTATAAAAAAAGTAAATTTTTTGAAAATTTTATTTCAGATGAAAATTGTGTACTCCAGGAATTACACAAAATGCCCAGCCGGATGGCGACTACAGCCCGGCAGCTAATATCTCCGTTATTTATTTAGGAAAATATTTAAAAATTTTAGAATATACTCTTGAATATATTTGTAAAACGACACCAAGGATATATTTTCCTCGCGTGTTAAAAAAATTCATAAACATCACTAAAAATACGCCGTTCTACACCTATTTCCCCCTAACGGGTTAAAAAAAACTTTTATCTACGCACTGACGCACGAAATACATTCATACGTCACTCACTCCTGTACACATTGACCTCCAGATTCATACCCACCTCTCGTACCTTTTTCCTTCCCAGAACTTCCTCTCCTTCCTTTCCCTAAAAAAGAAGCTTCACACAGCATTCCCAAATATGACATAGGCCATAAGGGATTTATTTTCTCAAGGCCTCCTGTGTGGAGGAACTTTTGTAAAAAAACAGCTGATATTACCCCCTAGCAATCGATTTATTCAAAAATGTCGGATTTCGGAAAATTCCAATTTCGGACTTTATTTACCCGAAAACGAAAGCTCAAATCTAAGAATGTCAAACTACAAAATTGACCAAAAATGTGATGTAGATTTACCAGTTTGCCGCTCGTACTGCGATTTCCGGAAACCGTGCATAATTTGTCATTATTATAAACAACATGACAGATGCCTAATTCTTTTGCCAATAATAATTGAATGAATTTATTATTAAGAATCAACATTATTTACATACTAACTTTACACAGACCATCAATTGACATGAAAAATCTCGCAACTTGTGTTAGCAATATATAGTTAACAAACCTTCACTAAACTTGATATTAAAATTATGTTATATGATTGAATTCAACATAATTGCCACCTATTTCAAAAATCTACCCTCGATGATCTTACAAAAAATTACATTCCAATAAGGCCACTTGCATCACATTTTTTTAAATTTTTTTCCGGTTTAGGCAAATATTCTAAGACATTCTGTATTTTTTTTTTTTTAATCGTATTTTTGAAACCCTGGGGATTTTTTGAAAATTTCAATACGAAAAATCAGACCATTTTTTATAAACCGGAAAGGCGGGACATAATTTTATAGGTGTGAAAAAACGATAATTACATAGCCGAAAATCATTTAAAAAAAAAAGAACGTTTTCCACACGAATGGCACAGGAGAATAACGAGGCATACCAAAAATATTACATCTCATAAATATTTTTTTCCTTGATCCATCTTATTGATCATAAATCATTATAATGTACAGCGTCTATATTACTAAATTCAATGTAATATACTTGAACTTGTAAATTGTAATAATAATAAGAATATTATAAAATTTTATTTTCTTAAAATCAGCACCATAATCATTATACCTCTAAAACATGTACCGACATCCTCTTCACGTTCTGAAGAGAACCCCGTACCCATTAATTGTACGGGGTTCTCTTCAGAACATCTGTCAAAAAATCAAACCAAATGATAAGTTCGCAGAGAACAAACAATAAATCTAGTGAACGAATTCAAAAATTCGCCTGAAATCAAAGTGATGCCATATAAAAAAATAAATCAGTGTGGAATTTTATAAAATTAATAGGAACATTTTCGGCGACGGGACATTTTCATGTAGTGACGTCACGAGCCCAAACAATGGATTTATTTATTTAAAAATAAAAAAAAATGTACATTTCTAAAAATTTTTACTAACATTTTCGTAATCTTAGTAAAAAACTCTATCCACACGATTTTTTCCAAGTCTTTATGAAGTCCAAGCAAGTGGCCTATTCACAATTTGTACAAAAATGAATTCACAACCACTTGCCATATTTCATGTAGAAATTTATGAAGCAAGTCAGTAGCTATTTCTTACATAGAATTACAGTTTTGGCTGATGATCCACCAGGACCGCAGAAACGGAAGAAGTAGGAATGGCAAAAAGCCAAAAGAAATGCTAAGTCCCTCCACATCCAAATAATGTCTTGTGGTTGGCTGTATTCAACAATAAATATCCCTCGAGTGAAATATTTACTCAAGTGACATTAAAACAAACTTAAATTTCCACTAATCACCCCGTTAATTTCATTTATGGTGCTTGAAAGTTTTATATTACCGATAGTTGGGCTTAATTTATTCTCCGACTTAATTTAATTTACAATGCTCGGGGTAACGAATCACGCTGTTGTTGTTTTTTTAGTCTTTGCCAAAAAATTTTGAGTAGATTAAAGTAACAATGCAAAACCTACACAATTGATCCGAATTTTTTTAAATGCTTTCTTATTAAAATTTATTTTGGCGGGTACAAGATAAGCCGCCATAGCTCAATTGGGAGAGCAGCTGACCGGCAATCAGAAGGACACGGGTTCAGTCGCGTTGGCGTCATGTATCTTTTCTCGGAAGATTTTTCAATGTAATAATAATAATTGTTACCCTTTGTGCTATGCATAAAAATCTTGTCTTAAAACGTTAGTTTAATAATTAAAAATAATAATTAAAATTTATACTTTTATTTATAAACTTTTAGAAAAAACGCATACGAAATGACGATAATCAAACTTTTATCGATTTCTGTGGTACATGATTATACTGCAGTTTCAACATCCTTCAACAGATGCCATTGGTATCTACAGATAATTATATGTATTTTTGGTGTGTCCCAACAGATGTCAGTTAAGTAGTACCTACAATCCAAAAACAATCGTTCGTGTCTAAAGCCTCGATGACCACGGCGAGCTAGCTACTATCTAAAAGCGGGTAAATCGGCGAATGAGATTGTCATGATGACACAAAAAACTGTCCTCTCGCTCAGAAGCGTAGGAAACTGAGGCCGCTGCTAGCGCCAGTAACAAGAATAACGACGCATGCGTGAACTAATTCTTCACATGTTTGACAGTGGAAATCAGCTGTTTATCGGAAGCCATGTTGGAAACATAAATAAACCAATCACGAGCAAGCGGAGCAAGCGTGTAGGCGAGTAAAGTTGACGACCTTTCAACTTTTTTCGTAGATTGTCAACAATCTGCTAATCGCTGCTAGTTAGCAAGTAACACGATGACACTGGGCGAGTTTACTAACAGATAGTGAATGTCCCAGATAGAAGCTTGTAAACTTGTAACATCGAGGCTTTATGCACGAACAATTACGAAAATCGCCAATGATACAGCATAGACAGCTGGGCTCCCTCAGTATCTGATTTTCTGGCTTCAGAATTGCTGAGAGCATCCAATAGGATTGACGTCTGTTCCAGTTAAATACTCATTGTAAACCTTATGATAACTTAAATAAATGAACTTGTCATCCCGATGCACCTCGACTTTTATCGTAGTTTCCCGAACACATTTCATGAAGAATTGAAGAATTGAATTGAAGAATTTCCGGGATTGAAGAAAGAAATTTCAAGACAGTATTTTGGAAGTTTCTATTGTTGTAGTTATTTATTTAACATTTGTATATATATATCTAAGGACTGAACATTTATTATTTATTTTTTTATTTATTATGTGCATCTATATAAAGGTTTACATATATTTTTTTGGCCTTGCCTGTCTTACTAGGAAATCCTGTGTCGAGACAGACTAGTTTACAAATATTTTATAAATATTAAATAAAGTACATTTTTCAATAAAGCAAGAATATTTTACAAAAATTTTCAGGTTGGTTGGTAGTTGTAACAATAATGAGAAAGAGGATTATATTTGGGTGAGGTGACTAATTATTGCACGACCTTTTTCGATGATCCATTTTTTGATCGTCAAGATTTTGTATTTGTTAATATTATTCGATTTTCTTGTTTTGTCAGGTAGGTTATTGTATATTATAGGCGCAATGTATTTGAAATTTCTTTGACCATATTTTGTGTTTGTTTTAGGTGTTTGTATGAGTTCTTTGGTTTTGTACCGCGTGTTTACAATATTTTGGGTATTTTCATAAAATGAATGTGTTTTACAACAGATGAGTTAAGATAATTTGTGTGTAAATTTGTCGAATATCTAAAACAGGGAATTTGTTGAATATATATACAGTACTTGTTATTATGGGAACTTTAAGAATAACTTTCATAATTAATTATTGTGCCTTCAATAATGAATCTATAGCTGATAGTGTTGCACCTCCCCATGCGATTTTTCCATATTCAATGATTGATTGACAAAGAGAGTAATAAACAATTTTTATAGATTTGGAATCTAGTATCATTACCTTCTATGAATACGTGTCGATCGGATTTGTAAGTCACAAGCTTTATGTAAATACTTCACACCGGGCTGTGCGATAGTTTTTTACTTAAATCACTCCTGCTTCCAATATTTTTTTCTCACTTAAAACGGGATAGATAAACACAGATATTTAAACGACGGGTTCAAAAAACGTTCACAAATTTTGGAAAGCTAACTCATCCTTCATAATAAATGCATCTACAGATGGTAGTGGATGCCGAAATTTTATTTAATGCACACCTAATCTTTATATTATAACGCATTTATACATACGCTCAGGCATATTTTTCCTGTATAAATGACATTCATAGTTAATTTCATCTTCTCATAAAGGAGGCCTGCATCCAAATCTTTGAATTTCTCCATTGTTTCAATGGTCGGTTATTGACTCTAGCCAATTCGGAGTTGGCAATCTTTTCCAGATCGTGAGCCTATCGAATCAATATTTTTTTTGTATAAAAGACGATTTTTACATTATTTCCACACAGAAGGCCCCGAGGAAAATAATTTCCTTCAGGGCTTATATCATCTTTGGGGACGCTGTGTGGAGGGTATTTTTAGGAAAGGAAGGAGAGAAAGTTCTGAGAAAAGGGTATTAGGGGAGGGTAGGCATCTAGGGGTCAGTATGTCCAGAAGTGACGGACGTATGATTCCATCTCTCCCATTGCGGTGCAAGGCGATGTTCCGAGAGAGTACGGCAGGAGAAGTCCAAGGGACTCCTTCTATCGATCCGGCCTACAGGAAGCTGGTGGGCAGACGTATTCGCTGCCAGGACCCGGACAAACCGCAACCTATGAACCCGGGCACCCCTGCTAAGTCATCAAACGTAGCAAACCATTGGGGTGACCTTCGGCAGGGGTGTTGGTTATCTAATAAATATCATTTATCGGTTCATCGGTGGTACCAATACCCACCTCTAAATTGTAGATTGGTGTAGAAAGTGAACTCTTCATTAGTTATATTGTATACTAGCTGGAGCCCGGTATGCGTTGCTATGCCATTCATGGAAATAAATTGATTTTCCCTGCGTGTCCTTTCTCGTGCGTCCCCGTTCTCTTCCATCTTCCCCGCCTTCCCCCTCCCTCGTCTCTTCCCTCTCCGCTAATCCCACCTCCCCCGTTCCCTTTCCCCCTGTCTTTCCTCCCTGCCGCTAAAATGAATACAAATTTCATAACGCCAGAGCTTACCATTATACAACGTGTCCGGAAACTCGTAGTACAAGCGGGAAACTGGTGAATCTACATCACGTAGAGAACCCAAAAAACTTTTTTTTTTTGATCTGAGCACTTCGATTTTAAAATTATTTTTTTCTATTTTTCGGTTTTTTCGGCAACTAAAGGGTTAAAAAAAACTTTGAGCCCGGTTTACCCTTCGATGCATTTTATAAGACATTACACAGCTTGCTGAAATCAACCCCCTAGTGACATTTTTTTTTCAAATTTAACCAAAAAAATTCCAACTTCGGACCCGATTTACTCGAAAACGAAAGCTCAAATCAAAAAGTTATATCACAAATCAACTCCGAATGTGATGTAGATTTTCCAGTTTCCCGCTTGTACTACGAGTTTCCGGACACCGTGTATATAGCCTGTATGTCATTTTAATGTTTGATCTATATTATTGTAAAGTTTCATTAGAATGCATTCAGTGGCTTTTGCGTGTAAGAGTAACAAACACTAATACGTCCATACAAACTTTCGCGTTTATAATATTGGTAAGATTGAAGATTGTGAACCCTGTTTCGTCGAACATAACCAAAAAAGATTCTGATTCGTCATTGGATTGAGTGAAAAACTTAACAATTAGCAAACATAACAATTGTGCCGACCATTACTGCATGCAACTGAACTCTCCATTCGTCATAAAACAATGGTTTGCGGAGCCTACAACCAACAGCCCACATACCGCAAGCATTACAAACCGAGCTCATCTTGTGTTAGAAATCGCTGGGATGGACCCAGCAATTTATTCATTTAATTTAAAAGTTCTTAATTACAATATTCATTTGTGAGGTCGTTTGTGGCGAGCGGGTTTACCCAACTGGTCGGGATGGGCTGTGCGAATGTTGAATGGCGAATGGCGAATGGCGTACGGCGGATACCGAGTACCGAGCAGCCCATCCATTGTTGACTGTGAACGAAAGAATGCAAATGAAATTGCCAGGGGAATATAAATGGATCTCCGTCGCTATTTTTTAAGCTCATTACATCAACAATGGAGCAGAGAGGCTGGAGATCTGTGTCAGAGAGTAATGCTTGTGATTATATTTATTTCAATGATGATTATACATAAATTCAAGAATTCGCTGTTGAATCTTTAAATTTGTATATTTAAATAAATGGGGATTCTGCGTAAATGTCCAACATACTAATAAGATTTTGCGGAAGTCGTAATTTTTTTTTGGTGTAATAATTTGAATTTATTCATTAAACTTATTGTAAGGGAATACACGACATGGATAACCGTGAAACTTGGGCCCCTTACGTGGATGACATAATAAACATAGAATATTTGATTCGCATTCACTAATAAATGCATTACTAACAAATTACTAATAATTAAAAATAAATAACAGACACCATTGAAACTTGAAATCTCTAAACTCTGATGGCTGCCAACAAATCACAGCTGTCGATCACGGAAATTTGAAATGCTGTAATGGATAAAATGTTAATTGTTCAGAAGAGCGAGAAAAAAAATTTGTAGACCTTTAGCTATGATTTTTTACTTTAAGATAACATTATTTATTTTTTATTTATTTATATCTATATATATTACAGTTTTTACCTTATTATAAACATTTTTACATGATATATTTTGAAAATTTTTTTTTTACATATTAATATTTCATTTCATTATGTTGGGTGTAAGGTAGGTTTGAGAAGGTGAAACTGTTGGTTGGTAATATTGTATGTTTCGTGAACACCTCACTAGGAGAACCTGTGCTGAGGTGTTTACGTGTTTATGATTAAGTGTGACAAGTACAGTTGTAGTAGAAAGTTAGTTTTTTTTTCTTTTTTTTTACATTTTAATGGTAATTGTACATTGTATTTAGAAGAAATATATATATAAGGTATAAATATAATATATGTACATATGAATAGTTGGTAAATTCTAGAAAGACATGTTTATTTATTTTATAGTTTGGTTAAGTTTGGTTAGGGATTAAAGTATTTTGTATAAAGTGAATATCTTGATTTTTGATCCAGGCTGTGATATGTTTTTTTGTGAATGTTAGTAGATGTATTTGCAGTTAGGAGTTGTTTCAGAGTAATAGGCATATAATTAAAAAGTTTGGTTGCATAATACTGAAAATGTCTTTGTCTGTGAGTGGTGTGTGTTATCGGTATGTTCAGGGTTATATTTGTTAAGGACGGGGTTTGTATTATTGTTTTTGGTTGGATTGGAATATGGAGTTTGTTTTTGAGGAAGTGTAGCAGAGCAGATTTGGCATAAAGTTGTTTTATTGACATGACTTCTAATGTTTTGTATATTTCACTTGAATGTGTGTAGAAAGGCACTTGCAGGATTAGTTTAATTATCGCCTTTCATTGAATAGACCTTTCGGAATATTACAGAATTTCTGTAAATTTCTTTAATTATCATTTTATTTTTAATTTTTCATTTAAAAATCCTCTAAAAATGCATGTCATAAAGTATAACCTTATTTTCCTATAAATATTTCGACAGCGCAGATCGAAACAGAAAAACATACGGAGCAAAATAACATATTTAATTCATAAATGAAACAATCCGACTTTGTTTGAACCACTTATATAATTAGTAAATCCGACCGGTTTCAGAACAAACGTTCCTTCTTCGGGGCAAGCGTATACTAATTTGACAGTTTCGAAATATAATGAATAAAATAATAATATTTCGAAACTGTCAAATTAGTATACGCTTGCCCTGAAGAATAAACGTTTGTTCTGAAACCGGTCGGATTTACTCATTGTATAAGTGGTTTATACAAAGTTGAATGGTTTCATTTATTTATAATGGATGACCACAAAGTTATAGCTACATTCAAAAACATTTAATTCATTTTTTGTCTTTTACAGAATTTCAAAATTTCTGCTGTCGATATTATTTGTACGGTTTAGTTTTGCAAGCAACAGCTCGAAAACAAGTTAGAAAGTACTGTTTAGTTTATTTTCTTATACGGTATAACACGATAATTCCTTTTAAAGTATGAACCATAATTAAATAATGATTTGTCAGGATTTAAAGGATTACAAACTGAAGAGATATTGTACGAGAGATTTCTGCCTAATTTTTCAATGTTCAACAAATCAAAAAAAAAAATAACATGGATATTTGAACATTAAGCAAATTACAGGCATTGTATTATAAGGACAAAAATTAATAACGATTGAATAAATACTGTAAAAAATGCAGAAAATAAAATCAAAGTAACGACACAGAAAAATTATTAAAATTATTTTCTTTTCATTTCTTTCTCAACTTCATCCTCCTTTTTCTACCTAATGACCAAACGAACTTCTTTACACCACGGTTTGAAAATTCGGTTACATGACAATTGATCCAGTGACACAACGTACCAAAATTTGTGATGCCATAGTCTCATAGGCTTCAGAAGTTTGGGAGCAGTTGGGGCTCTTTTGTGGTATTTAGATAAAAAAGTTATATTATTTATTTTTTTATATTTTATATTTATTTATTTATTTACGCCCATCTATGCAAATAGGAACCTTTGGCGGCATTTTGCTAAGCCGACTGCATGTATAAGTATGTATGTCGTATTTTGTTATTAACGCATGCGGCTTCGAAGAGTCAAAATTATTGTTAGCAAAAAAATTTTCACAGCGGATTTTCATTTAAGATTCCTTCAGATATAAGTATATTGACTTGGTTGTACGGCCGTATATCCTCTTTGCATACTTGCTTGAAAAAATAATCTTGTATGGGATCAACTGTCGGAGGGATCAATGTCCACCGGATCCACTATCGGGGGGAGCATCTGTGCGGGGGATCAACTATCGGGGGGGTCAACTGTCGGGGGGCCAATTGTTGCCGGATCAATTGTCGGGTCACCGAAAAATCGGTGTACATCAAAGATATTGAAATATAAGTAGATGTGCTATCTGCTGTTTTTACTATGTGGGTCTGCGCTTCCGGGTGTCGCCGATATTGTTTACCAATTAACAAATAAACTAAAAGAACAAATAATTAACGAATAAACCAAACGAACGTTGAACTAAATGAACGAATTCTTTCCTTATTCAAAATATATTGTTAACCAATATTAATGCACATTTTCAAAAAATCAACGAAATGAAAAAATTCTTTTTGTATGAAAACTACGCTAATTAGCGCGTAGTCCGGCGACAGTTGCGCGGACACCATAGTATATCTCTTCTGTATTTGAATTTCTTTGGTGTACATTGACAATTGTAAAATATTGAAATGCCTAAAAAACCTTGAAACGATATACAAAATTACTTTGTTCTGTAAATCGCAATAATATTCTAGAAAAAATGTAAATCTGTTTTCGATATTTGAACCGCAGAGGCCAATGTCTGTTTTCTATATCAGATTTCCCGGAGACAATCCGGAATCCCCAAACAAGGAACGGGTGGAGGGATTGCCGGGTAAATGGGATTCCCGGGATAAAGGGATGAAAACTTTAACTCTTTTTGAGTTCATCGAAACCACAACATCGTGTTTTGAAAGTATTGGAAGTTTGTTAAACAGTTTACACAACATAACACGAAACACAGTTGGGTTAAAAATCAGCAAACTATAAAAATGGTTTTTTATTTCTTAATTTTATAACATCACATACCTTTTGTACATTCTGAGGGAGCAGGCCGTATCGGTAGAGACGGGACGAGATAAATGAAATGAAAGGCGTCAGTCGATGTAGTGAGTCGAAGTCTTTATTGGAGAGCTACGTAGCAAACAGTCAGATGTTGTTGACACGAGTAGTAGTGAGTGCGAGTCAGAAGTGGTGTTGGCAGTGAAGTTGATGATGATGGTCGAAGATGCTGTGGTGGAGCAGACCACGGGTCTGCATGTCACCAGCATGTAGCGCTGCACCGTGGTGGTGGAGAAGACCATGACGTCCAGGATGTCGCTCGACGCTTTAAGTCGCGGAGATGGACAGCGGTGAACCTTGGGAGGCGAAGTGTATCTCTGAGCTGTAGGTCCGCCGCGAACCATGTGAGCTGTGAGATAATGTTCCTCAAAGGCTGCGGGCGCAACGGGCACAGGTGCCGCCGGCTTTGAGTCGCCGGGGCTGGTCGTTCAGCCGATACCGCACTGGAGCGAATTCACTGATAAGCTGTGCACTGTATAACTGTGTGTGTGACTGGAGACTAGACTTGAGACTGAGCTGCATGCGGCTGCGCTGGCTTTTATACTCTGCCGGTCGGGCAAGTAGTTTCGAGAACGGCGTGTGAAATTCGACCGCCGCGCCTAAGGTGAGAACGTTCGAGAACAGTCGAGTCGCTGTGTTGATAAAGTATTGTGCAGTCGGGAACTTTCCGTAGGTTGCCGCGTTAATTGTTACAAGGCGTTAGACGTACTTACAGTGCCGGCAGCGGCTCGCACCTAGATATTTATTTTTGGTGTGATCGTTAACCAGTGGCGCTGCGATGGTTTTAGCAGAGCGGGTTAAGTGACCGCTACAATTCCATAAATTTGGCAAAAAGTACTTACCTTTGCACGAAAGTACTTACCTTTGTCTAAATGAAGATTTTTTTTCTGTTTTTATTGCTTTACTTGTTCAGGGCTTTGAAAAGTTGCGTAAAATTCAGGAAAATTAAAATTAAAAATTATTTAAAAAAATTAAAATTAAAAATTATTTAAAAATTATTATTTAAAATACTTAAAAAAGTTAAGTGGATATTTTATATGAATTCCATCGTTCATGTATTTAAAAACTACTCTTCCGTGGAAGCATTAGCTTCAGTGAGTTAGAGGGAGAAGAGTTTTCAGTGTTTTATTCGAGATTTTTAAAAGTTATTAATAATATTTTCGTTATGTGCGCTACCTCTTTCTCTAGCCAACGTTTCGGACAGCTTTGCAGTGTCCATCATCGGGGCAGATCCGGCAGATCCAGTAGATGTGTGACACATCTACTGGGTCTATATTAAGGTATGTAATACCCATCTCGCAGCTGGTGTAACAATTTTTCACCTCATCCACGCCGAGTTAAATGAAGGGTCCACTGTAAGACTATTGATTGTCACTTAAAAAAATAAATTAATACAGCTCACAGTGATGCCGAGAAAAAAAACATTTTCTGATAGCAACAAACGGCTATTATGCAAAGTGTCACAAATGAATTTGTGACAATCATCGTTTTTGCACAGTAAAATGGACAATCATCGTTTCGCAATGCGGACAATCATCAATCAGCAATGGAAACTTCGGTGTTGGTGACAACTTTTATTTTAATTGGGTCAATAATATAACTAAGTATTTTACATTATCACATGCACAAGCACTGTATGGGGATTCAGCGACTTTTCATCCCACGACAAAATAACCCCGACAAAATATCCTCCGATAAAATATCTACTAAATATAATCAGACATCCTGTAAAGACAATATATTATTTGTTCAAAAATAGTAAACTGTAAAATAAGGTTAGGTTTTAGTAGATATTTTGTTGGAAGATATTTTGTCCGTTGGATATTTTGTCGAAGGATATTTTTGTCGGAAACTTTTGTCACGGGATGAAAACTCGCTTGTGGGTATACATACTCGTAATTATAATAATTACGATACAATAAATTTGTTTGAATACCACTTTATTCTACATCTTTAACCAACCGATTTCGGTTCAACCTGAACCTTCTTCAGGTGTTTATAAAATATGTTTTATACTGATAAAGGTTTAGGTTGAACCGAAACCGGTTAGTTAAAGATAAATAATAAAATGGTATTCAAACAAAGTTATTATATCGCAATTATTAGAATTGTTTTATATTTGGTAGAAGCAGTCACTTTGTGATTTGACATATTAATTGAAAGAATTGTTGGTATTACAATATTATGTTTATTTTGTTGGTTCGAAAATTTAAATAAATATATTTATATCACAAGAATAGTAGTTAGGTACCCTTTGGATTTTATAGAGACACCTGAAATGGTTTGAAAATAGTATTCAAACAAGTGAATAACTGTCATCTGTTGTTTTGGAAAATTTTGCTGTCATTGTGAATAACTGCAGAAGTTAACTTAACCGTGAAGTTAAGTTAACTTCTGCAATAGTAAGTTCTAACTCTTGCAGAAGAGTTAGAACTAACTCTTCTGCAAGTTTCAAGTCACCAAAGAATTACTAATCTGAAATTTGGTGGACAAATTTACGGAGGCCTCCCCAGCTACAAAACTGCATACAAGGTTGGTAAATCTATTACTTTCCCTGGAGTGAAAACTTGAATCGAATTTAATAATTGCCATTCTTTGTGATATATTTGTCTGCGCAAGTAGATTTTCATAATCAAATCTGTGAGTATTAAGCTCAGAGGGTCTGGGGTTATTTACACACCTCAGGCTCGCATTTTATAATGCAATTGTTTTATTTGTAACAGAATGTACTTCTCAATACCAGTGTTTTTTTTTCTGTAATTTTTAAACTTAAAATGCTGATATCTCACAGTCACTTTCAATGGCACTCTTCTTGCGGTGCCATTCTAAATAAGTGTTTTTTTTTTAAATCTTTGGAGTAACAACCATTAAAATAAGAGGGTCAGTCGAATAAAACAATTTAAATCCAGCTGCTCTGCGTATTCAAAAAATAAATCTACGCACGAAACTTCAAGAAGTATCACGGAACAACGATATGCATTTCACTCATCATGTTGAAGTGCTTTGAATTGATAAAGTTAAATACGTACAAGTACTGAGAACAAGTCTGATAAACAAAACCAAAGATAAGCCCAAAATTTCAAGAGGTATTCCGGAAATACAATACGGATGGATTTCACAAACCCGATCTGCTTTCCGGTCAAGTTAAATCCGAGTACGGAGAATACATCTGATAATTACGGAGTGTGATCAATCATCCCCGAGGGAGGGAAAACAGATCTGGTCAGTGTTCCTTCCCCCATCTGCTCTATGTGAAGGTATTCATCTATTAGTGGATGCAACCCTATCGATCGGCAGGTTGGAGCTTGACCAATGATCCGCTCCGGGCAGGGGCTTGTCAGAGTGCGCACTTAACAAACACTGATGTGCGAATAGTTTAATCAAGATTGAAGGCTGAAAGATTTCGACATATGTACATATTAGTCTTTGATGCATGCTGTACCGTAAGGCGATAATTGTATGCTGTTTTCCAAATAAAATAAATAAATAACGATGTTACGGGACATACTTGACTTTCTTTTATCAGCGATTCCTGACATTATTTGTAGTAAAAAATGTAAATGAAATTTTTGGACATCTGATGGATTCATACGTCCGTCACTCCTGGACCTACTGGCTCCTAGATTCCTACCCAACACTCATAACTTATCCTTCGCAGAACTTCCTCTCCTTCCTTTCAAAGACCCTGTACACAACATCCCCAAAGATAACATAGGCCCTGAGGGAAAATATTTTTCTCGGAGCCTCCTTTGTGGAGCTTATGTTAAAAAAATCAGTATGCGCGATCTCTTGCAAATAAACGCCACGCGCACTTTCGCAAGAACCACAAAAATATCAGATATAATACTGGTGGTGCCGAAGGTAAGTGAACGTGCTTCATAATACAGTCACGTCATTTGTTTTGATAAATGATGCAGCAATAAACGATGAAACACAAAAAACGTAGTATTTTCAAACTACATTAGGTTTTTAAAATTGATAAAGATTATAAGAAATTTATACAAATATGAAAATCAAAATTATAATACAATAAACATGTGCATCCCCCAGGACTGTCGCAATGATACAAAAAAATTCCGCTGGGTTGGCGTGTGATGCTAATATGGCCTCCGCGTAACTCTTATGAACCGCTTACTCTTAGAACACTCAACCACATCAATGTCTGTTCATGTGTTTTCTCCTTCAATAAAAAAGTGTAATTGATTTATTTTGCTTTGTAGAATAAAAAAATAGAATTGATCATTTAGCTCTTGATTGAAGAACAAAACTTATAGGTACAATAAACCCACATTTTTCGAAATGCCTTAATATGGTTATAGATAATAATTGAAATATTATCATATTTCAATTACTTTACGGACAAATTTCTTTCATGTAAACAATATTATGTTTTCTCACAGAAAAGGACGAACTTTTAAAAACAAAACACAAATAAAAATAATGACAATAATAAGATCAGATTGCACCTTCTGGGATTGAATCTTCAATTGATGTATCCATTTTCCGGATCTTCCTTGATAAAGTCTTTCTTTGAGGTAAATGTAGTATTGTAACAAACCATCTAATTATTACCGAGCTTATAGATTAGTTCTTCGATCTCGAATACTTCTCATTCCCGTATAACTTCGTTTCTTACTAAACGTGCTCTTCGTTAATTTTCACCGCGCTGCTCAGAAGTGATCCCTGGAAGGAATGTCACAGCTGGAATGACCGATATAAGTTATTGTGTTAACTCTAGAGATTAAGCTGTTTCCCGGTTCCTACCGTGCATCTTCAGAAATAATCTCTAGTAGGGTTGAATCAAAGATATGCGTTGTAAACCGTCGGCTCCGGATTTAAGCTAACCTGGAGTGAATAGACTCGTTGTAACCCTTTTGGTAAAAGGTTAAACGAGCGGTTAAGTGAGAAGTGTGAGCGGTTGAGTTTTCTTTGGGAGTGCACCCATAAAGTTATTTTTTATATTATCCTACTATTGTCGAATTGCTCTAAATACGTTCCGTACCGGCAAATTGATTGTACCCAAAATAAAAACTAATTGTGTTTACCATAAAAATTGTGTTTCTTTTATTGTCCCATCACAGCATTTCAAATTCTTGGTTCGGGATTTTGAAAAAATATCGTCATTATGCGCACAAACAAAAAAACGGATTTTGAATTCTTCTGGGAGAGAGAAAGAAATACAAGGTTTATTTAACTTTCATACTTTGCAAAAATTTATAATTACCAGTCAAAATATTGTATCCGATTATGAATATCAAAAATACCAATCGATGAAAACTTTCCAAGCCCCACGAGACTCATGGGGCTTGAAAAGTTTCCCACAACATGACCCACTTACTACTTAACCTGCATTGTTGCCGATAAAATCCTACTTCCTACTATATAATATTATAAAGGCGAAAGTTTGTATGGATGTATGTTTGCTACACTTTCACGCAAAAACTACTAAATGGATTTTGAAAATTCTTTCACTTATAGAAAGCTACATTATTTGCGAGATCTATAGGCTATATATATTGATAAGCTCTGGCGTTATGAATAATCTCTGGCGTTATGAAATTATTTATCATACGTTTTCTGTCCCTAACAAAATCGATTTATTGCAAACGTCAGAAAAAAAAAACAAACCAATTGTCGCCTTTGGAACGATGTTTTTTTTTAAATTAGGCAATTTACCCTAAAAAGAGTGCTTGGCGTCGTACTTAATAACTGTCTCTAAAATGAATCACCGAAATGTATGTATGCGCATAAACCCGAACGACTGCACCAAATTGGATAATTCCTTTTTTTTTTGTTCGTTATTTTGTATAAAACTACCGTTGAGTTCTGGCATTATGAAATTTGTATAAAAAATTATAATAGGTGGCACGCGAACAGTTTGAAAACTGAATGTATCGGGAATGAATGTGTGGAATGCGAGAGGTGAGAGGGGTGGTGGGGAGGGGGGGAGGGGGTATTGGGAGGGTGTTGGTGGAGGGGGAAAGTGGAGGGGGAAAGTGGAGGGGGAAGAGGGTGGGGGTGAGGGGGTTAGGGGTGGGAGAGGGGGAGGGAAGGAAGGGGAAAGGGGAAGGATGGAGGATGGTGTGGAGAGGGGTAGGGGGTAAGGGAAGGGGGTTGATGGGGGGAATGGTGTGTGGAGAGGGAATGTGAAGGGGTAGATGGTGAGGGGAGGGGTGGGTGGAGGGATAGGGGGTGGGGGTTGATGGGCGGAGTGGAGAGGAGAGAAGGAAGGTGGAGGAGGCGGAGTGGGGTGGGAGAGGTGGGTGGGAAGGAAAAGGAAGGGGGAGGGGTGGGGGGAGGTGGAGTGGGGAGGGGTTTGGGGTGGGGGAGGGGTTGGTGGAGAAGGAAAGGGAGGGAGAGGGGTTGATGGATGAGTGGAGAGGGGAGAGGGAAGGTGGAGGGGGAGGAGTGGGGTGGGAGAGGTGGGTGGGGGTTGATGGGGGGGAGTGAAGTGGGGGGAGGGGTGGGGGAGGGGGAGGGGGAAGGGGGGATGATGGGGAGAGTGGAGTGGGGAGAGGGAAGGTGGAGGAGGCGGAATGGGAAACCCCTAATACCATGCAAGCGTAGCCGCGGAAAAAAGCTAGTAATACATAAAATCCAAACGTAAAGTTCCTCACATTTAAAACCGTAAAATAAAATCGAATATTCCGTGTAAGTTTTCCGGACAAACAGAATAATGTCAGACCTAATCTAACTAAGTACATAATTATTCAAAATAATATACAATATATTTGCGGCATTTTCCAGAATGAAAGATACGAGTACTTTCAGAATATCCCCTGTTGTAAGACCAACATTCAGAATTTAAACGTTGCTCGAAATGGCTTAAGACGTGTTTAGTGACCAGATCTGAAAAGTCAGGTACTTCTTCACCTTTATCTGCTCTATCTCCTTCCCCTCCCCTCCACCTTCAGCCTCTCAATGTACCTAATCAAAATTTATGGCCGACGCCGTAGTATAATTAGCTTCCGACGGTTGGACGCATTCACATTATTTTAAAACTTACATTACCCAATCAAACCTAACCTAAGCATAATTACACTTAGCCTTCCTTAGTATAACTCAACCATACCACCCTCATAGCCAGTCACATGGGTAGTTCAGTCTTTTAATTATGTTTTCACATTTCTACGTTCGTATACGGTCATATACGGTCACCCAACATAGTTAATCCTTTCCCTGTTTATTTACCAGTGGTGGCTCGTTAATTTCGGTAAGCAGAGCGAAAAATAATTACCCCTCAGCTTCTTAAGTATCGCACGGTTTAAATAAACCTCCAATTCAATTTCAATACGGATAAAATTCATACCATAAGCTCAATTCTATTGAATAAACAAGAGTGGTTTTTGCGGTAAATAAAAATCGATATTAGGAGAATTTCCAATGCCGTATAATCCGGTTATATAGTTAACTTTATAAGGTATAAAACAACCCGTGCTACTTTCATACTTCAGAAGGCACCAAAAACACAACATCGTGTTAAATTAATAGAACAACTCTTACAAATTAATTTGTAGACCCCCGATTTGTTTAAAATAGAATCTTTTTCCTTGTTATACAGGGTGTTAACGGACGTAGATGACTTACTTTAACCAGTGATTTCTGACATTATTTGGAGTAAAAAATATAAATGAAATTTTGGTCTCCGGTGACATTTTTGATGTATTTTTTTTCCACAAAAACATTAAAAAAATGGTATGTGTTACACAGTTGGAGGCAGGCTGAGAGGTTGGTCGGTTACTTGGCTGAGTGACAAGTGACGACATGCGGAAGATTTTTTTTTGTTAGATTTTGAAGAAAAAAAAAATTTAAAAAACACCGGAGACCAAAATTTCATTTTGGTCCCCGGCTTTTTACTCCAAATAACGTCAGGAATCACTGGTTAAAGTAAGTTAAGTACGTCCCTTAACACCCTGTATAATATAATTCTTCAACTTGTTATTACTGTGAAAAGCTGGTTCGATTGTATTTGGAATATTTTCCATAAGTTCACGTGTATTTTAAAAACACTCTCTCTCCGATGGCGCTATAGCTTTGGCCTCCCGCAACAATCGCCTCAAACTCCTCCTGTCCTCAGCGGCTGACTTCCAGTTCGTTTACCTGGAGAAGCTGTGCTGCATCCCCTCTTGCCTCGTCTACCCACCTTAGTCTGGGTCTATTTTAAAAACACTAGTTTCAGATATTAATATTTGTTTAAATAATAATTAATTTTCCGAATTTCTAACTAAAATTTGGAAATAAATCATTTTTTTGACGTAATTAAAGTGTTTTACTTTATATAAAAGTATATATACTTTATAAGAAAGGACTTACAATAAGAAAAAAAGTGTTAATATTCAATTTAATTTATCAAAAACGAAACACATATTTTTTAAATGGCCATCTATTAAATTTATTTTCACAATAATACGTATATTTAAATAGAAAAATTGGTTTAGACATCTTAAGTAAACCTCGATTTTAGGTATGTATTTCATAATAATTTTTTTAAAAGAATTATTGTCATATCAATCATTTCATTTAATTTTTATGACATATATATTTAATTATATTAACTAATTAATCACCGCTCATTGTAATAATAACTATCGGTAGATTGTCTATTCTTACATTTTTTAATTAGTTTTCGTTTTTCGTTTATCCTGGGGAAAAAAATTGGTTTGAAACGTGTAAATTATTTTAGTTTATTTTGATTAGAGGTGAACACAACATATTATAAACATACATAATAAAAAAAAGGTTTTTATGTTCATTCTGTAATCTAACCTTAACGCTCTTCCTCACCAGGGTAGGCAGAGTTAATTTCCACCACTCTTTCTTAGCAAGATCACCTTGCTTCATTCAATTTCAAACATTATCAAATTTATCAAACTCTTCATTCAATGGCGAAATAATTCAATTTTCTAACAATCTCAATACGTATCTGAAATAATCTGCAAACCGCCAGTTAAGGCTTCAGGAACAATTAACTCTGAACTGACTTTACTCTCGGTGGAGGCGGATGATCCAATAACGAACAAACTACTCGGAAGCCTTCTCCAGAACTAAGTGAGCATATTCGGTACAACTGTCCAAGTGGCGGTTCTGCCTAAACTTTTAGCATTAATATCATTTCATAAACGGAGCAATCTGACAAATCGCCGCGAGTTGTTTGTGAAGTCTTCAACAACTTTATTTCTACTGCATTCTAAAGCAAAAGTTCCACAACGGTGATCAAATTTGTGCTTTTAGATAAACACAATAGAAAGTTTGAGTGGGGCAGCCAAGATAATTAAAAAATATATAAGCAAGTAGTTTTCGTATAATTCATTAAATTGAAAAAAAACGCATTGTCGCCATACGGGAGACATCCATTATAACCTACGTTGTTTAAGAGTAAAGGTCTAAGTAAAAACGGACATTTATAGTTAGAAAAATGCGAACACATCTTTTTATGATTTTTCTGTTTCACATTTTTGGTTAGAGAGTTCTTAATATTTTCTTCGCTGATTAGAAATCATATGCAGTTTTTTATAAGAAAAACTCTCTTTTTATAACTTTTTAAAGTTACTCCGATCAATGTAATATATCATTGACGAAGAAGATACCTACCTAATAATAATCTAAACGAAAATATGAAAGAGAACCAGACACTAAAAAATAGAAAAAGATAATAGTCGCAACTGGGATTCCAACCCAGACCTCTCATCTAACCGGGACGTGCGCGTTAATTAATAATCTAAACGAAAATACGAAAGAGAACAAGACACAGAAAAATAAAAAGATAACTGTCGCAACTGGGATTTAAACCCAGAACCTCTCGTCTTACCGGGACAAACGTCTTATTATTTGATTACTAAGACCTCTTATTTAAGCGCATTTTTGTCAATCTCATTATTTCAGATATCAGAATTAACAGTATTATCTTCGACTATTTTTTTCCATATTATTGGCTACTTTTTTCATTGGAAACAAGTGTTCGATGAACTGGTCTGTAACCTAGATAGTGTCTCGGATAAATTCATCCGATCTTTTCGAAATAAATAGTTATTTTTCATCATTTTAACATTACGCCAAAAATACTATCAACTTTAAAATTTCTCCTTGTGATAAGAAAAGAACAATTTACGAAAATGAAACAATTACAAAATTAAATAAAAATATGCAATTCACACGCAGTAGAAGTGAAACTAGAAAGTCGCTAGATGTCGCTTTCTTTTCTTTTACAAAAATATATATATATATATATATTATTTTTTGATTTCGTAGGATTCGAACCTCCGTTCGCTGGATGTCTCTCTGGCTACTGATATTTGTCAGGCGCTTTACGCCGCGGCGCGCCGCTATGATATCGGAAGCTCGCGCAGAGCCGTGAATTTACCGCATTATATTAGAACCAAGGACCCGTCAAATAATAAATTTTAATGACGCACTTGGGTTTCACCCGAATTTCAAATCACAACGGGGCTAAAGAAGTTTCACTTAAAAAAAAAAAACATAATTTATTAACGTTATAAGAAGCCAGTATGTTAAATAAATTAACTTCTCAGTGGAATTCTAATACCATAAACATCAACAGAAAATTTACCCATGACGTGTCAAAATAGTAGATACCATTTTATCGACTTTTTATTTTTATTTACCTCGCAATTTAAAATGTCCACTGCCGATTTTACCGTGTTATCGTAACTATTACATACTCGTAGTATGTTCAAGCAAGAATATTTTCATAAGCAATAATTATCAGCCTGAAACACTCATCCACATTGAAAAATCTTCCGAGAAAAGATACATGACGCCAACGGGACTTGAACCCGTGTCCTCTCGATTGCCGGTCGATTGCTCTGACCACTGAGCTATGGCGGCTTATCTCGTACCCGCCAAATGATTCAATATATGCTAGTGTTTCATTCGACAATTACTGCTTATTATATTTTTTCCACCTGAAAACAACCAACTATATTTTTTTGCGAGAGAAACATTGTAAGTGTTAAATCCCTTGCTAGGTGGCAATCGAGAGGACACGGGTTCAAGTCCCGTTGGCGTCATGTATCTTTTCTCGGAAGATTTTTCAATGTGGATGAGTGTTTCAGGCTGATAATTATTGCTTATAATAATTGTTACCCTTTATGCTATGCATAAAAAATCTTGTCTTATAAAAAACGTTAGTTTTACAATTAAAAATAATAATTAATATTTGACAAGTTTAAGTATTTCCCCAATAAATGAAGACATAATTTGTCTCGACGCCACCTAGCAAGGGATTTAACACTTACAATGTTTCTCTCGCAAAAAAATAAAGTTGGTTGTTTTCAGGTGGAAAAAATATAATAAGCAGTAATTGTCGAATGAAACACTAGCATATATTGAATCATTTGGCGGGTACGAGATAAGCCGCCATAGCTCAGTGGTCAGAGCAATCGACCGGCAATCGAGAGGACACGGGTTCAAGTCCCGTTGGCGTCATGTATCTTTTCTCGGAAGATTTTTCAATGTGGATGAGTGTTTCAGGCTGATAATTATTGCTTATAATAATTGTTACCCTTTATGCTATGCATAAAAAATCTTGTCTTAAAAAAAACGTTAGTTTTACAATTAAAAATAATAATTAATATTTGACAAGTTTAAGTATTTCCCCAATAAATGAAGACATAATTTGTCTCGACGCCACCTAGCAAGGGATTTAACACTTACAATGTTTCTCTCGCAAAAAAATAAAGTTGGTTGTTTTCAGGTGGAAAAAATATAATAAGCAGTAATTGTCGAATGAAACACTAGCATATATTGAATCATTTGGCGGGTACGAGATAAGCCGCCATAGCTCAGTGGTCAGAGCAATCGACCGGCAATCGAGAGGACACGGGTTCAAGTCCCGTTGGCGTCATGTATCTTTTCTCGGAAGATTTTTCAATGTGGATGAGTGTTTCAGGCTGATAATTATTGCTTATAATAATTGTTACCCTTTATGCTATGCATAAAAAATCTTGTCTAAAAAAAACGTTAGTTTTACAATTAAAAATAATAAAGAATATTTTCTTTAGTTTGTTTATTTTGATACACTTTGAACGGGACAGATGAGCATGAGGAGAGTTCAGGTACATTAAACGTAATCTTGTGAAGTTACTTCAGGCATTGAATATTATTGTAACTACATAATTAACAAAGGAAGTACATTAAACGTAATTTTGTTTAGTTACTCCAGGCATTGAATATTATTGTAACTACATAATTAACAAAGGAAGTACATTGAACGTAATTTTGTTTAGTTACTCCAGGCATTAAATATTATTGTAACTAGGTACATAATTAACAAAGGAGGTACATTAAACGTAATCTTGTTTAGTAACTCCAGGCATTGAATAATATTGTAACTACGTAATTAACAAAGGAAGTAGGTACTTTAAACGTAATCTTGTTTAGTAACTCTAGGCATTAAATATTATTGTGACTACGTAATTAAAAAGGAAGTACTTTAAAATAATATTATTGAAACTACATAATTAACAAAGCATCTCTCTGATGTCTGCCTACACTCAATGAACGAGCTTGAAATGACTTAAAAAATCAGATACTCGAAAAATATATTGGGCTGTGCATTGATAAGCATTTATCGTTTAGACAGCATTTACGAGATATTAAAGATAAAATCACCCTTTGATTATCCCATTCAGCTGGTTATCATATCTGGTGCCAAATAAATAAATAAAAGGTTTATATTTATATTGTATTCTATATTCACGGGTTATGAATAACCCAACAATGTTTGAAAATCTCGTACTACCACAATACTAAACGGAAAATGTTGCATGCGTCGTGATGGAGGACTTTGCCAGCCAAGGAATCGAACACGCGACGCCCGGATGGGACATAAACGCGATGCCCACTCAGCTGCTGACCGGACTTATTAACAATTATTATAAGTAATAATTATTAGCCTGAAACACTCATCTACATTGAAAAAATCTCTCGGGAAAAGATACATGCCGCCGACGGTCTTATTATGTAGGTGATTGAAATCTGGGGAACGTATACGAAACATACTTAATGAATTGCACTCAATACAAAACACTGTAATTAAGAAAATATTTTACTACAGATCCAGGAAATCCACAAAAAATTATGAATATAACAAAATAAATAATATACTCGTACATACAAACTCCGAATTAATTAAAACGTCCCAAGTACACAAGCACTTTACACGACTATACGATAACATTCATTTAAACAACAAACAGGCTCTCCTTCAACGGAAGCAATCTTCCGAACAGGACCTCCATCGATATGCTTGGTGTAATTCTAAGTGACCAGCTCAGGTACGGGGGCTCCATCGAAACCAGAGTTAAGTTAGCCTCTCAGAAACTGGGCGTACTGTACAGGGCCCGCAGATACTTTAATAGTACACAACTGCTAACCCTGTACAAATCGCAAGTGCGCCCCACGGTTGAATTTGGCAGCCACCTCTGGTCTGGAGCTCCAAAATACCTAAAAAATACCCTTGACTCTGTGCAGAAACGGGCGGTCCATTTGATAGATTCTCCCATCTTAACAGATGGACTGCAATCTTTAGAGCACAGGCGTCAGGTGGGAATGCTGTCCTTGTTCTACCGGTATTACAATGGAAGGTGCAACAAAGAACTAGCGTCATTGATCCCCTCGGCACCGGTGCATAGTCGGGAAACACGCCAAACACGCGCCCAACATTTGTACACGGTTGACATTAGTCACATGAGAACGGGTGGTTTCTATGACTCGTTCTTGAGTTCAACGGCTCGGCTGTGGAACGATTTGCCGGCCTCTGTGTTTCCTCCCTCCTACAACATGGGTCTCTTCAAGACCCGTGTTCACTCCTTCCTTTCCTCAAAAAGACCCTCCACACAGCATCTTCAAAGATGACATAGGCCCTGAGGGAAGTTATTTTCCTCAGGGCCTCCTGTGTGGAGTTAATGTAAAAAAAAAAAAAAAAAGGCAATTAATTAAATTAATAACCAATTGGTAAACCATTGGTTATCAGCGGTTAATTTATATAATTGCCTTCCAGACTACATTAAAAATGAAAAAAGTCGGGGTAAAAAGTAATTATTATTTTTAATCAATAAAATGATGAAAGTTGATTAGAATGTTCTATTGTAATATAACACGTATTTAGTTAAGATTATTCTAGAATGAAGTTGCTTCTGCATTATTATTAAACCTTACAGATAACCTAATACAAAATTTGTTTTTCTATGTAAGAAATAACACTTAAAAATAAATAATGATTTGTAGCAAAACAATTCAAAGTCGTGTATTATTTACAATTAATTCCGTCTGCAGACCATAATATATACCAAAGCTCTGTGCTAAAGCTTCCCGGAGAGCTTTCGCAGGTCCCACTGTGTACTGAGGCGAAAGTTTGGAATCTGATATCCCGACTTGGTAATGAAGATGAATACTAACTTAACAAGATATATTATATTATTATTCCCTATATTTAGGATTTCGGAGCTTATCTTGCGAGCGCCTGAAATTCATGCCGTCTAATAAATTAATATTACCAACGATATGGAGTAACGAAGGTGGAGTGGAGATCTTGTACTATGTATAATAATTAGTTACTACATTGAGCACGTTGATTTTCATTGAGAATATATTGTTCACTCAGAATTCACACGCGGTAGAAGTGAAACTTTCAGAAAACTAAAATGGACAAGAGTGGAATAGAGATTTTATACTATGTGCAGCAATTAGTTACTACATTGAGTACGTTGATTTTCATTGAGACTATACTATACTCAGAATGCATACAAAATTCTGATAACGTGAAATTAAAAAAAAGTAGTTCACATGAGAGGCGGGTATGGGTACCGCCGCAAAAGGTACTCTTTATTGGATAACCAACACCTCTGCCATAGGTCACCCCAAGTGGTTCGTTATGTTTTTTTACTTAAGAGGGGTGCACGGGTTCATGGGGCGAGGTTTGTCGGCGAATTCTTCTACCCACCAACTGCGTGGCAGGCCGGACCGAGAGGGACTGGTTGAGGGAGACCTTTTGACCTCTCTGGTAGGGCTCTCTCGAAAAATTGCCATGCACCGTATTGGGAGGGGTGATTTCAAGCGTCCATCATTCCTGGACATACTGAACCCCTGATTCTTACCTACCCACCCCTAGACCACCCACCCCTTATACCTTTTTACGTCCCAGAACTTCATGTCCTTTCTGTCCTAAAAATACCCTCGACACAGCGTCAATGAATTATTTTCTCTAATATTTTTGATTCTGATTTTCATATTCTATTTCTCTGCTATAGTGTTCTATGAATATTAGAGCCCTCGTCCAAAAATGAATATTTTTAATTTTCTATTCTTTCGTAAATCAAGACAAAAATTTCCTCTGAATTTATAATATTTGTAAGAAGGTATTGAAATACCAGCCTGTTTATTTATAAACCATATATTTTGTGTATTTTCCAATTTGTCAAAAGAAACGTCACTATATCAATGACAATTCGTTTTCCAATTTTTTTTTCAAGCAAGTAGGGCTCCAATATTGAAAAAAAAAATTACAAAACAAAATTACAAACGATTTCATATATGAATCGTAATATTTACCGAACTACTAAAACAGGCAACATTTTGAAACGAAAACGGAATGTACAAAAAAATAACGGAATGCAAAATCGAATTAAAACAGGACATCGCAACGCTAATTGGAGGTTATCCACCACATATCCGCCCTGGTATAATTAACATATGGTTACTCCTTCAGGGCTCTCTGAAGGAGTCTATTTTTTTATAGAAGGCTCTACATTTAAAATTTATCGAAACTAGGCCTCCGTTGTCCCTGCATACGTTGTTAGCGAGCAGTATGAAAGTGCTTACTTTGTACAGGTGTTAGTAATACTTATGGGGAAAAACCTTACCTCTTTGTCTCAAAACGAACAGGGTGAAAAAAAAAACTAAAAGTAGGTGGTGTGCTTACCCTGCCTCTTCTACCTCCCACCCAGTCTTTTTTTTACTTACACAGAATTATTATTATTATTTTATCGTTACGCTCGGTCAATAAACAGGCAATCAATACGTGCGATAAAATCGATAATAACCGCTCGAGCGATGCGGATTTCAGAGTGTTCTGTTTTCGATTTGGCCATTCGATTTAATAAATATCATACCTCTAAATAATACGGAAGCATATTGTGAACTACTTACTGCGGTTTTAATTCAACGAGTCGATGAATTTCACTCTTTATTCCATATTTATAGGTATCAGAAAATAACTTCTGTTTGGGTAGAAATTGTTCGAGTTGAAAAGCATGGAGATCGAAATACCTAATCCTGGTTAAACTTTGTCTCATGGAGTTGCTCAAAAATATTTTTAATGCTTTTTCCTAAACTTAATAATAATAATAATAATAATTGGATAACCTGTAGAGCGCCCTTTTTATGAAAAATCACCCCAAGGCCCTACACAATTTATTAAGAGTCCTTAGGTTCTATTTTGTTTGTTGAGTGTTGTGTCGTCCTACTTTGATACAGTTTACATTGTTTTCTGTTATTTCTTCTGTCATTTATATTTAAAATCATCTAGATTCCCGGACCCGGACTCCTTTACTTTTGTTTAACGTCTGTATCGCTCTTATCTCATTCTAAAACAAATTTGTCTTTATATAATTTTTCCTATAAATTTACTAATAATGTTACAAAAAATGTCAACTCATTCTGAAATCTTTGTTAAAATTTTTCGGGGTAAAAACTTCTTTAGCACTGTTGTGATTTGAAACTCGATGAAACGGAAGCGAGCGACATTAAAAAGAGACATAAACATTTAT
The DNA here is from genome assembly GCA_917880885.1 of Limnephilus marmoratus. Taxonomy (NCBI): domain Eukaryota; kingdom Metazoa; phylum Arthropoda; class Insecta; order Trichoptera; family Limnephilidae; genus Limnephilus; species Limnephilus marmoratus. The sequence goes on along the minus strand of OU862922.1, from coordinate 40,734,565 downwards.
CTATAGGATTTAGCCTGCGAGAGAATGAGCGATAAGCAATAAAATATTTCTTTATTTCACGGGTTCTCGGTTCCAATATAAAACGATAAGTCCACGGTCCCACGCTAGTCTCCTTTGGTCTAGTGGTATAAAACGCCCGACGAACCTTAGCGGCCAAACATTCAGCGGACCAAGGAACGAAAAAATTTTTTTTTAAATCAATATCTAATCTTCAAACCACTACACAATCAACAGACAAAGAAAACACCGAAGAAGAAAACACAAATACTAATAAGATGACCAAATGCATAGGAATAGGTGCACTGGAATTCGATGACAAATTTATGGAAAAAATCATCCTTCACATTGATAAAAAAAGTGCTTTGTAATTTCCCCACTGTTGTCTATTTTAGCTTTCTGAATGTTTCATTTCTACCGCTTGTAAACTGCACACTCTACTTTTTTTTTAAAAACTCGTCCATTTCATTTCTAAAATTCTCGCAGGCTGCATCAAATTCATTTCAACTTATTGCTAGTTTATCTGAGCTTTACCAGTAAATGAATATCAGTGTTTCATTTTGAATCTAACCTTCAAAATCTTACTGTGCAAACAACCCCTTGTTTTGGAAATAAAATAAGCCATTCAATGAGCTTGTCTTACAAATGACTTCAGGCTTCCAGAAACGAACCAAGGTTCACTCAGGTGCATCAACACAACTCTAGAAATGCAAATGTTATAAGCTTCTCACGTTTCAACGGAGAAAATTATTCAACTATTTGTAATAATCCTTTTCAAGCGTGTTCAATTAAAGTACATGCCGCCTCCGTATAATATCGAGATATCAAATTTGTCGTAATTTATGTACTCGAATACTCTATAGTGAGATAATATAATTTACAGTAATTCCTTTGTGTGCTATGACTAATGCTTAATTTAGATGTCGGCATAGCTGAGAATCCCGTACGATACGTTTGAAGGATAAGTTGATCATTGTCAATACAAAAAAGTTGTAGATATATGAAAATAATACTTTCTTTGACGTTTTATTTATTTTGAAGCTCAAACATGCACACAGTAAGCAAGCCCATTGATAGTTTAAAATCTATTCCATAAATTGAAAGTTCTATGACAACTTATTTTCAGCATGAGAAATTCGAAATGGAAATATCTATTGTTACTTTAAAATACGCTTGTAGATAGATGCTGTGCTTTTTTAAATTCTAATGTGTTTATTGTTAGCACCAGATTTAAATGTCCGGGTTAAATTTTCCCCAAAAAAAAAAAAAAAGGAAAAAAGGAAGGAAAAACTAAACCCTTTCACACACTTCCCCAAATGATCATCTAGTCAACCCACGCTATGCAATTGCACTATATAAGTATTATAAATACAAGAACAACATGTCAACCTACTAGAGACCAAATGGGAATATAATTCACCGAATCCAGATATTTTCATATCAGAGGGTTCGGCTCTGTGGCATTTCTAATTGAACCTATAAATCCTACCGATCCCTCAATATAAATATTTAAAAAATCCTTTGTAATCCTACATGTATTTAAAATGACTGATTTTTGCATTTTTATATACAAATTCTTTGACAAATATAATATGCTTAAATTTTGAATCAGATTCCTAGGTATTATGCCAGTGGCCGAAATAACAAATGGCAATATTTTTATAGTCCGAGAATGCCAAATTCTTTTAATCTCATTTCCTAAATCTGTGTATTTTCTTATTTTTTCAGAAATAGTTTTTTGAATATTACAGGAATTTGGAATAGCTACATCAATGATATAAGTTATTTTTTTAATTTTGTCTTGTAAAACTATATCAGGTCTATTATGACTAATTGTTCTGTCTGTTAGTATAGTTTTATCATAATATATTTTATAAAATTCATTTTCTAAAAATGAATTTGGTTCATATTCATAATATGGTACTATATTACGGCAGTCAATCAAGTTATGTTTAATTACCAAACTTTGGTGAATTATTTTTAAAACCTGATTGTGCCTAAATGTATACTCGGAAGGCGCTAATATAGAACATCCCGATATAATATGTTGTATAGTTTCGGGAAAAGCCAAACATTTTCTACATAAATCATCAATTTGATTAATATCTTTGATTATATGCTTTCTATAATTTTTAGTATTAATGACTCTATCTTGAATGGCAAGCATAAATCCTTCTATTTCTGCGCTCAACTCTCCAATACTCAACCATTTGTTTGACGAAAGTTTGTCAACATACGTTTGGTTGAGATAATTGAAGTGTTTTGCGTGAATAATTTTATTTGACCAGGAATCTAATAATTCCTGGTTAGTATTTATAAGAATGTTGGCATTCTCGTCATATAAATTTAAAGGTGTAATATTTCTATCTGCCTTGCAAATTATTTTGTGCATTTCTGAGCTATTAGCTTTCCTATGGAAAAAATTTCTAAGCATTTCTACCTGATTGTGTTTCAAAGATGTTATTTTGACTACACCTCTACCTCCTAAATTTCTAGGTAAATTAATTCGTTCTATAGCTGAATTTGGATGATGGCAATTATTTTATTATGTTTATTATTAGATTTTAAAAGGCTAGATATTGGTTTTTAATAATAATAATAATCATCTTTATTCCAGGATGTGGGGAGGATAGTGCAATCCCACACGTCCCATATACATATTTATATATTTACACAGTAAAGAAATAAGAACATAAATAAAAAATAAAATAATAATACTAATAAAAATTTATAATAACAAAAATAAATAATCAATTATTATGCAGGGCGTGATCTTGAGTGCGCTCGGGCCCATCGCTCACTCAGGAGTGGAGCTTGGTGCTGGAAGGCTGCGGTCACCAATGTGTTGTCGGAGGCCATTATCCGCATCCTGGCTCCAGTGACCCGGTGTCTCATAAGACTGGCGAATCCATGGAGTCCTAATTCTGTGGACATTGTTGAAGCGCTGCTATACCTTCTGAATACAAATATGATTCTGCACGCATCATTATATTGGATCCGGAGACGTTCCATTGAGCTTACTCGGTATTGACACCATGCTTCACATGTATACAGGCTAGTGCAGAATGCATTAAATAATGTTTTTTTAACATTATTGCTGCATCGGAAGAATCTTCGGGCAATCATATTTGACAAAACACTGATACTTCTCCTCTGTCGTTCAATATCACCATCATCCGAGAGGTCTTCAGTGATGATGTGCCAATGATGATGATATATATATATATATATAATATTTATTATCTCCGTGATCGAGGGGTAAGGCTCTTGACTCGCAATCCGAAATCCTAGTATGCGCAAATAATTTTATTTGATTCATTTGTGTTATTTCACAAACAATTCATTAAAAATAATATATAGTATATTTGCTGCATGTTCCAGAGGGGAAGATACTCTCAGTCTCGCCCTGGTGTAAGACCACCATTCAGAATTGAAACGTTGCTTGAAATGTCTTTAGCCGTGCTTGGTGACCAGATCTGAATAGCCAGATACTAATGTGTTTATTATTCCCCACCTTCCTCTTTCGCATCTCCTTCCCCTCCTCACTACCTTCATCCTCACAAAATACCCCAATTGGGGATGGCATAGTCTCACTGGCCCCAGACGGAAACAACTGGGACTCTTATTAGGTATACACATAAAAATAAAATAAATCTCATTGAACAAGATAATATCTAAACGAAAATATGATAGACAACAAAACGCAAAAAAATCGATATATCGACAGCGATATATATCGAATTAAGTCGATATTGATATACCTACCGATATATCGATCTAGTAGGCCGATATATAGAAATATTTTTTAAAACTTATAGAAATCCAATGTAGTTTTAGTTATATCAAACGTTTATCGATTAAATATATATTTTTTATACTTTTATACTTACCTATGTAAATAAACACAAAATTTGGATAGCTGGTATATAAAATGTGTTTTTTTTCATAAATTTATTTAAAAAAAATTAATTCCAGCTTTTTGTACCAGCTATCGAACTTAAAATTAGTAGCTTTGACATTCTGCTTCCTTGTAGCCGGTTTCTGCTTTGAGTAGCGGCTCCTGCCTTTGGAAAAAGACGTTCAGGAGGAACACTTGTTGCCACAATTGGTTTATGACTCGTTGCCACTTTAACAAGATTGGGATATATACCTTGCATCTCTTGCCATATTTCAAGAATGTTTACTTTTAGAGTGTTTACAAGAGCAGAAAGATATAACGTAAGCTCGCGTCACCGTCAGTTTTTTTTTCTTTTTATTTGCGTGTAAGCCAAAGATTTATGGTGCTCTCACCTACCATAGATTAGAGTAGAGAACAGAATCAATTTTTTTAAAAGTCAGTGTTGCCAGTAATAGCATTTTACCGGATTTTGTGGGGCATTTTTAATTTGGGCGGATTTTTCGATATTTCGATACGATATGTATTCTGTTTTTCGATATTGATATATCGATATCGGCGTATCGTTAATATCGATAAATTTCGATATGTTTAGGTGTCGATATATCGATATTCATCGGTTTTCCGATATATCGTTGCATCCCTACCTAAGATGACATAGGTCCTGAAGCAAATTATTTTTCTCAGAGCCTCCTGTGTGGAGCTAATATATAAAAGAAAAAAAAATACTTAAGACAAATATTAATCACTCCAAAGACGGAAAAGGAATTGAACCCAAGACCCCGACTTGTATTTCCTTAATTATTATTATTATTATTTCCTCATAATAATAATAATAATTGGATAATAATTTTAGAGCGCCGCCTTTGTGAAAAATCGCATCTAAAGGCGCTTCGTGTCAACATTTATTGAAAACAAAATATTGGCTAAGCCAGATTTTTTTCAACAAACAATTTTACAGGAACAATTGTGTACAGTATACCGTCTGTTAACTTTGGGATTACGACTAACAGAGGGAAAGTTTTCAGTTTGTGGCAAGTTGAACTACAAACTAGCGTATTTAACATTGGTTAGATTCTGGAATTCTGGAGCATAAAGCTAGGCTTTTGCATCATGCATAAATTATTTCTTGTGTAGGCAACGTTTTTTTAACTCATGGCGTGTTTGTTGTTACCGAAATTACAAAGAATCTCTTGGGAATATAATTGATGATGTGAAGTGAGAGCTTTGAAACTGCTATGAAATGCGCAAGGTGACCGAGTGTAGTTGTACAATTATATTTTTTGGTTTATTTTCTGTCTTTGGGTTATCACCACAACCTTAGAGTTTATTTTTTATTTTTTTAACACTAGCTCCACACAGGAGGCCCTGGGGAAAACCATTTTCCTTTTGTACTTATGTAATCTTTGAGGTTGCTGTATTAAGGTCGTTTTATAGGAAGAAAGGAGTGGGAAGGAAAATGTATGAGGGGTGCTAATGCTGATGCTAAATGCAATTTGTTTTTAATTTCCGTCATTTGAGACATAATAAACTGCACAAATTTTATGACACCAGAACTTAACGTTCAAGAGTTCTTCAGCTTTAGTCGTACGCTTGGTTTTATGGTTGAGTTTCTGACTGCTTTGATTTAAATAAGCAATAGCTGTAAAGAGATGTACTTAAACAGAAAAAAAATTATTTGTTAATATTTGTGAGCGGTTTTGCACCTTTACACGGACAAACTTTTAAAAATATCTTTATTTATAGATGTGTATTATTAAAAGTAGTGAAAATGATAACGTATGGTGCTAGTGCTACTAGTTCTCGTAGGTCTATTAACAGTAGATTTCGCGGCCAAAAAATTTGTTTCTGGTGTTCTCTTATTTTATAAATCCAAACCAAAATTTCCCCTTAAATCATAAGATTTGTAAGGAATAATTTAAAGACCTGCCTACTTAATTAATAAGCACGACGATTTTACACTGGAAAATATAATCTTTAAGGCTCTGCAACCGGGTCCGAAAAGAAGAAAATGGAGAGATAGGAAATTACGAATGTTAGAGGAGAGCGCTAACATTTACAGCGACAAAATCGATGCGAAAATTGCGAAAATGTTTAATAAAACACGACTCGTTTAAAATAGAGCAAAAATCTCATGGGCATTATCTTAAACAGCATTTAAAGAAACACTGTTAATTTTTTCATACATATAACTTGTAAAATAACTGAAACAAGCGTGTTAATAATATTTTTTTTTTTTACATGAGCTCCACACAGTAGGCCTTGAGGAAAATAATTTCCCACAGGGCCTATATCATCTTTGGGGATGCTGTTTGGAGGTTTTTTTTAGGAAGAAGGAGAAGAGAGTTCTGGGAAGGAAAAGGGTTTAAGGGGTGGGTAGGAATCTGGGGTTCAGTGTGTTCTGGTCATCCGCCTCCAAGACCTAAACAAACCACACCCCATGAACCCGGGCACCCCTGCTAAATCACCAAACGTATCGAACCACTTGGGGTGACCTATGGCAGAGGTGTTGGTTATCCAATAAAGGTTCCCGGGGCGGCGGTACCCATACCCACCTCCCAAATTGGAGCATACTTTTTTGGAGCATAAAAATTTTGGAGCATACGTTGCGATTTTTTTCTATCGAGGGTATTTTATGTAATTTGCGTTTCGGGCAAAACCTAGATATTATCTTCAAGAATAACATATATTTTTTTAAGAGTTTTAAAACTCCCCGTGTTTAAGGGAAATATGTAATAAATCGGTACAAATCCGGGTTGCGGGCCCTTAAAACGACCACCATCTTGAAATGGAAAAGGAACCAATAATCATATTTACGGCAAAACGAAATCCAAACAATTGAACTAAAAGAGGACTTCGCTATGCCCAGTCAATAATAATACCTAGTCAAAATGTTAAATTGAGGAAAACTAGGAGAACGTAAACCTTTGCCCATCTTGAATGAAAACCTTTAAAACCGTAATGGTGTGCAAAGCTCTCAAAGTTAAACGATTTACTATATTTTTCGATTAATTGGTAAGTGGGATATAAGAGAATATAATTCCGCGAAAAAGGTTTTTACTTATGTTGAAATATGTTGTTTTTCAGGCTAGTTAAAAAAAGACACCTTACTTCAGCTATTTGCAGCGTGGTTTTGGAAGCGTAAAAGTATGCGCTTGCTTGCCATGAGCACTGTGTATTGTTGGTTAAATATAACTCAATTTCAAGTGATTTTCTAATGAAAATAGATTGTAATAGAAACAACAATATTGTAACAACTGAAATAAGTTGTATTTTGGGACAGACACAAATATAAAATCGGATAATAATAAACAAATATACAATTGTTGTTTAAAAAAGTTGAAGTAATTTTTAGAATAGTAGAAGGTTATGTAAATATCGATATTTATATTTAATGTTAAAATATGTCTACTCATTTATAAAAGCAAATATTCATATTGTGGATTTCAACGAATACATTTCATTTAATTATGTTAAATAAAAAACAATTCCCGCCTTATGGGTATGGGTATGGGTACCGCCGCCCCGGGAACCTTTATTGGATAACCAACACCTCTGCCATAGATCACCCCAAGTGGTTCGCTACGTTTGGTGATTTAGCAGGGGTGCTCGGGTTCATGGGGTGAGGTTTGTCTAGGTCTTGGAGGCGGATGACCAGGACATACTGAACCCCAGATTCCTACCCACCCCTTAAACCCTTTTCCGTCCCAGAAATCTCCTCTCCTTCCTTTCCCCAAAAAACCCTCCACACAGCATCCCCAAAGATGACATAGGCCCTGAGGGAAATTATTTTCTTCAGGGCCTCCTGTGTGGAGCTCATTTAAAAGAAAAAAAAAAAAAAAAATAATAATAAAAATAAAACTAAATGTTTTCACGTATTCTTTATTTCATAGTAGTTCTCCTCAGTAAAACGAGACATCATTAAAAAATAAATAAATAAACCGATAGACAACAAAAAACTTGTTGGATTTTATTACGTGAAAGGGACGCTTTCAAATTTCAAATAATATTCAGTCTTTTTCCCAATGCGTGATAAAATGTGTAATTCTACCTTGGAGGAAATATACACAATGAGACAGCCTTATCGTAAAAATTGAAGTCATTTTAATAACTTAGGGAGTCCTCATACGTCATTCAGTAATGTTACATTGTCGTGTAAACAAGCTTAAGGGTCCGAGTGGTAATAGTTAAGGTGGTACACAACCCTGATAATTTTCGTTTGCTCAAAACTCACATTTTAATCATTTCCGGCGAATTCGTAACTATAATATTTTTTAATTCAATTAGATCACTGGGAGTGTAAGTTATTTGCATTTATGATTAATTAAAATAATACTTTGTACCATTAATTTTAAAACTTTATAACGCTTTTCAAGTATAAAGTTAGCGGTAAGGACCAGATTTTATTTTTGTAGACGATGAATTAATAACTTCGGGAGTACGACATGGAGACACATTTTAAATATCTGTAACACGTTCTTCAGAATTAATTAACGTGATCGCGGCGGAAAAGTCGAAACTCCGGGTCTGCTACGATGAATTCGGCCGTACGGCGTCCAAAACGCCGTGCCGCGGACGCATATTTGTTAACACGCATTTTTCACTTAAGTCATTAAGATTCCCACATTATTTGTCTTATTCTTCTTTTCTTTGATAGGGCAAATTCGACAGTAGGTCCGTCCAATACACGGGTCGCGAATCGCAATTTGTATACACGGCTTCTTTACTTACGTCGTTAAGATTCTGAATATATTTTAGGGTATATTGTCGTCTTAACGCTGGGCGGGGCATAGGCGTGGCTCTTGAAAGCGTGTACACTTGCAAGAAATTTGAATTAATTTTCCAGGTTTGCCAAAATCGATATTAATTTTCTTCATGAAATTGTACAAATACAAAATGTACTTATTATAAATTCTATTTATCATAGGAAATAATATGACTAAAATAATTAAAAATACATTTAAATGTTTTAATTGAACATTTATTCACCTAATTTTATTTTTAAAAAGTGTACGCCATGAGTAATACAACAGTTTAGTAATCTAATATTCACAAATAATAGATCTTAATATTAAACATTAGACGAGGGTATATTTAGAAATTTCAAAATTCAAAGTATGAAAGGGGATGAGGTTTATAAATATTTAGGATACCCGCAATCGAATAGATTAGATCACACTAGTATTAAAAATGATATTAGGATTAAATTTCAAACTAGGATCAGAAAAATTTTAAAATGCAATCTATCTGCTAAAAATTTAGTAAAAGCAATAAATACTTGGGCAATACCTCTACTAACGTACTCATTTGGCATAATTAAATGGTCCAATACAGATTTAGATAGTTTAGAACGATTAATTAGAACTACGTTAACAAAATTTAATTGCCATCATCCAAATTCAGCTATAGAACGAATTAATTTACCTAGAAATTTAGGAGGTAGAGGTGTAGTCAAAATAACATCTTTGAAACACAATCAGGTAGAAATGCTTAGAAATTTTTTCCATAGGAAAGCTAATAGCTCAGAAATGCACAAAACAATTTGCAAGGCAGATAGAAATATTACACCTTTAAATTTATATGACGAGAATGCCAACATTCTTATAAATACTAACCAGGAATTATTAGATTCCTGGTCAAATAAAATTATTCACGCAAAACACTTCAATTATCTCAACCAAACGTATGTTGACAAACTTTCGTCAAACAAATGGTTGAGTATTGGAGAGTTGAGCGCAGAAATAGAAGGATTTATGCTTGCCATTCAAGATAGAGTCATTAATACTAAAAATTATAGAAAGCATATAATCAAAGATATAAATCAAATTGATGATTTATGTAGAAAATGTTTGGCTTTTCCCGAAACTATAGAACATATTATATCGGGATGTTCTATATTAGCGCCTTCCGAGTATACATTTAGGCACAATCAGGTTTTAAAAATAATTCACCAAAGTTTGGTAATTAAACATAACTTGATTGATTGCCGTAATGTAGTACCATATTATGAATATGAACCAAATTCATTTATAGAAAATGAATTTTATAAAATATATTATGATAAAACTATACTAACAGACAGAACAATTAGTCATAATAGACCTGATATAGTTTTACATGACAAAATTAAAAAAATAACTTATATCATTGATGTAGCTATTCCAAATTCCTGTAATATTCAAAAAACTGTTTCTGAAAAAATTAGAAAATACACAGATTTAGGAAATGAGATTAAAAGAATTTGGCATTCTCGGACTATAAAAATATTACCATTTGTTATTTCGGCCACTGGCATAATACCTAGGAATCTGATTCAAAATTTAAGCATATTAGATTTGTCAAAGAATTTGTATATAAAAATGCAAAAAGCAGTAATTTTAAATACATGTAGGATTACAAAAGATTTTTTAAATATTTATATTGAGGGATCAGTAGGATTTATAGGTTCAATTAGAAATGCCACAGAGCCGAACCCTCTGATATGAAAATATCTGGAGTCGGTGAATTATATTCCCATTTGGTTTCTAGTAGGTTGACATGTTGTTCTTGTATTGTTTTGTATTTATAATACTTATATAGTGCAATTGCATAACGTGGATTCACTAGATGATCATTTGGGGAAGTGTATGAAAGGGTTTAGTTTTTCCTTCTTTTTTTTTTTTTTTTTTTTTTGGGGGGAAAATTTAACCCGGACATTTAAATCTGGTGCGTAAATATTACTATGATTATGCTTATTTAGCCATTACCAGCTGACCATCAACTGTTTCAAAATGTCCTCGAAATGCTCAATTACTGGTGTACCCCCCTCCCAGGTCCTCCTCCCCCCTTCCAGGTTCCTCTGCCCCTCTCCACTCCCCCCCAATGCCACCGTCCCCCCTCCCGAGTTCCCCTCCCCTTCCCAGGTATCCCTCCCCCCTCCAGGGTTCCCCTCCCCCTCCTTGGTTCCCCTCCCCCATATCTCCCTCCCTCCCGTTTTCCATTGCAATAGCCGCTTCCTCGCGTGCCACCAATAGCAATTTTTTTATACAAATTTCATAATGCCAGAGCTCACCGGAAGTTTTATAAAAACCTTGTCCTAACAATAACTAACACACAAAAAAATTTTTTTTCCAATTTGGTGCAGTCGTTCGAAAGTTATGCGCTTAGCAACACATTCAGCGATTCATTTTTATACATATTATAGATTACAAAAAATATAACGTTTCAAATTATAACAATATGCAAATTATCTAATGTTTTTTTTGTCTAATTATTACTACTAAAATATAAGGGACATTATTTTACTTCAAACTACGTCACGCATTCGAAATTTCGAAAGCGGTCCGATGAGTTTTTTTTTTCAAAAAAGGCCCGTACGAGCTAATCTTGTTAAAAGCATTTCCTACGAATAGAGGGAGTACTAGCACTTTTTTTAGTAATACGCAATTGTACTATTTTTGGCTTTGCCTCATATTATTCCTCCACGGATTCTACATTTTAAAATATGCAAGTCTATTTTTTTATTCGTTTTCTTTTCAATAAACATTCATTCCGATTCATCATTCAATAAAAAATTAATGCACTTCAACGCGCGAACGTTGCTGGGACTTTATGAGTAATGTAGCACCCTGCATTGGGTGGTGGTCGGTGAGGGGAGGGAGGGGGGCTTTATTACCCTGCCATGTTTGTGCTTCATTTGAAAACTAATGGAGCAAACAATGGCCCGATCGGGTTATATAACCGTATGAAATAGTGAGGCTCATAAATGACAGAGTAAAATATTATTTTTAAAATGTGCTTTGAAAGTGCATTTTTGTTGGGTAACTAAAAAATTATTACTTCAAACTAACTATAAATTACGAAAAAGAAGCCAAAACCGCTGCGATCTTTGGTGGGCTAGTGTTGTGGAAGATGTCTATGTTTTGTTTAATTTAAAAAAACAATTTTGCTCGATTCTACTTGCTAGTCACAACAGGTCACCTTTTTAACATATTTTTATTTTGTTTAAATAAACGTTTTCTTTTATTATAACATTCCATACTTCAAGAGTACTTCATGTGCTTTTTATTGGTTGTAACACACATTAAATAATAGTATCCTATACCTAAATGCTAGCTTTTATCATACATAATATATCATACCTTGTTTTATCTCAGGTCTTAAAAACCTAGTATAGTATTTAACTATTTATTTTTAATATTATCTCATTGTACTTCTAATTCTGTATCACTTCAGCGATATTATTTTTGTGTTCTCATACATTCTTAGTTTGTTATTAATATAATACTGATGATCACTGAATTTGTACCACTGTATAGGTACTTATACTTATAATCTCATGTATCAGTTTAAGGCGCGCGCCGTATTTAATTACGAATGTTAGAGGAGCGCGCAAATATTTAAAGCGTTAAAATCTATGCGAAAATTGTGAAATTGTTTAATAAAACACGACTCGTTAAAAAGGAGCAAAAATCTCTTGGGGGCTGTCTAAAACAACGTTTAAAGAAACACTGTGAATTTTTTCATACACATAACTTGTAAAATAACAGAAACAGACTTGAAAATAAAAAAATTCGGTGCGTTCTTTGCGATTTTTTTCTATCGAGGGAATTTCATATAATTTGCATTTCGACGTGTGGAATGTATAGATATTATCTTCAAATTACATATATTTTTTACAGAGCTTAAAAATTTCAAATTTAAGGGAAATATGCAAGAAATCGGTAGAAATTCGGGTAGCGGCGGCTTAAAGTAATAACCATTTTACGACGTTTAAATAAATGAATTACAGTTTTTCCAAATATAGCATTTTAATGGTAGGTACCTGTTTCAATTTACTTTGACATGAATTTTTTTGAAGGGTTGCGGATATCAGAAATACACTCCTGAAAGGCTGCTGTACACTATCGAAAGGTTGCTTGACATGGCGTTTAGAAACGTTTCCTGAAAACGTGGTTTTCCGCGCTCTGTGCTCGTCCAAGCTCCGACGATGTTAATCGTCCAAGCTTTGACGATGTTCGTTCTGTGATTATATTATATAAAACTAGCTGGTACCCGGCATGCGTTGCTATGCCATTTAATAAAGAAATTGTTTCTCCCTGCGTGTCCTTTCCCATTCGTCCCGTTCCCGTTCCCCTTCCGCCTCCCCTTCTTCTCCTGCGTTCCCTTCCCCTCTCGCGTTCTCACTCCATCACCTCCACACTCCCCCCTTCCCCCGTCCCGCGAACACCCCTCCCGAGTTCCCCTCCCCCCTCCCAGGCCCCCCTCCCCCCTCCTAGATTCCCCTCCCCCATAGCTCCCTCCCTCCCGCTTTCCATACATTCAGTTTTCTAACAGCTCCAATAGAATTTTTTTATACAAATTTCATAATGCCAGAGCTCACCAGAAGTTTTATACAAACCTTGTCCTGACAATAACGAACACACAAAAAAAATAATTATCCAATTTGGTGCAGTCGTTCGAAAGTTATGCGCGTACATACATTTCGGCGATTCATTTTTATTTATATAGATTTTCACCCTCCTACCCCCACCCTTCCATTTTGAATCACGATTTTAGTATATTTGTATGAACAAATTTAAGTCGTTCGTATTTCAAACAGAACGAAATTATTTATGTTGTTAAATGACAGATGGCGCTACGTCCACCTCATCGAACTTTCATCCAAACATACGCAAGTCATTCAGGAGAAACGTCGCGTCATTTTGACATTTCATTCGGCATTTGTTATGTATCACAACGCAGTGCGCGCAAAATTTTGTACGATTTATTTAAGAGATCAAACAATGAATTTGTCCTTTACATTAATGAAATACATTGAATTGAGAGAATGGTAGGTTTTGTTTTTATCGGCGGTCATCGTCTACAGTGCAACATTCCTCTTATATACTACATTCTCATTACTTACATTCTCATTACTTACATTCTCTCCTGCTGTCATAGATCCCATCCCCACACATTAACAATACTTTCGTTATTTTTTATTTAACAACCAAAATATTCACTGGAAATAATTTATATGGCAGAACAACGTTCGCCGGGTCAGCTAGTATTTACATATTTTTTCTGGGCTGGTAAAAATATTATTTTTCTGCTCGTAGTATTTAAATAAAGCATTTTAATTATTTCTAAGCTATCAAATTGCCAACCAAAATCACATGATTTAGCATTGCTTAGTAGTTAGTACATCACTTCATAACATTAATCGTGTGTACCGCAGGCCTCTTCTTCTCCCTCTCAAGGAATTCCTTTAGCCTTACAACCTACCCTAAATTGGAAATATAGAACGAGACAGACGGATCCAGGTGGTTGGAACATTTTATTTCAAACAGAGATAGTGAACGAAAATACAGGCCGGTACATCAGAGGATGAGGTAAATAAAAGAATGGAGAATTATTAGTAATAAACAGCTGGAAACAATTTTTGAACTAGTTTTATGTTATAATGCCCTAATGAAGTTGGATGTCAATGAAACCTATAATAAACCAATAAAATTACTTAGAACCGCATACTTCGCTTTCTGTCAATCAATTATACAATACGGCATTATAGGATGGGGCGGTACATATACAAATCAAACACAAACAATTTACATATCACAAAAACTAATAACAAAAACAATTAAAAAAAAACCCTACACATATTCATCCGAACTGTTATTCAATCAATTTAAGGTCAGACAATTAAGTGCGTTATACTTTTATCACGCAACATTACAAATTTATAAAGATAATATTCAAAATAAAGTTGCACCCTTCAAAAATAACAGAAATCTTAGACAAACATCAATACTTCCTATTCCAAAATGTAAAAAAACAATAGAACAGTTAAATCATAAATATCTCGGAGTTAAATTTTTTTAATTCACTACCTGAAAAAATTAGAAACATGAACAGAAACATAAAAAAATTTAAAACTCTGCTAAAAAATTATACTGAAAATTTGAACTGAAAAAAAAATAATAAATTGAACCAATATTATAATACCCCCCATACACACAAGCTCTGCTTATTTATGGGGGTACATCATATACATGTATTATGTAATTAATTATTGTAAAAAAAATGTATTATAATTTTTGTATCCTTTTGTAAATAAAAAAAATTTAAAAAATATATATATATATATATATATATATATATTTGATGGTATTTGATGGCTTTGGCATACATAATTGCTATTTTATTTTTAAATAAAAATATTCGTGAACCAAAAACCTACAGTCTAAAACTTGGCCTCCGTTTAAACTGGGCTAACACTAAATTAATGGCTATCGATAGAGGACGATAATCTCACACTCACTGAAGCTTTGAACGACCTGAAGATGGTGCTGGAGTGAGTCTACCTAAGTGACGATGGAGTGGGTGGGTTGAAGATTATGTGGATTAGTATTGGAAAATGCCATATATTGCAGGATCAAAATTAACAAAATTGATTGAATAAAAAAAAACCGTTTCGCTATCTGTATTCGTTATCTAAACCAGTAAAAATCGTCAATTCGAAGTTAAATATTATTGAAGAAGAAGATAACACTTATAATCAAAACGAAAATATGAAAAAGAACAAGACACAGAAAAAATAATAAGATAGCGGACGAAACTGAATTAATTATCCAAGACACTATTTATGCTGCGAACCAGTTCTTCGAACACTTATTTCCAAAGAAAAGGGTAGCTGCCAATAATATGGAAAGAATTGCAAGATAAAATTGTTAATTCTGAAAATTTGAAATGTGAGATTGAGGGGGTATTTCACCATTCTCCGGATAGCTTATCCATACGATAACCAGGTACTTCCCAACCCTCCTCTTCCCCACCTCCTTCCCCTCCTCACTACCTTCAGCCTCACAACATACCTCACATGGGGGTGCGGTATTCACTGTAAAAAAAAAAATAACGAATATTAATAAATAAACAAATAAATACTCGCAAAAGGCAAAAAAACTAGGCTTACTTATCCAATATATAGCCACTATATACAATATATAGCCACTATAGTACCGAATAGTAAACTCAGACATTTAAAATAAATAAATCTTTTTTAATTAATCAACAATATAAGTTACCATAATAATCTAAGAGGAGGATAGTGAAATACCTCCTGACACAAATGACATTGCAAGAGGTCTCAGTAGCCGAATTGGAAAAGGCGTTTGTCTCGGTAAAACGATAGGTTCTAGTCGCAGTTGCGACCGTTATTTATTTTTGGGTCTTGTTCATTTTTTTTATATTTTCGTTTAGATTATTAAAATTATCTTCGTCTTCAATGATATATTACATTTATGGAAAGCTAAATTTACCAATGTAAAAATTGAAAAGTTTTTATTTTGTGAAAATCTTTTAAACGACTAGAAAAACAAGTTAAAAAATTACTCAAAACGATTTAGAAATCAATAAATTAATACGGCGTTATCACATTTCTACTTGTATGAACTAAACCATTTATTGCACGGGATTCAGAACGTAATCTCAAATTGAAGCTTTTGAATTCTCATTTTTCCGTCGAGTGCCGAAGATTTCTCATCCGTCCTAAGAGCAATTCTGTCTATTACAAAGAAAAATCAGTAATACGAGTATCTTCAACTTGCCTTGTCCAGTATCCAGTACTTCAGTCATATTATCGGGTGAGAGAAACTCATGGTAACCAAAATGAGAAGCAAGTTCTGTTGACGTTCTCCATTGAGATACGACAAATGGAGCTACAGGTGTCTCATTATTGAAAGATAGACCCATGAATAACCTTACAAGCAGACTTACGCCTTTCCTACATATATTTCCTGATGTTTATTACTTTTATTGCTTTACCAAACTGGGCAATAAAAAATCTGTCGCATTTGAACATTATTCTATATGTAAACATGTCATTAGAAATGCTACTTATTGTTCTGATGGTATTTTCACCACTAACCTAACCAAAATAAATGCTATTCGTACAATATGAAGAAAGCTGTACCAATCCAAAAAGCCGCTGCTTTCAATAAAATAATTTACAAAAACTTCTTCCGAAGAGAAATGTATTCTAAAGTATCGCAAAGATATTGTTTAATTTAATTTAAAACTTACACAACGTAAGCTTCCTATTTTATTTAAAATTAAATTGTGGGCATATAGCATGCAAATACAATCGCGTCACCAAAACATTCCAATTATTGTAGTACATTGCAGTGTAAGAGAATGTATATTTTAGGGAGTTCCATTCAGGAACATTTCAACAAAATGTCGTAACCGTTGCCGGTATTCCTAAGCCAATGAAATATATTTATTCTTAATTGAAATACTACTTAATGACCATACAGGACTAAATTATAATATTATTTGGTAATTGAAACCAAATCGAAGTAATAAAGAAACAAACGGTCAATTGGTGCCATAAGGAAATATGACAATGTAATTCTGATTCTAAATCGCACTAGTAAAGCTATCTTACTGCATTATAAAGCGACCTTTTTGATGTAATGATATTCCTTTGTGAAATTTTTGAGGCTTAAATCAAACATTAGAATTTATGACCGTAATTTTCTCGATTATGACCTTCTTTCGTCATATTTCTTATCGTACTTGATTTTCCCGCCTTTTTCTCTGCAGATTTGGCAAATTGATTCAACTCACTCAACAAAATAATAAACACGAAACAACGGCGAGAGGAGAGTGTTCAGAAGTAACATTCGCACACTTCACCGAGGTCTGAAATTTCTCAAAAAATAAAACTCTCCCGTAAACAAATTCGTACAATATCTCACGTGATTGCGTTATTTATCATGTTCAAAGTGTCGGCGTCTGTTCAGGGGGGGATAATCAAAACTCGCTACATTCACAGTATTTCGGTATTTCCTACGTTCGGGAACCGCTGAAAAAAGGGCAAAAAATCCTTTATAAATCTTCTTTTCACCGCAATAGGGGCCCCGTAGAGAACCCTGTTGGACTCCGTGGGATACGTTGGATATCTCCCGCGCACAAGACAATAAATCTCACCGAAGCAGCGATACCACATTATATATTGTATCGCGTTGCATACAAACTTTAATGTGTTCCTTTCAACCGGCTCGCGTGGAAATTCCGGCGTGACAGTTTCCCAGGCGGGTGTTTTGGAATTTAAAGGATAAATGGCCGTTGCGCTGAGTACCAATTTTAAGGAATAAAAAACTATTTCTGAAATACGCAACGGGTCTTTTATTCTGGTTTAATATCGTAAAAAACTTAGTTATTTCAGTTATACTCGTAGTTATTTCAATACTTGAAACTGAAGCAGATTTGTAAACCAGCGTTAAAAATAAGGCTTTTAAATACGATTGTGACAATATGGATGTATGCGTTGGTAAGTTTATTTCTCTTATATACAGGGTTCACAGCTTGTAATAAAAAACAGATTACAGGAAAGTTGTAGCACAAAGTAAAATCACTTATATTTCAAACAATGTTCACTAACGTTCTCGCTAAACACTTAGCGTAATAACCTCAACAGAGGACCCGTGGTCTCTTAGTTGGGTTAAGGTTTTCCCGACAAGTAATGTGCCCGAGGGCTCTGTTACTTGAATTCCCAAGGAGGACCCAGAGGTCTCTCTCAACCAGGTACTGGGGAGTTAAACCAGGAGACTGGATACTCTGGCTCCATATAGGCCTGCACGGTGTTATATACCCTTTGGGGTGGGGTAGTGCCGGCCGATGATGGAGGGGTGGGGGTAGCTCGGCCAATGGGGTGTCTTCTTGTCCGGGTGGTGAGCCGAAAGTCGCCGAGCGAGACGGCGCTATGCGTGTGAGGGGGAAAGTATTCGGATCCGTGCGTCGGACCAAATACCGCGCGATACAAATGTAAAATATTTCGATGGAAATGAAGAAAACTGAAAAATTCGATAAAAATACTACAAAGTCAAATATTAAAATTTTAATGTTTATATCCATATTTTAATACAAAGCGACAATATATAGTAAAAAAATAAATCCTTGGTTATCAAAGTGATATGTTAATATTCTACGAGAAGATTTTTATTTGTTCAATCAGACATAATTTGAACGAGCTAATTTTTTCGTCGAGAACATGCACTTCAATAAGGTTTTTTCTGGCAAAATGAAAACTGTTGTAGTCGCTGGAAAAAATTAGCGTAAAATATTCCGTTGAAAAACACTTTGGAATTTTATAAATCAAATTTCCGCTTTGTTCGTTTTGGAAGGACGCTCCGGAGGACTAATGGAATGAAATGTCACAGAGAAAGAGTTCAAGGAGATTTTTTAATCCTTAGTAGTTTTTCATACTAATATTTACAACATTGAATTTCGTAGTATACATAAGTGCTATCACATTGTTGGTTTTTCGTTAAAATATTTTATCACAATGATTTTTTTTATGTTAAACTACTATTTTGCTAGTTTTGTTGTTTATCCTTCTCCAGCCGACCTTTCTGACAGCTTTTCAGTCCTCATCATAAGATGATGGACATCATTTTCTGAGTGGTAGATACGCTCAGTATCCCCCTGGTGAAAATCCCCATTCAGAATGGAAACTTTGCGGTTTCTTTCCTTTGAACTGATCTCTTTCCTTTCAACACTCCCTTGAGTCACACAATATACCTCAATTGGAGATGCCATCATCTCTCTGACATCAGAGCGTTGGGAGCAGTTTTTTTTACATTAGCTCCACACAGGAGAAAATTCCCTCAGGGCCTATATTATCTTTGGGGATGCTGTGTGGAGGGTCTCTTTAGGGAAAGGAAGAAGCTGAAGTTCTGGGAATGAAAAGGGTATGGGAAGTGGATAGGAAACTGGGGTCAATATGTCTATAAGTGATAGACCTATGAATCCATCCCTCCCACTGCGGTGCAAGGCGATGGATATAGAGAGAGTACGGCTGGAAAGGTCAAAAGACCTCCCTCAACCTCAATATTTATCTAAAAAAATAACATTTATTAAAATCATTTACATAAAAAAAATTTGGTTATTTTTTTTTGTTCCCTTCAAACGATCTAATGATCTAAGTAATCCCGATTTTCGGACAAAAAATGAATTGCGCAGAATGGAATAAAAGACAAAGGAGTATTACTGGGAACTGTGAGAAAAGAGTTGTTTATTGCACTAGAGGAGAACAGAGAAAAAGTTGTGTTTTATTGTGTAAATGAACGTGTATGTTTCATGCTTGACATACTTTACATGCTCACAAACACTACATAATTTGAATCACTGCAATTGCAGGTTTTAACAGTGAGAAAGTAACATGTTCTACAAATCCGTTTGTTGGTTCCTGGATTCTGAGTGTCGGATTGTCGAGACCATAAAACACGAAACGATACAATGGTCGACAGTTCTTAGCAAACCCGATGCATTCCCTACAATGTTTTATTTACAATTGAATACCGCAAGTCTCAACTGCACCGAGCCGGTGAGTGCTAGTTCGACTGTGGGCCTCCCAATTAGTGATGCAAGGTTTTTAAAAATATCGATATCGATATATATTGAATTAAGTCGATATTGATATATCGAAATTTCTTCTTTTTTAAAAGCTTTTAGAAATCAAATGTAGTTTTAGTTATATCAAACGTGTATCGATTATGTATGTTTATAATTCTTTATGTATCTACCTATGTACATAATTACTTACTTATATGAATAATCACAAAATATGGATAGGTAAATAATATTTTTTTTTTCGTAAATTTATTTTAAAAAAATTAATTCCAGTTTTTTGTACCAGCCGTCGAACTTAAAAATAGTAACTTTGACTGTCTGCTTCCGTTAGAGTGGCTCCTGCCTTTAAAAAAAGATTCTCAGAAGGAACACTTGGTTGCCACAATTGGTAGATGACTCATTGGCACTTTAAAAAGATTGGGATATACACCTTGCATCTCTTTCCATGTTTCCAGAACGTTTTATTTTAAAGAATTTACAGGAGCGGAAAGATATAACGTAAGCTCGTCGTCACTGTCAGGTTTTTTTCTTTTTATTTGCGTTTGAGCCGAAGATTTATGGTACTTTCAAATATCAAATTCACCTTTATCTTCATCCTCTGAATAGTCAGTGCTGCCAGTAGTAACATTTTACCCGATTTTGTGGGTATTTTAATTTTGTCGGGATTTTCGATATTTCTATTAGATATATTGAGTTTTTCACTATCGATAAATATCGATATTTTTAGGAGTCGATATGTCGATATTTATCGGTTTTCCGATATATCGTTGCATCCCTACTCCCAATATATCCCAATTTGGGGCCGAAAGGATAAAAATAGTGGAAAGTAAAAGTGTAAAAGAAAAGTTGGTAAGTACAGTCTCTGAGCCTCCTAGTCACCTATTTGAACTGCACAGGCTATCATCTGGAAAGCCTTTGCAGACCAAAGGGAGGTGTCTGCCTTTGCCGCCGTGCTGACATCAGCAGTGCTTGTCTCGTAAATATCGAGAGCGCTAAACACGAACAGCCTTACGAATGCAAAACACTTCAGCGTCAAACGTCATTTTAGTTAAAATGGCTGTGTCAAAAACAAATTTAAAATCTTGACTAAACAATGGATCAACAACAAAGATTGGGAAATAATTATTCCAACTGATCCTAAATAAAAGATCTTTAAACTCATGACTGTAACCAACAACAACTTCTGTCAAATATTTTTATTTCCAACTTATCGAAAAACTTTAACTAAAATAAAATATTTTTAAACTAGCCTGATATAGTCACAGGTAAAATAAATATGTATGTATCATTGAAGAAGAAGATAACAATAATAATCTAAACGAAAATATGAAAGAGAACAAGACACAGAAAAAGATAACTAGATTATTGATAACTTCTTCTTCAATGATAATATATTACATTGAAGGGAATAACCTTAAAAGTTATAAAAAGAGAGTTTTTATTGTAAAAAAATTAATTTTCATTTAGACTTTTATAAAAAGTCAATAGTTCCATATGAATATATTCGGAAATATTTATCCGATACGCTATCCAGGTTACAAACCAATTCTTAGGATGATTGTTTCCAATAGAAAGGGTAGTTGCCCAGAATATGGAAAAAATAATTAGTTAAGATAAAATTGTAAATTTGAAATATGAAATATGAAATTGAAAAACACGACGGTTTGACAGAAGATGGCAATGGCGAAATTGGTTAACGCGCACGTCCCGGTTAGACGAGAGGTCGACCGTTACGACCATTATCTTTTTCTATTTTTCTGTGTCTTGTTATCTTTCATATTTTCGTTTAGATTATTATTGTTATCTTTTTCTTAAATGATTATATTACATTGATGGGAATAACCTTCAAAAGCTATAAAAAGAGAGCTTTTCTTATAAAAAATAAAATATGTAGGTATACCTTACTTATGTAGATGTACCTAATAAATAACTACATAAATTGAAGCGTTTACTTTAGATTAGCTATTTTAATAGTAGAAATATCATCTTTTAAAAGACGGTACTTTCATCCCCAAACCAAAGAATAAAATCCCCAGTCCAGTCCGACAGATATAGATGCATATTGGTTTTGCCCGCAACGTTAAAGCAACAACGTGAACTTTATCGTAGAGAGCTCAAAATAGCCAGCAGCGCGTGCAGTTTTCTATTGAAAGGGATCTGGTGAAGCCTATTTCATTTTCTATATGGAATGCAACCTATACCAGGCAGCGGACGATTCAACACGTGTGCACAAATGATACGTCGTCGCCTGTCATAATGGCGTCAAGAGCACTCGTAACTGACATAAAATATTTTTCGATTTTGTGTCTTCGCGGTGAAAATTGATACTTTTTTGTCTTTATTTTGTAAAAAAATTTCACGCCATCCTAATTTGATTTCAGCGTTGAGATTCATGCCCCATTTACCGTCTCCACTTGTGACTTACTCAATCGATTGTCAGAATAATAATATTTTATTTAAAAAGAATTACCTGAGCAAGATCGTTTTGAAATAAAAAAAATGTTTTTTTTTGCGACAAGCAAATGGCGCAAATTTAGGTATTTAAGTGAATGGCTTAAAAAAAAAATATATTGTGTACTGAAAATTTTTGTGCTCACAACAATTTTCTATGTAGCCTTTTTTAATGTGATTTTTTTTATTTCATTGCTTCATTCCTTCATTTATTTTATTGATTTGTGTCATTTCAAAATTAATTCATTTAAAATAATATATGGCATATTTGCGGCACGTTCCAGAGTGGAAGTATCGCCCTGGTATATTGGTGTGGTGTGTTTCAGAATTGTAACGTTGCGCGAAATGGCTTTAACCAGATCTGAACAGCCAAGTACTTCCCCACCTTCCTCTTCCCATCTCCTTCCCATTTCCACTACCTTCAGCCTCAAAACATACCCCAATTGGGGATGCCTTGGTCTTACTTGATCCAGACGGGAACTGCTGGGACTCTTCATTAGTATCCGACCGAAACAGGACTTTCTACCGAAACCGAAACTTTTTTTACATGAAATTTGACTTATTTTTTACACTTATAAAGACAGTTACACGTGTTAAATTAAATAAAAAACAATAATTGAAGTACCTAGTATTTTCATATTACTGAAACAAACAAAAATTATAAAAATTAACATGTTAACTACTTCTTGGAACAAAAATTTGTCAATAATCAACACTTATGTACATTATAAAGAAAGGACTTCATTAATTTAGTTTTTTTTTATTTCGTTTAAAATCACAACATTCTTATTACACGTGTTAAATGACATAAAAAAAACAATAATTGAGGTAAGTACGCATGTGAAAATATATATTTTTTTTTTTTGATATTACTGCTATAAAACAAATAAATATTATTATATATAAAAATTAACAAACATGTTAACAACTTCTTTTAAGTATTTAACACTTTTGAACGGACGGCGAACTCAGCTGATGATGGCGGGTGACACACGAGCCACGAACTCACCCGAAGTCAGCCGAACGACGCGCGATAATTCACAATCGCAGAGTTTAGGTGCGGCCGAAGGTTAGGCAGATTTTTTGTCGAAATCGAGACTGACGCCGAAACTAGATTTTTTGCCGAAACTTGCCGAAACCGAAACCGAAACCGAACATTCTGTCGGTCACAAGTATTCATATTATATTCATAAAATATAAAAAAAAAAAATTATTTGCTTGTCTCAAATATTGTTTTCCAACATTGACCTAGTAAGTTTTCCAGCATCTAAATATATGTATTTGAAGATGCACTAAATACTAAATGCTTAGCGCTTGTTGAAGTTCATCATAGATGGCATTCTAATGTCCTTTTTGGACAGAAATTTAAAATTCAAATTTTGCAACATGAATTTTAAATAACCTGAAAATCCATATGAATTTTGCTTCCGTCGCGTCGGGTCGAGCTGCAACCATGTTGCCGTCAGGAAATCATAATAATAGTGAAATGTGCCGCTTTTTGTGTTGAAGATTGAGCTTAGATGGGAACTTTAGGAGCCTTTCTATTGGAGTGAGACGTCGCTTTGCAGATTAGTATCTCTTTTGATATACCTCTGGCAATCTTCTTCTTCTTGTGCCCTGTCCGTTCAACGGACGTTGGCTATCATGTTGGCTACGCGGACTTTGTTTACTGCGGCCCGGAACAGCTCCACGGTAGACTGGTCAAACCACTGTCTCAGGTTTTTCAGCCATGAGGTTCTCCTTCTTCCAGGGCCCCGTCTTCCGCAATCTTTCCCTGCATTATGAGATGCAGGATCTCATACTTCTCTTGATGTCTCATCACATGTCCAAGATATTGAAGTTTTCGGATTTTTATAGTTTTAATTAATTCCTTTTCTTTATTCATCCGAACCATAACATCTTCGTTTGTAACCCTGTCCATCCAGTTTATTTTAAGTATTCTTCTGTAGATCCACATCTCGAATGCTTCAAGTCACCTAATTAGTTCTTCAGTAAGCGTCCATGCTTCCATTCCGTAAAACAATATCGAAAGCACGTAGCATCTGACCATTCGTATTCGTAATCCAAGGTTGAGATCATGACTGCAGAACATTTTTTTCATGCGCTTAAAGGTTGCACGAGCTTGCTCAATGCGGCATTTGATTTCAACTGAAGGATCCCATCTATCATTTACATTGCAGCCCAAGTATACAATACTCTGTACCTTCTATAGTTTTGTTCCAGCAATATAAAGATTTTCATCCAATGCGTTATTTTTGCTTATGAGCATGTATTTTTTCTTATTTATATTCAGTTCTAGCCCAAAATTCTCCACTAGTCTGCACTACTTGATTCAGCAAAAGTCTCAATGTTACTTGTTAGAAGTACTGTATCATTTTAGGCAATACATAATTATAATTTTTGAGATAATTACGTGAATGAATACTTGTATGCAAAGTGATTTATATTCATTAAAAATAATAATAATGGTATGCATTGTTCCTTGGTTAAATTTATTTCAAATGCACAATGTGATATCTTCGAACCGGAGCAATAATCATCCAACCAATATCCCGAGTTCGAAGTTTGCTTATTTGCATATTTTCTATCGGTTTGCCGCCGCGGTCGTATTTTACGGGAATGAAATAAAATTTCATATGACTTCACTCGCCAGATTTTCTGAACGCGAAGCAATATTTGATATAATATCATTTTGTGCAACCTAATGACCCCATTCGATGGAAGAAGAAAATGGAATAGATTAAAACTATTTTTAATGAACTATGATAGTTAAAGATGACGAATATTTTTGAAGTGAAAACTTTTTTAGCACGGTTGTGATTTGAAACTCGATGAAACGAAAAAATAGCGACACTTTCTAGTGTACGTAGACGTACGTGGTTGTCTCTTTCTAGATCTATTGTCTATTTCTACGTCTATAAGATTTAGCAGACGAGAGAATTAGATAGTATAATCGGTCTCTTCGTTGTGCAGTGCTTTATAGCCTCCCTACGTCTTCTTTAGCACTTTAGTTTTGATTTTGAACTCGATGATACAAAAAATAGCGACACTAAAAAGAGACAAACACATACATCTATAGGATTTAGCCGGCGAGAGATTTTTTTTACATGAGCTCCACACAGGAGGCCTTGAGGAAAATGATTTCCCTCAGGGCCTATTTCATCTTTGGGGATGCTGTGTGGAGGGTTTTTTAAGGGAGGAAGAGGAGAGTTTGGGGAAGGAAAATGGTTTAAGGGGTGTGTAAGAATCTGGGGTTCAGTGTCCTGGTCGCTCGCCTCCAAAACATAGACAAACCTCACCCCATAAACCCGGGCACCCCGGCTAAATCACCAAACGTAGCGAACCACTTGGGGTGACCTATGGCAGATATGAGATAGTGTAACCGGTGTCCTTTTTGTGCAATGCTTCGTAGCCTCCCCACTCTTGTTTACTTTAGTTTTCGGAAGGTTTCACTTCTATCGCATGTGAATTGCACAATCTGTGTTTTTGGAAGTAAAACTTCTTTACGCACGCTTGACTTGGGGAATAAGCAAGAAAAGTGATCGGGTGAGGCGAACGGTCGGGCCTTTACGCACGCTTGACTTAGGGAGTAAGCTGGTGAATGCGTGACGAGAGCGTTTTGAAAAGGGTGATATTGAGTTATAATTTTAAAAAGCTGGTACGGAGAATAATTAATCTTTCTCATTGTAACCGCCTTGCACGATCGTAAGAACAACTTTCGACGAAATGTGGATTTTCGGCCGCTGCTGACTGGTTAAACGCTCTTAATCTTAATCTATTATATAAAAATGAATCGCCGAATGTGTTACTAAGCGCATAACTTTCGAACGACTGCACCAAATTGGATAATTCTTTTTTTGGTGTGTTCGTTTTTGTCAGGACAAGGTTTTTATAAAACTTCCGGTGAGCTCTGGCATTATGAAATTTGTATAAAAAAATTGCTATTGGTGACACGCGAGGAAGCGGCTATTGTTATGAAAAGCGGGAGGGAGGGAGAGATGAGGGAGAGGAACCAGGAAGGGGGAGGGGAATTGCTATTGGTGGCACGCGCGGTTTGATAACTGAATGTATGGAAAGCGGGAGGGAGGGAGAGATGGCGGAGGGGGGAGGGAGGGGGAGGTAAGGGAGGTGGTGGGGGGGTGGGGGAGGGGGAGGGGGGGAGAGGGGAGGAGGGGGAGAAGGGAGGGAGGGCGGTGAGAGAGAAGGGAGGGGGGGAGGTGGAGGAGGTGGAGGAGGTGGAGTGGGAACTCACCTTACACTGGGAAAAAGCTAGTAATATATGTATAAAACAAAATCGGGTTAGTTACACCATTTATAACTCAAGAACGGCTGGACCGATTTTTATGATCTATGATTTGTTGGATTTGTCTCCCCCCGATTAGCAGAATAATTATTAAAACATTGAAAAAATTCACGAAAAAAAAATTATGAAGAAAATTCTTTTCCTCGAACATATTGTACGGAACGAATTCTCATATTTTGACAGAGCTGCAGCAATATTGTGACAAATATAAGTATAATACCGTATAGTGAATGAATTCCTAAAATTCAAAAACGTCAAATGTCAATGCGCTGATTGTTTTGCTTTTGTTCACATATAATGCTGCCGTTCTTTCTTACACACTAAATATCAACAGTCTAAAATGAGACAAGCGGTGAACGTAAGTCTGCGCCTTTCAAAGGAAAAATGCAGTAATTATAATAAATCTCCCTCACACGTAAAAAGAAAATTAAACGCAATTCCCGTAAGTATGTAAGTGGAAAAGTAAGAACATTATGAAAAATATAAATCCGTACACAACGCCATCTCTGATACTGACATAAAATAAAGCACGGACAGTTGTGCATCGATAATTGGTTCATTGTGTAATTTTTAACAATAAAAAAACTGAATTTAGTTCGGCTAGTACTTAAGTCAACATACCTAACCATTATTGATTTTGAGGCAGTACGAAGTTCGCCGGGTCAGCTAGTGATTGAATAAAAAATGATAAAAATACTTTCTAGTAATATCGAAGAATCTTTTTGAATTCCTGTGAAACGAAAAGGTGTTGCTTTGAAATTCATCATGAATTGGAAATTGAGATTAGTAATTCCATGTAAAAGACCAAGAAATGATGAATTTAATAAAATAAATCGTCTGAGAATTCCAGGTAAAAGTCAAAAGAGTTAATGTATTAAACCCTTGAAAAAACTATAGATAAAGTATTTTGTGTAGTCATTACCTTTATGTTTTTTCACTCAAATGTGTAAATTGTTAACCTCAATACGGGCTTAGTTCTAGGGAGGTTGATTATTATATGAAGAATTATGTTTTGTATTCTGTGTGAAGCAATAAACTAATAAATAAATAAATCATTGAAGAAGAAGATAACAGATTACAATAATAATCTAAACGAAAATATGAAAGTGAACAAGACACGGAAAAACAGAAAAGATAATGGGCACAACTGGGACTCGAATCCAGACCTCTCGTCTAACCGGGACTTTTCTATTGCCACCTTTTGTCAAACCGCCATATTTGTTCTTTAAAATAAAATAGTTGAAGACAGCATTGTTAATTTTAAAATTTTAAATATGAGATTGACAAATATAACGACTTTTCTCATCTCCAAATACGAAGTTTTGAGAGGATTAGGAAAGCAATATTCGAAAGCTCACCATAAATGAAACGTTATTAACACATATCTTTTTCATATTTTTTTTACATTATCTCCATACAGGAGGCCAAACAAAAACCCTTAGGGCCTATGTCATCTTTGGGAATGCTGTGTGAAGGGTCTATTTAGAGGAAGTTCGGGAGGAAGTTCGTAGAAGGTATGAATTATTATTTGTTAACAATATAGTTTGAATACGGAAAGAATTCGTTCATTTAGTTTAACGTTCGTTTAGTTCATTCGTTAATTGGTAAACAATATATGCGACACCCGGAAGAGCAGTCCCACCCTAATAAAAACTGCTGATAACACATCTCTTACATTTCAATATCTTTGGGTGTGGGTAATCCAACAAATGGATCCCGGAGCGGCGGTTCCCATACCCGCCTTCAAATTGAAAAATTATGTCTGTAATTTTACATATTACATATTCTGTAAAATAACACCGACAGGCACAGGTACATTATTGTGACATTTTGAAATATCGTATTAGTGTTCCAGAAATCATTATCATTTTGTTCAATTCATTACAAGTTTTTCTGAATCAAAATTGATCTGGTGGTGCTTACGAGTAATCTGAATATTGAACCAGTTAGATGGTAGACTTTTACGTATAACTGAACATTCAACTCAAATTTCGATATTTCGGAATCGGCTGGATTATCGGTATGTGTCTTTCTTTTTATTATTCGTTTTTTTTTTAAATCAGGTAAAATACTTTGGTTATTTCTGATTTCAGGGTAAAACAGGTAAAATGAATTGATTTGTTGTACCTACTGACTACAAGACTTTAGTGATATTTGAAAGCAGCTGGCGCGATGGTTGTTGGCTATCCGAGCACCGTAGAATGTGCAAATAGAAACTAACTAGGTTGATTCTAGGGATTCCGTTCGGATAGTTGCATCTCCAGGTTACACATTCTGCGAATAACAGTGCATTTTGAGCAGCTAAACCTTCCTATTATGAACGTGAACAATACCGAGAAGTCGGAAATTTGAAGCAGGAATTTACTCACTGTTTGGTGTTTGTGATTAGTGATGATGAGTGCAAACATACTATCTAAATACATTACAATAACATACTATCAAAATTGGACAAAATTTGTCTTACTCTCTTTCTCGGTTAATACGGAAATTATTCTTATTCAAAACGTTAAATATAGGCTTATTATTATGAAACTTAAGTGTTTATGACGGAGGAGACAAAAAATTTTTGACATTTTAATTTTGTTTCAATTAATTCACGTACGCGATATATGAATTGTAACAACGCCACAGTGATATTTATATTACATTTCATAGACAATCAATGCTGCCAATCATTGAAAAATTATTATTGCCGTATAAAACAATAATTTATTATGTGAATGGCGTGAATGCATTATTGACAAGTTAGAACCTGTATTTATAACATGGAGAGAAAGGTATTATACGGTGTACATGGAGAGAAAGGTATCTACCAGTATTAATACCCCAGCGAATGCACCGTGAAAATTTAAGAATCCGACCTCGATTACAATTCCGAAGCCGTGCTATATGGAAACCATATTTATTTATTTATTTATTTATTTATTTATTTATTTATTCATTCATTCATTCATTCATTCATTCATTCATTCATTCATTCATTCATTCATTCATTCATTCATTCATTCATTCATTCATTCATTCATTCATTCATTCATTCATTCATTCATTCATTCATTCATTCATTCATTCATTCATTCATTCATTCATTCATTCATTCATTCATTCATTCATTCATTCATTCATTCATTCATTCATTCATTCATTCATTCATTCATTCATTCATTCATTCATTCATTCATTCATTCATTCATTCATTCATTCATTCATTCATTCATTCATTCATTCATTCATTCATTCATTCATTCATTCATTCATTCATTCATTCATTCATTCATTCATTCATTCATTCATTCATTCATTCATTCATTCATTCATTCATTCATTCATTCATTCATTCATTCATTTATTCATTTATTTATTTATTTATTTATTTATTTATTTATTTATTTATTTATTTTTTTATTTATTTATTTATTTATTTATTTATTTATTTATTTATTTATTTATTTATTTATTTATTTATTTATTTATTTATTTATTTATTTATTTATTTATTTATTTATTTATTTATTTATTTATTTATTTATTTATTTATTTATTTATTTATTTATTTATTTATTTATTTATTTATTTATTTATTTATTTATTTATTTATTTATTTATTTATTTTTTTATTTATTTATTTATTTATTAATTTATTTATTTATTTATTTTGAGAAACATTACATATTACATTGTTATAGTGAGCTTTGGCTGTCCAACTAGGCAATTTGCCCGTTTTAGAACAGTCAAAATGAACAGATATTTTACATATAAATAGTGTGTTGACTATAATATTGTCTTAAACTTAAATATAACACTTGATAAATAATATTAATGTTTTGATGGTAGATACAAGAAGTTACTTATAGGTGTAAATTATATATTTATCAATAGAAAATAAAATATAGAGAAGAGAAATAACAAGAATATTCCAAAAGAAAAATAAAAATGTCAGCGTGAATTTTTTGATTAAGCTATTTTCGTAATACAACTAAAGCATGTAGCTAATAATGCCAAAAGATGGCGAAAAAAAATTGAGCTGCAGTTCCTTATTGTCATGTACAAACTATATTAAATAATATTTAATAATATTTGGCTGATTTATAAAGCGCCGTTTTCATGAAAAATCATCTCAAAATAAATATTTTTTTTAAGTAATGAAGACAATATTAGCGAAACACAATTAAAAATCTGAATCTCATCTGGGACTCAAAACCAGGACCTACACCTTAACGGGGCGGAACTACCAACTGAGCTAATGTGTCCCTATCCGGTTCGGTCATATTTAACTGTATCATACTTCGACTGAGACGTATCTTCATTTTCTTAACGCATTTTTTGCATCATTCAGTTCCGCCCCGGCAAGGCGTAGGTCCTGGGTTCGAGTCCCAGATGTGTCCTATCGTTTTCTGATTTTTCTCTTACATTTTTACACTTGGAACTCTTGTGGGAATATTTTGGAAACTTACATAAAAAAAACTTTATAAAGAGAAGGTCAGTCAAAAGTAATGCTTCCTTTTCTTCTCCTTTAATTGTCGAGATATAAAAAAATGCAATTACATGTTTTCAATATAATCTCCGTTTATTTCCACAGCTTTGGCCCGTCTTTTAACAATGGCATGTATCACAGTGTTGTAAAAAGCAAGGTCACACCCAGAACTCCATCGCCATAACTTTCCCGGCCGATCACTCAGTTTTGATTTATTTTGCCCTTGGTGAGTTTGTGTGATGCAATTTCATTGACTGCCTGTTTGATTCAAGATCAAAAAAATTAATCTACATTTCATCTGAAACTAAGCGCTGCAAATGTTGTGAGACTATTGTTTTTCTTGTTTCTTTACCGTTAACTTAACCCACTTTGCAATTTTTTTTTTTAATAATCTGTTGTTGAACAATCGTCATCCCACTGCCTTTACTGAGGGAAAGAATGCGACATCTGAAGTCATCAATTCGCTGAATGTTGCGTTCAATTATTTTTTCGTCAACCAGCGGTATTTGTCCTTCAGCTTCGTTACAGTGATGAACCCATCGTATAGCAGTGCTGACGTCCACTGTTACGTCATGGTACACATTTTTAAGTTTTCATGAATGCGAATAAGCGTTTCACCTTCTACAGTGAAGAATCGATCACGGAACGATGTGTAATACAAACACCAATAACTTCAGTGCTGCCACCTGTTGACGCAAAAAGTTACTACTGCAACAGATTGTAGAAGAAGGTTTGAGGAATTGCACCAAACTCAAAATTTTCACTTACGAGTAACTATCTTTATTTAAGTACAAAAAATATCATATAAAAAAACTGAAACCAGACTTCTGACTTGGCAGTCTTCCACTAATTAATTATATTCATATGATTACATTATTCGAATTATTATTATTTAATTATGTATTTCATTTCGGTTGTAATTTGTAGTTCACTTTTCACCTTCACCAAAAGGTTCAGAATTGACGCTGTGAGCTATTTTGCTTGAATAAATAATAGCTTTAATTACACTCTTAAGTTAGTTACATAGTAGCAAAAGAACTTTTTTTTAAGTGTATTCGTTTTCCGGGTTCTGACAAAGCTAGCCTCAAAGGTCTTTGACAAATAATGAATAGTACCTACAATAAAATAGAATTAAATTGTTTGTTCCTTGCAGTGCTTAAATAGAAGCTAATATTAATTAATTATCTCCGCCAAGATTAATAAAGTTTTTCTTCAGAATTTTTTAATTGTTATTTATTGTGTTGTGGAATAAGTGACAAAGGACAGGCACTCTTTGAAAACGAACCTTGAACATTAAAAACAGTTTTAAATAATTCGCATCCCGTACCTTTAATGTTGGTATCGAGTACATCAGATGAGCCCCTTGGAAACAAATAAATACAAGAGTTTTTTTCTGAATTCATTAAACCTAGTACGAATTTGGAAAATCATATTCTTTTACAACTCCTTTGGTTGCGTCTAGGCAGTAAGTAACTATTTTGTGGATTTATCAAAAGTTGGTTTCTTTTATTCCAGTAATTCAATAAGCATTTTTTAAGTGTTCTTAAGACAAATAAAAATTATAAAAATGATTTTTTGCCTCTCTAAATTATAAAAGTCTAAAAAATGAAGTTAGGGGTCGTCCATTAATCACGTGATGCTCAAAAAGGAGGGGGGGGGGTTCGGAAAAAATCACGAAATATCACGACGGGGGGGGGGGGGGGTATAATGAGATATCACGTGTATTTATTTTTTGTGATAATATTCTGAAAATTTCAAAATTCTTTGCACTAAAAAAATAAAATACACATGATTTCGGGGTGGGGGGGGGGGGGGTTGTCTAAAACCTCACCACATATCACCAGGGGGGGGGCGTTAAAAAGTTTCTAAAAAAACATTACGTGATTAATGGACGACCCCTTAGATAACTGTACAGACGGATTGTTTCACAGAATTTAAACAATTCATCAAATATCAACCTTAAAATAGAAGTTCTTTTAAAAGAAAGAAAAAACTTTCACGGAGCTTTAATTTTAACGTTAATTTTAGATTAATTGTTCAAATTCTGTGAAACAATCCGTCCATAAAATATATATTTGTTATTATTTCATCATGGGCTGGTTGTATCACATAACTTGAATAGTAACAGAACTTGAATTAGAGATTCAGAGAATTTAAATTTTAACTCTGAAACTTGATGAATTGTTCAAATTCTGTGAAACAATCCGCAATCCGTCCAGCTTCGCTCGTGATTTGATTTCTTTTAAATCGATGGTACAAAGCGAACTTACTGTATGCAATAATTAATTAATGCAAAAATTATTATGAACTAGCTGGTCCCGGCATGCGTTGCTATGCCACTTAATAAAGAAATTGTTTCTCCATGCATGTCCTTTCCCACTCCGTCCCCTCCACCTTCCCTCTCCCCACTCCACTCCCCCCCCCCCTTCCCCCATCTCGCGAACCCCCTCCCAGGTCCCCCCCCTCCCAAGTTCCCCGCCCCCTCCCTGGTTCCCCTCCACCATCTCTCCCTCCCTCCCGCTTTCCATAGCAATAGCCGCTTCCTCGCGTGCCACCAATAGCAATTTTTTTATTCAAATTTCATAATACCAGAGCTCACGGGAAGTTTTTATAAAAACCTTGTCCTGACAATAACGAACACATAAAAAAAGAATTATCCAATTTGGTGCAGTCGTTCGAAAGTTATGCGCTTAGCAACACATTCAGCGATTCATTTTTATGTATAAGATGTGTGCAGGGTTGGACCTACCTACATATAATCTATAACTGTCTACCTATAACTGACCTTCCTACAACCGTCTGTTCAGTACAAAATTCGTACACAGGTGAAGATTTGAACTATTTAACTCAAAATTGCCTAAAAATTGAATTGACATGCAATGTGTTTGCTTTCAACAATTGAAATATTCTTGACGTGTTTCCAAATAAAGCTTTGAAAAATTCATGCTCCCATAAAAAACCGAAACAATCGCGTCAAATGTAAAGTAGTTGTTTTCTTTATCTAGAAAAAATGATTTACGAATGCCACGGTAGATACGTACCATAAATCCAATTATAATATTAATTAATTAATAATTAATCATTATAAAGGTGAAAGATTGCATGAATGTATGTTTGTTACTCTTTCACACAAAAACTATTGAATGGACTTCAAAAATTCTTTCACTAATAGAAAGCTACATTATTTGCGAGATCTGTAGGCTATATATGTTGGTAAGCTCTGGCGTTATGAATAATCTCTGGCGTTATGAAATTATTTATCATACGTTTTCTGTCAATAACAAAATCGATTTATTGCAAACGTCAACCAATTGTCGCCTTGGAAACGATGTGTTTTTTTTTTTTTTAATTAGGCAATCACCCTAAAAAGAGTGCTTTGTTGGCGTCGTACTTAATAACTATCTCTAAAAATGAATCACCGAAATATATGTACGCGCATAAACCCAAACGACTGCACCAAATTGGATAATTCTTTTTTTTTTCGTTATTTTGTATAAAACCACCGTTGAGTTCTGGCATTATGATGTTGGTGGAGGGAGATAGGGGAAGGGGAGGAGGTAGGGGGAGGGGGTTAGGGGATGGAGAGGGGGGAAGGAAGGAAGGGGAAAGGGGAAGGATGTAGGGGGTGGGGGGAAGGGGGTTGATGGGGGGGAGTTGTGTGGGGAGAGGAATGTGGAGGGGTAGGGGGTGAGGGGAGGTGTGGGTGGAGGGAAAGGGGGAGGGGGTTGATGGGGGGAGTGGAGTAGAGAAAGGGAAGGTGGAGGAGGCGGAGTGGGGTGGGAGAGGGGGGGAGGGAAGGAAGGGGAAGAGGGAGGGGTGGAGGAAGGTGGAGGGGAGGTGGAGTGGGAAGGGTATTGGGTAGGGGAGGGGTGGGTGGAGAAGGAGGGGGAGGGAGAGGGGGGTTGATGAATAAGTGGGGTGGTGAGAGGGAAGGTGGAGGGGGGAGAAGTTGGGGGGAGGGGTGTGTGGAGGGGGAGGGGGGGAGGGGGGTTGATGGGGGGAGTGGAATGGGGGGAGGGGTGGATGGAAGGGGGGGGTTGATGGGGGGAGTGGAGTGGGGAGAAGGAAGGTGGAGGAGGCTGAGTGGAAATCCCCTAATACCATGCGAGCGAAGCCGCGGGGAAAAGCTAGTAATGAATAAAGAAAACATTTTTACAATTTTTTCAATGACTGTTACCCCAACTCGTAAATATAAATCTAGCTGCCAATATTTAATTTGGTCGGTTACGAGGTTAAAAAAATGGTACAAAGGCCAATCTTGTCAAAGTCCTGTCATCGCTTGAAGGATACATTAACAGGCACTTTAAAATTTGTCCTTTATGAAAATTAATTACGAAAGAAAATAATTAATTCTTGTTTTTAAAACCGGTGTTTTGTTTTAATTTTGTTTAAAAACGCGACCGTTGACATATTGTCGACAGTTTTATAAATGCTCTTAAATTAGTTTGGATATTTTGGAAATCTTTTTGACAGTTTAAAAGGTCATTTAAGTTTAAAATATTAAATTGCTTTATTTTAGTAAGCAAGCCCTTGTCTTGCTGATTTGACGTCTGACCTCTTGGGAATAAAAATCTCAATATTTCCTGATTTATTTAAAGTTGCTATGAACAAGAGTTGGTGACTCCGTTTAAATTATAATATTATATGCTAGTACTTTATTAGTTCCATGACCGGCATATCAGTATTTGGATGCTTGTACTGTAAGGTGGAAATAAAGTATATTTATTATCTATTATATATGTAGCCCGCGGTGGCAGCACCCATATCCGCCTTCCAAATTTGAAGTCTTGCAGTCTTGACTTTTATTGCGCCAACTCAATGTCACAGCATAATAAATGTGGACTGCCAATGCGTATTTAGATTAATATTTCAACTCGACTTTGCCAAATTATTAAAATTGTTACGTAATTGATTAGCATTTGACGTTCCAAAATGTGAATTTGTAGACAGATCCGCCAGTGTTGTATATCGATTTCTTATTAATTTCCTGTCGATTTCGGTTCGACTATCAACGGTGAAACTGTGCTAGGGATATCAATGTAAAATCGTCGGAATATACGCCTGTCGATCCGATAGTGTAAAATTATCGATTATATCACCGTGCTAGAGCTCTAAGCGTTCAAAAACAAAACGCTATATATACAAGAAGACAATAAAATTATTTTAGCTGAATATTATTTTTTATCCATTTTAAGCAACATAAACATTAGGAACTGTTTTAATTCTAATATTAATAATACACAGAATAGAAAAAAAATACATAAGATCCATAAATTTATCAATGTTTACAGATTGGTAGATATATGATTTCGTTTTAAAATTTTAATGAATACATGCCTAGGTATTTATTATTAAGGGGGTATTGTAGTATGGAAGGTTGAATAATTGTAGGTTTTATAGTTTTGGTTAGTGCAATAGAGTAATGTATAGAGAAGGCTTACACCAAACTTCAAGTAAATTGGTTCAGTAGAACTTGAGATATCATGTCAATCGTGTCGAAAAAGGTAGTTTCGAGAAAAAAAACAACGTTTGATCTGTTTTACATTCTAGTTAGATTCCGCCTATAACTTTGAAAATAATTCTAATTTCAAAAAATCCTTTTAAGGAGATATTTTTAAACATCTAAAACCATCAAAATATGAAAATATAATTAAAATTCTAGACTACAATACTCCCTCAAAATAAAATAAAACAACTATTTGTAAAATATTAATTGATTGTTTATTTCAAAGAATTTAACAATAAAAGTACACGTTTTGTGTTAGCTGAAATTGAAGCTTTGCAAATTTTGATTAATTTATTTCACAAAATTTCGTTCAAACAACATCAAGTACAGATTGAAATTGATATGCCTGTCATGGATGATTTCCGTTTTCAATAAATTAAAAGTCGGTAGCTATTGTGTAAAACATTTATGTTGAGTATTTACAAATTACATTTTACTATAATAGTCACTGATTTGTTCGATATTGAAATTGATTTGTTAGAAATTTATAACTAAAATTGAGATGTTAATATCTACATAAGTAGGTTTTAATCTTTTGTATAATAATTATTACTGTTTTTCCTTTAAAGCTAAACATATTTCTACATCTTAAGTACCTTTGTAAAATTATTATGTTTTTATTATATTTATGTGCTGGATGGGTTAATGATAATAATGAAAGCCTCCGTGGCAGAGATGTAAGGCCCTCAACTATGGATTCAGATATCGGGTTCAAATCCCGAGTGCGCAAGTATTATTTTTTTTAATTTAAAATAAAACAATAACTTTGTAAACACCACTTTTATTTTTATACTTTATGCCGACCGGGTTTCGCTACAACCGTAGCTTCATCAGGGCAGTATAATACTCTACTAACATTAGGTTACATTTGTGTTATAATATATAATTTACCAAAAATGGGCTGGACTCGTCAAGTGGAGGAAGAAGAAGGAGGCATAGATGGAGAATTGGGCAGGAAACGGACGTGTTCTTTATCAATAGGGAACAATCTTAGTATGGGACTTTTATTTAAATTAAGTTGGTTATTTACTACCTTGCTATTAGTGTTTATGGCTTTCCTAAGTTCAAGTGCCTCTAAATTATCCAATCTTATACCGATGTTGTTTTTATGAATAAATTTGGCGCCAGCATTTTTAGTAAATTATATATTACAAATTTAACCTAATGTTAATAGAGTATTATACTGCCCTGATGAAGCTACGGTTGTAGCGAAACCCGGTCGGCATAAAGTATAAAAATAAAAGTGGTGTTTACAAAGTTATTGTTTTATTTTAAATTAATAATGTCACATCACAAAGTATCCGCTTCATATGAACAAATTTTTTTTTTTATTTAATTGATGTTGTTTCTCAATTTATAAAATAATTAAAAATAATAATTATATTTAAATTAATAAATAACTTCGTTTTTACCACTTTTATTGTTAAAGCCAATATGTTTCGTGAGCAATGCTCACTTCTTCTTTATAATTAGTATCAATAAAAAACCCTGAAGAAGTGAGCATTGCTCACGAAACATGTTGGTTTTGTAAACAATAAAAGTGGTTTAAACGAAGCAATTCATTAATTTAAATCAAAATGGTGCCACAAAATAAGTTTGCTGTGTTAGAAGAAATAATTATATTGTTTACGGTGCTATCGTTTATGCTCCAATACTCCAGTACACTACTACGCCCTTATAAAATACCACCATTCAGAATTGAAACGTCGCTTGATACGGTTTTAGCCGTATTTGGTGACCAAATCTAAGTAGCCCGGTTCTTAACTCACGTCACTCTCTCTATCTCAGCCCCACAACATACCCCAATCGGGGATGCCATAGACTGGCTTCAGATGGTTGGAAGCAGTAGGGACTATTGTGCGCTATGCACGCAAAACAAAAACAATAAAAAAAACTTTTATGCGAGAGAAGTACAAACTTTGTAATGGTAGGCTCTAGCGTAATTAAACTTTGCCAGCGTCTTAGACCAGGTATTTCTAAGTCAGTTACTTTCTTTTTGGGAGGCGGGAATGGGTACCGCCGCCCCGGGAACCTTTATTGGATAACCAACACCTCTGCCATAGGTCACCCTAAGTGGTTCGCTACGTTTGGTGATTTAGCAGGGGTGCCAGGGTTCATGGGGTGAGGTTCACGGGACACACTGAACCCCAGATTCCTACCCACCCCTTAAACCCTTTTCCTTCCCAGAACTCTCCTCTCCTTCCTTTCCTTAAAAAAACCCTCCATACAGCATCCCCAAAGATGACATAGGTGGTAAATTATTTTCCTCATTGCCTCCTGTGTGGAGCTCATGTAAAAAAAAAACTTTCAACGCGCAATGAGCTATGAATCTTTTATACTTTGGATTGTAGCTATAATTTTGTGGTCATCCATTATAGATAAATGAAACAATGTTACTTTGTTTGGACCACTTGTATATTTGTAAAAGCCGACAGGTTTAAAGAACATTTAAGGTGTCTTAATAATAATCATTTTACTGAGTTCGCTAACCATATCTTTGAAAATAACCATAGTTTTGAAAAAAATACGGGGATAAATATTCTTCATATTAATCATATAAGAAAACGCTTAGATAACTTAGAAGCCTTTGAAATAATATAAAAATTCGGTCATGTTTAACTGTACCATACTTCGACTAAGAACCACCTACATTATCTTCATTTTCTTTAACGCTTATATTATTGGCAACTATCTTTATGTATGATTGCAAGATTCAAGGGGTTCGAGTCCCAGAGGTGTCATTATGTTTTTCTGATTTTTCTGTTTCCAGATTTTCGATTGAGTTTCGCTAATATTGTCTCCATTTATTTAAATATACAAGTGTTTCAAACAAAGTAACATTGTTTCATTTATGAATCATCAATTAATTTATTAATCGGTTAATAAATGTTACAGCTAATCAACATTCCACATTGTTTGCCCCATTTTTCAATAACTAAACGAAACCAATACACTGTTTTTAAGGTCACGACATAATTTTTTCATCAACTTTAGAGCTTTTAAATATTCACTAAACTGTAAAAAAAACGTCAGTTTCAAATACATTATTAGTTTTTTCAAAAAAGTTGTGATGTTATGAAAAGGTGTACATACAATTTAGTTACCTCGACAATACAAAGCTAAACTAAACACATTTTGAAAATTTATTTTTAATTTTTAACTTTATGAGTAAAATCTCAAATTATAATATTTAATTAAATGAAGACAATATTAGCGAAACTCAATTGAAAATCTGGAGACAAAAAAATCAGAAAAAGATATTGGCTCCACTGGGACTCGAACCCAGGACCCTTTGCTTACATGGCAAGTGCTCTACCAACTGAGCTACGGAACGCAAATATTATTGGCTGATATCTTTATATATAATTTATATAATATTTGCGTTAAGGAAATGAAGATAATGTTGGTAGTTCTTAGTCGAAGTATGATACTGTTAAAAATGTCCGAATTGTATATAGGTTCCGTAGCTCAGTTGGTAGAGCACTTGCCATGTAAGCAAAGGATCCTGAGTTCGAGTCCCAGTTGAGCCAATATCTTTTTCTGATTTTTCTGTCTCCAGATTTTCGATTGAGTTTCACTAATATTGCCTTCGTTTAATTAAATATTTTGAAAAGTTTACATAGGTTCTTTCGACAATGTGTACTGGCATGGAGTGTATATTTTATTTCATGTACAGGAATAGCACGTCACCAATGCAAGCGGTGGTGTTTGTGTAATCGGTGGTGTTGTTTCAATCAGTGGTGATGTTGTAATAGTTGGTGCTGTTGTAATTGGTAGTGTGGATGTTATTGGTAATGTTGTTGCAAGCGGTGGTATTGTTGTAATTAGCGATGTGTCAGTTCAGCTGGAATGGGCTCATGTGATCCGCTCCTTTGCGGGAAGCGGTTCCTACTCCCACTCCTTTTTCAAATCGACTACTCCCAGAGAACCCGGCCCAGTCCCAGTACTCTCCGCATCCAAATAAATCCGGCGGTAATCCGGCGGTCCGAGCAACTCAACGCCGAAGCGCAAAAACCGCACTCGAATACAAGTCCCGGGTTCCTTTAAACCCAAGCGCCTTGTTCCAAGCTACGTGAATCGCGACACAATCCATTCATTCCGCCCACTCCCGGACTCGCGCGAACGCCGCGAACATACATTCCTGACTCACCCCGTGGCCGCCGGCTTGCTCCGCGATCCACGGTCCGGCGTCACTCACCATTCCACTCATGAGTCGCGGGTCTCGGTGAGTTCCCGACACTCCCCGCTACCCGCGGCCGGCCAACTATGACACTGCTGGGCGCTGGGCGTTCATTCGATCGCTGTTCGTTGATCGACACACACGTGCGTGACCGCTTCGGCTAGACACGGAATAGTTTTTAATTAGAGCGTCTTATCTGGTATCGTTAATCAACGGGTGACGTGCATTATAAAATAATAGTTTATAGTAAAGCATTACAGCTTATTAATTTACTTATTTAAATTCTCAATAAAAGACCGTGCAGTGTAGATACATTGAATGTACCTACATTGCACGGGTGACGGGTCCTTGTTCTCGTACGGGTCTTGTCCGACTCCGGGGTTCTGAGTTCTCGTGTGGGTTCTACGAGTAGGTCCTGGTTCCGAGTTCTTTGAACCCGTGCGTCCCGTTTCGGTGCGCCGCAACAATACCCAGTGCCCAGTCCGCACCTAAGAACTCGGACCCGGGACCTGCTCCTAGAACTCGTGTACTTTTAAAAGGAAGCAAGTCTCGGAGGCTTCCGGAAAAATGCAGAACTTA
This sequence comes from Limnephilus marmoratus, assembly GCA_917880885.1. Taxonomy (NCBI): domain Eukaryota; kingdom Metazoa; phylum Arthropoda; class Insecta; order Trichoptera; family Limnephilidae; genus Limnephilus; species Limnephilus marmoratus. The sequence goes on along the minus strand of OU862922.1, from coordinate 40,692,806 downwards.
CCCACCTCTAGTTGTAATCGGTTATATTGTTGCTATTGGTAGTGTTGATGTTAAATTGGTGTTGTTGTTTTAATTGGTGGTGTGAAGCAATCAAAGGTGTTGTTGAAATTGGTAATTTTGATGTAATTGATGGTGTTGTTGTAATCAGTGGTGCAAATATAAATAAACAAATCAAAACCATAACGTCGGATCCCCACCCCCCGAACAATAAGAAGAAGTTTATTTTTATCCTCCCTAACTGTGACGTTTATAATTGAATAAATAATAAAATAAATATCTACGTCGGTTTTGGCAATGTTATGACAAAATTGCCACATTGGGCACATTTGTAATCCTGATGTCCTGGAAAGGATTTCACTTTATGTCCCCGATAACTTCACCAGAGCAAGGCAACACAGACTTTTTACTTTTCCTAAAGGCAGGACCAACCTACCAATGGTTATGCCTCTGGGGAGAATGACCTCACTATTAAACCTTTCTTCTGAAATTGACATTTTTCGATCGAACTTCAATCATTTCAAGAGCGAAATAAAGGTATTCTTTAGTTTACACTATTAACTAAAAATTGTGAAATGTAATTGGATATACATGTTAACTGTTTTTCACAATAAATAAATAAATAATTATGTGTATTTCTTTGACCCAACTTCTCTAGTTAAAAGTTAGAATACCACAGCGCAATACGGTGGCATTAAACCAACCATAATCATTGTAGCATTTGCTTCACTGATGTATTCATAATCACTTTGGGCGACCAGTATCCGAGCATCCCAGCGTCCCAACATCCCAGCGCCATGAATTATTTTCGGCCGTATGCGGTCGGTTGCATCGCGATAAAGTGCAGGGCGATTTCAGGGGAATTCGAGGGATGCGCATTACACCATTAGCAAAACTGAAACTTTGGATATATCCCCCACCTATCCTGACATCAGCCATTGGCGTGCCAGGCTCCTTGACCAATGGTAAGTAGTTGACTTTCAGTGTTAATTATAAAGATTGCATTTTGGTTTGGTTCCCTAGGCAGTAACCTAAATGGAAAATCGGAGAGCACAAGAGTGCGGAGAAGAATACGTCCATGGCAGGTTTCAACTAAACACTCTAAACAGCAGCCCTACTCTCAGGCAGAATTATTGTGAACGATTATCAACTGAGTTAACAAATTTCGTCGATCTGGTTTCGTCGGTTCAATAAGCCGGGAGTCCCGCATCATAACTTCAACCGTAGTAGTCACCATTAACTTGTTCAAGATACCACACGGCAGAACGGATGTTCTGGCAAATGAATTACATTTCTAAAACAGTTATATATTATATTTAATTACTCTTCAAACAACCATCTAAAAATATGTAAATGTCTTTTTTTAAATTCATCTATACAAAACCGTTATATTATCTCGGTTTCTTTGTACATTCATTTATTATACGGCCTCCGTGGCATGGGAGCAATGCTCTCAACTAGCTATCTGGAAGGCGCGGTTTCAAATCCCGGCGTGCGCAAGTAAATTTTGTTTGATTGATTTGCGTTTTCAAAATTTGATCTTATTGTAGAAGCAATCACTTTGTGGTTTGACATATTTAAAAAAAAAACTTTTTATTTAAAACCACGAGATTTATTAAATGAACCGACCGGTTTCGCTTTACTCAAGCATCTTTAGGGTACAAATTACTAAACGAGACTAGGTTTAGTATTAATTTGTACCCTGAAGATGCTTGAGTAAAGCGAAACCGATCGGTTCATAAATTAGTAAATCTCGTGGTTTTAAACAAAAAGTATTTTATTTTATCAAAATTCCAGAGTGGAAGATACTCTCAGTATCACCCTGGTAAAAATCCACAATTTAGAATTGAAACGTTGCTTGAAATGGCTTTAGACGTATTTGGTGCCTAGATCTAAATAGCCAGGTACGTCCCACCTTTGTCTTCCTCATCTCCTTCCTCTCCTCATTTACCTTCAGTACCTAATATACCCCATTTGGGGATGGCATAGTCTCACTAGTTCCAGATTGGAGCCGCTGAAACTCTTGAGAGGTATTCACATAAAAAAAATTAAAAATACCTCAAAACGGTTGTTCTGACAACTGATGTTTATTTCTATAACAGTTAAAATATTTAATTATTCTTCAAATAACCTTCTAAAAATTCGTATATATATTTTTTTACCAAAAAATATATGTATAATACGGTTGTTAACCCTGTTTCTTTATTATTATCTGTACATTGATTTATCTTACAATAAAATAAACATCAAATTTAGACTACCATAATATTAACATAAAGAAATCATATGAAAACTTTTGTACAAAAACAAAGTTTATAAAAACATTAAAACTTTTTTTGTATATCTGTTTATAATGGTACGTTTCCACGCTTGCCAAGGCTTGGCAAGCCTCCACAAGCTCCAAGCGTCCACAAATCTCGCTTGGCATTTGGAAGTCGTTTACATGCTTGTGAATGCGTCAGTGCGCTACCTACACCCGAGCATGGCGGACGCCGAACTTGTTTCGGCTATTGCGTTTGGTTTATCAAACTTTTATTTGAAATACAAGCAAAGTGTAACAAAAACAAGGAAAGCTCGACGACCACGAAGATGATGGATGATACAGATTCATAAAAATCGTCCCAGATCACTTCGCACAAAGAGGAGAATTATCTCACAGGCTAAATCCTATAGATTTTTGTCTCTTTTTAGTACCACTTTTTCGTTTTATCGAGTTTCAAATCACAACGGTGCTAAAGAAGTTATCGCTTCAAAAATAATTATCGCAATTGGGACCCGAACTCGAGGATCACTTGTCTTATATAAAATTATTTTGTATTATGAAAAAGTTATTCTAACAAAAATCATATATTTTTTTACTATAATAAATAGTAAATCATCAATAAAATATTATTTATTTATTTTGACGTTTTAGGTAAATCCATTCGCAATAAATTACATAACATAAGTGCATTAAAATTATGCATATAAATTATTAATAAGTCTGGCACGCCTCTTACGTCATACATATGTCTCGTAATGTTATAAATATTATCATAGACCGCATGGAGCAAAAACGGCGTGCTGGATCCGACCCCGACTGGATCGGCGGCAAACTCTCGCAAGCTCTTGCAAGCCTACGCAAGCCAAGCCAAACGACCTGTTTACACGTTTGCGCTTGTGGACGCTTTGCCGAGACTTGGCAAGCGTGGAAACGTAGCATAAGAAATCTTCTACTGTAAATAGTGTAAACGGATGAATAATCTGCGGTAAGTACTTACAATAAGTTAAATCTTAAAAAAAATATGGAAGCAACATTTTCTACTTATACTGACGGTAGTACGAGTTTTTAGGTATTGTCAAATATTTCTAATAATCTTGATAAGTGAGGTACGCCTCCTACGTCGTACGTATGTCTGGCAACGTTAAATTATCGTGTAAACAAGCTTATGAGTCCAAGAGGTTAAAAAATATTTTCTCGGTTTATTTTTTTTGGGGTAGGCTCAACTTTTCGGGCTTCTGGGACAGCACGCCACTCGCAACAGCTATCCGGGCATAGGATATCCTGGGTATAGGCAATCGGGGAGTTTAGCTGCAATGCGGCCTTCACACATCACACATGAGGCTGTGCCGCGCGGAGGCACTCACGCGGAATCACCAGACATTCATCGGACAGATCTCGAGGGTCCCTAATGATGCTTGACACCGGGATGCTGAGTACGGCGCCGAAATGACGTCTTGAGAGTTGACAGCCTTTGTAGCTATTACTTAATTGCGAACAATTTCAGCATGATTTCGAACTAATAATGGGATATTATATGTATGTTTATGATTGTAGGATTTGTGAAGCTGAAAGTATTTTAAAAATTTTGATAATAAGGTCGTGTCCATTTTTGTTTTTTGTTTACTAGAACTACACACAGGAGGCCCTAAGGAAAATATTTTCCCTAGAATCTATTTCATATTTTGGGATGCTGTATGGAGGGTATTTTTAATGAAAGGAAGGAGAGGAAGTTCTGAGAAGAAAAATGTATCAGGAATGTGTTTGATTCGGTGACCGTCCAACTCAGGATGAAATCAACACAGAATCACCTCAGAAATATCATTAAGAGTGATGATAAAAAAATATTAAAAAATGGGTTAAGTTGGGTTAGGGTTACCGGCTGTTTTAAAAACTATTTTTTCATAACTTTAAATGACCTTTCTGTGGTGGTTCTGAGTTGGTTTCATTCTGAGTTGAAATGGAACCGTTTGAATCTGTGGGTCAGTGTTTAAGAGCGTTTAACCAGCCAGCGGACGAAAATCCACATTTCGTCGAAAGTTGTTCTTACGATCGTGCAGGGCGGTTACAATGAGATATATTAATTATTCTTCGTACCAGCTTTTTTAAATTATAACTCAATATCGAATTTATTTCAATCCAAATTAGCTTTAATTTATACCTTCATCCAAAAATGCTGAAAGGCGTGATGACAAAACTATTAAAATAATCTACTTTTTGTAGTTATTTTTTTGATTATAAATATTTATCATTTTTCAATAATGTCTAAATTTAATAAGAATATTTAAAAAATCAGAAATATATTAGTTTGTAAGTGCGCAAATAAATACACAAATGGACCAATTTTCGTCAAGAAACACATGTACGTACATATTTTTTAATGATTTTATTGAAATAAAAATAAAAATTCTAAAACATGCGTTTGCTAGATAATGTATTGATTTATTTTACTGCATGATTATATTATTTGAAATGGGTGTGGTATAATACAAAATCTTTTTTGAAAATTTAACAAATCTGCCAACGACCTATGGAATAACCTTATTATACTAAAAATTAAAAAATTTTCTCAAAATTTATTACATGCGAATGCTAGATAAAAGAACAATCTTTGAAATCCATTTATAATTTTTTGTGGAAAAGAGTCAATACGTCTAAAATCTGATTTGAAAATGACATATTTCTGGTTTTCTCTGGTAATGCCCTCTTAATTATTTCTCTTCTATCCCCTACTAGCAGACCCGGACACACGTTGCTGTGGCTTACCCAACCTTTATAACCAATACCATCTGTATATTTGCATACATATCAAATTCACACCCCCCGCTTGCTAGCTGCCCGCTGCCCGCTGCCCGCTGCCTGAATTGAATCTTCGAATTTCTCGACTTTTCTCTACTATAATATACATGTATTACACAAAAAACCATTGAATCACTCTATCTCTTGGTGAAAACCGCATGAAAATCCATTGCGTAGTTTAAAAGATCTAAGCGCACATACAGCGGGAGCGACTTTATTTCATACTATGTAAAGATTTCTCACCTTCCATTCGATTAATTGTTTTGACCTTGCGATTTCTAATGGTTGATCCCGTATTGAGCTTTTAGGTGCTTGCACCTCTAACGAAAATAAAGTTTGAGATTTAATATTTTTAATTTGGGAGGCGGGAATGGGTACCTCCAATTATTGGATAACCAACACTTTTGATATAGCTCATCCCTACTCGTTTTCTTTATGGTGACTTATCAGGGGTGCCCGGGTTGATGGGGTGGGATGGGTCTATCCACCTAATGCGTGGCGGGACAGATCAGAAGAGACTGAATTAGATTTTACTTTTTAATTTCTTCAGCCGGTATTGTACCGTCTTGTACCGCAGCGGGAGAGATCATTCATACGTCCGTCACTCCTTTAAGAGGGCATTACCAGAGAAAACCAGAAATATGTCATTTTCAAATCAGATTTTAGACGTATTGACTCTTTTCCACAAAAAATTATAAATGGATTTCAAAGATTGTTCTTTTATCTAGCATTCGCATGTAATAAATTTTGAGAAAATTTTTTAATTTTTAGTATAATAAGGTTATTCCATAGGTCGTTGGCAGATTTGTTAAATTTTTAAAAAAGATTTTGTATTATACCACACCCATTTTAAATAATATAATCATGCAGTAAAATAAATCAATACATTATCTAGCAAACGCATGTTTTAGAATTTTTATTTTTATTTCAATAAAATCATTAAAAAATATGTACGTACATGTGTTTCTTGACGAAAATTGGTCCATTTGTGTATTTTTTTGCGCACTTACAAACTAATATATTTCAGATTTTTTTAACATTCTTATTAAATTTAGACATTATTGAAAAATGATAAATACTTATAATCAAACAATAACTACAAAAAGTACATTATTTTAATAGTTTTATCATCACGCCCTTCAGCATTTTTGGATGAAGGTATAAATTAAAGCTTATTTGAATCGAAATAAATTCAATATTGAGTTATAATTTTAAAAAATCTGGTACGGAGAATAATTAATCTTTCTCGTTGTAACCGTCCTGCACGATCGTAAGAACAAATTTCGACGAAATGTGGATTTTCGTCCGCTGGCTGGTTAAACTCTCTTAAGAAACTGATTCGTACATTACTATTTTATATTTTTAACAAAAAAAAAAGATAATAAGTTTCTTTAGTCTTATATTTATGCTGTACAAAATAATCAGAAAGGGAAAAATGGAGGTAAATATTGTTTTTAAACTTCCAACGACCAAATTTCCATTTCTATAACATAGATATAGGTGTAATGTATTAATTATGGTTAAATCCGCGTAGTTGGTGGTAAGAACTGCTTCATAGCTTTGCTTTGAGTGATTATTGTTTATAGAATTAACGACAGTTGTCTCGTGCTCTTTTGTTTTGGAGGATTGTAAAAATGGAGACAAGGTGAACTGTTGTGAATTTCATGATTCTGTCTCAATAAAAGACAAGTGCTTGTAAGTCAATGGTGTATTTATTTAACCAAGTGAAGACATTACAATATTAAAAATTCAATTCTGCCAGCATTTTACACGAATGATAAACTAAAAAAATACATATGAAATAATATGGGTAAGGTAAGCCCTTGATTAAAAGTGAAAAAATCGGAATCTATAATTAAAATTGTAAAGATTGAAATACTGACTTAGATTTTTTTTCGTAGGTAAAACTTCGAGGACATTTGAAATTAGGATAAAGGAACACATAACGGATGTATAAACAGTAATATTTTCTTGGAGGTTACTAAACATTTATTAGAGACAAACCATAATTTTTAATGTATTAGTGGGATTTAGTTGTTACACCGTAATATTAATGGTGTCCATTTAGACAAACCTGAAATCGCAGAAAACAGAAAGAATTTTAAAGAATAGATCAATTAATATCAAAATAAAAGAAATCTTTTTAATCTACTCTAATGCACAAACCCTTTGTTAAATTTCTTCTTTTTATAAATGACGCTCTATTTCCCCCCTCCCCCTTCCTTCCTTTTCCGTCCATCCATTTACATCTCAAGTTTATTATTTTGTATCTTAGTTTTATGTAAACCCTGAAGAAAGCATTGCTTACGAAATGTATTGTTTTTTTAAGTGAACACTTATTTGCCAAAGTTGTGATTTGAAAACCGATGAAACGAAAAAGCGTCATCTAGAAAATTTAGCCCACGAGAGTAGGACATAGAATAATCAGTCTCCTCTTTGTGCGGTGCTTCGTAGACTCCTCGCTCTTGTCTACTTTAGTTTTATGAAGGTTTCACTTCTACTGCACATTTTAATTTTTTTTTAATATTAAAGGTGGTTAGAACTAAGTGTACATTAATTTTTATATTTCCCTAATTTTATTCTCAGGTCCTCTTATTTCTTTTCCATTTCTCTTATTCCTGTCATTAATTTTGCTAATTATATTTATATCATTTCCTTGTTATCATTTCTTTAATTGTAATTTTTTTCTTCTTATTTCCAAAACTACATTAAATTTCTGCCACCTCAAAGGAACAGGCTAAGCCTTGGCTAAGCCAAGTGAGATGTTTTTTTTACTTCTTCTTCTTCTTATGCCCTGTCCGTTCAACGGACGCTGGCTATTATGTTGGCTATGCGGACTTTGCTTACTGCGGCCCGGAACAGCTCCACGGTAGACTGGCCAAACCACTGTCTCAGGTTTTTCAGCCATGAGGTTCTTATTCTTCCCCGTATTCCGGCAATCTTTCCCTGCATTATATCTCATACTTCTCTGGATGTCTCATCACATGTCCAAGATATTGAAGTTTTCGGATTTTTATAGTTTTAACTACTTCCTTTTCTTTATTCATCCGAATCATAACATCTTCGTTTGTAACCCTGTCCATCCAGCTTATTTTAAGTATTCTTCTGTAGATCCACATCTCGAATGCCTCAAGTCGCCTAATTAGTTCTTCAGTAAGCGTCCATGCTTCCATTCCGTAAAATAATATCGAAAACACGTAGCATCTGACCATTCGCATTCGTAATCCAAGGTTGAAATCATGACTGCAGAACATTTTTTTCAAAGGTTGCACGAGCTTGCTCAATGCGGCATTTAATTTCAACTGAAGGATCCCATCTATCAGTTACATTGCAGCCCAAGTATACAATACTCTCTAGTTTTGTTCCAGAAATATAAAGATTTTCATCCAATGCGTTATATTTGCTTATGAGCATATATTTTGTCTTATTTATATTCAGTTCTAGCCCAAAATTCTCACAAGTCTTCACTACTTGATTCAGCAAAAGTTGTAAATCCTCAATGTTACTTGTTAGTTTTTTTACAGAAAAATGTATTTGTGGGTATGTAGGTAACCAAATTAATAAATAATATATCTAGGATTGTTGTAAAGTCTTTCATGACTAAATTTCGAGTGTAAGATCAGTTGGAGAAATTATTTTTAAAAAATTCTGTAGAGCTTTAACTTAATCGTTCTACTTTTCATAAATAAAATAGTTACCTTTGCTGGTATCACACTCCGTTCGATGATTTCGGTGCATCCACGATTCACAGACGCGTCCTTAAAGCTTCCAAGCCGATTACATTTTCAAACAAGCTCCACGTCCGAGGTTCTCGTAAGAATGTCAGTTTTATATTGGAACGCCGTACAAACTGCACTTCTTGCCACAAACTTAGCGGCATTTCGTATTCAAACCGGATTGTAAGTACACTCTGCGGCGAGGTAAAGGCGGAAACGCAAATGGTGATACGAGTAGTTTGTACGATGTTGGTATAAAAACATAGATATTTCGCTCCTTTGCAAACATACCATATTCCAAGCAAATTAAATAAATAAGTATTTTTTTATTTGAAAGTATTAATAAAATATCACCCGAAATTAATAATGTATTGTGAACCAAATATAAAGAGAAACGAATAAGTGTGTACCTACTTATTCGTTACTACGTGCTTTCTATACTATGGTTCTGTGAAAAGCAAACCTCGTGTCCAAAAAGGAGGTATATTTCTAATTTTCTCATAATAAATCAAACCAAATTTTTCTCCGAATTCATAAGATTTGTGAGTAGGTACCAACTTAAATAGCTACCTACTTAGATATGTTTTAGATTTTTACGGCCGAAAGTATTTTGTTAATAGTTTTTGGGGTATTAAGCCGTATCGGACTACCTCTTTCTTTAGCCAACGTTGCAGATTTAGGCAGATTGTGACACATCTGCCGGATCTGCCCTGATGATGGACACTGTAACACTGTCCAAAACGTTGGCTAAAGAAGAAGGTAGCGCAACACGGCATAACAACCCGAAAACTAATAACAAAAAATGTATCTATATATTTACTAATGGGTACGAAAGTGGACGAAAAAAAACTATTTTTTTCAAGAATTTTTCCTGGACTAATTCTAATTTATTAATGTAAAATTTTACATGAACGTACTTTGTTGCAACTTTTATCTTTATTAATAATATAATAATAATAATATAATGATTAAGGTAGTTAAATTTTTTTCAGATGATATTAAAATGACTTTTGGTTTAGATAAATGTAAAACTATCCATATAGAGAAAGGCAAAATTGTAGATGGAGACGAGGGTATATTTAGAAATTTCAAAATTCAAAGTATGAAAGGGGATGAGGTTTATAAATATTTAGGATACCCGCAATCGAATAGATTAGATCACACTAGTATTAAAAATGATATTAGGATTAAATTTCAAACTAGGATCAGAAAAATTTTAAAATGCAATCTATCTGCTAAAAATTTAGTAAAAGCAATAAATACTTGGGCAATACCTCTACTAACGTACTCATTTGGCATAATTAAATGGTCCAATACAGATTTAGATAGTTTAGAACGATTAATTAGAACTACGTTAACAAAATTTAATTGCCATCATCCAAATTCAGCTATAGAACGAATTAATTTACCTAGAAATTTAGGAGGTAGAGGTGTAGTCAAAATAACATCTTTGAAACACAATCAGGTAGAAATGCTTAGAAATTTTTTCCATAGGAAAGCTAATAGCTCAGAAATGCACAAAATAATTTGCAAGGCAGATAGAAATATTACACCTTTAAATTTATATGACGAGAATGCCAACATTCTTATAAATACTAACCAGGAATTATTAGATTCCTGGTCAAATAAAATTATTCACGCAAAACACTTCAATTATCTCAACCAAACGTATGTTGACAAACTTTCGTCAAACAAATGGTTGAGTATTGGAGAGTTGAGCGCAGAAATAGAAGGATTTATGCTTGCCATTCAAGATAGAGTCATTAATACTAAAAATTATAGAAAGCATATAATCAAAGATATAAATCAAATTGATGATTTATGTAGAAAATGTTTGGCTTTTCCCGAAACTATAGAACATATTATATCGGGATGTTCTATATTAGCGCCTTCCGAGTATACATTTAGGCACAATCAGGTTTTAAAAATAATTCACCAAAGTTTGGTAATTAAACATAACTTGATTGATTGCCGTAATGTAGTACCTTATTATGAATATGAACCAAATTCATTTATAGAAAATGAATTTTATAAAATATATTATGATAAAACTATACTAACAGACAGAACAATTAGTCATAATAGACCTGATATAGTTTTACATGACAAAATTAAAAAAATAACTTATATCATTGATGTAGCTATTCCAAATTCCTGTAATATTCAAAAAACTGTTTCTGAAAAAATTAGAAAATACACAGATTTAGGAAATGAGATTAAAAGAATTTGGCATTCTCGGACTATAAAAATATTACCATTTGTTATTTCGGCCACTGGCATAATACCTAGGAATCTGATTCAAAATTTAAGCATATTAGATTTGTCAAAGAATTTGTATATAAAAATGCAAAAAGCAGTAATTTTAAATACATGTAGGATTACAAAAGATTTTTTAAATATTTATATTGAGGGATCAGTAGGATTTATAGGTTCAATTAGAAATGCCACAGAGCCGAACCCTCTGATATGAAAATATCTGGAGTCGGTGAATTATATTCCCATTTGGTCTCTAGTAGGTTGACATGTTGTTCTTGTATTGTTTTGTATTTATAATACTTATATAGTGCAATTACATAGCGTGGATTCACTAGATGATCATTTGGGGAAGTGTATGAAAGGGTTTAGTTTTTCCTTCTTTTTTTTTTTCTTTTTTTTTTTTTTTTTTGGGGGGGAAAATTTAACCCGGACATTTAAATCTGGTGCGTTAAATAATTTTTATTTTAGTAATTTGTACATTGAAGTTTACAAATTTCTAATTGATTAAAATATTTCATATTCACTATATTTTTTTAAGTTTTATGTAGCTCCTACAATACATCTTGAACTTTCCAATTGGTGTGGACTTTAAAGTTTCTGGTAGTGTGTTATACAACTTCATTCCCTTGTACAGTAGACTGTTCTGCGTATTCGCTTTGTAGTTTTTTTGTAGCCTAATTTCCTTGTACGTCCTCGTGTTATATCTGTGAATGCCTTTATTGTATACAATTTTATTTGAAAAGTATTTTGGTAACGTGTTGTTCAATATTTTGTGGATAAATACCATCGTGTTCAAGGTCAGCATCTGTTTCACGGTCAACCAATTTAGTTCCTTTAACATTTTAATTATTTTTGAAAATCTGTTTCGTCGGAGAATTATTCTCATAGCCCTGTTTTGGAGAATTTGTAACTTATTTTGTTCTCTTTCGTTACATAGGAAAAGTATGCTTGAGCAGTAGTTGAAGTGTGGAGCAATAATTGAATTGTATATGGTGATTGCAGTTTTTCTAGAAATTTTTGGCCGAATTCTTCCAAAAATTATATTCTGATATATATTTTTTTAAATAATGATTTTTAAAGCTTCTGTAGCGTTTTTCTCAAAACTGCGTTTTTGAAGTCGGAGAGCAAAATTTCTCAGAAACGGCTAAACTGGTCATTGATCAGTTTCAAGTTATTACATAAGCTTTATAAATATATTTTTTAGTGATTGAACGAACGTTTTTTCTTACCTACAAAAATTTTCAATTGTTTTTTTTTAGAAGCCGCAATTTCGTTTGTCATATTTTGCGTATTCCTTTCGTTTAAATGCTAGCTTAAGCCTTAACGAATTCTTTTTTCTTTTGAATATTCAATGCAGAGATATCGTGCTCACCGTAAAACGCTTTTTTAGAGAACTTACCGGAGATCGGCAAAGCTGGGATGGTCCGATGCTCTGTTGGTAACCCGCTTACACAGTGCGGGTGTGTACTGTGCGCCCTCAAGTTTACGTTTAGACTTACGGAATTCAATACTTCGTTGAGTGAAAGCACTATGAAACAATACATGATTATTATGGCGTAATCCCGAGATAATATTGAATAGCTCAGTCAAGTTAGCCACCTAGCCAAGTTAGCCATCAAGCCAAAGAAAGGCTTGCTTCAAAACTAAAGGGGATGCAGCAGATTTTTGAAAAAGGAAACGGAATGCACAAACAATTTTACAAATTGATTAACCAATTTTAACCGTAAACAGATGGTAAAAAATTCGGCGGTAATTTTTTTTTTTATTTTTAACATCGTTCTAAAATTGTCTACGAAGTTCGGATTTGCGATGTCAATGGTCATGACTCATGACAGATAAAGCATTTCAATAGCTTCATTTTAATTCTTGGGAGCAAATTAACGAAACTCGGCCGAATCTCTTAATTTGACCCTCACGTCGTTATGGTCAAATTATGTCTTTCTCATATGAGCAGCACGTTTAGTAGATCTACCTATATTTAGACAAATTAGTAAGTGTACTTCAGATTCACTAAAAATCAAAAAATAAACAAAAATTTTAACAAAACAAAAAAACGACTTCAAAAAATGCACTAAAAAGTAAAAAAATAATTTCGTATTCTTCTAGAACTTCATAATCAACTTATTTTTTCTACTCATCAATATGTAGGTACGATTGATATTTTTGGAGTCGGTGTCAGTCAAGGTAGGTTTATAACTACATACATAGTTATAGGTGAGATGTGCTTGTGTCGCACAAGCGACTTGACGAGGCGAGAGCGGGCCGCGGCGTGAGGGGAGCTGTCAAGTGAACTCGTCGGGCCGTTCACCTTTGCTGACACCGACTCCAAAAATAACAACCGTACCTACATATTGATGAGTAGAAAAAATAAGTTGATTATGAAGTTCTAGAAGAATACGAAATTATTTTTTTACTTTTTAGTGCATTTTTTGAAGTCGTTTTTTGTTTTGTTAAAATTTTTGTTTATTTTTTGATTTTTAGTGAATCTGAAGTATACTTACTAATTTGTCTAAATATAGGTAGATCTACTAAACGTGCTGCTCATATGAGAAAGACATAATTTGACCATAACGACGTGAGGGTCAAATTAAGAGATTCGGCCGAGTTTCGTTAATTTGCTCCCAAGAATTAAAGAGTTCCGTTATTTTGTCATGCATCCGATAATCAGAACCTTACCAAACTCTCATTAAACTACCCTTGAAGTACATCCTTTCCAATAAAAAAAGAATCATCGAAATCGGTTGGCGTGATATTGAGTTATTCGTCCATTTGTTGCGCACATACTTAATGCAAATTTAAGACTTATATGGTTTTCTCGTGGATGCCATTGTCGGAACTGGACTAAATTAAAATGGGACCACACGGAAAGCAGAAGCTTTCAAATAAAAAAAGAATCATCAATATCGGTTCACCAAGTCGAAAGTTCTGAGGTAACAAACATAAAAAAAAAAAATAAAAAAAATACAGTCGAATTGAGAACCTCCTCCTTTTTGAAGTCGTTTAAAAACAAGGAGCCCTAAATTTGAACGTCTTTGTGTTCCTTTGGAAATATTCGAGAAGAACAAATGTGAGCTTAGTTCACCATACAAGTGGTTTGCTTTGAAAGACCTAGAGAAGGAAGACATGATCATCTTCAACGTCTGGCATAGTATTCCTGGCTCTTATGATATATGCATTGGAACAATCTTTTTCAAGCATTAACTTTATCAAGAGTAAACTGAGAAGCCATCTTATTGATGAGAACATTAGTTATTGGGTTATAACCTAATTGTTATATTTTGTGGTTGCCTTTAATGCATTTTATGTTATTAACCTGTTAATGTTCCTAATAAAAAATAAAAAAAATAAATAAAAATAAAAAAAGAACCTAAAATTAAGAATAACAACATTCAAACATAACTTACTCAAACTTTCCAAAAAGATGCAAGGACATTGTTCGCATCAAGTGTTTGTCTGTCTTTGTCATGATTCAAATTTATGGATTCCTTAATTACATATTATTTTTTATCAATGAATAAAATCTTAATACTACCCATAATTTGATGAAGTGCTAAAATTATAATAAACTAGCTTTTTTCCGCGGCTTCGCTCGCATGGTATTAGGGGTTTCCCACTCCGTCACCTCCACCTTCCCTCCCCCCTCCCAGGTCCCCCTCCCTTCTCACAAGTTCCCTTCCCCCTCCCTGGTTCCCCTCCCCCATCTCTCCCTCTTTCCCGCTTTCCATAGCAATAGTCGCTTCCTCGCGTGCCACCAATAGCAATTTTTTTATACAAACTTCATAATGCCAGAGCTCACCGAAAGTTTTATAAAAACCTTGTCCTGACAATAACGAACATACAAAAAAAGAATTATCCAATTTGGTGCAGTCGTTCGAAAGTTATGCGCTTAGGAAGGCATTCAGCGATTCATTTTTATATCATAGATGTTTGCTAAATCAATAAACATATTTGGCTCTCAATTTTTTTTTTAATCGTTGTAATGAACATATTTGGCTCTTTAGCTAATAAGTTTGCCGACCCCTGTTCTAAGTTCTAAGGTGTTAACAGACCGATTGTCGTCTCTAATATACAGACGCAAATAAACTCGTATAGATATGGAAGGAGTTAATACCACAGAGGAACCGATTGAAAGACAAGTGCTACTATACTTAGCTTTCGTATGATTTCAAATAATTCCTTCATAACTACAAGTGACGTGACTCCTTTCAAACCCATGAACCTTCAAGCCTTAGTGAGATTTAAACACGTCATTACAAGTGATAAAGTTGTCTCTTCAAACAAAACTGCTGAGTAACGACTTTGCACTGTACAGTGTTATGTTCTTGTAATTTAATTTCTTGTATTTCTAAGACACGCTGGCACTTGGCAGAATTCCAACAGCCATGTTAATATGTAACTAACGAGAGAGGAGTTCACTGTAGGTATCACGAAATAATATGTGCTTATAATCAAGAATATTTGGTCTAACAATAGAAACCGAAGACAAAGCACTTATCACCCGGAGGAAAATTCCTGACAGATAACTTACTTAATTCATTTATGTACTTACTAATAGATACTTACTGTAATGTTAATGAGCCTAATTTTACTGTTTTAGTTTACAGGGTATCGAAAGTTAATTTTTTTGAAAAAATTTCCCTCGAGGCTTATGTCATTTTTGGGGGTGCTGTGCGGAGGACCTTTTTTGGGGAAAAGAAAGAGGGGAAGTACTGCGAAAGAAAAATGTATGAGGGGTGGACAGGAATCGGGGGATCAATGTGTCTAGGGGTGATTGTGTATGAATTCATCCCCCCGACTGAGTTGCAAGGCGATGAGTCAAGAGAGTCCGGCTGGAAATATCTAGGTTAGGCCACCCTCGACCAATCTCTCTCAATCCAGCCCGGCAGGCAGCAGGTTGGCAGATGTATCCGCTGCCAAGACCCGGACAATCCTCACCCTACGAACCGGGCACTCTTCTTAAGTCACCAAACGTAGCGAATCACTTGGGAGGGACCTATGGCAGAGGTGTTGGTTATCCAATAAATGGTTCCCGGGCGGCGGTACCCATACCCACCTCCCAAATTGAAATGTTCCTGTTATTAAAACAGTAAATAGAAATACTTTAATTTTTTAAGACACTTTTTTTAAAAAATTTTTTTTTTTCACGGGTCTTCGCTAGAATAATATAGAACAGTGAAGGTTATCCACCACTTACCCGCCCTGGTATAAGTAACAAATGGTTACTCCTTCAAGGCTCTCGCCAGATTCTAATTTTTTTGTTAAACGAAGCTATTTATTTATTTTGAACGAATCTAGACCTCCAGTGTCCCTGCATACATTGTTAGAAAGCAGTATGCAAGTGCTTAACAGGAAAATAAAACATAATACAACAAATCAGGTTAGTAATACAAGCAATATAATATTTAAAGCAAAACAAAACTCATTCAAGAAGCTCATGAGGCAGCATTGAGAACAGGAGAAAATTCTTCTCGCTTTTTATGTGCATTTGAAGTCACTTTAAAACACTTCTGGGTCAATCTAGCGTGCATCGTCTCACCGCCAACAAACTAAAAGCTATTCGACTTTAAGCCACTATTGTAGAACTCGTAGATAAGGATTATCCCCAGTCCCCGCTGTAAAGTGCCACTTTTGTTCTAGATAAAAATACACCCAGGAAATGAAGCTTGATAAAGGACATTCTGAAGGATTATTGTATAATACGATTGCACTAGGACTAGGAGATGAGTGAAATATTAATACTGGTATTGGTAGATGCTCTCAGTATCGCCCTGCTGAATCTGATCTGAATAGGGAGGTACCTCTTGTTCAACTTTCTTTTCTCCATCTTCTACGACTTCCCCACTTCCTTTAGTCTCACAACACACACCCCAATAAGGAACTCCAGTGAAAAATATTATGGCTTTAAAAAATATTTTCTTATGGACCAATAAACGCTGATTCTGAATATGTAAGTTTCATTTCATAATATTAAACGCAGAGTTTTAAAAAAAATATTAAGAAGTCCATTTTTAATCGGGTCGTAAAATTGAAATGTTTAGTGGTGACGTCACTGTTCGACGTGTCGTGACGTCACCGTAAAGTCATTGTACGGGAATGTATGATATGACACAAGCCATCGTATTAATTTATTCGTTTATTTACAAACTGTTTATAGAGATTTAGTTGTTGTGTTTATTAAAACATTATTTAAAACATTTATTTAAAGCATTATTTTTTTTGTTATAATACACACTTTCATAGATATTTTTGTAAATAATACAACATGTTTCAAAAAATATCTCCACAATTTGTGCACAAAAAACAAAAAAATATTGTTTTTTTGATTTTCAGTAATGAATGTTGTATATTTATTATTGTTGTGTATTTCAATTTTGTATTTAAGTTTTCAAGTTATGTATAAATAATACTTTCATTGTTTTTCATGTGTTTGCTTCTATGAAAATGCATTAGTGATAACTGCAGACACATTAGTCTAGGGATATTTATATTTGTATTTTAATTTATTATATATTACACACTAAAATGTTTTATAAATATCCTGTTGGTGTCTCAAATAAATAAATAAATAAATTATTTAGGCCTAAATAATTTTTCAAAAATAAAGGTATCTCTTATTAATTTATCTCTATAATTGAAAATATTCAAAAACTACTGCGAATTCCGTTGTTCGAGAACACTTCGAACAACGTAATTCAAAATGGCGGCAGTTGATCAGCTGATTACCTATTGTAATTTTTCAGGAGTGATGACGTCACACGATTCAAACTTTGAAAAATTAAAACTTTGACAATTATTTAACTATTAAAACTAACTCTAAAAATAGAAATGCAGTTATTTAAGTTAGAAGGTCATTATTCATAAAAAAAAAAAAAAAATTGGACTGGAGTTCTCTATTGAAGATAAACCCCAATAGCTCCCGACTTTCGGGAATATTGAAACTCTCATTTCGAAAACCTTTTTGGACAATATTTAGTGTTAAAATAACTACACTCACACTCATAAATTATCATTCATTCAAAGAATTTAAATAATTTCTCTCTCTAAAATCAAATAATTTGATATTCGAAAAAGTATTTACTTTGTACCTTGCTATAATTACAATGTAAATACATAAAATTATTCTGAAGTGGTAAAGTGGTTTAAAATAAATTCATATATTGTGAATAATTTGAGTTAAACTTCAGAAAATCTGAGTAATTTGATGTAAGTAGTTTATAAACATACTAATTTGATGAATACTCTGAAATATAGAAGTTTTTTTTTCAAAGAAATTACTGGATCGTTAATTATCCACTTTAAATGTAATTTTTTATTTATCTTGTCATATTTCACTTGTACAGTTATTTATTTTTGGAACATTTACAGTAAGAAATATTCACAGAATGGAAAGTACACGATTTATTTTTCACGGTTGAAATAATAGAGAAAGAAAAGAGAAACAAGAAAAATAAAACAAAAAAAAAACAATTGAATTACAGGAAATATTAAAAGAAAACAGAAATTAAAGTATTTTACGACAATTCATTTTCACAAATACAATAATTAACATATCACATTAAAATGGCCTCATCATTCTCCATGACTTTTCACGGCAATAGAATGCTAATTTGCCTTTTAAAATATTGCGGGACCGTTAGTACAGATATGGTGACCGGACAACTCAGAATCATGCAACTTTAACACCTTTGAAAATTTATTAAAAATGATTAAAAAATATATAAATATTTAGATAAATACGGTACGTTAGGTTATGTTATGGGCTCTTTTACCATTTTTTTCATACTTTTAACGATTTTTCAAAAGGGGATTTCCTGTTTTGTGTTATCAATATAACAATAAGTTGCTGATTCATCGAAAACTGAGTGAAGCTTTGGTATGGATGGATATGGATGTGTGATGACGATGAGAAATTCTATCACAGGCATACCATTCTTGATTTCTGAGAGCAATTATATATAAATTTGTAGTAGAATTTATAAGCATAATTTTATTGGAAGAGTACTCGGCATTATAAAAATATAGGATTATAAAAATCGGCGTAAAAAATAGGATATCTACTCCCCCCCCCCCTCCAGTCAGCTCTTGAAAATCTGCCGAAGAAGTACCTGTAGAAGAAATGGGGGGGCGGCAAAATTTTCCTCCTCCCGGGCGGCCGAAACCCACGCTACGCCGCTGCACCGAAGTCTTCCCAGTTTTATAAATTTTGCGACGTTTAGCTCCTTACAAAGTATAGAGCTCATTGTTACATCGGCTGCGCCAAAATCCATTTTCTAGAACCGGTCCGAAGATGCGCCTCAAAATTTTTCTTTCAAAAACGTCCTGTGCTCGCTCATTCCTCTTAGTTAGTTCCCAAGTCTCAGCTGCGTACGTAAGTACTGGTCTGATAAGTGATTTGAACACTAATATCTTCGTCTGAACAGCAGTCTGGATTTTAATTGGTTTTGTAGGCGGAAATTACAGCGATTTGCGTTCACTATGCGCTTCTGGATCTCCTCTGTGGTATTATTGTCATTTGTTATCAGGGAGCCTAGGTATGTGAATCTTGGTTTCGAAATTTTGGTTTCCACATGAGAGAGTTGGGATTTGTTGGGTGCATATTACGGCCATGTATTTGGTCTTTCTTTCATTCGATAACATATGCACTTAAATAATGTTTTCATATGCACTTACCACGATAATGAATTAAATTACGAATTAAAAGAATCATCGAGTGTATTTTTCGTAAGCACATCTGCCTTGAGATGGTTTTCATAAAAATGGCGCTGTACATATTATTATCCAATTATTATTATATCCGTTCAACATAAAAAATTTATTTCTTCTAATAATAATAACTTTGGGGTCTGATGCCATCCATTTTAAAGAAGCCAGGACGTTAACAATGCTGGGATGTCCCTTTTTATAACGCTCAATTTATTTTCTATTCGGTCCACCGTCCCCAATCGGTCCACCCCCTCCCATCCCCTCACCCCCCCCCCACCGTACGTCTTGTTTAGCCACGTGGTTTTCTGGAAAAACATTTCAGGAAATTGGTAGTTTAACGGCGATAAGCTTCACTTTGTCGGAAAAGGTAACATATTTGCCGCAAAAAATGAGAACCCATTTCGAGCACTGGTTGGCAAAAGAACCTAAGTAACAAAGCCAAATTTTACGCTTCGACATAAAACCAAAAAAATACCTTTTTATATATAAATATATATTAATTTTATGATGCAGGCACGCATAAGATTCAAACTGCTCGCAACTTTATGGATTCAATGGTAATATAGCAGGCCCTATTGACGTGTGTTATAAGACTGAAGGTTGATTTTTTTTAGATTAAATACTTAATTTTATTTGATTAATTTGTGTTATTTCACAATTAATTCATGTAAAATAATATTTAGTATATTTGTAGTACGTTCCAGAGTGGAAGATACTCTCAGTATCGGCATGGTGTAAAGCCACTATTCAGAATTGAAACGTTGCTTGAAATGACTTTAACCGTGTTTAGTGACCAGATCTGAATAGCCAGATACTTCCCCACTTCCCTCTTCCCCATCTCCTTCCCCTCCCCACCACTATTAGCCTCACAGCATACCCCAAGTGGGGATACCATAGTCTCACTGGCTCCAGGCGGGAGCAGCTGAAACTCCAGTAAGTTCTTCTCATAAAAAAGAATGGGACCAGAATTTTTTTATTTTTTTTTTTTATTAGTTTTTATATACATATACATGTAATATAATCATGAGTAATTGCATTTTCAGGTTACAATCGGATTAAACTCAAATCATTAAATACTAACATGCAACATTGATTAGAAACAGTATAAACATATATATGTATATAATATATAACCTTTACAAGAGTGTAACTACACGTGTGTAAAGGGAAGAGAAAATATATATATATTTTTTAATTAAAAAAATTAAATTAATTAAAATTAAAAATTAGAACACATTCATTATATTTACGTACTCACATAAATCAAATGTGTAAAAAAAAAAAATAATATAAAAAATAAAAAAATAATTATATAAAATAAATTTTTGAAAAAGTATTGTTAATTTAATAAATTTAATTTAATAAATAATATGGGTAAGATGTGGGTTGTAAGTACCTGGCTATTCAGATATAGTCACCAAACACGGCTAAAGCCATTTCAATCAACGTCTCGATTCAGAATAGCTGTCTTTCACGAGGGCGATTCTGGGATAATATTTAATTGAATTTTACTGTAAGTATTTTAGTTTTTAATGTTTAAATTTAGCATCTTGTAATCTTTGCTCTTTAACTAACTACGAATATAACGCTTTAGGAAAATCAGGTCTTAAAACTTAGAATAAACACACTGGAGTTAAAAGGCTTAGCAAAACTTAAAACTCATCCTTTTATGAAAATTATATCGAGGAAATTTATGGCTTCCATTTATTATGCCATATTTATTTAATGGAGAACTAACCCTTTAAAACTTTTAAAATTATTTCTTGTCAATGTAAGATTTAAAAAACTTTAAATGTATTTTTTCAACAGGTGTCAGACTATGGTCGTAGTATCCTACTTTGCTGAAGAATTATGCGACCGGCTACTGTGTCAGTCTTTCCGAGGCGTGGAGAAATGAACTCGATTGCGTGGTGTGAATACATATAGTAAAACAATCTCGCATCTCATTACTATAACTTCTTACGAGTTTTCTCTTCCGTTGATCTCCAATATTGTATCATAGAATTTATTCCAAACTCCATCGTTCTCTGTTGTATCGAATTCGATCGCTTCCTCAACAATTTCGAGAAATTTCACCTTCCAGTGTTAGACAACCGCCAGTCTTTTTCATACTTTTTTGGAGAAAAAACAGATATAAACAATAATTAACGAGACAATATGAAACAATAACTAGAAAATTCGCCTGCAACCTAACTGTTTTTACTCACGGATTAACTTGAACAGCAAATATTAAAAATATTTTTTCATTTAAATACTAAGAAAAATATTTTAAATTTAGAAAAATCAGAAAATTGTACAATGTCTATAAAAGTACAAACAAAAGTTTACAAATAATTTTTAGAAGAGTTTAGAGGGTGAAAAAAGTAAACCAAAAATAATGTTATACAGGAATTTTTAAAAAGTATGTACATGCAGTGTAAGTTGTTGTTTTTTTTTTATAGAAAAACAGCCTTCAATTTTCTACCAAAAGTACACAATGTATCAAAAACATGTCGAAATCGTTCAGGTTTAAATTTTGAATAATCCATTCGCATATTTCTCCTGATTGGGTCCCTGACACCAGCATTTGTACGCGTCCAGCTAACGTGGAATAAGTCGTCTAATTGTTCAGGTTGGTATTTTAAATGGAGCGGTAAACAAGACAAAGAAACATGTAAAGGTAACGGTCGAAAAATGTATCTAAAGGTAATTGAACCTAAGATCTCTTGTCTTACCGGGATACAACACCTCAACCAACTTGGCCATCGTGACCTATATTTTTAACATAATTTTTTTCGATCTCGTATTTCAAATTCAGATATCATTATTATCTTTAACTAAATTTTTCAATCAGACACGAGGTCAGGTTCGAGGGTTCGATTCCCAGTTGGGACCGTTACCTTTATGTTTTCTGTGTCTCGATCGGTTTCACGTTTCGTTTAGATTTATTAGTAATATCTTCTTCATCGATTATATGTAAGTAGCAGTTAAAAACCCTCTCCGCAAGTTTTTGCTGCTAGGCCCTGCGGGCGGCTTTTAGTTCGGCTTCGCCCAGTTTGAGTGTAGGTAACCATTTTATACATTCGATAAGAACTGATTCCAAAAATAACCAGTCCCTCGGATCCATCGTGATCCAGTGACAGCTAGTCACCGAGTTAAAGTAACCGTGACAGGCAATGACGTTATATGTACCTAATCTCTTCATATCCAGAAAGATACTTAAATCGTAATGCAATAAATAATAATAAATTCGCAATACTTACGTATATCTAGGGAAGAAACGTCCAGATGCGAGTTGCTGACGTAAGTGGCGGCATCTTGTGACGAATTCATGAATTCAAAACCGAATTACAGCGGTAGTTTTGTTTGTAATTCCACGTACACAGATGTAATTTGTGGCGCAACGCGTGCTGCGTGGCGTCAACATGCACTCGAAACTGAGTTCTGAAATTCAACCAAGCAGACGCTGGGATATTAATAACGTTCGATAATAATTAATCTTCCCAATATTATCAAATAAATGTGTGACGAGCGTGATCTTTGTAAATGGTTGTTCGTTCCAGTATTAATATCGGCAGAGTTTACAAAAAAACTTCATCTCGAAGGTTGAATCAGAATAAAAAATGAGTTTTGAAAAGCAGTATGTTAAGTAATTAATAAAAGAATTTAAAAAGGAAACTTCGGTAGAGTGTGCCTTCAGGCGCTTACTACCTTTTACCGATTTGTGCTTATTTTATGCTCCCATACGCACGAGTTTACTTTGTATTTTGTCCTTGAGTTCTGTATCCAAATATATGGCCTTAGGTAAGCTTCGTTGGCAATATATTTTATATTGCCGTCGTAAAAGAAGGAAAAAATGATATTGTAAATACTTTGGGACGTCCCCCATATCCCTAATTGGATATGAAATTTGAGTTTCAATCAAATTGTTTATCGTTGTGTATTCTTTATCAGATACATTTTACGACGGTTGGATATAAATTTGACAATGATTTGCTCGGACGCTGAGATTCACATTATATGGCCTTTTTTTCTTACTCGAACTTCTAAATTAACGTGTTTCGTTATTGTTTACGTCTGTGCGCTATATTTCTTAACTTGGTAAATGAGCAGTAAGGTATTTATAACCGTTATCTTAAAAACAAATCAAATTTGAGATTTTAAATCTTCATAGAAAATATAAAAGGAGTACAGTATCGTAAATTAAATAAAAAATTAATAATAATCAATCAGATTGGAGATAAATGACTTTTTCTCCGTAACTTAAGGGACCTAGGTACTGGACTTAACTTTTACCAGTCTTTCCTGATATCATTTGGAGTAAAAAAAGTTAATGAAGTTTTGGTCTCCCACTTTTTTGATGTCTTTTTTCAGTTTTTTTTCCAAAATCAAAAAAAAAACCTTTCGCAAGTCATCACCAGTCACTCAGCCACGTTATCCCCCAACGCCTTACCCCGTCTCTAACTTTCCAATACCTAATGATTTTTTTAATGTTTTCGGGCAAAAAAAAACAGAAAAAAATGTCACTGGAGACCAAATTTCATTTACATTTTTATTCCATGTAATGTCAGGAATCACCGGTTAAAGTATGTCTCTAAACACCCTGTGTAATTAAAATGGATGTTTTAATAAATTTATTACTAATGCGAGGTGGTAATTATGTTAATTATAAAATTTTATGGGACTTAATAATTTAACATTAATTTTAATACTTTTGTTAAAAACAGATGCATTGGAGACGTATTTGAAAATGAAGAGTTATAATATATTCAAACCAAATTTGGATTTTTTATTCCTTGTGTATGGTGTGTAGGTATGTACAGTAAATTAAACATTTATTTCCTGATCTGATATTTTATGATCCTCAGCTAAATTTTTTCCCATTAAACACCCTCCACTCCTATTTCTCCCAAATCCTTCTCCCACTATATCCGTAAGTATATACTTGTAATACAGTATAAAGTAAACCCTGACGAGGTGAGCATTGCTCACAAAACGGTTGGATCCTTATAATAAGTGGTTTAAACGTACTGATGTTTACTATTTATCCTACTAATATTATAAAGGTGAAAGTTTGTACGGATGTATGTTTGTTACTCTTTCACACAAAAACTACTGAATGGACTTTAAAAATTCTTTCACTAATAGAAAGCTACATTATTTGCGAGATCTATAGGCTATATTTATTGGTAAGCTCTGGCGTTATGAATAATCTCTAGCGTTATGAAATTATTTATCATACGTTTTCTGTCAATAACAAAATCGATTTATTGCACACGTCAACCAAATGTCGCCTTGGAAACGATGTCTTTTTTTAAAATTAGGCAATTCACCCTAAAAAGAGCACTTTGTTGGCGTCGTACTTAATAACTATCTCAAAAAATGAATCACCAAAATGTATGTATACGCATAAAAACCAAAGGCCGCACGAAATTGGATAATTCTTTTTTTTGTTCGTTATTTTGTATAAAACTACCGTTGAGTTCTGGCATTATGAAATTTATATAAAAAATTATAGTAGGTGGCACGCGAGCAGTTTTAAAACTGAATGTATCGGGAATGGAAGGGTGGAATGCGAGAGGTGAGAGGGGGGAATGGGGAGGGGGTGTTGGGTGGGTGTTGGTGGAGGGGGAAAGGTGAGGGGGAAGAGGGTGGGGGAGGGGTTAGGGGAGGGAGAGGGGGGAGGTAAGGAAGGGGAAAGGGGGGGATGGATGAGGGTGTAAGGAGGGGTAGGGGGTGGGGGGAAGGGGGTTGATGGGGGGAGTGGTGTGGGGAGAGGGAATGTAGAGGGGTAGGGTGTGAGAGGAGGGGTGGATGAAGGGATCGGGGGAGGGGGTTGATGGGGGGGTGGAGTGGAGAGTGGGAAGGTGGAGGAGGCGGAGTGGGATGGGAGAGGTGGGAGGGAAGGAAGGGGACGGGGAGGGGTGGAGGTGGGGTGGGGAGGGGTATGGGGTGGGGGAGGTGTCGGTGGAGAAGGAGGGGGAGGGAGAGGGGGGTTGATGGATGAGTGGAGTGGAAAGAGGGAAGGTGGAGGGGTGGGAGTGGGGGAGGGGGGTTGATGGGTGGAGTGGAGTGGGGGGATGTGCTGGGTGGAGTGGGGAGAGGGAAGGTGGAGGAGGCGGAGTGGGAAACCCCTAATACCATGCGAGCGAAGCCGCGGGAAAAAGCTAGTTCGCAATAATTTGAACAGAACTGACACATTTTATATCATCGGTTCTAAACTAAGCACGATTTTTATAGTTTGGTACGAAATAGCATCTATTCATCGATATTTTACATTCGCATTCACCTATATTAATTTATTGTAAGCGAACAAGTTCTTACCACAAAATGGCTTATAGATGGGAGATAGTGACATCAAACTTAATACCCCCTTTGTAACAAACATTCAACGAACGGGGAATTTTCATTATAAAATACTAACTAGGTTAGTTTGAACAAGGCAAACTCCTAACTCTGTTTATTGGGGACAATCCGCTGATACAGAATCTGTAGCAATATTATTATTTTATCTTGTTGGACAGTAAACTATTTATAATAGCCATCACTTGCAGCTTACTTCACAGTTGTGAAGGAATCGTTTACTACAATGTGCATTTAACTGCAATCATAATATATCAGGTCCCGAATCAACAAACTTTAGGTCGAAGCCACGGGATGCCATAACGACTGCTGATTAATCCAATGCTCGATGTTAGAGTTAGATAATCCATTGGTACAGAGAGCCCTAGATATTGTCTATTTAAGATGAAAAAACTAAAATATTTTGTCTTATTTATGAAAAATAACGACGAATGTATGGTAGTGATTTAAACTTGACGATATCCGTAGTTGAGGGGCAAGTTCCCTCGAATAACAATCCGGATCTCGGGGATTCAAAGTCCGGGGCGCGTTGGCAAGTAAAATGTGTGCAATTATTTTGAGTTGTAAAATAATACCTAAATTGTACATTTCCGGTACGTTCCAAATCAGAGCATCACTCAGTATTGAACTGGTGAAAGACCATTATTCATAATTGAAAAGTTGCTTTTAATGGCTTTAACCCGTCTGCTTGTTTAGGAATAAATACATCCTAAAACACGTAATTGCGTTGTACTTTCAAAAGACCAAAAACGTCCCGAGCGACCTTACATTTTAAAAGCTGTATATCTCTCTTCCTCTCATGCAAACATCTATTTTGCTTTTAACCAGAAAGAGAACGTAATAATGCTTCTTATTGTCTTCGAAATATGAAAGCTATCTTGCATAGATATTTTACAATCTCGATCCAAAGTGATGGTTTCAGAATTTACGCGCGAAACCGAGGCTTCCGGATTGTGTGGTGCAAATATATTGAACCAAGCAGACGGGTTAACTAGATTTAAAAAGCCAGGTCCTCACTCTCCTCTTTCCCATCTCTCCTTACTACCTTCAACCTTATAACATACCCCCACTTTTCTGCGGTAATCACATATATAAGAGAGGCATTGATTTTTTTTCACATTAGTCCCACACAGGAGGCCCTGAAGAAAATTATTTCCCTCAGGGCCTATGTCATCTTAGGGGATGCTGTGTGGATGGTATTTTTTTAAGGAAGGAAAGGACAGGAAGTTCTGGGAAGGGAAAAGGTATGAGGGGTGGGTAGGAATCTGAGGGTCAGTTTATCCAGGAGTGACGGTCGTATCAATCCATCCCTCCAACTGCAGTGCACGGCAATGGGTCGAGAGTCCGGCTGCAAAGGCCTCCCTCAACTAGTCTCCCTTGATTCGGTCCGCCATGCAGCAGGTAGGCGACGCATCCGCCGCTAAGACCTGGAAAAACCTCACCCCATGAAACCGGGCACCCCTGCTAAGTCACCAAACGTGGTGAACCACTTGGGGTGACCAATGGGAGAGGTGTCTTTTAATTTTTTTTTTTTTTTAAAGAAAGACAAACATTCTCGGGTAACGAATAACCCAATAATGTTTGAAAATCTCCTACTACCATCACAGAAAACCGAAAATGTTACTTGTGTTGTGATGGAGGACTTAGCCAGCCGAGGAATTGAAGACGCGACGCCCGGATGGGATCCAAGCGCTATGCCCACTCAACCACTGACCAGTCGAATATCTATATCCACATTTAACGTGGGCAAAATTGAATGACTGAATTAAATGAATAAATTCAATCTTGTGACACACACGATCTGATTCTCAATTTCAAAAGGAATTGATTCTTCATTCCTCATCTTTGGCCTTGCATCCTGCAATTTTTAACGGCACCATAAGTTTTTATTTTCCATTTATTTTACTGTTAAATTATTTCAATGAATGATGTGTACCGTAAACGATTTAAATATTATAATGATTCGTAAATATTTAAATATTATTCTATGGGCGGCGCGCCCATAGAATAATAGTGCAAAACACGTAAAGTAAAACACCCGTAGGTACCAACTTCATCGTGGTCAGCCCAAGCAAAATACGATCGCGAATCGGCCGAGTCTCTTTCACAACGCAAGAATTCATACATTGATTCTATTCAGTACATAATCCTGTCATAGTCCACCGCGCCGTCCCAGTCCAATACCCGTCGCGTCTCTAGTTAATAATAGTCTGTCGCTAGTTAATAGTCTGTCCAGAGCGCGGAGTCTTTTTTACTTAGGAATTAAATCATTCAGTTGTGACGTCATCGTCTCTATGATCTCCTCAATCTCAGTCCCAGCAAAACCGACACGCAGTTCCTGCTAGGTCCGCAGCTCGCGAGTTTTCAAGTCACTGCGAGGCAAGAGGCAAGACACTAGTCAAAAGTTACTAATTCATTCCTTAATGCTCGCCGCGAATCTGTCCCTGCGGTTCACTCATTCCTCTCCTTTGGCGAGCCGTCAATTTCATTACATAGTTGATTGAAAACTTCCGACTTTGAATCCGAACTAGAAATCCGTGAATGATTTATTATCGTTATTTTTTGGTACGTATCAAAGCTATTGGAATACAAGTACCTATCTACTTATAGACACAGAACTTCGGCAGTCGACTGTGGTCAGCTGTCATAAAATAATATCTTTGAATGATAAAATGTTGTTTATATTAAATAAAATAAAATTAGTAAAACTTTAGGGGAGAAACAAAACACTGTTTAATTTTAAGATTTTATTGTTAGTCTAATGTATGTAAATAGATTTTTCTTGTCAATTTTTTTTTGTTAAAATAATACATTAACCCTGTGGTACAATTTTTCAGAACGACATAATTCGGAATTTTTTTAAAAAGTGAAATAGGCAAATTCACCCTAGGAAGAGTGCTTTGGTAGTGAAAACTTCTTTAGCACCGTTGTGTTTTGAAACTCGATGAAATGAAAAATAACAACATTAAAAAGAGGCAAACACCTACATCTATAGGATTTGGTCTAATCGGTCTCTTCTTTGTGCGGTGCTTCATTGTTTTTTTTTTGAATTAATTTAATTAAAGGAATGAATAGAAGGAATCAATTCAAAAGGCCAGGAGAATCAGACTGAATCTATTCACTTCTGGGAATATATCTGCCCATGTCTAATCCACATATCTAGGGAAACTATCACAGACAATCTTAGCCATAAAATTCAAGCTTTCTTACGTGAATAAGTTCATACATTCTAACAAAAAACAATATTTTTAATGTTATTTATGGTTTCTTACTTCTACTGTTATTAATTATATTTTTCATAAAGTAATTAAAAATTATATTTTAATTCCGCTCAAGCAAAACAATGGGAAAAGCTTTAATTTATCAAAATCGTATTTTCAGCTACTCAAATATGAACTTGTTCATTATGAAGATTAATCGAAAATAATGATTTAACGTTTTTGTAACAGACGTCTCCTGAAGCATTTGCCAGATCTTGTTTACGTAAAAAATCACAGCTGGTCGCCGCCCGTGTTCCTTTAAAATATTTTTGACTACCACCTATTCAGAGAAGAGTAAACAAAATATTGATCAAGTCGATTCTTGCGAAATGTTACATAAAAGGCTGCATGTGTTATTCAAGAACTAAATCACTTAGCAACCAAAACGCCTTGCATTATATTGATGATAAATCCTGCATTTTAAGCAGGTGCCTTCATCCACCTGGAGAAATCAGGTCAACTCAGGCAAGAAAACAATACGCATGTCCAAACCAGTTTGTTATTCAAACGAAACTTAGCACACAGGATACCTGCCTCAAACACCTGGGGTAATTAAGATAAACAACAGATGCAGAAATGAAAACATGTTTACACTTTTCTTCAAAACAGGTGTACGCAAAATTTTGTATAAAAACCGTCAAAAATAAATATTTTATGTCATTACCCAAGAAGTCTTTGAGTTGTTATTATCTCCCGAAACCGAAGTGACGATCGGAGTCCAG
Source organism: Limnephilus marmoratus (assembly GCA_917880885.1). Classification (NCBI taxonomy): domain Eukaryota; kingdom Metazoa; phylum Arthropoda; class Insecta; order Trichoptera; family Limnephilidae; genus Limnephilus; species Limnephilus marmoratus. The sequence goes on along the minus strand of OU862922.1, from coordinate 40,662,751 downwards.
CGCCCTATTGTTTATAGTATTTGTATAAAACAAAGAAGTGGTCTCATACAGTTATGCTTTGCTTTAAATGAGAGCGATAAGTAATGGGAATACGTAGTGTGTTTTGATGTCAAGCAGTAATGTCAAAAATGGACTATTCAATAATATATTACACTATCAACCAAACTAGAGATATTAACTCAATAAATGAATAAAATTATTGCTTATCATTCTAGACTGTACCACCCTATCTTATTTTATATCATCGAGATCGACAGAACTGATGGCAAATCCCAGACGAAGTTAGCGGCCCCAATTGACGTCCGCAGTCCTCTCCGTTCCGCACTCCGCACTCTACAGTCACTGAACGTGTTAGCGAGTGTTACCGAATTGTCTAACTTTTATCACATCGCCAACCTAGCACACTTTAAAAAGCCATTTGACATTACCTAACTTTTTCACCTATCTCTATTGCAAAATGCACCTTACCGTAAGAATCGGATTTACCGCTTCACTTAGAATGCTTCTAGACTAGTAGTAGATAGAGGAAAACAGGTAATGATTGCCCATTTAAGGAGAATTTGGCTTTGAATGGGTGTAGTTTTTTTTACATTAGCTCCACATAAGAGGCCCGGAGCAATATAATTCCCTTCGGGGGTTATGTCATCTTTAGCTAGTCTGTGAGAAGGGTTGCTTTAGAAAAGAAAGGAGAGAGCCCGGTGGAAGTTTTGGGAGGGTATGAGGGATGGGTGGTATTACGAATCAAATTTCGTCACAAGTAAATTTGAATATTTAATTAAATGAAGACAATATAAGTGAAACTCAATCAAAAATCTAGAAACAGAAAAATCGGAAAATCAGGTGGTTCTTAGGCGAAACATGATACAGTTAAAAAAGACCGAATTTGATATCGACATCGTGGCGCTGTGGTTAGCGCGTTCGCCCGGAAGCAAGAGGTCCTGGGTTCGAGTCCCAGAGGTGTCAATATCTTTTTCTGATTTTTCTGTTTCTAGATTTTCGATTGTGTTTCGCTTATATTGTCTTCATTTAATTAAATATTACAATTTGAGGTTTTACTTATTAAGTTAAAATAAAAATAAAATATTCATCCTAGGCTTGCAGAAAAGTCAATAGATGTCGCATATTAAATAAAATGGATAAAGATTTATCCAGACACTATCCAGAGAGCATTTAGTTCGTTTCTTGCAATCATACATAAAGATAGTAGCCAATAATGGATGCGTTAAGAAAATGAAGATAATGTGGGTGGTTCTTAGTCGAAGCATGATACAGTTAAAAATGACCGAATCTGATATCGACACCGTAGCGCAGTGGTTACTGCGTTTGCCCGGAAAGCAAGAGGTCCTGGGTTCGAGTACCGGAGGTGTCAATATCTTTTTCTGATTTTTCTGTTCCTAGATTTTTGATTGAGTTTCGCTTATATTGTCTTCATTTAATTAAATATTACAATTTGAGGTTATACTCATTAAGTTAAAATAAAAATAAAATAATTTTAGGTTATGATACTGTCTCGTATTGTGCATTCGAAGACAACGAAAGTGTTGACAGACATGGGTCGCAAGGACAGAAAGGGAAGAATGGAGAAGGGAGAACTGCAGGTTACAGCCACGGGTCCTACGGAGGTAAATATAAAACTGCATTTATTTTAATAAACATTAAAAGATTCTGAGCTAGCTTTCGTAGACAATATGAAATGTTACGGTAGGAATATGGGGTCAGTATGTCCGGGAGTAAGGGTCGACCAAGACAGGTTTTCGTTCTCGGCCGAGACCGAGACCGACACCGAGAATATATTAAAATCTCGGCCGAGACCGAGAGCCGAGACAGAAATTGTGTGAATGCACTATTTTTTCGTAATATAGTATATTTAAGAATGTAATAATAATTTGATTTAAATAATTATAATAATCAAAATTGAGGAACATGATGTTGTAGCACACAAAAAGAAATCATTCCTGCTTTTTCACCATTCAAAGAGTGTCGCCTCATGTCGTATATTTGACCAGCTCTGCTAAAGAGCTGTTCACTTGCTACACTAGTAGGCCGTGCTGATAAAAACTTTCATCACAATCGTCAATTCTCTCACGCGCTGACACCAAGTAACGAATGTGGACGCGCGCGGTACATTTGAATCCCATTATCCTATACCGTACTTACTTACAACGGTCTTGGTTTTGGCCGAGAATCTCGGCGATTTTTCGCCGAGAACCGAGACAGAGTTCTCGGTAGAATTTGTAGCAGAGAATGCCGAGACCGAGACCGAGATCTCGGTCGACCCTTATCCGGGAGTAACGGACATATGAATTATAACCCCTTCGACTGCGATGTAAGGCGGTGTTCCGGGAGAGAGTCCTGCAGGACAGATAAAAAGGTCTCCCTCAATCATCTCCCGATCTGACTGCCACGCACTTGGTGCCAAAACCCAGACAAACCTCACCCCCATGAACCGAGACACCCTTGCATAGTCACCATGACCTGTGCCACAAGTGTTGGTTATATTAATTCCAATAAATATATCCGTATTACGCGGTACCCACACCCGCCTCCCAAATTAAAAGGTTTGGTCCAATCCACCACATAATAAAACAATAAACAGTTATAGTTGCATATGTCAATCTGATGACTAATAACTTATGAAATCCATCTATTTATAATACCATACAAAATATATATATATATATATATATATATATATATATATATATACATCCCGCTATCATTGCTGCGTCTTCTAATGGTCCACTTTCATTCAATCCTGCGTCCGACCGTCATTCTGCGTCCGGTATACGGACGCAGGATTGAACACATGTAATTTCAAGTTTTCCCCACTCCTGTACCCTCATACGGTCCAAAAACGAAATTAAGCCAGACGCGGTATTGGTACCTAAATCAACTGAAATATGCTATTTTAGTTCAGTGCTTTGTCACCGATCGGCGAGCCGCGGCGCTGCAGTAGACCAGCGTATATTTTTAGCAAAGTATACGTTTTTATTGGCTTTTATTGACTCGCGTATCGCAACTCCTACATTTGGCAACATCGCTTTTTAACAGCGTTTCTTCTGTTCTCTGCGAAAACAAAGCAATCATGCTTAAATATCGCACATTGCTACGTAAGATTACATTGAAATTCAGCTACATTACCTATTCAAAATTGGCGCCAAATATGATTCCAATAAGGATGGATCTTTGTCAAACGTGTGTAATTTATATTTCAATTTCACCAAGACAATGTTGCTACAATATCGTCGTTATTTACTCATTAAATAATAGTTTTTTGCTGATATTGAATTTGCCAAAGCTGCATTTTTTTTAAAGTAATGATTTTACTTCTTACTCGCAAAGTGAATTGAAATTCATTGTTAAACTAATATTCAATCACAGCATCCATGCTTATATCTAAAAATAAAGACGAAATTGCCTAAACTAATTTACTAGAAGTGGAATTTTTCTTTTGATTTCTTTTAGTTCTTCTGACTTTTCAATTTCAATTTGAGAGGCAGACATGGGTACCGCCTCCCCGGAAACCATTTATTGGATAACCAACACTTTTGCCGTAGGTCACCCCAAGTGATTCGCTACATTTGATGACTTAGCAGGGGTGCCCGAGTTTGTGGGGTAAGGTTTGCCCGGGTCTTGGCGTTGAATGCTTCTGCCCACCATGTGCATGGCAGGCCGGAACGGGAGAGAATGGTTGAGGGAACTATTCTCTCTGACTTCTGACTTCTTCAGCCGTTTTTTCTCGGAACATCGCCTTGCACCGAAGTGGGAGGGATGGACTCATACATCCGTCACTCCTGGACACACTAACCCCCAGATTAACCTACCCAACCTTCATTCGTTTTTCTTGCCTAGAACTTCCTTTCCTAAAAAGACCCTCCACACGCATCCCCAAAAATGTCAGCGCTAATGTAAAATGCATATTACGAAACTGAAAATGTCCAGATCTTCAGAGACTACAATTGCACATTTATGAAAAAGCCGGAGGAAAATTAAAAAAAAAACTACCAAGAATTTGGCGATATTAACCAACAAAAAAATATAGATGACTATTTTTACTAACGCCGACCGGTTTCGGAACGACCGTTTCTTCCTCATGGCAAACATATAATGACTTGACAATTACAAAACAGTGGGTTGATACAATGTATTATTACTAAGGGTGGGGGCGTGTTTTGTGGTATTTCATAATGTATGAATTCATTAAAAATAATATGTAGTAGGTACTTATTTGCAGCTTGTTCTAGAGTAGTAAATATGCCCGAGGAAGACACGGCATGATCATGTTAAACCAATTCTTGAGTCAGGCCAAGCCAAAAGTCAGAAAAACAGAAGAGCGATTATGAATGTGAATAATTCACATTCAATTATTACAAGTACAATTATTGTAAATGAGGAAAAGAAATATATGCCAATACCTAGTTGTTTGGCGGTCTCTGCCTACTCCTCCGAGGAAACGTTAGGAGGCTTGATGGTTAGTTAGTTATTGCTTAACACTATTTATTACTTTTACCGTTTTATGCTTTCCCTTTTTTGTGTTTTCCTTTTTTCGTCCTAAAAGAATATAATGCATATTTTTGTTTTAACGTCCATAAAATAACCTTAAAATTGTTTCTCCCGTGACGAGAATGCATTAGTTAACTATAATTTGAAAAGATACCTACTGTCAAACATGATAGATTTGATAAGCATTTATGTAATTCTATGTTGATTTTAATGACATTAGAAAATACTCATAATTACTGTGGATTAAAGATATTTTTTTTACTTAATGATTATATTAAAAAAATTCAACACGTGGCTGATAAATAAAAAAAGACTAGCATAACCAATTTGCGTATAAACGCTTTTTTATGTAAATTCCTCACAAGAGCCTCAGCTTCTCCCGTCTGGAGCCAGTGAGACTATGGCATCCCCGATTTGGGGTATGTTGTGAGGATAAAGCTAATGGGGAGGGGAAGGAGATGGTGAATAGAAAGGTGGTCTTGCTTTACCTGGCTTTTCAGATCTAGTCACCAAACACGGCTAAAGCCATTTCAATTAATTTATTTTGAATGGTGGTCTTACACAAGGGCGATACTGAGAGTATCTTCCACTCTGGAACGTTTTTTTTTTTTTTTCTATTTATTTGTTTACGCCTTGATGGCTTTTACATGTAAGGTAAATTGTACAGAGCATTATAAGAAGTATGTAGAAGCATAATAAGTATATAGTATATAAAATAATAAACAGCATGACAGACATATGTTGGCACAACACAAGGAGTAAAACCAGTATATTCGTATTGGTCTTAGGCTAGAGTAGTTTCAGAAATTATTGTCACAATATTACCCAAAACATTATTACAAACATACTCGAAGCAAACCGGTCGGCAGAGGTGTAAAACATTTTTTTTTTGCGGTTAATATAAAAATCAGTAAATTTCTTGTAATAATTTTTATTTTTTTTTTTTTTTTTTTATTTGCTATTATAAAAGTACGTAAGTTTGTTATTAAAAGTTATTATTGGGAAAAATAAAAGGTACACAGCAATTACATATACAAAGAAGGAATTAGGTACTATGAAAGTAGTTACAGAGCAGTGTGTATTAAATTTTTTGCTGTTAACAATTTGAAACATTAAAATTTTTTTTATGTAAGTTTGTTATTATTATGAAAAAATAAGATAAAAAATAAAAGGTACACAGCAATTACATATATAAATAAATAAGTAGGTATATACTATGAAAGTAGTTACAGAGTAGTGGGTATTAAATTTGTCACTGTTAACAATCAGGAACATTTGAGGATTCTTGCATCTGCATACATATACGTTTTTTAAAAGAAGCGATGTTTTTATAAAAAAATATGTCCACAGAACAAGTTTCATTCCCCACACGATGCAATCTCTGAAGACAAGAGTTATACATAAAATTAGTGCGAGAAGCAACTATGTTAAAAGGAGCATGGAGTCTAGTATTATGATTGTTGGGGACTTGATAATTTATCATATTCACTAGTTCAGGGCTATCCAAATACCCGTTGATGATTTTAAATAATAATAAAACATCACAGATTTTTCTTCGCTGTGATAATTCAGGTAGTTTAAGCAATTGCATCAAATAATTATAATTTAAATTTTGTATTGGAATGTGCAGTTTATAATTTACGTGCCTTAGAAATCTATGTTGTACTCTTTCAATTTTGTGTGAATGTACATTATATAAAGGCGACCAGAGAGAGGAATTATACTCAAGAATGCTTCGGACTAGTGTTACGTATAGCATTTTGAGTGTATTTGTATACATTAGATCTTTGGACGATCTTAACACAAAACCGAGACATTTGAGTGCTTTATTCGTGATTGCATCAATGTGGGGGACGAATGTCATCTTGTTATCAAAAACGACACCCAAATCTTTTATTAATGTTACTGTAGAAAGATTTACATTGTTAATATGATATTGAAAGAGTATTGGATTTTTATTTCGAGAAAAACTTATAGATTGACATTTGTTAATGTTTAAAAATAAATCATTTATGTTACACCAATTATGTAATCGATCCAAGTTATTTTGCAATATAAGACAGTCCATTAAATTTCTTATAATAGTGTAAATTTTCAAGTCATCAGCAAATAAAAGGAAATGGATACCTTCAAATATTGAAGTTATGTCATTGATAAATAGCAAAAAAAGAATCGGACCTAGATGAGAACCTTGAGGCACCCCACTTAAAGCTTCAATTTCGTGAGATATGTGATTAGATAGTTTAACATATAGTTTTCTAGATGTTAAATAGGTCTCAAACCATTTTAGTAGATTTCCTTTTATCCCATATACTTTCAGTTTGTGCCGCAAATATACTAGATATATATTATTGTTAAGGAATTAATTGTGAAATAACACAAATTCGTAAAATAAAATGTATTTGCCCACGCCCGGATTGATCCCGCTACCTTTATTGCGAGTCAAGAGCCTTACCCCCAGACCACGCCGTTGTCGCTACTTACTTTACTTATTTACTTTATTTAAAAAAAAATATTAACATGCATTTTTGCTCATCTTTTATTAATTTTTTTTCATTAACTCCACACAGGAAAATAATTTCCCTCTAATTGTCATCTGGGATGCTGTGTGGAGGGTCTTTTCGAGAAGAGGAATGAATGAATATTTATCTTGAAGAGACCCATGTTGTAAGAAGGAGAAACACAGAGGCCGGCAAATCATTCCATAGTCGCGCTGTTGAACACAAGAACGAGTCGAAGAAGCGACTCGTTCTCGTGTGATAAATGTCAATGGTGTACAAATGTAGGGCACGCGTTTGGCGTGTTTCCCGACTATGCACCGGTGCCGAAAGGGTCAATTATGCAAATCCTTCGAAGCCTCTTCCATTGTAATACCGGTAGAACAAGGATAGCATTCCCACCCGACGCCTGTGCTCTAAAGATTGCAACCCGTCTGTTAAGATGGGAGAATCTATCAAACGGGCCGCCCGTTTTTGCCCAGAGTCGAGGGTATTTTTCAGGTATTTTGGAGCTTCAGACCAGAGGTGGCTGCCAAATTCAACCGTGGGGCACACATGTGATTTGTACAGGTTTAGCAGTTGTATACTATTAAAGTATCTGCGGGCCCTGTAAAGTAACGCCCAGTTTTTGAGAGGTTTTATACCCTTTTAACATTTTTATAAGCTTTTATGCCTTTTTTATGATAAAAAAAAAATCATTTGGGTTCCTACATTGAAAAATTTTTTTTGAAATTTTATACAATGTTAATTTAATTTTATGTAACTAATTCAATTTTGTTCATCTTTAAGCAAAAGCAAAATAATGCCAATCTTATTGTGACACGAGAATTCCATGAATAATGGTTGACTGTTGAATGTTCAATGACTCGTAGAAAAATAAACAATAAAAATGAAATAACTTGATTAAGATAAATAATTATCACATAATGTGCATCAATTCTGGTTCGGAAAGAATTTAGAACGATTTACGAGGCAGTTTGTTTATATGGATACGTATGAACACTTGAGATGTAGGTTAAGTTATGAATGCATCAGCTGTCCCGAGGACGCTTATCACATAATAGTCGAACATTTTATTTATTGTGGCTTGGACTTTTTTGTTTCAATTTACGATTAGTCGACGCCGATAAAAATGATATGGTGTTTTGGTGTTTTCTTCACATGTATGACCAGCAGAGCAGTACATTCGACCGGTCCATGGCCGAGTTTGGATCCCACTCAGGAGTTGTATGTTCAGTTCATCTGTGGCTAAATCCTCCATCTCGACACAAGCAACAATTTCTGCTTACTATTTTTCGTTTCATCGATTTTCAAATCACAACGGTCCTAAAGAAGTTTTTACTTTAAAAATCGTAATGTGAGAAAGAGCTTGGACCCAAATTAAAAAGAGAAGGTTATCTTTATATTGATATTGCGCACTTAATATCGTATTTTATAATGCTAGTGCTCTGCACTATAATTTGCAAAGGGACAATACTTTGCCTAATAATATTTATTAGAGGCGGGTATGGGTACCGCCGCCCAGGGAATCATTTATTGGATAACCAACACCTCTGCCATAGGTCACCCTAAGTGGTTCGCTACGTTTGGTGACTTGGTAGGGGTGCCTGGGTTCATGGGGTGAGGTTTATCCGAGTCTTGGTAGCGGATGCACCTGCTCACCAGCTGCATGGCAGGCCGGATCGCGAGAGAATGGTTGAGGGAGTTCCTTTAACTTCTCCAGCCGTACTCTCTGGGAATATCACGTTACACCGCAGTGGGAGGCATGGATTCATACGTCCGTCATTCCTGGACACACTAAACCCCGATTCCTACTCATCCCTAATAACCTTTTCATTTCCAAAACTTCCACTCCTTCCTTTCCCTAAAAAGACCCTCCATACAACATCTCTGATGGAATTCTTTTTTCCTCAGAGCCTTCTGTATGGAGCTAATGTAAAAAGATATTTTCAAATATTGTCTGGTTATTCGTAACCAGGGAATGTTTGTCTTTCTTAAAATTAAAAAAAAAATCCTTACCTATGTTTTTATTTTTAACTTTATGAGCCCTCAAATTATAACATTTAATTATGAATATGTTGATATTTCGATCAACATATTAAAATCTTGCTATCTTTTTCGATCAACATACCATGTTGATCGAAAAATCCTCAAAGATGTACCGAAAAATCCTCAAACATGTAAAAAATAATTCAATGAATAAAGAAAACTTTTATATAATATATATTTAAATGAAGAAAATATTAGCGATACGCATTCGAAAATCTGGAAACAGAAAAATCAGAAAAAATATTGGCAATATCGTATAATACGAGTAGGTAAAGTATATTTTCGGCACGTTCCAGAGCGGAAGATACTCTCAGTATCGCCCTGGTATAACGTTGCTTGCAATGGCTTTAGCGTGTTTGGTGACCAGATCAGAATAGCGAGGTACTTTCCCACCTTCCTCTTTCCCATCTCCTTCCCATCCTCACTACCTTCAGCCTCACAGAATACTCCAATTGGAGATGCCATAGTCTCACTGGACCAGACGGGAGTAATTCGAGACTCTTGCGCGGTGCTCATGTAAAAAAAAGTGAAATCACTTCCATATTGCAGGTCACGATTCCTTTAAATTTTCTAGATTCTCCTTGTACCAATTCTCAGCATCTCCTTTCGTTCGTTGTACAATAAAAATACATTTACTGTATATTTTAAATACTGTTTTAGCCTTCAAATCTTTAAACATTTTTGGAATTTCGGAAAGGTTCCCATTTCCAAATTTACTCCCTTCTATACCCTACCGTTACTATGTCACCTTTGCAATCCCTCCCTCTGCCATCCCTCGTCCTCCATCCCTTACCCTCACCCTCTCATGTGTGTCCTTTCCCATGCGCCCTCGTTACACTCTCGCGACCCTCACCCCTCTTGCGTTCCTTTCCACCTTCCCATCTTCCCTGCTTTCTTCCCTTCCGCGAACTCGTCCCTCGTTGATATTCCCAATCCCAAATTTCCCCTTCCCCTTCCCCTCCCTCCATCACTCCTTGAAGCGAAACTAAATGAAAAACATACATATCAAACAACTCGCACGCCACTAATTGTAACCAAAAGAAATAATTTCATAGCGCTAGAGCTCACCACAGAAACCATTGCGGGCATGCGCACGACAAATCTCCAAATTATCATCGTAATCGTATGAATGCTTTAGGTACATAAACATTCGTTTTTAAATAAAGATTATTTTTACATTAGCCAGGGGGGGCAGGAGAAATTTCCACAGGAAGCCCTGAGGTAGGTGTCCAGGAGTGATGGACGTATGAATCCAATCCTCCCACTGCGTTGCAAGGCGATGTGTCGAGAGATTATGGCTGGAGAGAATAAAAGACCACCCTCAATCAGTCTCTCTCGATTATACCCACCACGCAGCAGGTGGGCAGACGCATCGGTCACCAAAACCTGGATAAACCTCACCCCATGAACCCGGTTACCCCTGCTAAGTCAACAAACGTAGCGAACCCCTTGGGGTGACAGCATTTATATGATAAGCATTAATATAATTATAATTTAATTCTTCATTCATTATTAAAATAATTTTCCTCAGGGCCTATGCTATCTTTGGCGATGCTGTTTGGAGAGACTTTTTAGGTAAAGAAATAGAGGAAGTTCTGGGAAAGAAAGGGATACCAGGGGTGGGTAGGAATCTGGGGGAGTGTGTCCAGAAGTGAGGGACGTATGAATCCATCCCTCCCACTGCGGTGCAAGGTGATGTTCCGAGAGAGTACGGCTGGAGAATCAACCAACCAATCCCTCAACCATTCTCTCCCGATCCGGCCTGTTATGCAGCTGGTGGGTAGACGCACCCGCCGCCAAGAACCAGATAAACCCCACCACATGAGCATAGAATATTATAGGGCACCCCTGCTAAATTACCAAACGTAGCGAACCACTTGGGGTGACCTATGGCAGAAGTCTTAATGGCAAGATTATCCAAATGGGTTCCCAGGGCAGCGGTACCATACCCGCCTCCCAAATTGAATCTTTCGGAAGACTACGGTTTCTTTTTAAATAATAGGTCGCAAAATATACCTACTGATTATCGTGTTGTAGTAATAAAGTCCTTATATGGTAATCACTGTCGTGATGCGGAATCAAAATGGGGAGAAGAGGACGCATATAAAGGTCCCAGCAATACAGATCTAGTCACTAAAAATAACTAATCGCACTTCAAGCAACATTTTAATTCGGAATGATAAGTCTCAAAAAAATCCCATCCCAATTTAATAAATATTACGTGCGCATCGCCGCCGGGTTGATTAGAGTCCGCAACATATTGGCCAGTCGTATTAACACTTTCATATTCTATTAATAACTTTACAGTCGTCCAACCAAAAACTTGAACAAATAAGCGGCAACGTCGCAAGACGTTGGTTTGTCGTCAACATGAAAATGAATATATAATTGGACGCTACATTGTGGACCAAATTGAAGAAAATATACGCAGGATGCCTCACTGCATTGAATATGAAAGGAGGTCGGATTGGTGGAACTTTGAAGGGCGTTTTTTTCGTTTTGTATATTTTTAAAATCATTATTTTCAAAAATATAAATACCTAGCTACAATCAAACACTTAAAAGCTAATATATACTTTAGTTAAAACTATGTAAAATTAAGTCCTTCAGGTAGACGCAGTAATGTCGATCTGATGAAAGGACGCAGCAATGATAGCGGGATGTATATATATATATATATATATATATATATATATATATTATTATTTTTTTTTTTAATTAACAAAAAATATAGCTAAATGTACAGTAACTCCCTACTTGTTTGTGGTGATTCCAATAATGAACACAGTGATTGCGAAACAACTTGAGGATGGTACACACTTATTTTATACTGTTTTATTATCAATATTAATGAAACAACTAGACGTTCTTCGAAAATCATGTTTACTTTTCATATGTGACATTTGACATTTCGTTTTTTTTTTTTTACATGAACACCGCACAAGAGTCCCAACTGCTCCCGTCTGGAGCCAGTGGGATTTTGGGGTATGTCGTGAGGCTGAAGGAAATGGGGAAGGGAAAAAGATGGGTAAGAGGGAGGTGGGGAAGTTGATCGTTGATTCACATTGTACATCTGCTAAGTTTTCGGTGATAGTTATATTATTTACGTAATTAATTGAGAAAAGGACAATCGAATTGCGAGAGGGCAATCACTAGTTGCGGGCAATCATAGTATAGTTTACTCTACCAGAGCTCGATTCTTTTTTTTTTTTTTCTTAAATCAGTTCATTGTTTATTACATTTTTTATCCTTTTTCGACCCCATGCTAGGTACATGTGTTGTAGTATGCGAATGCTCGACATCTATTTTGAATAACTACATGTTTAAAATAATTTTTAATTAGTTTCGAAACATATTGATATTTTTTTTTAAATAAGTTTAGTGGTGTTAACAATTTTTATTGGGGAGGCGGGTATGGGTACCGCCGCCCCAGGAACCTTGTATTAAGTAACTAATACCCCTGCCATAAGCTACCCATAAGTGGTTCGCTACGTTTGGTGACTTAGCAGGAGTTCCCAGGTTTATGGGGTTAGGTTTGTCTAGGTCTTAGCTGCAGATGCTTTTGCCAACCTACTACGTGGCGGGCCGGAACGGGAGAGACCACATTGACCCCCAGATTCGTAGCCACCCTTCCTTGCTAAAATTTCCATTCCCTAAAAAGACCCTCCACACAGCATCACCAAAGACGTTGGGCCGTTCCTGGGAATTTTTTCCTTAGGCCCTATTTTAGACCGGTCAAGGGTTGAGTGGGCATAGCGCTTGGGTCCCACCCGAGCGTCGCGTGTTCGATTCCTCGACTGGCTATGTCCTCCATTACAACACAAGCAACATTTTCGGCTTTCTATGGTGGAAGTAGGAGATTTTCAAACATTATTGGGTTATTCGTAACCCGGGAATGTTTGTCATTCTTTTTAAAAAAAAAAATTTTTAAAAAAGTCATCTTTGGGGGTGTAAAATTTGTAAAAAATGAACATAATAAAATGCAAAGTGATTGCTTTTATTTAATTTAATTCATTTAATAATTTATCATTTTGATTAGTGTTCGACCGAAACAGGAATTTCTATCGAAACCGAAACCGAATATTCGGTGTCTGTCTCAGTTTCGGCCGACACCGAAAGTGAAACTTTTTTTAGACGTGTTAAAAAATATATTGTTTACTGAAATTTGGCTTATTTTTACACTTATGCAGGCAGTTAACACGTGTTAAATGAAATAAAATAAAAAAATTTAAGTATGTGAATTTTTTTTTTATATTTTACTGCTATAAAACAAACAACTTTTTTTTTTAAATTAACAAAACATGTTTACCTACTTCTGGGAACAAAAATTTGTCAATTATCAACTCTTACATTGTAAATGATGGACCTCATTAATTGAGTACTTTAATTTTAATTGCGTTTACAATTACAACTTATGACTAAATTTAACATTAATTGAGATCTTTTAATGGCAGTTAGTAATATAAGATTAACGGCGAACTCAGCTGATGATGGCGGGTGACACGCGAGCCATGAACTAACCCGAAGTCAGCCGAACGATGCGCGAAAATTCTCGAACGCAGAGTTTCGGTGCGCAAGGTTCGTCAGATTTTCTGCCGAAACCAAAACTGATGCCGAAACTTGCCGAAACCGAATCTTCGGTCGGTCACTAATTTTGATAGATAGATTCAATAACGTGTATAAAACAATTAATATACGGTAACAACGCGCTCTACATTTACAAAGAATGTGTTTTAAATTGTTCGTTTTTTTTCTGATAACCACATTTTTAATATTTCTTCTGCTGCTTTACATACCTACATGCTCATAAGCATTACAAAATGATTTCCTTTCGAGAATATTAATTTAAGTATTTCTCGTAAAGTTATCTGTAGAACGCGGAGTAATCATTTTGAACCATAATGCTTTCAAAGCAATTATAACATTATTAAAACGGCCCCAAGAGAAACTATTCAAATTTGATCCTGCAATTCAGAAATTAATTAATTTGTGAACTGGTGATCTACAGTAATATTTGTACCAGGTTTGTTTGCAGAGCAAATAGCGTTACCCGAAACCTTTATTATTAGTGCCTAGTAGATATTATAATTTATATTCTTCCCTGACTATTATTACCTACTTAGTTTAATATAATCGGAATTCTTATTGGCATGCTAAATAACCTAGATCTCAGATGTTAGTTTGTAAATTCTCATTACGTCTCTAAGGAACTCATTTTGACTTAATATAAACTGATGTTTATTGTTTTGCTCAAGCTGGAGTTGTCATTATTATATATAATAATTTGTTTCTGGGTAGTGCCGCGAAATTCCGTGGTAAAATCTTGTGACATATTATTTTTACCTATATTAATACCCACCAAGGTTGAACAACCTCCTCCTCATCGGCCACACTAAATATGAGTAATCACTCAAAAAATACGCATATCCATCCATGTGTTTAGTATGCTAATCTTTAGATTAAAGCAAGCAAGGTAAGTGGGTAGGTATGTAATGAAAATTTCACGTAAGATAACAATGAATGATTTATTTTAAATATACAGGGTGAACCTTAACTGTCTTCGCGGTTTGTTTCGTTATTTTTTGAACAATGCGTGGGGCTAGCGCGGTTCGGGAGGTATCGTTATATTACATAAACAATTATTCCGTAACGATTTCGAGACGAATGTACCGTGCTCATTTCGGTTTACGAGACATTAATCAAGCGCCAAAAGCAAAATCTATTCGGAAATGGATTAAAATGTTTGAGACAACCGGCTCAACAGTAAAAACAATTAATGAAGGCCGCCCGAAGTCAGCGAGGATACCAAAAGTTATTCAGCGTGTTAGTGAATCAGTGAGGGAAAATCCACAACAAACTACTGGCAAGAGAAGCCAAGCCTTATCCATCAAGAGGACCACTTTACAAAGAATTTTACGCCACGATTTACATCTAAAAGCTTATAAAATTCAGCTGACGCAAGAGTTGAAGCCGAATGATACCGATCTTCGACTTAATTTTGCCAATGTGATGATGGAACGCTTTGACAATTTTTTCAACATAATGTTTAGCGATGAGGCCAATTTCTATATCAATGGCCATGTTAATAAACAAAATTGTCGGTATTGGTCTGAGAATAGAAGAAAAAGAAGAAGACCCCCCGACAGAAGCATCAACGTCCCTTGCATAGCCCGAAGGTCGTTGTGTGGGCTGCAATATCAGCTATGGGTATCATTGTCCAATATTTCTTTGAAAACGAAAGGAGAATTGCTATGACAGTGAAATTTAAGAATTATTGTCAGATGCTTCAGGAGTTCTTGGTCCCAGCTCTTCAAGATTTTCAAGGCCACAATTCCAGGAGCTGGTTTCAGCAGGACGGCGCCACCTGTCACACTGCTAAACTGTCCATGGACCGTTTGAAGGAGATGTTCCCCGGAAAACTCATTTCACGAGGAGGAGACATTGAGTGGCCCCCACGGAGCCCAGATCTCAGTCCGTGTGATTATTTTTTGTGGGGATACTTAAAATCAAGAGTCCATGAAGACAATCCGACAACAATAAATCAGTTAAAACAAAACATTGTACGGTAAATTAACGCCATCCCACGGGCAACTTGTCAACGTGTTTTTTGAGAATTTTCGAATCCGCCTTAGACAATGTCAACAGGCTGATGGAGCTCACTTAAACAATATAATTTTTAAAACTTAATGTCATTAAAATTTCCATTTATTTTAGTTTTTGAAAATATTAATACAACAAGTTCTACCATTATTTATTTATTGTTAATTGAAACTAGGTATACACTTAAGGGCCACCCTGTATAAACCCTGCCCTTGGGTAACATTCTATATTAAACATGAGACTCTAAAAAGATCAGGGGGTGGCTGGATACGAACAATCATTCCAGCTGTTAATGATGGCAGACTCTCTACACGTGCCAATAATAATGGTAACATGTGATAAAATTAAAAGATTAACTGAAGGGCGCCTGTATAGAATTAACGATACATATTTTTCATCAGTAATCTCTAAAAATAGCTAAATATCTCGATCTGTTTAAAATGACTTATTTTAACCTCACATTCCGATGTACGATGGGTTCCAGCACCAACTCCACAATCACCACTGCACCAAACCGCAGTTTTTCGTCAACTGAGCGGCCGAAAACTCTCGAAGGATCGCCCGGAGCAACGTGTCAAGGCGGCCAACAGCACCATACGAATTGTGACTAGAGATACGCCGCTAGCAGCAAAAAGCCATATAGGATTTTAATAACTATAAGTAGATCACACTGCGTCCCATTGGCATAAAATAAAAGTCGGTTTCAATAATCCTTATCGACAACTGTACAGCCTACCGAGATACTACAGCGCTTCGGAAATGTTCCGGAAGGGACAAGGACATACTTTCGGTGCACTTCTTCACCAATACATTGGAAGCTTATGGAGCAGACTACGCCAATCGAAGAATACAATCATCACTGTCAGGGTTGCCTGGGACGGAGTCCTTCTGATGACTTTTCCCCTGATTATTTGTTTGTTACATGAATTGAGGATTTTTTTACTCTATTACACAAGATTCAAGATATTACTCTATTACAATAAAAATCTAATATAGTATGCCCTTATTTATTTTGATTAATTGATATATTTAAAACTGGACGTCTTAAGGTTGTTGAAATTTTTTTCTGTTTTATGTTTTGTGTGGGTATATATTGTTTTTTTCTTATTATTTGTCAAATTTCCTTTTTGTTATTTCGAAATATGGAATGTATTGAAATGCATACATTCTGGAATATCCCAGAGTATATCCTGGAATAAACTGTAAACATTTTGATGTTTTTTTTAGTTCCAAATTAAGTAAATACTTTTGATACATTTCCAGTAAATTAATATAAGTATTCATGTTATAACCGTTCCTTTGTAGTAAACATTACACTGGAGCAAAAGTATTGGAAAGCTAGGAGCACAATACAAATTTTAGCCAACTTCAGCAATATTTTTTTAATTACTTATTTTGATTCACCTTTTCAATCACTTTAAATGTTTGTCAAATAAATACTTGTTTAAGGGCCCGCAACACGGATTTGTACCGATTTATTACATATTTCCCACATGGTAAGTTTTAAAGCTCTTAAAAAATATATGTTATTCTTGAAGATAATATCTAGACTTTGCCCGCGCCGAAACGCAAATTATATAAAATTCCCTCGATAGAAAAAAAATCGCAAAGTATGCTCCAAAAATTATTATTAACACGTTTGTTTCAGTTATTTTACAAGTTATATGTATGAAAAAAATTCACAGTGATTCTTTAAATGCTATTTAAGATAGTGCCCGCGAGATTTTTGCTCTATTTTAAACGAGTCGTGTTTCATTAAACTTTTTCGCAATTTTCGCATCGATTTTGTCGCTGTAAATGTTAGCGCTCTCCTCTAATATTCATTATTTCGTATCTCTCCATCTTTTTTTCGGGCCCGGTTGCAGAGCCTTAAGCATTTATGAGTAAAGGCTTTTTTTAATATTAAAATGTGTTACTGATCAATTATAAAGTGTAAATATACTAATATGGTTAAAATTTACACTCAGGCTGATTAATCGAAACCAATTGGAAACATATATCTAATTTTTTTTTCTTAAAACTTTACAAAAATACCTTGTGGCATCATTATTGATATAATGAAACATATGTATACAAATATTAACAACTTATCCTGAAGAAGAAAACATTGTTTTTGAAACCTGTCGATATTGTTAATAATATAGTGGTATAAACTAGGTTATTTCTTTTAATAAAATAAATAGATATAAATCTATTTATTTTGTAAGTTTCTTAGTGATATTAAAAATACAGCTTGTACGCGTGGTATTGACATTATTGTTTCAGTGAAAGATAATTTTAGTTCCTCTGACTCTATTAGGAACGTGAAATTGATCGATTGCAAAATTGCAGGGCAGTCAATAAATTAAATAAAAATTTACAATTTCTCAGTGTAATATTTGTATTGAGAAATTGCAATTCATATTTTTGTGAACTTACTCGACATTTGTGATTTTCAGAAATGATGTGGAAACTTTTATAAATAAAACTTGGTGATCTTTTCGGCGTAAAACGTCTAATTTAATGTTTTTTAAAATCTTTCTTTCCAATCTCCATCCCCACTCTCCACCCACAATTTCAGCGACATAATTGGCCCTAGATGATTGGGAGCTTGAAGGAAAGGACTCTTGTGCATTACCCAATTATTTTTTTAAAACGTTTTCTTCAAATAATATTTTTTAAAACATTGCAAAAGCTCTGTCGGTTTTCCTGACCCATCTTCTAACAATATAATGCCTTAAGCTCCAATAGACAATGATTGATCATCGGGAATCAAAAAGCACTCATCGGATTAAAGCACTTTATCACAAATTCGTACTGAAAGTCCTGCAACTCGACTTAAACGGTCGTTAAAGAGTTTTTTTTTTAATTCGTCGGAATCTAAAAGCGTTTACCATCCATTATTATCGTAAATTGCTCAAAAGATTAAACTATTTGAAAATGCTTCCATAGTGATTTAGTTATTGGATGAGATGGGTCTTCACGGTACAAAAATTACATCTTATCTAAGAACAGAATGGATATATTATCTTAATATCTAAAAATGAATCTTTCTTTGTTTATCCGTTATGCATTCCTAAAGCATTGCTACGATTGCGATGAAACTTTGGGGATTTGATATGCGATGGTTTCTTTGTATAATAGTGAACTTTTTTAAATGAATATTGAATACCTCACAAGAGTCCCAGCTGCTCCCCTCTGGGGCCAGTGAGACTATGGAATTCCCATTTGGGGTATGTTGTGAGGTTGAAGGTAGAGGGGAGGGGAAGGAGGTAGAAAAGAGGAAGGTGGGGAAGTGCCTGGCTATTCAGATCTGGTCATCAAATACGGCTAACGCCATTTGAAGCAACGTTTGTATTCTGAATGGTGGTCTTACAACAGGACGAAACTGAGAGTCCACTCTGAAACGTGCCGCAAATATACTAGAAGTATGCAATATGCTCTGGCATTATGAAATTATTTTCTACACTATCCATCCGGTAGAATTCAAGTTGTTTTGCGCACGACTGCGAAGTTTTCTTTACGTAATGGTGATCTCTGGCGTTGTGAAATTTTTATATAAATTTTAATAGGTGGCGCGCGAGTTGTTTGAAAACGTGTGTATTTCATATAGTTTAACAGCAGAGAGGGAAAGTGGAAGGGGTGAGAAATCCAAAAGGGGGGGGGAAGGTTTGTGGGAGAGGGACAATGAAGGGGGAAGGCGGGAAAGGTAAAGAAACAATGTATTGAGGAAAAGAAGGAAATAATTTCGGTCGTGAGTGGCGTTCAACGACACATGGGGTACTCGCTAGTATTTTATAATTGTTGAATAATTTAAATATTTTGATCAAATATTTGAGAAATACTAATTCAGGGACCATTCAGGAAGTTATTAAAATCTGTTCTCATGAATTCTGGATGAGTTTTTAAAATGGACTTTCCTTATAACTAAAAGGTTGGGAAAATGATTATAATATCTTGTACAGATTTCTCAAGCGGTTTTACCGCAGAACGTTTAATAGTTGTGGAGTAAATTAATTTTCCTGGAAGGTGGATTGTGGAAATAAGAACCTACTTCTATATGCTATAGATGCGGGAAATATTGAATTTTTTTTTCTATGGAAGTGATTACAGGAAGGGTTTTAAGATTTCTTCAGAATTACCTGTTTTTGCGTATTTGTATTTATGTTTATTCCAAATACGTTTTTTTTTTAAATTTTTTATTTTATTTATTTTAATGACCATATAAGAATAACGTAAAATTACAAAATAAGTAAAAATACCAATATAGTGGTTTGTTTACAGTCCTCCTCACTAGGTATTCCTGTTCCGAGGCGGACTGTATGTTGCTGAATGGGTGTAGATTTTTATTTCCTCATCTTCTAGTTTCTTGATTTTCATAAAATAACAATAAATAAAATAAAAGTGTTAATGTTTGTTGTCTGCAGGTTATATTGGGGTTACTTCATAATTTTAATGATTTCCTCATCTTTCTGTTTACTTAACCATAATTTTATGTTTTTTTTTAAACATTTGTATCTCCATGGTGTTCTTAATTTCAATTGGAAGGGCATTATATAATTTTGTAGCATGGAAATTATGGTTTTTCTGGCCAAAAGATGTGTTTAATTGCGGGATGTTCAGTAGTTTTGAGGATTTTGACCTTGTAGTGTAGGTGTGTTGGTCAGCAAAGTATTCATATTTTTCTTTAAATTTGAGTAGTGCATTTTTTTAGTATGATTTAATAATGCTGAACACATTAAAGTTTTTAAAAATTTCTTTTGATGGAGTTTTTATGGGTACTTTTAGGATTGTTTTTATTATTGCCTTTTGCGTTCTAGCTAGCTGCTTGATGTGAATGTTTGAGGCAGTTCCCCATCCTATAAACCCATATTCACAAAGACAAAGAGCATAGTAGACTTTATAAAGATCATTTTTATTAAGTATATTGCATATGTTTCTAAAGAAGTACATGAGCTTTGTAAGTTTCTTTGTGATGCTATTTATGTGGGAGTCCCATCGAAGATTTTCATCGATTTCAATGCCGAGATATTTTATGTTTTTAGAATGTGTTATTACTTATTAGTTATGTTATGATGGATAAAATTGGAACAGCGGTATTTTTTTATGTGGGTACATTACAAAAATTCCAACCGTCTGCAGTCAGTGAGACTACAACATCTCCAGTTGGGGAGTTGTGAGGCTGAAGGTAGTGGAGAGGGGAATATTTTGGAAAGAGTAAGTTGAGGAAGTACCTGGCTATTTACATCTGATCACTTAAAACGGCTAAAGCCATTTCAAGCAACATTTCGATTTCGAATGGTGGTCTTGCACCGGAGTGATAAAAAGTGATAGTATTTTAAATGAATACATTGTAAAATAACACTAATTAATCAAATAAAGTTTACGTGAGCAAGCCGTGATTTGAATCCGTGACCTATTCTTATCCAGGGCTAATAACAACTCAACCACCGAGGCAATTTTAGCATACTTAATCATACAACTGAATACTTTACGCATTATCACAAAAAGACATTTTTCATACATAAACCAAGAAAAACGTTACTTTATAATATCCTTGTATTTTCTCAAGCTTTGATAATACATTTAAACGTTATGTACCTAACTTCCTAGCATGAGCATTGTCGTTCAAATTTACCCAGAAATTGTAGCCCTATTCTAATGAAATTAGTGACTGGGATAATAAATAGACCGAATGAAAAATTGGTTAATATTTGGCTTTATCCTTCACATTAAAAACTTTACTCACCTATCCTGATACGTTATTTATGTAATATTTGGTCACCAATAAAACTAAAGCTTGACTTGACTTTCTTGACTTCATAAATATTCAAATGCATTAAGAGGGCATTACCAGAGAAAACCGGAAGTACGTCATTTTCAAAAAAGATTTTAGACGTATTGACTCTTTTCCACAAAAAAATTATAAATGGATTTCGAAAGATTGTTCTTTTATCTAGCATTCGCATGTAATAAATTTTGAGAAAATTTATTAATTTTTAGTATAATAAGGTTATTCCATAGGTCGTTGGGAGATTTATTAAATTTTCAAAAAAAGATTTTGTATTATACCATTCCCATTTCAAATAATATAATCATGCTGTAAAATAAATCAATACATTATCTAGCAAACGCATGTTTTAGAATTTTAATTTTAGTTTCAATAAAATCATTAAAAAATATGTACGTACATGTTTTTCTTGACGAAAATTGGTCCATTTGTGTATTTATTTGCGCACTTACAAACTAATATAATTCAGATTTTTTTAACATTCTTATTAAATTTAGACATTATTGAAAAATGATAAATACTTATAATCAAAAAAGAATTACAAAAAGTACATTATTTTAATAGTTTTATCATCACACCTTTCAGCATTTTTGGATGAAGGTATAAATTAAAGCTAATTTGGATTGAAATAAATTCGATATTGAGTTATAATTTTAAAAAACTGGTACGGAGAATAATTAATCTTTCTCATTGTAACCGCCCTGCACGATCGTAAGAACAACTTTCGACGAAATGTGGATTTTCGTCCGCTGGCTGGTTAAACGCTCTTAAGGGGAAATATCCAGACAAAACTGAAAATACGTCATTTTTAAATCAAAGTTTAGATGTATTAACTCTTTTCCACAAAAAAATCATAAACTGTTTTCTAGGGACTGTTCTTTTATGTAGTAAAGCTATGTTTTAAATTTTGAGAAAATATGTTTATTTTTAGTACAATAAATAGCAGATTTGATAAATTTATTAAATCTTTAATAAAATATTTTTAAAAAAGATCCGAGTACGTGTTTTTTGACCAAAATACTCTATTTTGTCCATTTATTTACAGTCTCACAAACTAATATATTTAAATTTTTTTACATTCGTATTCTGCTAAGACATTATTGAAAAAATAATTACTAATGATCAAAAAATAATTACAAAAGTATATTATTTTAATAGTTTTATCATCACGCCTTTCAGAATTTTGAATGTAGATTTAAATTAAAGCAATATTGAATGAAATAAAATCAATATTCAGCTATCATTAAAAAAAGTTGGTACGGAGAAAAATTAATCTTTATCATTGGAACCGCCCTGTACGATCGTAAGAACATCTTTTGACGAAATGTGAATTGTCAGCCCCTGGCTGGTTAATGGCTCTTAAATTTATTAAAGAGGGAATTATGAATATGATTCTTGTTATCAAAGAATAATTATAAAATATATTTTTTTGGTTTCTTTACGTGCGGTGAAAACTATCTTGTATTTTCCATATCATTGAAAATTGATAATTCAAGCAGAACATTACAGCCATCAAATGCCATATTATACTTTGAGGTAAATTACGTTAACTAGTTATTAGCGTAGTAGCCAGTGATTGGTTCGTATGCAAAGGCAGTTAGTCGGCTTAGTTATCGCCGATGGTAAGCGAAAATGCAGCAAATTACGTAATTACTCGGATTTACCACTGGCGTAAAGCATAGTAACTGCTTTCAAAGGTTTCTAACTACTTTACCTCACTACAGCTTTAATTGAATGAATCAGGCAATCAATTAAAAGGGGGAAAATCTTCATAATATGACGACGTCAAAAGTGATTTGAATGATGAATTTTGAAATACTCCAACCTTGTCACTCCATCAACTTATTCAAAGACGGGGGCATGTGCTCGTGCTTAGCACCATTAAAACTAACTAATCATCACGCCGTTTCCCCGAAGGGGTAGGCAGAGAGGACGGACCGCCAAACAACTCGGTCTTGGCACACACTCCTTGCCTCCTTCACATTCATACATCGTCTCAGATATGCTCTTCTATTATTCTGACATGCTCTTATACTACCTGATTCACTTGGTCGTGCCATGTCTTCCTCGGGCGTCCCCGACTTCTTCTACCATTCGCATTTGCGGATCTCCACATTTCTCACACGATCATACATGGTTTAACCACACATACACCTCAGGGATCTCATTTCTACGGCATTCAGTCTACTTTCATCCTTCCTCTGCTAGTTTTATGCCTCACTGCCATACATCAGAGTAGGTAACAGTACTCCATTTTGGATGTCTAGTTTCGCGTCTTTTAACAGTTTTTTGTTGGTGCCAACGGCGTTCAGTCCTCCATTATAGAGTTACCAGCTTCACCCTTCTTTCAATATCTCTATCAGCCTTCCCATCTCTGGTAAACATACTTCTCAAATAAACAAACTCATCCACCTGCTCCAGTAATAAAACAGAATGTAAATAAGGAAATAAACACATTCGACGTTGGTTTATATCGCCATAAGACTTAATTCTTAGAAACAAGATTATGATATTTTGTCACGATGACTGCCTACTGTCAACTGCCAACTACTGTCCAAACTGCACCCAACGATCTAGATCTAGAGGCATTAAAATATGGCAACCCCGTTTGGGGTATGTTATTAAGACTGAAGGGAATGGAAAAAGGACGGAGATAGGGAATAGGAAGATTGAAAAGTACCTGACTATTCAGATCTACCAAGCACTTCCAACTTTTTCAAGCACTTCCACAAGCAACTTTTAATGCTGAATGGTGGTGACTTGTCTACGTTCTTTTAATACTTCTAATATGAAATATTTTCGGAGTTCCTTCTGATCGCGAAGACGACAATATACCCTAAAATATATTCAAAATCTTAACGACGTAGGTAAAGAAGCCGTGTATACTAATTGCGACTCGCGACCCGTCTATTGGACGGACCTAGTGTCGAATTTGCCGTATCAAAGAAAAGGAGACGAAGAAAAATAATGTGGGAATCTTAACGACGTAAGTGAAGAAAGCGTGTAAACATGCGCCGCGGCACGGCGCGGCGTATTGTACGAACGTAGGTCGAATTCACCCTAGCAGGCCTCGAGATTCGACCTTTCCGCCGCGTTCATTTGAATTAATTCTGAAGAACGTGTTACAAATATTAAAAATGTGTCTTCATGTTGTCCTCCCGAAGTTATTAATTCATCATCTAGAAAAATAAAATCTGGTACTTACCGCTGACTTTATAGTTGAAAAACGGGTTATTAAGTTTTAAAATCGTGAATAAGTTAATGGTGAGGTATCGTTTTTATTAATCTAAAATATAAATAACTCGCTTTCCTTGTGCGGCATAGAAATGAAAAAAAGTTCTTATATTTACGAATTCGCCGGAAATGATTAAAATGTGAGTTTTTGGCAATCAAAAATTATTAGGGTTGTGTACCGCCTTAATTAAGCTGTCTGGACAATCCGTTACTACAGTTCAAAGGATTGAATCCTTATTTTGTGAATCTCATATTTACACGTATGAGATTCATGAAGATTTATAAATACATATAAATCTATATTATTTTGAAGGGGTGCCTCGGTTCATGGGTGCGGTTTGTTTAGGTCTTACTACGTGGCGGGTCCGATCGGGAAAATGACTGGTTAAAAGAGACTTTCAACTCTCGACCCATCGCCTTGCACCGCTGTGGGAGTGATGGATTCGTACATCCGTTACTCCCGACAATTTTGACCCTCTGATTACTACCGTACCTTTTTCCTTCCCAGGACTTAATCTCCTTAAAAATACCCTCCATGCAAAGATGTCATAGGCCCTAAGGGAATTATTTGGGTGGCGGTTATGGGTACTGCCAATCCGGGAACCATTTATTTGATAACCAACACCCCTGCCATAGTTCATTGAGTGGTTCGCTATGTTTGGTGAATTAGCAGGGATGCCCAGGATCATGGGGTGAGTTTTGTCTAAGTCTTGGGGGCGAATGCGTTTGCCCACCTATTGCGTGGCTGACTGCCAGACTGAAAAATTCTAGTTTGAAGAGACCTAGCCTACACCTCTCCAGCCCGACTCTCTGGACCTAGATTCATACGTCCATCACTCCTGGACACATAGGAGTGATGGACGTATGATTAGTACCAAATTACTACCAATTCCTCATACTGCCCACCTTCTGCGTGGCGGGCCGGATTGGGAGATGCTGGTTGAGGGAGACCCTTTACAACCGGTTACCGCTGTCCGGGCCGCTCGGTAGTACAGGGGCCCGACCCTCAGGCTCACGACTGAGGGTGGGCTGCCCCATCAACGAGTGCAAAAACCCCGCGGCTGCTGTTGTGCCGGTTCGTGACCGGAGGGGACCCAGCAGTAGCGTTTGGGGCGCATTGGGCGACCTCTCCAGCCGGACTCTCCCTGCCCATCGCCTTGCACCGCAGTGGGTGGGTTGGATACATACGTCCGTCACTCCTGGAAACTCTGAACCCCAGCATCCTACCCACCCCTTATACCTTTTCCCTCCCAGACCTTCCTTCCTCTCATATCAAAAAAAAACAAAAAACCAACAATTAAAATCATGAACTTGCAACCTACAATAATTAACGTCATTACAGCGGCGAGACGTAGGCGTCCCCGGTGCGGGCCAAAACTGTTGGTGAATTACACCAACATTCGCGGCCTGCACACCAATTTAAACTCTGTCCACCACCACCTTTTTTCTCAACGTCCAAACCTACTCTTCCTGTCTGAAACTCAGATAGCTGAGCCTGTAGACACCTCCTATCTGGACTGCCCGGGCTTCACCCTCGCAGGCAAGTTCAGACCTAAAGGCAGTGGCGTAGCGTGGGTTTCGGCCGCCCGGGGCGGAGGAAAATTTTGCCGCCCCCCCCCCTAACTTCTACAGGTACTTTTTCCGCAGATTTTCAAACGCTGACCGGGGGGGGGGGGGGGGGAAGATATTCTATTTTTTATGCCTATTCTTATAATCCTATGTGCCGAGTATAAACTGTATATAACTGCTCTCAGAAATCGAGAATTGCATGCTTGTAAAAGAATATCGCTACTCCATCGCGCATACGTATGGAATGCAAAGCTTTACTCGGTACACGATGAATCGGCAACTTATTGATATATTGATAACACAAAACTGGTTTAAATTAAAATAAATATTCGATGTATCAAAACTACACTCAGAACATAAAAATGGTTTTTCTTTGATTCTAGTGGCACATATATTCTGAACACAAAACTGGTTTTAATTACATCTGTATGTGGTGAATTAAAGCTATACTCATAACATTAAAATGGTTTTTCCATAAACATAAAACTGGTTTTAATTAAATCTGTACGCGGTGAATTAAAACTTCACTCAAAACATGAAAAGAGTTTTTCTTTGATTCTGCCGGCATTTACATTCTGAACACAAAACTGGTTTTAATTCAATCTGTTTGTGGTGAATTAAACCTACACTCAGAACATCGGGGTGGAGGAAAATTTCGCCGCCTCCTTATTTGGGACCTCAAGCGAGGGGGGGGGGGGTTGTATATGGAAATCCTATTTTTTTATTACGACCTATTTATAAACGAGCCGGATTTTTTTAATAATCACATTTGACGAGTATTTTTTCAACGAAAATCATGTTTATAAATTCTACTCAAAAGTTGATTGATTGATACTGCGTTAGAGTCCCCTTACACACGCAACAATCAATTTCTCACAATTTTACAGCATTATATAACTCAAATATGAAACTTCACTCGATGCAGGATGAATCTGCAACTCGTTATTTAATTTATTGTTGTATTCTGAACACAAAACCAGTTTGTATTCGGTGAATTAAAACTACACTCAGAACATTAAAATGGTTTTTCTTTGATTCTGGCAGCACATACATAGTCTGCAAATAGAATATGATAACTGAACTTCGAATAAGAGGATGTTTTCCATCGCAATGAGTCAACAGATGTATCCACAACTGGAAATTTACATTCTCAACACAAAATTGGTTTGAATTAAATCTGTATGCGGTGAATTAAAACTACACTCAGAACGCGAATATGGTTTTTCTTTGATTCTGGCAGCACATACAGAGTCTGCAACTAGAATTTAATAACTGTCCTTCGAATAAAATAATGTTTTCCTTTGAATTGTGTCAGCAGATGAATTCTCAAATGGAATTTTACATCCTGAAAACTGGTTTAACCCTTCGAATAATAAGAAAAAAATATCTATAAACTTTTGCCTGTCAATGTTTGCGCACAAAATTTCCGGTTCGTCCCATGCAATGTTCCTTTTTATAAAAACAAAACTGTTCTAAAATCTAGATAAAGTAATTTTTTCGACGTGCTTATTAGAACATTATTGTTTCTAAACATTAAAATTTTCATATTGGAAATGTGAATTGGCTCAAAAATACACGCCTGCGAATATTCGAATTAAAGTACCTAAAATAGAATAAACTTGAAATTTTAAATACAGATTCCTTTTCTTAAAAAATGTTATAAAACTGTAAATTAACTTTTTTTATTGCAATCACATATTTATTTAAAATTAAACGTGTGGGACATAATTTCACAATTTTATTTTAAAATTAAATGTGTGGGATAACTTGCGTCTCCTGTGATTAGACGGGTCAAATTAAATCTGTATTTGCCGAATTAAAACTACACCCAGAAAATGAAAATGGTTTCTCTTTGATTCTGGCAGCACATACATAATCTACAACTAGAATTTTATAACTGCACTTCGAATAAAATAATGGTCTCTTTCGAAATGTATCAGCAGATGAATACACAACTGAAATTCAGTCGTTAATACATTCTGAACACAATTCCGATTTTAATTAAGAGTGTTTGCGAGTTATCAGCTTTAATTAGTATTACTCTCATAATATGCGTACGGATTTCCTACGAATTGCAAAATTTGCAGCTTAAAAAAATATTGTTATTGATATTTTTAATGAATTAAGAAAAGAGTTGGATTCGTGAACGAAAGGATCGTAGAACATGTTCAAATAATGATTTGAAATGGTTTAAATTTTTCCAAGATAATGTTATTATTTATTGTGAAAATTTGCCGCCCCCCTTAAAAGTGCCGCCCGGGGCGGGCCGCCCCCCCCCGCCCCCCCCACGCTACGCCTCTGCCTAAAGGAGGTGTCTGTCTCTATGGTCGAGCTGACGTCAACTGTGTGCGACTGTTGAATCTGGAAAACTCCAGATTCGACGTAATGTGGGTACGCGTCAATCTTGCCAGTACGGTAAGATTCTACGCGTGTTTATACCGCTCATCGAACCTGAGCGAATCAGACACGTCCGAGCTCTTCAAACACTTAAGCGACACTATTGATGACCTCTTGCCCCGCTACCCTACGGCAGAGTTTGTGGTCCTGGGGGACTTCAATGTTCATAACGAACCTTGGTTGAAGTTCTCAGGATCAACAGACTCGGCTGAACGCTAAGCGGAATCCTTTGCCCTTTGCTACGGATTGGAGCAAATGGTTCAGGAGCCTACAAGGGTTCCTGATGTCCAGACTCACCGTTCCAATCTGTTAGACCTATTTTTAACTACTGTGCCACACGGTTACAGGATTGAAGTCACAGCGCCTTTAGGATCGTCCGACCACTGCCTGGTGACGACATCAATCCCTGTAAACTTCAGACCACCAAACGAGAGGCTGAAGAGAAAAGTGTGGCACTATAGGTCAGCAGATTGGTTCGGTCTGCGGGCACATTTTAATGCTTTTCCGTGGTCAGCTGTCTGTTTTCGGACTTCGGATCCCTCAAGATGTGCCCAGGAAATTGGTGAAGTCATCACATCCGCGATGGATGGCTTCATCAAATCTACTGTTAAGGAAACTGGTGGAGGCTCAAAGCCGTGGTTCAGTCGACAATGCGCTGAAGCAGTGCGACGAAAAAACGCGGCTTACCGAGCCTACAACACATCTAGAACATCTGAAGACAGAACAGCTTACAACAAAATGGCAAAGGAAACCAAGAGAATCATAAATAGGTCAAAATTCGAGCACGACCAGCAGATCAGCAGAAAGCTGACTGCATGCCCGCATGGCAGCAGGCAATTCTGGTCACTTGCGGGCTCAATAGGTCGCAATTTCTGCAAATCCAGTCTGCCACCTCTTACCAGACCTGACGGCTCACTAGCAAACACCGCCACCGAAAAGGCTAACTTACTAGGTAAAATGTTTGCGGATAACTCAACCCTCGATGACCAAGGTGCTGTCCCGACGTCGGTTCCTCACTGCGGTTTTCATATGAAAAAGCTGAGGATCCGGTATCGGGAAGTACTCCATGTTTTACGAGGGCTTGATGTTAATAAAGCTAGTGGGCCCGACGGAATACCTGCCCTGGTATTGCAGAGGTGCGCTGCAGAATTAGCTCCAATTTTGACGAAGCTTTTTAAACTGTCCCTGAAGACTGGCTCTGTGCCCTCTGGTTGGAAAAAAGCGGTTATCCATCCTATTCCAAAGAAGGGTGACCGCTCCAACCCGGCCAACTACCGCCCCATAGCGATCACATCAGTTCTGTCTAAGGTGATGGAACGTGTGATCAATGACAAACTGCTCACATACCTCGAGAAGAACAAAATTATCAACGACCGTCAATACGGATTCCGGCGGAACCGCTCGTGCGGTGATCTTCTCGCGTATGTGACGCATGTTTGGGGGCGATGCCTGGAACGTTTCGGTGAGACCCAAACGGTTGCATTGGACATCTCCAAGGCCTTTGACCGGGTTTGGCACCGAGGACTTGTCAACAAACTGCTTTCTTACGGACTTCCCGCATCCTTGTGTACGTGGATTGCCGACTTCTTGAGGGGGAGGTCGATTCAGACGGTAGTCGATGGTTTCACCTCTTCCTCACACTCGATAAATGCTGGCGTCCCGCAGGGATCGGTTCTGTTTCCAACTTTGTTTTTGTTGCACATCAACGACCTTTTGTCATGTGCACCAATTCACTGTTATGCGGATGACAGTACAGTTCATGATAGCTTTTTGTTTGACAAACCCCCAAAGGGCTCACAAACTCCAACAGCTCGTAGGGCTTTGAAGCAAAGAATGGACGGCTACCTCGAGAGTGTTTTCTCTTGGGGTAAATATAATCTCATTGAATTTAATGTTTCAAAGACCCAATCTTGTCTGATTACGTCCAAAAGGGATCGAAATGAAAATCTAGTCTCTTTCAACGGAAGCAATCTTCCGAACAGGCCCTCCATTGATATGCTTGGTGTAACCCTAAGTGACCAGCTCAGGTATGCGGGCTCCATTGAAGCCAGAGTAAAGCTAGCCTCCCAAAAACTGGGCGTACTGTACAGGGCCCGCAGATACTTTAATAGTACACAACTGCTAACCTTGTACAAATCACAAGTACGCCCCACGGTTGAATTTGGCAGCCATCTCTGGTCTGGAGCTCCAAAATACCTGAAAAATACCCTCGACTCTGTGCAGAAACGGGCGGTCCGTTTGATAAATTCTCCCATCTTAACAGACGGATTGCAATCTTTAGAGCACAGGCGTCGGGTGGGAATGCTATCCCTGTTCTACCGGTATTACAATGGAAGATGCTCCGAGGAACTAGCATCATTGATCCCTTCGGCACCGGTGCATAGTCGGGAAACACGCCAAACGCGTGCCCAACATTTGTACACGGTTGACATTTGTCACATGAGAACGGATCGTTTCTTCGACTCGTTCTTGTGTTCAACAGCTCGGCTGTGGAATGATTTGCCGGCCTCTGTGTTTCCTCCTTCCTACAACATAGGTCTCTTCAAGACCAATGTTCATTCCTTCCTCTCCTCAAAAAGACCCTCCACACAGCATCCCAGATGACATAGGCCCTGAGGGAAATTATTTTCCTCAGGGCCTCCTGTGTGGAGTTAATGTAAAAAAAAAAAAAAAAATTTTTTTATTCCCTGGACATGATTTCCTTAAAAATACCCTCCACATAACGTCACCAATGAGGGATTTTTTTCCTCAGGGCCTCCTGTGAGAACCTATGTAAAAAATGTATATATTGAACTCCAAACTTACGAACCGTGAACTTCGATGTGTACCTATAATACATGGATTCATCATTCAATATAACAAAAAAGTTGCCAGGAGAAGGTTCCACACAAGGAAACCTCTGGGAAAATAAAATAAACAGACACAGATCGACGAAGTTCAGATCTCTAGAGGCTGTCATCACCTGTCAATAGCACAATTCGAACAAATGCAAGATAAATACAATCTTTCTTTTTACTTATTTTTCATAATTCGTTACTAAATGCCCGCAACATCGATTATTATCATAATAAATATTTTTTGATTTAGAAAAATGAAATAATTGAACTTTGTATAAACCACTTTTATGATGCGCAAATCCGACCGGTTTCGGAAAAAACGTTCCTTGTGAAGGTGTGTTGTGAGGATGTACAAATGGGAAGGGGAAGGAGATGTAGGAGAGGTAGGTAGGGAAGTACCTGGCCATTCAAATCTTGTCCCCAACATGTAACATAAGCAACGTTTCAATACTTAATGGTGGTATCTTCAGGGCGATACTGAGAGTATCTTATACCCTGGAACGTGCCGCAAATATAATACATATCTTTCTTATAATATTTTTAACGTAATTAATGCACAACAATTTGGTGCTTATGAATACACGTAAAAACCTCACCACAGGTTTTTATAGTAAGGTGTTCACGAAACACTATAATATTTAAATCATTTAAATAAATGAACAATTTTACTTTGTTTGAACCACTTATATAATGAGTATATCCGACCGGTTTCAAATTATATAAGTGATTCAATCAAAGTTAAATTGTTTCATTTATCTAGAATGGATAACCATAAAGTTATCTACAGTAAAGCTACATTCAAAAGTATTTAAATCATTTACTCAATATCTTTCTTTACCTTATTATCATTCCATCATTCCTAAATCTGTGTACGAGTAAAAACGTTTAAGGAAATGCATATATTATTTATGTGGTGTACAGGTTTGTCATGTAGTTTCAACATCTTTCAATGTATGTCGTTAGTATAGAGGTATCTCAATAGATGTCAGTTAAGTATTATTTTAGAATTGTATCATCTATAATATGATGGTTACGATAATAGCCGTAGGCATCTGGTAGACAGGCAGACACCATCATTGTCACGGGTACGCTGCTGCAGAATAACTTAGAGCCTTCTATAGAAAGGACGTCGAGTCCAGTTAAACATTCACTGTAAACTTTATGATAACATAAATAAAGTAACTGTATTAGCAACAAAGTTTTTCAGCACACTTCAAAATCATTGGTATTAATATAATAGGCAAATATAACGATTGAAATAATTTTACAATAAAATAAAAACCAAATAAACTTTTTTTAAATCGGTTCAAAAGTTCATTCAACGTGAAGAAGTGGTTTAGTGTTCAGCACTTCGATAAAGATGAAGATCTTAATAATGCTGTGACAGGTTGGCTATATTCCCAGGCGGCCGAGTTCATGCAGAAGGAATTTGCAAATTGGTAAAAAGCTACTTCAAGTATTTAAATTTAATTGACGACTATCATGAAAAATAGTGGAAAGAGGCACATAATGAAACATTTGTATCTATGCGGATTTTTTATTTTTATTTTTTTTTACATTAACTCCACACCCTCAGGACCCTCAGGAAGACCCTCAGGAAAATAAATTCGCTCAGTGTCACTCTTGTCATCTGAGATGCTGTGTGGAGGGTTTTTTTGAGGAGAGGAAGGAATGAACATTGGCCTTGAATAGACCCATGTTGTAGGAAGGAGGAAACACAGAGGCCGGCAAATCATTCCACAGCCGAGCTGTTAAACACAAAAACGAGTCGAAGGAGCGACCGTTCTCATGTGATAAATGTCAACCGTGTACAAAATAAAATGTTAGGCACGCGTTTGGCGTGTATCCCGTCTATGCACCGGTGCCAAAGGGATCAATGATGCTAGTTCCTCAGAGCATCTTCCATTGTAATACCGGTAGAACAAGGATGGAATTCCCACCCGACGCCTGTGCTCTAAAGATTGCAATCCGTCTGTGAAGATGCGAGAATCTATCAAACGGACCGTCCGTTTCTGCAAAGAGCCGAGGGTATTTTTCAGGTATTTTGGAGCTCCAGATCAGAGGTGGCTGCCAAATTCAACCGTGGGGCGCCCTTGTGATTTGTATAGGGATAGCAGTTCTGTACTATTAAAGTATCTGCGGGCCCTGTACAGTACGCCCAAACATTTATGAACATAAATTCATCATCGTCATCATCTTCTAACCCTTATCCTATTCGGGTCGGGGACCCATTGCATCGACAAGGCTCCTCCATACGTTCCTTTCTTGTGCCGATTGTTCGGCCTCAATAAATTAACTGATTAAATTTTCTTCGAGTTTGGTCCACACCCACACCCTGGCTCATATTTAATTTAAGTCTATAATACATTCGTGCTTTTGTATTTAACTAACTTGGAAACTGTTTAGCTTCATATTAATTTCCAAATATTCATTTCATCATTTTATAGGATTGTATTTCATGATACTGATTGTATTTCCAAATATTCATTTCATCATTTTATAGGATTGTATTTCATGATAGTGATTGTATTTCCAAATATTCATTTCATCATTTTATAGGATTGTATTTCATGATACTTTTAGATATAATTTCAATACACTCAAAAACATAATTGATCACTTACCCTTTTATTTAGGTTACTCCCACTACCTTCAGTCACACAACAAAATTCAATTGGGAATACCATAGCTTTAGACGGGAGCAGATTCCATTGATTACTTACGCTTCATTTAGGTTACTCCCACTACCTTCAGTCACACAACAGCTTTAGACGGGAGCAGATTCCATTGATTACTTATCCTTCATTTAGGTTACTCCCACTTCCTTCAGTCACACAACATACTTAAATTGGGAATACCATAGCTTTAGACGGGAGCAGATTCCATTGATTACTTACGCTTCATTTAGGTAACTCCCACTACCTTCAGTCACAACAGCTTTAGACGGGAACAGATTCCAATTCTTGTGAGGAGTTCACGTAGACACAAAAACTCTATATTCACATGATACATCATTTTAGTAATCCACACAGAATACACCAATACTATGCTATGTTCAAACATAATGTTTTCATGTGAATATATATGGATCTAATGAAATGATTTTTTTTAAATATTATCTCTACACAGGAGACCCTAAGGAAGATAATTTCTCTTAGGGCCTATGTCATCTTAGGGGATGCTGTGTGGAGGCTGTGCTCTTCTTAAGGAAGGGAAGGACAGGAAGTTATGGGAAGGAAAAAGGTATGAGGGGTGGGTAGGAATCTGGGGGTTAGTGTGTGTAGGAGTGACGGACGTTTGAATCCATCCCTCCAACTGCAGTGCAAGGCGGTGGGTCGAGAGAGTCCGGCTGGAAAGGTCAAAAGGCCACCTACACTTAGTCTCTCTCGATTCCGCCCGCCACGCAGCAGATGGGCAGACGCATCCACCGCCAAAACCTGGACAAACCTCACCCCATGAACCCGGGCACCCCCTGCTAATTACCAAACGTCGCAAACCACTTGGAAAGACCTATGGCAGAGGTATTAGTTATCCATTAAATGGTTGCTGGGGTGGCGGTACTCGTACACGCCTCTCAAATCGAAATAGAAATAATGTAAATATTATGTATAATAGAAATAAAAAAAGAACCTTTCAAAAACAGCTTCTAAGAATAAAAGTAGGTACTTTGCTCTTAGAAGCAAAAAATGCTCTCGAAATTTCTTATAGAGTTTCTTATAGATATCGATACCAAATGGCAAAAGTTGAACAAAGAAGGTACTAGTACAGATGCTTTGCTTTCATACAGCGAGTTTCAAACTTGGCATTCGACTTTAAGAAAATAAATTTCCCGTAAAAATGAAAATTTGATTTATAATGAAAAAGATTTTTTTCTTTTTTAAATTTACACGCCAGCTGGGCTTTTACAATTATTTTTTTAAAATTTATTACAACTAACATCTAAATAAGCACACCAAAATCAAAAAACATAATCAAGACGAAATCTAAAACAAAATAAAAAATTAAATTAAAAACACCCTATACAAATGAAGCAAAGTCAAGAAAGAAGTAAAATAAAAACAAAATAATACTACAACTAAAACCTAGGGAAAATTTTTTCAAATATTAAAATTCGATGATCGTATATACACACACTTATTATACCTTTTTCGATAATAACCATAAGAAGGCGTAAGAGAGATAAAAGGCTATCGGAAGTGTCTTCATACGCACCCTATGTATACACAATCCTACGTTACTATATTATGTTGTTAGCCTCCTCTCTATCTGCACGACCCGTAAGTGCAAAGTTGTTTTAAATTACCTGTTATAATTAACAAACGGCAAATGGAACAAACCCACATAAAAACAAATTTGAACCTCAAACTAGAGTTGGAATAGTTTTTGACGAGACGAAGCTACTTTCGTTAACTGTTTTTAACAAACGGAAGCGAAAAGGCCATTTCGAAAGCCAGCGTTACGTAAAAGCTCATCGCTAATCTAAATAGAAGAATGGAATACAATAATTACTTTTGATAAACTCTCTGCGAGTTTCCCAGGAAGCTGAATCAGAAAGGTACGGCTATTTTCAAAGATTTAATGAGCTAGACTTGCGATGAAGTCGTCAACTGAAGCGGGAAACGGGTGAATCTACAATC
The DNA here is from genome assembly GCA_917880885.1 of Limnephilus marmoratus. Taxonomy (NCBI): domain Eukaryota; kingdom Metazoa; phylum Arthropoda; class Insecta; order Trichoptera; family Limnephilidae; genus Limnephilus; species Limnephilus marmoratus. The sequence goes on along the minus strand of OU862922.1, from coordinate 40,626,657 downwards.
AAGTAGATACGTCATATTTAAGAGTCGATTTGAGGTATAATTTTTTTAGGTTTGAGCTCTCGTTTTTGACTAAATCGAGTATGAAGTTGGAGTTTTTAGGATCAATTTAAAAATGAAGTCGGTCGTTAGTAACTATTAGCTGCTTATTGTCTTTTAAAATACGTCGAAGCTTAGACACGCTTTAAAATTTTCTTAACCCCAAAGTTCCCAAAAACAGGTTTAAAAAATAACCATATATATATTTATAAATACATATATAACATTGTTTGTACTTGTTTGTCTTTTGTTATTTTTATTAGTATTAATCTTATCCTGACGAAGAAACTTCTGCTTATCAAACATAAAGATAATTTTGACTAAATATGTGATGTTTTACAAAGTGGTTTGTTTTCATTTAAACAAAAAATGTGAATGATGAATACTTGGAGCAGGTGGATGAGTTTGTGTACATACTTGGTTTTCAAATAAAAAAAATCAAGGCTTACAAAACGCAGTAAGATACTTTAAAAGTAGTTTAGTAATTTTAAATTATTTTTACTAATTATTACTTTACTCTTAGATACGTTAAACACATTAAACATTAAACGTCAATAGGGCTTGGTTATACTCAACCGGAAATTTGTCATTTTTAAACCAAATTCAATATGATTTCGAAAAATTATTATGTTATCTGATAAAGCTGTGTTTTATATATTTTTTTAGTTTGAATTTTTTAATTAAAAAAAATTGTAGATACTGTTAGTCGATGTTCAGATTTATTAATTTTCAAATCAAAAATATTATTATACAAGACAGAATTCATAACATATAATCATACAGTATTATAAATCAATACATTATCTGGTATTCATATTTCAAAATTTTAATTTCAGTTCAAATAAAATGATTAAAAAAATTCCCAGCACGTGTTTCATGTCGAAAATTGGTCTATCTATTCGCACATTTACTAACTAATATTGTTCTGATTTTTTAACACAAATTTTGTTCAAACATTATTTAAAAATAATAAATTGTTTTAAACAAAAATAATTTTAGGAAATATATGTTGTAGGAAGGAGGAAACACAGAGGCCGGCAAATCATTCCACAGCCGAGCTGTTGAACACAAGAACGAGTTGAAGAAACGACCCGTTCTCATGTGACAAATGTCAACCGTGTACAAATGTTGGGCACGCGTTTGGCGTGTTTCCCGACTATGCACCGGTGCCGAATGGATCAATAATGCTAGTTCCTCGGATCATCTTCCATTGTAATACCGGTAGAACAAGGATGGCATTCCCACCCGACGCCTGTGCTCTAAAGATTGCAATCCGTCTGTTAAGATGGGAGAATCTATTAAACGGACCGCCCGTTTCTGCACAGAGTCGAGGGTATTTTTCAGGTATTTTGGAGGTCCAGACCAGAGGTGGCTGCCAAATTCAACCGTGGGGCGCACTTGTGATTTGTACAGGGTGACAGTTGTGTACTATTAAAGTATCTGCGGGCCCTGTACAGTACGCCCAGTTTTTGGGAGGCTAACTTTACTCTGGCTTCGATGAAGCCCCCATACCTGAGCTGGTCACTTAGGGTTACACCAAGCATATCAATGGAGGGCCTGTTCGGAATATTGCTTCAGTTGAAGGATACTTACTAGATATTCATTTCGATCCCTTTTAGGCGTAATCAGACAAGATTGGGTCTTTGAAACATTAAATTCAACGAGATTATTTTTACCCCAAGAGTAACCAAGGTACCGAGGTAACCGTCCATTCTTTGCTTCAAAGCCCTCCGAGCCGTTGGGGTTTGTGAGCCCTTTGGGGGCTTGTCAAACTAAAAGCTATCATGGACTGTACTGTCATCCGCGTAACAGTGAATTGGTGCACATGACAAAAGGTCGTTGATGTGCAACAAAAACAAAGTCGGAGACAGAACCGATCCCTGTGGGACGCCAGCTTTTATCGAGTGTGAGGAAGAGGTTGTAATGGTCCGACACTCTTGGCTTTTGACACCAATTGTGATGAACCCTACCTAGCTGATTTACTTTTCTAAGCTTCTACCTCGTAGTTCAAATCTCGTAGCTCCTGTCTCGTAGTCACGCTCATAATTCTACCCTTATGTCCTACTGATCACACCACTTGGTATGATGGCCTGACTAAACCCCTCCTTCCAGTTTGTTTCTACCTCAGGCTCGTGATTTCTAAACCCCTATACCTTATAATCTAGCTAAACCTACCCTATCTTCTTAAATCCCTGCGAATTTTCTCACAGTAATCAAGATTTAAGATTTTTGTTCACATTATTTCTATAATCTTCGTTGTGTAATTTTTTGTTTTAGATTTTTCATCTGTTTGCATACTTAATATGCACACATATGTAGAGAAGATAATGTATTACGTGTGGTAACCCATAGATTCTTTTAGAGAAAGGGTGAGAATTTTCCGATATATTAATTATTATTATTTTAGTATCTTTTAACCGAGTTTGATAAACTAACCCCGCCTTTAACTTTGTATCTATTTGATTTCTGTAGGAATTTAGTATGTTTATTTAATTCTTCCTATCACCGCTGCTACATCGATAACATAAACAACAGTTAATAAATTACATCATTTCAAGAAAGAAAACCTTACCTTACCAGTGTAGAATGTTCGTACTCGAGAGTCGGGTTTTCTCAATTGACGTTCTTGTCTGCAGCTTCTCCTAACATAATGTGTTTGTATTCATAGTTAGTGTTATTGGTTAGTATTCACAAAATTTGTTGGAAGAGCAAGAATGGATGGATATGGGGAGGGGGATAATATTTTTGCTGAAAAGTCGGCTCCTCCGCTATCCAAGTGAAGACCGATGAACAACAATTACAAACCGGTTTCTCCCAGGTACGTTTGCTAAGCTTATCCTTAAGTCCGAGTTTTACTCTCTTCGACGAGCGTCTCTTGTTACGAAAGGGGCTCTTCACGCCAGATGGGGGAATTCCAAGTCTTCATGCCGTTTTTCTGTCTCACTCCGACTTCCATCGCCTCCGGATTGAATTTAACTCTACTGAGTCTAGAAGGGGTATTTCATGTCTTCCCTTATCATGTCTCTATCCGTTGAATGTGGCGTAAGCTTGTGACGGGCAGATCCTTCCTCCCACGTGACCGACCCAGCGTTACACTCCACCTCTGACTAGCTGACATAAAACGCACCTCGTGAGCCTTATGTTTGCTTTCAGGTTCGACAAGACTTACGGTATGCAAATAACCTGTAGCTTTAATGCCGCGTCAGCGTACTGTCCGCATACGTACTTCCTCTTCCTTATATGCCCCATCTCGACAATACCGCCACAAGATCAAAGCTCTCCGACCAAAAAGGTTGACACTTACATTTCCGGATAGCTCATACTCACATACAGAAGCCTTGAAGGCTTAATTGCGTGGGCAAATTCAGGATTTAGGACTGTATGAGTATTTGAACACTAGTGTTGTTTAAATGAGGTCACTAGCTCCTCGTGTATTAGGTATTTAGGATTATGGGTATTTATGGGTTCTTGGATACCTACTTCCTGTAAGAAAGATTTAAAAATGAGATAAATCAAGTTGTCATTGAATCAATGACCTCCTGAATAATTGTGATGAGCTCTCTTTGAGTTTGGAGCTAGTCGAGGTACTTTACTTTGCGAAATTTTGCTTACTGTGACAATGCTATCTATTGGCGATTGCCCTAGTATAATCAGTTGTTTAGAATTGAGTGAATTTAACGTCGATTTTACTTTCACATATTGGCGAAGTTTCTGTCGTAAGCTATAATTGATAAACCTGCCCCTTGACATTTGTGCTTTTGTTTTGTTTATTTGTTGGTGGAATCTAGGTGACTGTGCCAATGGATGACATTGAACTCTAATCGAAATTTTAGATACACAATCGAAGGTCATATAACATACCCTAATCGTGCTAGTGAAAAGAAGCGAAAGGTATTTGTTATACCTATCAATTGGCTATTTCCAATGATTTCAGTGTTACGTATTTCATTTCTCATGCTTATTTGTTTTATTTAATTTGTGTGTTGTTGTTAATTATTTTCCCTCGTCTTATTATTATTATTATTATTCAAGTACGCCAATGTAATTATCTAGAATTGATTGAGTGGCACACTCCTATCACATCTTGTAATACCTAATTAAATTGTGCCAATAGTTAATTAACTCCGATGAACGAAAGACCGATATTAAATAGATACCTACATCATTATTTTATGGTTTATTTGTTTACACTTCACATAGACGACCTTCGGTATACTGACCTACTTTGGAGATTGTTTATTTCTACTGTCATTGCCCTTTTGAAACACGATTCATTGTTTAACTAATTCTTTTATGTTTTATTTGTCCTAGCTTTGCCCAAACATTGGTCGTTTAAGTAGGTACTTTGCTAACCTAAGAGGTATCTAGATGACCTAGTTACAACTAAGGTTTAATTTGCTTGACCTAGTTTTGAGAAGTATTTATTATAGGTATTTCGGTTACGAATCAAACTGATATCTTACGTCGCCAATCCTTATGCGCGTTTAAGTAAACAATAGGCCTACCTAACTAAACCAAGTACTTGTATAACCTAATTTATAAGTAGGTATTTGTTTGTTTGACCTAATTTTGAGACGCATGTATACTCCCGCACACGAAATATAGAATAAAGAGCTTCCACGATAGTCATTTATTACGTCCTACGCGCCTCGATTCGTTTTATATGAGTTATAATAAATTAGCGCATCTACCTAACTGGAGAAAATACCTTCATATGTAGCCTAATTCTAAAGTAGATATTGCCTGGTTGACTTGCTTTCGAGCTGGTGGGCATTGTTGTCCTGAGTGGAAAATAACATAATCTTTAATTATTGACATTGTGTTAGTGACAAAACTCTAACGCTCCGTTTGATTTATTGGTGATGCCGCCCGTCCCCTTCTTCTTTGTCTCTGAAAATAATTAATAATTGGTTTTATCTTACCGCCCTCGATCGATTACAGTTTTTCCAGTCGGGACTTTCATAACTTCGACATTGTGATCGAGGTTTTCCCTTTTTTTGTTTCCTAGCTAATGGATTCCTATCGGCCCTTTTTGAGAAAAGACTCTGATGATGAAAAAAAAAACTCTTCAAATATCTGTCTATTTAAGATTCACTTCGGTATTTCGCTTAGTTCCTCAACCTCGTATTAACTACTGTTTTATTTCATTCGCCTTCGAGAGGTGATTCATCAAATAACAAATCAGATGTTTAATTTTATTGTCCCGAATTAGGTAAATTATTATTTATTCTCAATATTTTAATATCACTTTAGAATTAATAACCGTAGATACGCGCGTTTTCCAAGTGTACGAATTATTATCACTACTGTTTATTACAATTTCGTTATTCAATTCAGAAAGAATTTTTAACCGCCTTATTATTGAACCACTGTCGTTTAAACGTGACTCGAACAATTCGTTATTGTTATTTATTTTACCTATGTTATGTAATTTAAAGTAAAATTAAAGTTTTAATTATTATATCACCTATAGTTAATTTTAAAATCGCGTGTTATACTTTCTTTTATCCGGTAAATTTGATTCATTTTAAGACACTGGATTTTTGTTAAATGTTATAAAACCACTAAATATAAGTTGTAAGGAAGAACCCCGAATGTTATTTAATTCTTATTCACTGACTTTAAACACTTTCATTATAAAACACCCGAACTTTCACGAAGTATTATTTTAAAGCACTTTATCGGACTTTTATTTCTCAATTTTAAGAGGAAAATAAAACACTGAATTTGCTATTTTTGCAAACACTTGTAGACATTTCAACTTTACTAGTAGTCTTCCACGACCACTCCTATAACCGTGCACTTTACGTTTTTTCTTGACCCCGCACTTCCCGTTATTTCATCCGAACTCTCCCCCAATCTCCCAACGAATTCCCCCTTCTTTATCAAACTTTGGTGTTTTAAACACCTCTTAGAGCTCTCCTTTCATAGAAAAATGACTCCTGATCGCCCAGACTTTCATAGGAAAAGGACCAAATTCGGTTCCTCCGTATATGACCTTTTGTCAAATCTCTGTTAATCTCCTATCTCATGTCTTAGAACCAAATTAGTTTAGTGTCTCTCTCTCGTAAAAAATCATATAAATTTTCTCATTGACAGGTATTTATATTTAAAAATTTCATGTACTTGCTCGTAATTTATTGTTAATGCCCACACCATAAAAAATAATGGTTTTCTTTCGAAAGTAAATACTGTATTTAGCTTGTATAATTTTGTTTACATCGTTTCGTATTAATGATGCCCTTAATTGCTCGAAATCATGTTCTATAAAATTATTTATATAATATCACGTCAACAAGGTGATAGCCAATCTTTTTCCTCTTGTCGAACGGTTAGCGATTCCTTCGACGGTTCAAGCATATTTTTCTGCGTCAGACTACGTTAAGCATTTTTTCCTGTGATTCAATTTAATTGTAAAGTGACCAAAAATGTACTGCGGTCTTAGATATTTAATTTTCTCAATCTCCTGTTTATCGTGAATGGTGTTGTCAGTTCAGAGTAATCCTTATACCGGTACCTATCAAAGTCAATTTAAGCAGTTCCAATTAGTTTTCTTTTGAGATATTTGGCTCTAATAACTTCGTTTCACCGTTCCATATCCATATCAATAGGGTTTTCCCCCTTTTCCAGGCTATTATCTTCAGTTTGTGAAATTTTCCGAGATTCTACCCGTTTTTTGCGATCATTCCAGATCAATTTTAATTAAAACGTCCCCTGGTACCATCCATGTTACGTTTTCCGTGCCCTTATTGATGATTTTTCATTTATTTATTTTCAACATACCCGTCTAAGATTTTCTTATTTCCATTTGAAACTTTAGGTGCCCAAAACCTCCAGTTCTCGATCGCGTCTTATATAAACACGACCCGGGGTCAATAATCCTCCAACTCTTTGTCTTTAGTATTGTTTATAATACAGTTCATGCAACCTAGGTTCTTGTGAGAATTTATTCAAGGCCGCTCAAAATGATCAAAGTCCACTAGGACAATATACGCCTTCAATTTCTCTGACTGGTTCAGATTATTTTTAATCGCCTTATCCACTTCCTTATTGGTAGAATTCAAACTTCCTTTGTCCTCGAGATAGCTATGATATGGGGGTTCCCTCGCTCCCGTCTTTAAGCATATCTCTGTAATAGTTCCCAACTGCTCGGACAGATGTCGCCGAATGTACCATTTCTCTACATAATATTAAAAAAAAAATTCTTGTAGGTTTCTCGTAGGTTGAAGGTTGGCATTCATCACAAGGTGAAACCATCGACTACCATCTGAATCGACCTCTCCCTCAAAAAGTCGGCAATCCACGTACACAAGGGTGCGGGAAGTCCGTAAGAAGGCAGTTTGTAGACAAGTCCTCGGTGCCAAACCCGGTCAAAGGCCTTGGAAATGTCCAGTGCAACCATTTGGGTCTCACCGAAACGTTCCAGGCACCGCCCCTAAACATGCGTCATATACGCGAGAAGATCACCGTACGCGCAGTTCCACCGGAATCCGTATTGACGGTCGTCAATAATTTTGTTCTTCTCGAGGTATGTGAGCAGTTTGTCGTTGAACACACGTTCCATCACCTTAGACAGAACTGATGTGATCGCTATGGGGCGGTTGTTGGCCGGGTTGGAGCGGTCACCCTTCTTTGGAATAGGATGGACAACCGCTTTTTTCCAACCAGAGGGCACAGAGCCAGTCTTCAGGGACATTTTAAAAAGCTTCGTCAAAATTGGAGCTATTTCTGCAGCGCACCTCTGCAGTACCAGGGCAGGTATTCCACCAGGCCCACTAGCTTTATTAACATCTAGCCCTCGTAAAACATGGAGTACTTCCCGATGCCGGATCCTCGGCTTTTTCATACGAAAACCGCAGTGAGGAACCGACGTCGGGACAGCACCTTGGTCATCGAGGGTTGCGTTATCCGCAAACATTTTACCTAATAAGTTTGCCTTTTCGGTGGCGGTGTTTGCTAGTGAGCCGTCAGGTCTGGTGAGAGGTGGCAGACTGGATTTGCAGAAATTGCGACCTATTGAGCCCGCAAGCGATCAGAATTACCTGCTGCCATGCGGGCATGCAGCCAGCTTTCTGCTGATCTGCAGGTCGTGCTCCAATTTTGACGTATTTATGATTCTCTTGGATTCCTTTGCCATTTTGTTGTAAGCTGTTCTGTCTTCGGATGTTCTAGATGTGTTGTAGGCTCGGTAAGCCGCGTTTTTTCATCGCACTGCTTAAGCGCATTGTCAACTGAACCACGGCTTTGAGCCTACTCCAGAGTCCTTAACAGTAGAATTACAGCTTCCTGGAACCAGTAAAATATATATTAATGACCATCTAACCTCAAAAAACCAACTTTTGCTGAAGCAATGTGGCGATATAAGAATGGCTGGTAAAATTCGCTATTGTTGGGTTCGAAATGGTAAAGTTTTCACTCGTATAAGCGATTCAACCCTCATAATTCTTATTAATGACCAAGAAGATGTCAACAAACTCTCAACATTGAAGTCCACCCAAAATTCACCTACCAGGTCTGCCGTCCCTTTATGAATTTAAATTCATTAAAATTATTAAAAAACTTCCCACATACAAGTTATTTAAGAGTTAACCTTTTGGAATGTTGGAATCATCTTTATTATATTCACAATATCTCCATTGTAGTAATTAAAGAATCATTAGAGTATTTCAATTATCACAAAAAACTGTTGCTAACTTCTGAACTTAATTATTCTTTAAAACAACAACAAAATATTTATTATATGCACGATTTCTCCACTGCAGTAATTATTAACGAATTGCTAGAGTGTTTCAAATATCACAAAAACCGGTTGCTAACTTTTGAACAAAATTATACTTTAAAACTTTCTCATTATCCTTATGTACTATCACAATCTATTAAATATAAAACACGATAGCAACCTATTACAAATAATTGCACAATGATAACATACTGGTCAGTGGTTGAGTGGGCATAGCACTTGGGTCCCACCCGAGCGTCGCGTGTTCGATTCCTCGGCTGGCCAAGTCCTCCATCACAACACAAGCAACATTTTCGGCTTTCTGTGGTGTAGTAGGAGATTTTCAAACATTGTTGGGTTATTCGTAACCCGGGAATGTTTGTCTTTCTTTTAAAAAAAAAAAAAAAAAAAAACTTTTATGTAACAAATGTATGCTTAGTATCTTGTTTACTATTCAAAAACCTATTTCTGTCAACATTAATGACAACTGACACCATAGACAAAATCATATACCACAAACAAACCAAAACTAATGATGTTCATAATTGCCCCTTTCAAAGCATAATTACTTACTTTTCAATAATTTATTTTACAAAAAAATGTATTTAATAATGCTTATTATATTATACTTTCAAAATGGATTCTAACAAAACGGCAATAACATTTTATTATCAAAATGTACGTGGTTTAAAAAGCAAATTAAACGATCTATACTGCGAAGTGCTCAGTTGCAATTATGATTTAATTTGTTTTACAGAAACATGGCTAGATTCCACAATCTATGACCATGAAATAGTAGATGATCGTTATAATATATATAGACGCGATAGGGACATATCGAGTTCTCTTAAAAAATCAGGTGGTGGTGTTCTAATAGCCATTAAGAAAGAAATGACATCTTTTTTAGTCTCAGCACACAGCTCAAAATCTACAGAAGATTTATGGATTAAATTTAAATTACATGAAACATCCAGACAATCCATTAACCTATGTTTGGCGTATTTGCCTCCAGATATACCAACTGAAAATCTCGCAGATTTTTTCGAAAAGTGTCAAACGACATATAATAACTTTTCATCAGAAGATATAACAATAATAATGGGCGATTTTAATGTGCCATCTATTCAATACTCACCAACTGTCAATGTAACGCATACCAGACCAGTCTTACAAAATAACCAGAAATCAATATCTCTACTAGACTTTCAAAATTTGACCGGACTTAAGCAATTCAATTACGTCTCTAACAACATAGGTCGAATTTTAGATTTAGTGTTTTCCAATCATAACCGCAACATTCAAATTGCTTCACATGTGCTATCCAAAATTGACTATTATCATCCTCCCATTGAATTTGATTTTTTAATATCCAAATACAGACCCCTACCCACCAATCCAGATCACATCAAATATAGCTTCAAAAAAACGGATTACATTAAATGCAATGAAATGTTGTCACTTAATAACTGGGACGATCTTAACACCCTGAATTGTAATGACTCCCTACTACATTTTTATAACTTGTTATGGCTATCAATTGAAAAACACACTCCGCGCTTAAGAATCAGGAATAATAAGTTTCCAATTTGGTTTAGCAGTGTTCTCATCCACCAACTCAGAGAAAAAGAAAAGTTTAGAAAGAAATGGAAAAAATACAAAAATCAAGGTGACTATGACAGTTTTTCTATCTTGAGGGCTAGAGTAAAAGTATCCATACGTACATGCCTTAAAGCCTATGTAGATTCAGTAGAAAATTCTCTCCCTAACAGTATCAAAAATCTTTCAACTCTCATTAATTCGAAAAGAATTTCAAATTCTCTCCCCAAAATCATGCATCTCCACGACAAATCAGCAACAAATGGAGAAGATACATGTGAGCTGTTATCTACTTACTTCTCTTCTGTTTTTACCCCACCATCCAATTCTAAGAGTGACTCTAAACTTTCATCCCCACTCTATAATTATCCACTGTCTCATATCAATATAACGTTAGACGAGGTCAAAGCAAAATTAAACACTGTTGATATCAATAAGGGTTCCGGCCCAGATGGAATTTCTCCACTATTTATTCGAAATTATGCAGATCAGCTTGCAACACCATTACACAAAATATTCATCAAAAGTCTGAACGATGGGGTATTTCCGGATCTGTGGAAGGTTGCCCACGTAATTCCAATCCACAAATCTGGCAGTAAAAATGATGTAACTAACTACCGTCCTATCAGCCTTTTATCTTGTTTTGGCAAAATATTTGAGTCCATTGTATATAAAACCATTTTCAACCATGTAACACATATACTTAGTCCTTTCCAACATGGATTTGTAGCTAAAAGATCCACAAATACTAATTTACTCGAATATATATGGACTTTCTGTGTAAATCGATAAATAATAAAACAGAAGTAGATGCCGTGTACACCGAATTCAGTAAGGCCTTTGACAAAGTTAGTCACTCTATCTTAATTAATAAACTCGATAAAATCGGCATTCACGGAAACCTGCTTCGTTGGTTAGAATCATATTTATCACATAGAAGTCAATTAGTTACTATTAACGGATTTAACTCTTCCCCAATACTAGTTACGTCGGGCGTACCACAAGGATCTCACCTTGGACCCTTACTTTTCTTTATCTTTATTAACAACCTTACACATAAACTCCGCTGTAATTTTTCTCTATATGCTGATGACCTCAAATTATATAAAGAAATTAAATCTATGAAAGATTGTGAACTCTTACAACAAGACCTTAACACAATATCTACCTGGTGTGTTGACAATGAAATGGAACTGAATATTGCTAAGTGCAAAGTTATAAACTTCACCAAGAACACCAACAAAATTCTATATTCATATAGCATATGTGGTCACAATCTCGAAACAGTTGAATTAATAAAAGATTTAGGAATTATATTTGACAACAAACTGACATTCAATCAGCACATTGAATATATTGTCAGTAAATCAAATAAATTACTAGGTTTTATTGTAAGATCATCCAAACTGTTTAAGAATTCTAATAGCCTAATAATTATATTCAATTCCTTAATCCGAAGTGTTCTTGAGTACGGGTCAACAGTCTGGAATCCACATTATATTACACAGGTATCTAGACTCGAATCAGTCCAAAGAAAATTTACACGGATTTTGTCTTACCGATCAAGTGTCCACCATCTTCTAGACGGGTACGAACAAAGACTTACATATTTAAAATTAGAGAGTCTAGTTAAAAGACGAAACATAAATGACCTCTTAATGCTCTATAAAATTATGAATAATCGTGTAGACAGTAACTTAGTCAACCAAATCAAGTTATACGCCAGGCCCAAATCTACAAGAACCCTCAACATATTTTGGACTGAAATTTTTACAAATAATACTGGATATTTTAATCCTATATCTAGAATGTCTCGGTCATACAACGATCTTGTCAAAATACACAGTTCCATAGATATTTTTGCAAATAATATAACATATTTCAAAAAAAATCTCCACAATTTGTGCACTTAAAAAAAAAAAGAAGTTACATTAGATACTTTTCAGTAAATATTTTATAAATATTGTATACTTGTTATTATTATGTATTTCAATTTTGTATTTAAGTTTTCAAGTTATGTATAAATAATACTTGCGTTGTTTTTCAAGAGTTTGCTTCTGTGAAAATGCATATGTGAATAATGCAGACACATTAATCTAGGGATACTTATATTTGTATTTTAATTTATTATATACTACCCACAAAAATGTTATATAAATATCCTGTTTGTGTCTCAAATAAATAAATAAATAAACAAATAGATGTGATGACTTCATCAATTTCCTGGGCACATCTTGAGGGATCCGAAGTCCGAAAACAGACAGCTGACCACGGGAAAGCATTAAAATGTGCCCGCAGACCGAACCAATCTGCTGACTAATAATGCCACACTTTTCTCTTCAGCCTCTCGTTTGGCGGTCTGAAGTTTACAGGGATTGATGTCGTCACCAGGCAGTGGTCGGACGATCCTAAAGGCGCTGTGACTTTAATCCTGTAACCGTGTGGCACAGTGGTTAAAAATAGGTCTAGCAGATTGGAACGGTGAGTTTGGATATCAGGAACCCTTGTAGGCTCCTGAACCATTTGCTCCAATCCGTAGCAAAGGGCAAAGGATTCCGCTTGTCGTCCAGCCGAGTCTGTCGATCCTGAGAACTTCAACCAAGGTTTGTTATGAACATTGAAGTCCCCCAGGACCACAAACTCTGCCGTAGGGTAGCGGGGCAAGAGGTCATCAATGTTTGAATAGCTCGGACGTGTCTGACTCGCTAAGGTTCGGTTAGCGGTATAAACATGCGTAGAATCTTACCGTACTGGCAAGATTAACGCGTACCCAAATTACGTCAAATCTGGAGTTTTCCAGATTTAACAGTCGCACACAGTTGACGTCAGCTCGACTATAGAGACAGAAACCTCCTTTAGGTCTGAACTTGCTTGCAAGGGTGAAGCCCGGGCAGTCCAGATAGGAGGCGTCTACAGGCTCGGCTATCTAAAACTTTGTTTTCTAAGTCTTTGCGACGCTCTTCCCAGTAAAATTTTGATGTTATCATTTCGGTAAAATTGGTCACAAAAGATCCAAATAAGAAAATTTTCACCACGAAATACAAGTCCCAACATCAAAAAACTTATTTGCATTTTGAATAAAAAAACAAACATTTTGTTGTTTCACCCAGACGCGAGCGATAGTAGGATAAGAATGAAATCTATCTAGTTCTAAAAAAGTCCGTTCGCGAGCGCTGACGTATGAGCGCTGGTGACAAATCGGAATTCTGGTTCTCTGGTAATACACTCTTAAATCGGAATATTCTCCAAGGGAAGGCGATTTGTTCCCCTTCGCAAAATTACATCCGCGTTTTTACTTTAATACGTTAACGATGCAGTTTAACTGAGCAATGCACACACCTCGGTAGTAAGTTAAGGGGTTGCGAAAATCTAGTGGGTCTAATCTATTCTTGTTCAAACCTAAACCGATTTCGCTTCTGCCATGAATAGCGAAACGTTGTTGATTTTCGCTGTATAATCAGTCACGTTCGTGCCGACTTCTTCCATCATTCACTTTTGCGTCATATGTTATCATTATATGTGTAAATATTCCAAGCGTTCCTTTATTAATGATATTTATTACGCTTACATCAGCCTTGTATTCTTTCCTGATTTCAATATTATTTAATTAACAAACTAGTCGCTGTTCCCGCCTTTGCCCGGAGATTTTTAGTCAGGATTAGACTATAATTTTCCTCTTATTTTGAAGTTTACAAAATTTCATCAAGAAGTACCAAAATTCTACTTTGGGGTGAAAAAAGGGGGTGGCATAGATTTCCCTCCTGTTTTGTAGGTCAAGTGTGCGAAATTTCACCAATCTCGAAAAACTATATGAACAAAACTTCCTCTTTCAATTCAATGATGCTAATAATATATAGTACTTGTGTTAGCGAACGACGCAGCTATTTGAAATCGCATCAAAATAAATCCTATTGGCTCCTTGCACGTCAAAAGCACTCAAATAATATTGTCACCTAATCACCGAATGCCGGTACGAAATAAGAGGAACCATTCTGTTCCGAATTGCCGACGATGCAACGACTCTTAAATCGGTACGTCTACGCTCCCGCTGTTCCTTATGAATATTTTGCTAACATGAATTATGGCATGGATGTAAATTGTTATGATAAACTTGTAAGTACAGTGTTAATTCTTATCCTCCAAACACTATTATTCCCGAATAGTAATTATCACACATACCAAGGACCAGGGTACCTAGTATGGTCGATCGATATGGGTTTTATCGAAAATCTCGGTAACTTGTCATCGCTCCCGAGCACGACTGCAGGCCACTAACGAACAAATAACACTTCACGTCAAATGAAGTAGGAACCCTTAGTCGTTGTGAACTATTTTTTGTTCGTTAGCAGCCTGCAATCGTGCTTGGGAGCGTTGACAAGTTACCGACATTTTCGATAAAATCTATATCGATCGACCACGCTAGATACCCCAGGTGGTTGATTTTAACAACGAACAAATTTCTTTTACTAGGGCGGTACTGTTATCATTAATAAAAGCTTAGTTTTAACATTAATGATATTTTATGAGAAGTTACGTAACGCGAACATGTATTTCAGAACAAAGTGCTCCAGTTTAAAACTAAATCCATTTTAATAATTCTCCGTGCAGAATGTGCGGCTATCTTCCTTATAAGGGCGATATCTCACATTACACAATAGATAATAGTCGGGGATAATTGCATCGCGAGGTTCGCCAAGTTGCGGTGCAAATGCACTGAACACTGCACTTGACTGCATTATTCAGCAGTTCATTTCTTGGAAGCCTCACAACTAACAACACACACAATATCGTGAAAGCTAGCATGCCGTCAAATTGCAAGGGGTGATTCAATTACATATTTGACAATTTTTTTTTTTTATTTGTTACATATTTATTATTATTTTATTTATTAATTATTAATATATCAACACCCTGATGGGCTTTTACAAATAAGTTTATAATACAGAGACAAAGTTGAACAATAAAAAAGATGAACTTGAAAAGTAAACATCGCATGAATGGAAGGTATAAAGATACATTTTAGTAAAAATAATGCATTACAATACAAGAGAAAGTTTTTAAAGTTGCAGATGACATAAAATAGAATACATTGTGCATTTACAAAATTTACATAAAAACAGTTTTAGACAACTCAAATCAGATGTCACAATACTTCATAAAAAAGAAAAGAAAACGGCCACAGGTTTTTATATTGTAGGTATTACAAATATATGCAATGCGCTATGTGATTAAACTATACTACATAAAAATATCGTTCAAGTGTTTCTTAAATAATGGTAACTTTGTATTTAATATATTAATTGTTAATATATTAATTATTAATTGCTGTTTATGATCTATTAACCCTTCAGGTCTCTACCAAATTCTGTCAGTAGGTCAGAATATTTTTACTCTGCAATAAAATCTAAAAAAAAACAAAAATCCTGACTGCAAAGCTGCGCAGTGACCTATTTGTCAATAGAATCAATGTTAAATAAACAAAATGTGTAAATTTGTTCAAATCTATTGATAAATAAATGTTTTTATTATTATTATACAGGACCTAGGATATTTGACGACCTCCGTAGTCCAGTGGGTAAGACTCTTGACTCACAATCCGGAGGTCGCGGGTTCGAACCCGGCATGCGCAAATAAATTTAATTTGATAAATGTGTGTTATTTCACAATCAATTAATTTAAAATAATATACAGCATATTTGCGGCATGTTCCATAGTGGAAGATACTATTAGTATCGCCCTGGTGTAAGACCACCATTCAGAATTGAAACGTTGCTTGAAAATGGCTTTAGCCGTGTTTGGTGACCAGATCTGAATAGCCAGGTACTTCCCAACCTTCCTCCTCCCCACCTCCTTCCCTTCCCCACTACCTTCAGCCTCACAACATACCCCAATTGGGGATGCCATAGTCTCACTGGCTCCAGACGGGAGCAGTTGAGATTCTTGTGTGGTATTCACTGTAAAAAAAAAGGATTTATCAACAATAGAAATTTAAGATGTTTTTAATTAGTAAAGTATCATATAAACAACTTAATTAATATAAACAACTTAATAAAAAAATGTCATCTAACCAAACACAAAAATCATAATCTCCGAATTTTCGATAAATTATCGTAAACAATCGATATCAATTGATTTTACACTCTTTCGTGAATTTTTTAAAACATTCTAATTATGGAATAAACTATGCTGATTCAAAATCTTTCATCGTCGACCCTATTATTTGAAAATACTGTTTGTTTTAAGACAAACAGAAAATGAGATGAGTTTTAGAAAACTTGTTTCATATTTATGGAACTAAACAGGGTAAGAGGATTCCATTACGGTTGATCCCCCGACAGTTGGCCCCCCGGCATACTTATATACAATGTGCAGTCGGTTTAGGGAAAAATATGGTTTTTCTACTAAGGTATACAAAATATAACTAAGTGATGTACCACCGAATAACAAAAGTATAAAACATAGTTTCATTGAAATGCACCAAGAAAACAAACTCATTTTCTTTTATACTGTATATACATACCAGCGTATCAGTACAAAATCGAAATTGTAATTAAATTGCTATCCAAAACAACTATTTTTATTACACACCTTCAACCTCACCATGACCTCACTTCATGCCCTAATTGGGGTTGCCATAGGCTGCGGATGTTTGGGACGTTACTCACATAAAAAAATCCAATCATATTGTTAAGTTTGATTTTTTGTGGCAGAAGATCTTCAATAAAGACAATATTTCTTCACCGGCAAATTCCAACTTATTTATTCACTTATAAGCACATGTTACAATAATAATATTTTTCCCGACCCGACAAAACACTAAAGTGGTCTTCAGACCATTAACTAGTTGATTCTAGCTGTTTTCAAGAGATAAGAAGTGTTTTTCTCTAAACAGAAGAATTTTTTTTTTTAAGAACACATTATTTATAACCAAAAAAACTCACACAAACAAAGGGCTGACATATCTATGTAATACTGTGGTACAAGAGCGGATCCAGGATTTTTTTTCTGGGGGGGGGGGCACAAGGGGCGGACGGGCAAAAAAATCAACAATTACTGTTAGGATTTTTTTCTGGGGGGGGGGGGCACAAGGGGCGGACGCGCAAAAAAATCAACAATTACTGCTACGATTTTTTTCTGGGCGGGCACAAGGGGCAGACGGGCCTAAATCCGCCCTTGCTGTGGTATACAGAAATCTGCTTTATCAACTATCACTTCAATTAGTGCAACTATCCGTTGCAAGTAGGAAATCTGCAATAATAAACTAGCTTCGAAATGCTACGCTAGAGGTCAGTAACCTTCGCTTTTTAAACACATATACTAAAAAACGAGTGTGTTTTAGACCAACTTACATCTCCCTCACAACTTCCGTAGGCCTAGCCCGACCGTTCGCCTCGCCCGATCACACTTTTCATTCTACCTTACAACTTCCGTTCGCCTCGCCCGACCGTTCGCCTCGCCCGATCACACTTTTCGTAACGCTCTCGTCACGCATTCACCAGCTTACTCCCCAAGTCAAGGGTGCGTAAAGAAGTTTTACTTCAAAAAACATCTTAGTTTTTATATTTGCAAGTCAAGTAAAATTTTGTGATTTTTCGGTGACCGGATAAAGTGACGGAAAAAAATATGTAAAATGGTTAGGTTAGATTAGGTTATGGGCTATTTTTCAAAGCTTTTAATGACTTTTCAAGGAAGTGTTGAGTTATCTTAATTCTGAATTGGCATGGAACCGATTTTTCACGGGTAGCAACTAGTAGTTATATATGAATCGTCGCCGTTGGCGCTGGTGTGGGTGGATATCATGCCAGCCTTTATTCCTATGTAATGGTGAAAGTTTGTTACAAAGGTTTAAAAATAATAGTAATTTAAATGTTTCACTGGTGTATTGGAGCCTTTACGCTACTCGAGAACGTATGGACACAGGTTTCTAAAGGGTGAACAGTTAGGAAAAAAATTTCAAAAGAAGCAAACACATTGTGACTTGACATTTTAAATAAATAAACAGAAAATACTTTGTTTTAAGTCACTTTATTGTTATTTTTTAGTACCGAAACCGGTAGACAAAAAATAACAATAAAATGACTTAAAACAAAGTACCTATTTTCTTTTTATTTAATTAGTTAGGAAAAAAGTGGATTGATATAAACAAATAAAAAATTCTAGAGTTACTTTATCAGTTTGTTTTATCAGACTACGTGACTCTCCTGGAATCTTTTAAAAACATCCTTATAGTCAAATTCGAGCAAAAAGCTATTTTAATGGCAATATTAACATAGGTAAGCACTCTTTCATAACTTGAGTTGAAAGAGAATTAAGAATTGAAAGAGGTGGGATTGGGCGCGAAATTGCGTAATCTGAAATTATGTTGCCTGTTGTATGCTGATGATGCGGTGCTGATTTCTAACACTATGGAATATCTACAGTCTCTCGTATCTAGGATGAATGTATGAAGAATGAGTTAATGATGAATGTAAGTAAGTCTAAAGTCATGGTGTTTGAAAGAGAGAGTACGAAAACAGTATGCAACATAGTTTTAAATGATGAATACTTGGAGCAGGTGGATGAGTTTGTGTATCTGGGTAGTATGTTTACGAGAGATGGGAAGGCTGATAGAGATATTGAAAGAAGGGTGAATGCCGGTAACTCCATTAATGGTGGACTGAATGCCGTTGGCGCTAATAAAAAACTGTCAAAAGAAGCGAAGCTAGCAGTCCACAATGGAGTCCTGGAGTCCTGGTACCTACCCTGATGTATGGCAGTGAGGCATGGAACTGGCAGAGGAATGATGAAAGTAAGCTGAATGCTGTTGAAATGACATCCCTGAGAAGTATGTGTGGTAAAACAATGTATGATCGTGTGAGAAATGTGGATATCCGCAAAGAATGTAAGGCTGATGTAAGCATAATGATTAAGATTAAGAAAGGGACCCTCAGATGGTTTGGGCATGTAGAGCGAATGAATGAAGAAAGTAGTGTAAGAAGAATATACGACGCGAATGTGAATGGTAGAAGAAGTCGGGGACGCCCGAGGGAGACATGGCACGATCAAGTGAATCAAATACTTGAGTCGGGCCATGTCAAAAGTCAGAATAATAGAAGAGAATGTATGAGACGATGTATGAATGTGAGTATGTGAGTGAGGCAAAGAGTGTGTGCCAAGACCGGTCCTCTGTGCCTACCCCTGCGGGGAAACGGCGTGATGGTTAGTTAGTTAGTTAGTTATAGTTAACGTCACATATCATCATTTTAGATCAGAAAAACTTTATATTTGTCATCATGTTGCGGTTATAAACAAACCAAATCTTCCTGTTTACCAATTATTTATGCATTTACATTTCTTAATTCTTTTTAATAACTCCTTGACACTCCAATCGCAATATAATCAATACTTTTAATAATAACTTTAAATTCTTAAAACAATAGCTATCTTTTAAACCGTATCACGTAGCTGTCATATCACGAAAATGATATCCAAACACAGCAGTGCCATCTGCTTAGAGCCTTCCATATTACCTGTCATTGCATTGTATGTGAGTTGTAGTTTATTCCCGTGAAATATTCGATGACCTCCGTGATCTAGGGGTAAGACTCTCGACTCACAATTCGAAGGTCGCGGGTTCGAAGCCGGCGTGCGCAAATCAATTTTTTAAAAATTAATTTGTGTTGTTTAAAAATTAATTCATGTAAAAATAATATATAGTTTATTTGCAGCACGTTTCGGAGTGGCAAATACTCTCCGTATCGCCCTAGTTTAAAACCACCTTTGGGAAATGAAACGTTGCTTGAAATGGCTTTAGCCTTTTTTGGTAACCAGATCTGAAAATCAAGGTACTTCCCCACCTTCCTCTTCCTTTCTTATCTCCTTCCCCTCCCTACTCCCTTCAGCCTCACAACATACCCCAATTTGGGGATGCTATAGTCTCACTGGCTCCAGACGGGAGCAGTTGGGACTCTTTGTGCGGTATATAACAAAACCATTAAAAATACTACATGAAATGAGAAATCTGGTTCATTAAACTCAAATTCATTTTGAAATCAAATGTCATTATCAAAATTGGAACTGTTAGAGTAAAGAATAATTCAGATAAGTGATAAGATAGGTACCACATATCTGAAATGTATATTTATACAAAAAATTATTTTTATTTTTTTCTTGAAATTAAAAATTTTAATATTCCGCGATTTTTCACGGTATTTCGTTAGCATTTTTTATATTAATAATAATACAAAAGAAACAAATTATCGTTCAGTAATTTTAAACTTCGTAAATTTTCCCTCCATTACTGCTTTCATCGAGTAACTAAATCTCTTAAAAATCAATTTGATTTTAAGACGCTCCTCTTAAACTTTAAAATTTCTAGGGACTTGAAAGTTTGTGAGATAAGTCCTCCCCTCTTAACTTTGTAATGCGTTAATATAAGAGAGTTTCTCCATACACAAAATCTGAAAATTCATTTTAACTTTTTAGAAAATTTAACTAATTCATTAAATATTCAAAAGTAACTATGGAACTTTCACCGTACCGTGTGATATCACCTTGTTTATGATAAAGAATTTTTTTTTTTATATTACGGCGTAAAAAGAAATCGTTTTAAGTTTGGATGGAGAGGTACGAGTATTATAACAGTTTTTTTGCTTTCTTTTGACAAAAGAAACTCTTTTATATTCTATTTACACTTCGTCTTTTAATTGAAAATCTTTTCAGGATTAATGAAAAACGTTTAAATAATTTAATTTAATAATAATATTAATCTCACACTTTGCGATGTTAAATGTAAATCAATAACTATTGTACATCCCTTTTATCATAATGGAAAAGTGATTTAGACAAAGTTATTGCTTTATTTTTTAATTCTTAGGTTAAATAATTATTTGTTTATACGGGGTGTTAAGTGACGTACTTGACTTACTTTAACCCGTGATTCCGGACATTATTTGGAGTAAAAAATGGCAATATTTTTTTCTCCGGTGACATTTTTGAAGTTATTTTTATTTTTTCTACAAAAACATAAAAAATGGTAGGCGTTGGATAGTTGGAGGCGGGATTAGGGGTTGGTCGGTTGCTCGGCTGAGTGACGACATGCGGAAGAATTTTTTTTGTTTGATTTTTGAAAAAAAAAAATTGATTTTGAAAAAAAAAATTTAAAAAAAAAAGTCATCGAAAAAGTCACCTGAGATCAAAATTTCATTCACGTTTTTTACTCCAAATAATGTCAAAAACCACTGGTTAAAGTAGGTTAAGTACGTCCGTTAACACTTTGTTTAGATGTAGGACAAATCCGATATTGTGTGTCAAAAACCATTCGAAATTACTCATTACTTTAACTAGATTTATGCAATAATCTTTTTTTTTTTAAAACTATGTAAAAGTCATATAGGGATGGATTCATACGTTCGTCACTCCTGGACAAACTGACCCCCAGATGCCTACCCACCCCTAATACCCTTTTCCTTCCCAGAATTTCCTCTCCTTCCTTTCCTAAAAAGACCCTCCATACAGCATCCCCAAAGATGACATAGACTCTTAGGGGAATCATTTTCCCCAGGGCCTCTTTTGTGCAGCTAATGTAAAAAATCACTTCAATATGTACTTTCAAAATTATCATCGGAAAGTAGTATATTGGTAGGGGTCTACGGGGAGTAGTATTGGTAGGTGTGAGAGAGATGCAAGAAAATCATGACTTTTTTCCTTTGGAGGAAACACGTACATTGTGTATCTCATCTTTTGAAAGAGCTGCAGCAATATTGTGATAAGCATAATATTGAAGTGTGAGTGAATTCTAAAAAAGCCGTTCCATACAATGTATGAGATGAATTCTTTGTCTTAATTTTTTTTCGTGAATTTTTCCGATGTTTCAAATAGTGATTCTGCTATTCGGGGCGGAGACTAATAGAAAATCAAAGATCGTAAAAATCGATCAAGCCGTTCTTGAGTTATATATAACTAACCCGACTTTGTTTTATATATTTCGATATATGATTAAAATATTTATGATTAATTAAATTAAAAATAAACACCATCAAAAATGAACATAAAATTGAATAAACGAAAAGTAAAGAAAAATTTAGGGATAATAATTAATCAGTACAAAAAGTTTTTTTTTTCGTAAGAAGCAATTACTCCGTGGTTAGACATTATATTTTAAAAATAAAACAGAAACTTTTTATTTAACCACGAATATTTTATTCTTTTATACATCGACCAGTTTCGCTTCGACCAAGCTTCATCAGGATTATAATAATAAGTACATGTCTTAGCATTTCTTCTTCTTCCTGTGCCCTATCAGGTCCCCCCGCCTTTGGCGATCACTCTGGTAAATGTATCTCTATCTTGCGCTGCCCGGAATCGCTCCTCCACACTTCTAATAGCGGTCAACTCTAGCAATGTTTTAAATAAAATAAAAATTTACAGATGACCATTTTTTCAATATGCATAGTCCAAAGTCAATCCAAGTGTTTGGAAGAGAGTGTATAGTTGTGAATGACGAATACTTGGAATAGATGTATGAGTACGTGTATTTAGGAGTATGTTTACGAGAGATGGGAAGAAAGAAAAATACATGCAGTCCATTAATGGAGACATGGAACTGGCAGAGGAAGGATAAAAGTAGACTGAATTCTCTAGAAATGAGATCCCTGAGGTGTATGACCGATGCAAGCGTAATGTAACGAGTAAGATCAAGAAAGACACCCTCAGGTGGTTTTGAGCATGTAGAGCGAATGAACAAAGAATGGAGTGTAAGGAGAACACATGTGGCGCAAACGTGGGGTAACGGCGTGATGGTTACTTAGTTAGTCATTTATTCAAATTATAATTTCCGTTGTGAGTACCTGAGTAACATCCTAAAATTTAAAATGAATGTATGCAGCCGTTCTTACAATAGTCGACGATCTAATGGTCGGCTTGGTTGCTTACCAAGCAGTTTATCGGGGTTTGGTTCTAGCCAAAATGATCCATATCACGATCCGGAATTCAGAAATCAAATCAAACGATATTTGAATACAGAAATTCTGTGATCCATACTATGATCCGTCAATACGCTAGCATACAAGTTCAATAATTATCACAATATTTGATACCTATTGACAGATCACAATACATATAGAGTAGCTCTCCGCTCCATGTTGATGGATTCCAATTCATCAACATGGATGTTGATAAATATTTAACATGTAGCCTACGCTTTTTCTACTGATGCAGAATATTCGAAGATCTTGCTACTTTTGATTTTGTGTTTAAAAATTTAAAAATTTGTTATTTAATTAGAATCTTATTTTAAATATAATTATTTATCATTGAAGAAGAAGATAACAACAATAATTTAAACGAAAATATGAAAGAGAACAAGATATAGAAAAACATAAAAAGATAATGGTCGCAATTGGGACTCGAACCCAGAACCTCTCGTCTATCCGGGACGTGCGTTTACCAATTTTGCCATTGCCATCTACTGTCAAACCATCATATTAGTTAACCTCATATTTCAATTTTTTTAATAAACAATATCATCTTCATTGAAGAAGAAGATAATAATAATATAATCTAAATGAAAATATGAAAGAGAGCAAGACACAGAAAAACGGAAAAGATAAACATAAAAATAAAAGATAATATAAAAAAAGTTTATTTTTTAAATTAATTAAAAAAAATAGTTGTAAAAGCACGTTCCGGATAGACGAGAGGATCTGGGTTCGAGTCCCAGTTGCGACCATCATCCTTTTCTGTGTCTTGTTCTCTTTAATATTTTCGTTAGATTATTACTGTTATATTCTTCTTTAATGATATATTATACATTGATGGAAATAACATTCAAAAGTTATAAAAAGAGAGTTTTTGTTATAAAAAATTTAATAATTATAGGCACATTTATATACCTACATAGATATACATATTCAGTTTTTTCAGTTTCAGTGCCGGCAACCCGGGCGTTTATTTAGTTTCATGGTTATTTACATTGTTTTCTTTTCTTTTACCCGCCTCACTAGACAAAGTCTGTTCCGAGGCGAGTAAATCACATATTATGTTTGTTCCAAAAGAAATGTGTGTATTTAAACAAATATATATATGTATGTAAAAAGATAAAAAAGATAAATTATATGTTGGTATATTAAATATTTACATACATACTTTGTTTTTTAGATAAAAGTAAATTAAAATTTTGTGACAGTTGAATATAGCGGTTACATAATAGAAGTAATAATTAATAATTAATCATAATTAATTAATATTGCAAAATTGCAGTTTCTCGTATTTGTTTTATTTGAATATTATATAATTTCGTGAGAACTTGTATGAAATGTTATTTATTTAGAATATTTTGAATGTCTGTTCTTTCCTTTTCATTCAACCATATTACAAATCTTTTGAAAAGCCAATTCAAATTATTTGGGTTGACATAAGTTTTTGTTTGTGTTAGGAAGGTATTGAAAATGTGTGGTGCTAGGTAAGATTCGTGTTTTTTTGCAAAACATAAAATATTACAGGCTCTATTGCAATAGCAGCTGTATTCCGGGTCCGGATGTGCAGAGCCGGACAGAGACCTTTTGCCAATGTTGTCAAGTCAAGTGTGATGTGGAGATGTGTAAGAAATTAATTATCTATTGACATGTTAAATCATTATTGAAGAAGAAGATAATACTAATTTATTTATTTATTTTATTTATTTGTTTGTTTACGCCTTGATGGCTTTTACATATAAAATAAATTGTACAGGAGCATTATAACAAGTATGCAGTATCATAAGTATATAGTACATAAAATGATAAACAGAGCTAGAAAAATATAAGTAGGCCTAACATAAGTAGGTTTCAGAAATTGTTTACAAAGGAGTTCAACCAGCGGATTCGTATTTGGGCTCACGCTACATTAGATTCAATAATTATTGTCACAATATTACACAAAGTGTGATTCCAAATATACTCGAAGCATACCGGTATTGCAGTGGTGTAAAACATTTTTAACAATTAATATAAAAGTAGGTAATTTTCTTGCTATCATTAATGTACGTATGTTTGTTATTATTATGAAAAAGAAAAAAATAAAAGGTACATAGTAATTACATATATAAATAAGTAAGTAGGTACTATGAATGTAGTTATCATGAATGTAGTTACAGAGCAGTGGGTATTAAGTTTGTTACTGTTCACAATGTGAAACATTCAAGGATTTTTACGTTAGTTTGTTATTATCAAAAAAAAAAATAAATAAAAGGTACACAGCAATTACATATATGTATAAAGAAGTAAGTAGGTACTATAAAAGTAGTTACAGAGCAGTGGGTATTAAATTTGTTACTGTTAACAATCTGGAACATTTAAGGATTTTTGCATCTGCATACATATACGCTTTTTGAAGGAAGCGATGTTTTTTATAAAAAAATATATCGACATAGCAAGTTTCATTCCCCACACGATGCAATCTCTGAAGACAAGAGTTAAACATAAAATTAGTGCGAGAAGCAACTACGTTAAATGGAGCATGGAGTCTGGTGTTGTAATTGTTAGGTACTTGATATTTTATCATGTTCACAAGTTCAGGGCTATCCAAATATCCGTTGATAATTTTAAATAATAATAAAACATCACACTAATGAATCGCAACTGGGATTCAACCCAGGAACTCTAGCCTTACCTGGTCAAGCGCCTCAACCAACTCGGCCATTGATACCTCGTAGTTTTAAATCATTTTAGTCAATCTCGTATTTCAAATTCAGAATTGACAATATAATATTTGACTAATGTTTCCCAGTTTTTGGCAGGCATCTTTTTTATATTACAAAACATAAAAAAAATGAATATTCATTTAGACCTTCAGAAAAAGGTCAAAACGTGTCCATATAAATAAAATTGGAAATTTTTTTCAGAGACACTATTTAGGTTAGAAATATGTTATTAATTAATTAAATAACCATCACGCCATTTCGTCGTAAAGGTAGGCAGAGGAGATGGTTCACCAAACAACTCAGTATTGACACACACTCCTTGCTTAATTTACATTCACATATCCTCTCATACGTAGGCACTCTTTTGTTATTTCGACTGTTAACAATATCAGATTATATGGCACTTGATTGTGCTTCGTCTCCCTCGGGCGTCGCCGATTTCTTTTACCATTCAGTTTTGCCTCATACTTATAGGTACTCTTCATTCATTTTCTCTACTTGCCCGTACCATATAGGCCTAACCCCTTTCTTTATCTTACTCATTAGATGTGCTTATATCAGTCCCGCATTATATCTGTGGCGCCCAGATAGGCAAATGAAATTGATTACAGATTCTGTTCCATGGAAGAAATTCGTTATCAGAAGGCAACTTCTGGCCCAAGGACACTTATATCTCTTCAGTGGAGTGAAAACTATCAAAGGAAACTTCCATAACACTGAATATTTTTTACAATACATTTATTATTTTTAATTAAATTTTAAATATTTTTACGTATTTGATTGGCTTTTAACATTTCGGGATGTGAATTCGTAGACAGCTCCGCCAGGGTTAGATTTTTAAAAAAATTATTCTCCCTGTCAAAAACGGTGTAACTATGCTAGGGACATCGATGTAAAATCATCGGAAGTTACGCCCATCGATCCGATATTGTAAAGTTATCGATTTCACCGTGCTAGAGCTCGTGGTAAGTTAATGAATAGATTCCATGTAAGAAGGTTGTTATCAGAAGTAAGAGTAAATTGAGATAACTTCTGGCACAAGGGCGCATATATCACTTCAGTGGAGTGAATACAAACAAACAAATAAAACATCCACAACAATTAATGTTTTTACAAAAAGAAGTAGCAAATAGTAAGGCAACGAGTTTCCCATTTAACACTTTCTCAAAACCACAGAAGTGGACATTTGACCTGGCGCCTGAAGTGGAAGTACTGAGTCCCTAGCACTAACATTCGACATCGGTACGATAAAGACTTTTATTGCAATATTTGTAATAGAGAATACACCTACAAAAGATTTCAGAATGGATCAATAAAAGCTATAGAAGTTTTTCAAAATTTTATTAACAAACATACGACAAAACATTATATTAATATTACATAATATTCTTTAACCTATTTAGACAGCAATTAATAATTCTCAGAAAAAGATATTACACTAACTGAAACACGTGAACACCTCAGCATAGAATATTCTGCTAGTGAGGTGTTCACGAAACGCTAACAAATATTCCTAAAACATTTACACACACAGTACCTAAAACCTTCACTCGTTCCTTACTTAATGTAGTGTTTTTGTCTAGAAAGAAAACGTTTCAGAATTGACTGTAGACCTTCCTAAATACGCATGTCTAAAGTGAATAGTGATATATTGATAAAATGATAGAGTTATAGAATTAGTAAGAAATATGAGCGGGAGAAGCAGGTGCGCATTCCTACTGACAAGTGCTGAGAAGGAAACAAGTAACAAGAACTGCAGGACAGAATGCCTTTCTGACAAGTATTGGGTAGGACATGACATCAGGATGAGTTTGTACGAGGTACTCAAATAAAGGTGAGGTGTTGCAAGGCGATGTTCCGAGAGGGCAAGGCTGGAGGAGTCAAAAGGACTCCCTTAACCACTCTCTCCGGATTCCGGTAGGCATTACGCATCTGCCGTCAAGACCTAGACAAACCTAATAATTTACAATACAAAATATATTTAAAAAAATATAACTCCGATCAGCTTAAAAAAAATAAGGAAAATTTAAAAAAAAATTCAAGCATGCCGCCATTTTATGAAAAAAAAATGTATGGTCGGAACCATAGATTGAGAATTTTAACATATTTTTTGTTAAACTTCCAGATCTAACCTTGTTTTGTTTTTATAAACATTTTTATGTGCTTTCGTTTTCGGGTAAATCGAATACGAAGTTTGAATTTTTATACTTCAAATTTTAAAAAATTGGTTGCTCAGGGGTTAATATCTAATAAATATATTTTAAATATTATTTAGTTTCCGAAATTATGGAAAAAAATTATATTAAAAAGTTGAAATATAAAGTTTCAAAAAACAAAATTAAAACATTGACTCAGATCGAAAAAAAGTTTTTGGGTTCTCTATGTAATGTAGACCAGTTTCCCGCTTGAACTACGAGTTTCTGGACACCGTGTATACACTTTAAATGTACATGTAAAGTATTTTGTTGTCAATTACATATATTTTTTTCTCTCTATCATGTTATTTTATTTATGAATATCATTGTGTGTGTATAGGTGTATAATAACAAAATTATTGATTTAAAAAAATAATCTTGCAAAGTCCTAGACAACAACACCGCTTTCAGGCCACACTATACCCTCTATCCAGGGGATGAAGCCAGATATGCGGGTGTTGGTGTATGTGCAGGGAGAATAGGTATGCCCGGATTTCAACCCCACCAGTAGATGGGTGCATGCCACCCTGTGGCTGTTGAGTAGAATCAATGTGGCGCCATCAAACCAGATCTGAGAACAAATAATAAAATAAGGTGAACACACTCCAAATGGCAGAATATAAATTATTGAATCGATTTTTTAACCGGCTGGAAGCGTCATTCTACCTTTTACGCCCGGTTTTAATTGACGGGAAAATTATTGTCGTCTAATTAATTTATATGAATTTTGTACACCGATCTTTTTTGTAAAGGTCCCAAGTATTTATGTAAAAAATATGATACAAAGCGTTCCTATCTTACATTTTTATCTTCTTGTATTTTTTGTGAAAGAATATTTATTCAAAATAACACTATATTAAGGGAACGCATGCGGTGGTCGTTTTATGGCAGTTATCAGTTATCAGCCAGATAGTAAAGAAGGTCGCCAATAAAAGCATTTTGCTCAGGTACCGTTCTTTGCTTTATGTAAAATAACATGTGTTTACACTCACGGCAATTTAACTAACTGCTAAAAATAAATACATTAGCAATGCTATAATTGTTCGAAATCATTCTTTTTCAAAATCGTTTCTTCCAAAAATCCCCCAAATCCCTTTCGTAAAAATAGGGAATGTTAGCAGACAACAAGAAAAAATAATTTTAAACTTAATAACAGGAAAAAAATTAAAAATTTTTTTTTTAATTATTATTTTTTTTTTTTAATAATTGGAGACGGTTTACATATATATAGTTCCCGTGAGCACTTAGGCCGTAGACCCATTGTACTATCTCCCATTTTACCTCATTCCTTCGTCAGTAATCCAGCCCCTTTTATAAAGTTCACCAGAATTGTCATTGGGAATGAAGCTATATCTTCTGGTTCGACAATGTGTCTTCCTAGGTCTCATTTCCCCTCTTCATTCCTCCTTGGTTCCTTGAAGGCCCCACGACGGAAGAGGACTTCATTTCTCCTCTCCAGTCCATAGTTCTCCGAAGGCTCCACGACGGAGAGTCCACCTCCCCTTGGTTCCCTAAAGGCCCCACAAAGGAAGAGTACACTCCACCTTTGCTCCCCAAGGGCCCCAGGAGGGAAGAGAACTTCATCTCTCCTCGTCACTCCTCCTTGGTTCCCTAAAAGCCCCACAGAGGAAGAGTTCACAGAGATGGCCTCATTTCTCCTCTTCACTCCTACATGGTTCCTCAAAGGCCCCACAATGGAAGATTTCATGGAGGTGGCCTAAGCTCACCTCTCCACGGTTTCTCCTCTTGGTTCCTACTTCGGCCCCAGGAAGGAAATCCACGAAGGTGGCCTCAGCACTCCTAGGTTCCCAAAAGGCCCCTAGTTTTCAAACGGTCCAATTTTTTTTTGTCCCGGGGTCCAATTTTTGAGTTCCCAGATAAATAGAAGGTCCACTCCAGCAGAGCCCTGAGTGCTGGAGTGAGGTCTAAATACTCCGAGATGCGACCTTGTTTCTCGGAGGCACCGTTCGTGACGCTGTTCCCCAGGACATTCAGGCTGAGCACGGTAGCTCACACCTTGGCTTGGGATGGCTATTGCAGGTTTGTGTTTCCACTCCCTGAGTGATGGGTTCGCCACGCTCCCTACGCTAGATGAGAATTAATTTAATAACAGGAAAAAATTGGCCCAGCTCACGAAGGTCTCGTATAAATCGTTGTATCTCCCTTACTGTCATGATGAAAATTTTGATCTAAACGGTATTAGAAAGAAAAAACTTCATGCTTATGCAATATGTGAAATCTAGAATTTTAAATAAATAAAAATTAAATATGCACCTCTATAAAACCAACGTTTCAAAATGTATAAAATTCTAGAATTTTTTATTAATTATTTTTTAATGAAACGACCAAAACGTGAAGTTTTAATAACGTAAAATACATTTGCCTCGTAACATATCTAGATGTTTTTCTTTTATTTTCATTATCAATAATTTTAGATGCATAAAATGTAAGGTGAGCCATTTTTTTATGTTACTTTAATGTTTTATACGTTATATTTATTTCTAATAATAACGTTTAAAAGCATATTTTATCACCTTTCAGTAACAGTTTTTAGTGTTGGGATATTTCAGAAATTTATTGAAAAGCTGAAATTTTCTGACCTTTTGACAGAATATGCCCGAGACCTGAAGGGGTTAAACGAATAATCTTAGGCCAAAATACACCACCAAACTGAAAAATTATTTTTGTAATTTAAAGGTATATCTAATATGTAGTATGTAACTACGTAAGTGTGCTATTATATTTTTGTGTTTTACATTATAAAATAAACGCCATGAAAGATTTTAATATTTCATGATTTTAGAGGCAACTTGGGCAATTGTTTATGAGTAAATGATAAACATTTTAAAACACAATTTTATAATATTTATTACAAAAACATGATGAAATATAAATAAAGGGATAAACAATATTGAAAGAAATCATTTTGATGGATGGACCTAAATTAAATTTTTTTAATTGATTTTAATTTTTTAATGACCTATTCACTTCGGAACCCAAATTTGCCGCATATAAATTAAAATTATCTTAATAAACGCTTTTTTTTCGTTATTTTCATTTTTTATTTAATTTTTCATTAGATTATTAACACAGTTGACAGGGCAAGATTTTTTTAAATAATTATAATTAACTCAAAAAATTCAAAAGTTTTCTCGGAAATGAAGTATTTACCTATATATCTTCATATTCATTATTTAAAATCAAAATATAAAGGATAAACCAAAGTTTAAAGGATCAAATTTCTGTACTAGATATTTAATGCAAATTTTGATTAAAAAACTTATTATTATTTAGTCTGGTTGGGTATTTTGGCCTTAAATCTAAAATTAAGTTTTGCGTGAAACGGGCCAAAACGGGCTACATATCCGTTCGTCTTAAACCCGCAGAATGGGAAATAAATCCTTACACTTACAGTACTGGAGATGCGTAAATTGTTGTTTTTTATAAAGATTTATGCCAAAGTGAAAACCAATTTATTTGTAATGTATGAGTAATAAAATAGTACATTTTACTATTTAATAGTACAACACCAAATTGCCCAACACTGACTTTACTAGAGTTTAACTTCAGTTTAAGGAGTCGTATTACAAAGAAGCCTTTAATTTCAGACAATACTTTAATATTTGGGGTGTTGTGAGCACTGTGTAAAAAATTAATAATTTATTTATTATTTTCAAAGATATTTAGCCGTTTAAAACAAAGTGCATTTAGTGGAAGTTCACCCTTGATTTCGCCCATAATACGGGTAGACAATCAGTGATTACGTTCATGGTCAATGTTTCTAATTGCGATTCGGTGCGGTCAATCTAACCTAACCTAAAACTAGTAGTTTTGTCAACAGTTAGTAGACCTCGCATTCAAAAAGTCCGTTTCCATTTTTCTCTTAGACAAAATTACCTCTGAAATCGTGAGATTTTTAAGTAAGTACTTAAATAATAATAATAATAGTTGGATGATTTCTATAGCAACTTCTTCAACTAAATGAATTAAAATTATTTTATTTAAATTATACTCGTACGTGCAAAAACGAAAACGATAATATGAAACTTTTTATGCAAACACTAGAAATGCCTTTCATGCAGATATAAATAGAAACCAATGTTGCCACCGACTTAATACATTTTCGTTCTAGCCCATTTAGCAAACGCTCGGTCTGACATCGAATACCATCATCCCAATTGGATTTGTTATGCTTTTACAAAAAAGTCACTAAACCATAATAAATTAAGAGGGCATTACCAGAGAAAACCGGAAATACGTCATTTTCAAAAAAGTTTTTAGACGTATTGACTCTTTTCCACAAAAAATTATAAATGGATTTCGAAAGATTGTTCTTTTATCTAGCATTCGTATGTAATAAATTTTGAGAAAAAATTTTAATTTTTAGTATAATAAGGTTATTCGTTGTCGGTCGGTCGTTGGCAGATTTGTTCAATTTTCAAAAAAGTTTTTGTATTATACCACACCCATTTCAAATAATAAAATCATGCAGTAAAATAAATCAATACATTATCTAGCAAACGCATGTTTTAGAATTTTAATTTTTGTTTCAATAAAATCATTAAAAAATATGTACGTACATGTGTTTCTTGGCGAAAATTGGTCCGTTTGTGTATTTATTTGCGCACTTACAAACTAATATATTTGAGATTTTTTAACATTCTTATTAAATTTAGACAATCTCCCAAATTATACAATTTGGGAGGCGGGAATGGGTACCGCCGCCCCGGGAACCTTTATTGGATAACCAACACCTCTGCCATAGGTCACCCCAAGTGGTTTGCTACGTTTGGTGATTTCGCAGGGGTGCCCGGGTTCATGAGGTGAGGTTTGTTTAGGTCTTGGAGGCGGATGACCAGGACATACTGAACCCCAGATTCCTACCCACCCCTTAAACCCTTTTACTTTCCAGAACTCTCCTCTCCTTCCTTTCCTTAAAAAAAACCCTCCATACAGCATCCTCAAAGATGACATAGGCCCTGAGGGAAATTATTTTTCTCAGGGCCTCCTGTGTGGAGCTCATGTAAAAAAAAGACGTTATTGAAAAATGATAAATACTTATAATCAAAAAATAACTACAAAAAGTACATTATTTTAATAGTTTTATCATCACGCCTTTCAGCATTTTTGGATGAAGGTATAAATATAAGCTAATTTGAATTGAAATAAATTCGATATTGAGTTATAATTTTAAAAAGCTGGTACGGAGAATAATTAATCTTTCTCATTGTAACCGCCCTGCACGATCGTAAGAACAACTTTAGACGAAATGTGGATTTTCGTCCGCTGGCTGGTTAAATGCTCTTAAGTATAAAAATAAGCACGGAAACGTGGCGACCAGTATTAGAATCTACATGTTATGAAACAAGCGCAAATATTTTTGATAATATTCTCTGCAATTATATTACAGCATCGACTGATATTAAAACTATACATATTAAACAAAATTAAAAAAAAAAACATGGATTTTTCATTACTTATTCGAATCTATTAGAAATAAACAAAAATTTTAACAAAACAAAAAAACGACTTAAAAAAATGCACTAAAAAATAAAAAAAATAATTTCGTTTTCTTCTACAATTTAATAATCAACTTACCTTTTCTACTCAGCAATACGTAGGTACAATTGTTATTTTTGGAGTCGGTGTCAGTCAAAGCAGGTTTGTAACCACATACATAGTTATATGTGAGATGTGCTTGTGTCGCACGCGCGACTTAACGAGGCTAGAGCAGGGCCGCGGCGGGAGGGGAGCTGTCAAATGACCACGCCGGGCTGGGTACCTTGGCTGACACCGACTCCAAAAATAACAATCGTACCTACATATTGATGAGTAGAAAAAATAAGTTGATTATTAAGTTGTAGAAGAATACGAAATTATTTTTTTACTTTTTAGTGCATTTTTTGAAGTCGTTTTTTTGTTTTGTTAAAATTTTTGTTTATATTTGGATTTTTGGTGAATCTGAAGTAAACTTACTAATTTATCTGAATATCGCTAGATCTACTAAACATGCTGCTCATATGAGACAGACATTACTTGACCATAACGACGTTACGGTAGGTGACTCAAAGGTCCGGATAGCCTTTAAAAGATTCGACCGAGTTTAGTTAATTTGCTCCTAAGAATTGAAGAGTTCCGTTACTTTGTCATGGATCCAATGATCAAAACCTAACCAAACTCTCATTAAACTACTCTTGAAGCACATCCTTTCCAATAAAAAGAATTATCGAAATCGGTCGGCGTGATATTGAGTTATTCGTCCATTTGTCTCGCACATACTTAATGCAAATTAAGACTTATATGGTTTTCTCATGGATGTCATTGACAAAACTGGACCAAATTGAAATGGGACCACACGGGAAGGACCAGCTTTCAAATAAAAAAAGAATCATCGATATCGGTTCACCCAGTCGAAAGTTCTGAGGTAACAAACATAAAAAAAAAATTTAAAAAAATACCGTCGGATTGAGAACCTCCTCCTTTTTGAAGTCGTTTAAAAAAGAAGAGTTGTATCACCCGACAAAGAAATTTCCCTTCGATAAAAAAAATAATTACATGTTACAAAAAATATAGGAACAAATTAACCACTTTAATAAAAGTAACCAAAGAAAACTATAACAAAAATTAAATTAACCTGACTAAACAAAATGTAAAACACATTTGGAAATAACTGATATAAATAGTAGAAAAACAAAAAAAAACTCAAATTAAAAAATATATATATCGGGAAAAACTCAGTTGACGCCATAAGGGAACCGACAAAATGTGCTAATGCCTTTAATAAATATTTCGCTAACGTCGGTCAAAATTTAGCTACACAGATCAATGAAAATAATAAAGGATTGTCTTAAACAAAATAATCTGTCAGTTTTCCAACCAGTAACAACAAATGACATTAAAAATATTATAAATTTTTTTTTTTTACAGTGAATAACCGCACAAGAATCTCAACTGCTCCCGTCTGGCGCCAGTGAGACTATGGCATCCCCAATTGGGGTATGTTGTGAGGCTGAAGGTAGTGGGGAGGGGAAGGAGGTGGGGAAGAGGAAGGTTGGGAAGTACCTGGCTATTCAGATCTGGTCACCAAATACGGCTAAAGCCATTTTCAAGCAACGTTTCAATTCTGAATGGTGGTCTTACACCAGGGCGATACTGATAGTATCTTCCACTCTGGAACATGCCGCAAATATACTATATATTATTTTAAATGAATTAATTGTGAAATAACACAGATTAATCAAATAAAATTTATTTGCGCATGCCGGGTTTGAACCCGCGACCTCAGGACTGTGAGTCAAGAGTCTTACCCACTGGACTACGGAGGTCGAATTTAAAGGTGGATCTGCACCAGGATTTGATGGAGTAACAGTGGAAATATTGAAACAATACAAAAAAATTTAAGCATTCCAATTACACACATTATAAATATTAGTTTAAATAGTGGAATATTCCCTTCCATTTATAAAAAATCTATCGTAACACCCATTTTCAAACCAGGCAGCCCTGAATAAATATCAAATTATCGACCTATATCTCTTGTCCCAAACATTGCAAACATTTTTAAAAAGATCGTAAAAAAGCAACTCATTTACTAAATTGATAATAATAAAATACTTAGTCGTAGCCAATTTGGATTTA
This sequence comes from Limnephilus marmoratus, assembly GCA_917880885.1. NCBI lineage: Eukaryota > Metazoa > Arthropoda > Insecta > Trichoptera > Limnephilidae > Limnephilus > Limnephilus marmoratus. The sequence goes on along the minus strand of OU862922.1, from coordinate 40,590,815 downwards.
GAGAGAAACTAGGTACTCATCATAGCATTGCTGAACTTACCCCAACTTTATACAACGCATTAGACAAAAAAAAACAAATGCCTTGGCATTTTCATTGATTTACGCAAGGCTTTTGACAGTATCTCCCACACAAAACTAATTACTAAATTAAATGATATCGGTATTATTGGTAAGGTTAGGTCAGTGATTCCCAACGTGGTCCAGGGGAGACTCGACGGGGGTCGATTTTTAACATTTTCCCCCCTATTACTCGTGATTTTTTGGTGACCATTTTGAATATTTTCCGCCGACATTAAAAAGCTCATACCTCTGAAATTTAAAATGGAAAATTGAAAAAAAAAATTTAATGCATCTAGGGAAAATTTGCCTAAAACTGGCAGCAAAGCAATCCGAGGTATTTTAAATGGTGCCATATTGTGGAAAAAAGCGCTCCAGTGGTTATTAGATAGTGTGAAAAAATAATAGAACAATTTATTATCACTCAACACAGAAAAAACTTATTATATTCCATTCCCTCTACAAGAAGATGTGCAAAATAATTTAAATAACATAAAAATTCTTTCCAAAAATTGTGCAAATAACGGTAGATGTAATATTATGGACTGCGCTCAGCTAAATCATAAATCTAATGTAATATATCATTCAGTGTCGCCTAAACCTCTAACGGCGTTGGACGCGAGTGAGCGGCGATCAAATAAAATAACACTTTTAAACCCGGACAAATTAAAAAAAATATATAAATTAACCGAAAATAAAATAATTCATAACCTGTGAAATGTTTAAAACCTTGGATTACCAAAGGACTTATAATATCTATCAGAAATAAAGAAAAACTTTATAAAACAACTTTAAAAAATACCCATGATGAAAAAGCATATATTTTCTATAAAAAATATAAAAAATAAATTAACATCTTATATTAAAAAAAGGAAGGAAGAGTTTTTTAAAAATAAAATATTATCTTCAGAAAATAACCATAAACAAATGTGGAAAACTGTGAATTTGGCTATAGACAATACAAAAAAAAACACAAAACATTAAGTACATCGAACATGATAAAAAAATTATTAATGCCAATATACAACCTAAACAATGTGCAAACATATTTAATTCCTTCCTTGCAAATGTTGGAAAAAATCTTGCGAAAAATATTCATAAGCCTTCTAACTCGGAAAACATAAAAATAAAAATTTACAGAAACGTAATATACTTTCAACATTTGAAATAACAACAGAATGTGAAATCTTAAAAATAATAGAAAATATGATAGGAGGTTCGTCTCCCGGTTTTGATTCTATTACGGCACACATTTTAAAATCTATGAAATCTTTTTTAATAAAACCCATCACTCATTTAATAAACTTGAGTTTAACGAAAGGAATATTTCCAATGAACTACAAAAACACAATAATCTCACCTATTTACAAATCTGGTGATCCACACCAAGTAACGAATTATCGCCCAATTTGTCTAATTTCTAACATAGGAAAGATCTTTGAAAAAATAGTAAAAGAACAATTGGTAAATTTCCTAGATAGTAATAAAATACTACACAAAAACCAGTTTGGTTTTATTAAATCACTCAGCACACAAGATGCCATTGCTAACGTAACTTCATACATTTACGAATCATTAGATAAAGGTAAAAAATGTGCGGATATATTTATTGACCTCAGAAAGGCATTCGATAGCATATCCCATGAGATGCTATTAAAAAAGTTAAGTAATATTGGCATAAAAGGCAATGCGATTAAATGGATCACCAACTACTTAAAAAACCGCCCTCGAGTGGTAAAAATTAATGGTGTTAATAGTGATCAAGAGATTTCAAGCTTTGGAATCCCGCAAGGTACAGTGCTTGGACCAATCCTTTTTACCATATATGTAAACAATATTTTTTTCCAACGTTTAAATGGTCAAATTACATCATACGCCGACGATACAGTATTAATAATAAGTGAAAAGACTTGGGAAAATGTAGAATCAAAGGCCACAGAAGATATCAACACGCTTAAGAATTTTTTCGACACTAATTTACTTTCACTAAATAGTGAAAAGACATTTGTAATTCCATTTTTAATCCATCCATACGATGATCCAAAAATTTTAACATTGTCATACACGATAATACTAAAATTCTGAAATGGAAGGAACAAATATGTCAGGTAGTAAACAAAATCAGAAAATTAATATATACATTTTTAAGAATTAGAAATTTTCTGTCGATAAAAAATCTATACTTAATTTACTATGCTTTAGTTCAATCTACTTTACAATACGCTATTATTAGTTGGGGATCCGCGTATAAATGTAACCTTCTTCCTATAGAAATTATACAAAGAACAATTATTAAAATTATATTAAAAAAATCCTGGGACTACCCAACAGAACGCCTATTTGAAGAATTTCAAGTACCAACATTTAAAGATTTATATATCAAAAATTCATTAATTCAAATTATAAAAGAAAAAGAAAAATATTCATTTTTAAATGAAAACAGAACTCGACTTAAACATGTAATTCTATGCCCAAAACTAAATACGTCTTTTGCACAGCATCATTACACTTACCAGGGAAGAACTTTTTTCAATCGTCTACCAGAAGAAACCAGAAGCATTAATGATAAAACCCGAATACTGCTCTCTGTCAAGAGACATTTTAAAAATATTCTTAAGAAAAAAACTACTGTCAATTAATCTTACAAATATCCAAAGTTTTTCATAACATTCTTTCTTTTTTTTAAATACACACCATTATCAAAATAAATACTGCAGCTCACATATATTTATGTACAATGAATTATTTAAGTACTAACTTATGTATTACTAATAACTAATAGTATTTATGTACACTCCCTTTCCATACACAAGCAAATGCTTTTAATGGAAGGGTAGTAAGAAACCTGAGATGTAAAATTATCTTGTAAATACCATGTAAACCTTATTATTAAAAATAAAAAATAAATATAAAAAAAAAAAAAAAAAAAAAAAAACTTGGAATCTTAATCGATAAAAATGTTAAATGGAAAGATTATATATCAATCTCACTGTGGAGAGAATAAGAAAATTTATCTATGTTTTCTATAACATACAAAATATTTTAAACAAGAAAACTATCAAAATTGTCTATTATGCTTTAATTTAGTCCTTGTTACAGTACGGCATTATCGGGTGGGGAGGGGCCTTTAAGGCTTCCTTACAGCCCATTATTATAATTCAAAGAATAATAATTATAAAAATCATCCCTAGGAAACCATACGACTTCCCTACTATAGAAATATTTCAGAATTTAATGTACCATCTATCACAGAATTGTATAAGAGAAACACATTATATCAAATTTTATAAGGAATATTTTATTCAAAAAATTCACCCCTCAGATAGAATAAGCAATAGATTCAAAACTAATGGCTAAATCCCTATACTTAGAACGACCACGGCTCAGCACCACTATTTGTATTTAGGTGTAAGATGGTACAATATATTTTTGTCCAAAAACAAAATTAGTATAACAGAAACATTTAAATATGAACAATTCAAAAAGCAAATTAAGTCCCTGAAATTGGATAATGATATATTGTACCCTTACTTAAACTGTAATATTTAATATTAAAAAAAAAAAAAAATATATATATATATATATATATATATATATATATATTTTTTTTATATATATATATATATATATTGTTATTGTCCTTCCATAACAATTTTTTTTCTAAATTGTGTACCTATGTAAAATAATTTTGTATTTATTTCATAAGTTCTTTGATGATTGTTTACACATTTCATTATATGAGCTCCTAGAGCTCAACTTATGGAGTAGTAGAATAAAATATTAAGTTTTGTGTAAACTTGCATATATAATCATTTGTAATGTAAGAACAAAATTCTTGAAATAAATAATAAAAAAAATATATATATATATATATTTTAAGCACTCAATATTCTGACTTTTTATCATGAAACACTCCCACATGGCATTTCTTTCGTTCTTATTTATTCTATGACGCATACCTTATTAAAATTTTATCATCGGCAGCTTTGCGTGAATACTTTTTTTTTGTTATTACTAAATTTCTTGTAATATCTACGTTTTAAAGTAAAAAAAAAACTTTAAATCAATATTATACAAAGCTTGATATACAATGCATCCCAGCGTTACATACCCCACATTCCCCAGTTGTGTTGACTGGACGGCTGCAAATCTCCACGTCATGTTTTACGCCGGCAGGATGTTGAGAGCTGCCAATGGGTAATACTTTGGAGCACTCATCCTGAGACACTATCTGCATGCTCATCTGAAATGTTGAAAAATGTGCTTACTGATTGTTTTATCCAGTAAGACCAAATGCGCCGTGACATTTTGCAACAAATATACGAAGAGTAAATTAATATTAGCATTTTTTTTCTTAAACCCGTCACAGGGGGCCCTGAGGGATAAAATACCTCTAGCCCTATGGGATCTCTGTGGATGCTGGGTGGAGGGTCTTTATAGGAAAAAGAAGGAGGGGAAGTTCTGGGAAGAAAAAAGGTATGAGGGGTGGGTAGGAATTTGGTGGTCAACGTGTTAATCCATCCCTCCCTCTGCGGTGCCAGACGATGGGTCAAGAGAGTCCGGCTAGATTATTCAATCCCTCAACCAGTCTCTCCCGATCCGGCCCGCCACATAGTAGGTGGGTAAATGGATCCGTTGCCAAGACTTAGACAAATCTCACCCCATGAGCACGGGCAACGGGCACCCCTGCTAAGTCACCAAACGTAGTAAACCACATGGTGTGACCTATGTCAGAGTTGTTGGGTGTTGATCATTCAATAAATGGTTCCCGAGGCGTTTGTTTTTAGCATTACTAGTTATTTAGCATCGTTAGACCCATTCAATTCAATTTGGTCAATTTGGGAGGCGGGAATGGGTACCGCCGCCCCGGGAACCTTTATTGGATAACCAACACCTCTGCCATAGGTCACCCCAAGTGGTTCGCTACGTTTGGTGATTTAGCAGGGGTGCCCGGGTTCATGGGGTGAGGTTTGTCTAGGTCTTGGAGGCGGATGACCAGGACATACTGAACCCCAGATTCCTACCCACCCCTTAAACCCTTTTCCTTCCCAGAACTCTCCTCTCCTTCCTTTCCTTAAAAAAACCCTCCACACAGCATTCTCAAAGATGACATAGGTCCTGAGGGAAATTATTTTCCTCAGGGCCTCCTGTGTGGAGCTCATGTAAAAAAAAAAAAATAATAGATTTAACATTACGTAGTGGAGTGATGCGGGTTTTCTGCCTCTTTCTTCTAATCAACCCAGAATTGTTGTACTTAGTGGGAATAACAAAGCAAAAACAACCAAAGAAAATTTCTACTGCGCTATCCCTGTAGTGTTACAATATGAAGTGAGGTATTAAACCAATATGTTTATATTGTGAATACAGCACAAGTCTCCCAACTGCTCCTAACCATCTAGAGCCAGTGGGACTATGGTATCCCCTATGTAGGTATGTTGTGAAGCTGAAGGAAGTAGGGAGGGAAGGAGATGGGAGAAAGAAAGATAGGAAAATACCCGACTAATTAGATCTGGTCACCAAATATGACTAAAGTCATTATTTCTCCTTTTATCTAGAGCGATACTAACAATACCGTCCACTCTGGAACGTGCCACAAACATAATCTGTTATTTTAATGATTTATTTATTTATTGTGACGTATTACACGCCAGTATCCCAACCCGTTACTTCTGAATTCGTCGTCGAGGATCTTAACCACTTGACCACGGAGATCTTAGAAAAAAGTGCTTTAATCGACATTTAATTTTAATAAAATATTTTTTGTATATTTGCACCTCTTTAAAGTGGTAGAAAAACCATAAACATGAGGAGATCGGGAAAGCATGAAATAATGTAAGCATTTGATATTTTTTTAAAAAGGGACGCTCAGATGGTTTTAACATGTAGAGCGGATGGAAGGTGAAAAGAGTGCCAGGAAAATATAAGACGTAAGTAATGGTAGAAAATTGTGGGACGCCCGAGGAAGATATGGCACGACCAAGTGATTCAAGTACCTACTTGAGTTGGGTCATCTCAAGATTCAGAATAGTGGCGGTCCATCCTCTCTGCCTACCCCTGATTGGAAATAATGTGATTGTTAGACATTTATTAAAAAAATGTACATTTAGTATATGTATACTTCGACAGCTGTCAATCTTGTCGTTATCACATCATTGGTCATTGTTCATCATGAGAAAAGTGTTCTAACCTTGTACTCAGTGTCGGATGTGTATTCCTGCCCAGTGTGTATGAAGCCACTGTCGGGAAGAGGGGTGCCAGTGTGGAGACAGACTGGCAGAATTCTGCTTGTGAATTTCACCCTGAAATCGAAAAATGGTAAAATATAATATTTTTGAAGTGAAAACTTTTTTAGCACTGATGTGATTTGTATCTCGATGAAACGAAAAGCGAAACCAAAAAGTAACAAACACATACTTATATAGGATTTAGCCTGCGAGAGAATGCGTTAGAATAATAGGTCTCCTCTTTGTGCGGTGCTTCGTAGCCCTCTTGTGAACTTTAGTTTTCTGAAGGTTTCACTTCTATCTGCGTGTGAACTACATTCAAATATTTTGTTGTTCATGTTAAAAACAATATTCTTTTAGAGGGCCGCCGCGCTTAGCTATAATAGCGCCGGCATTATTTGGCTTGGCCAATTCCAGCATATAGCTTGCCATATACAGGGTGTCCGGGGGTAAAGTGCACTAACTTCGTGAGATGATTCTACATGATAGTATAAGTAAAAAAGACAAATAACTTTTTTCGAAAATCCAACTTTTAGGGGTAGTTTTGTGGTAAAAAGTTAAAATTAGACCGGCGTGTTCGGCCAGTTTTATTATTTTCCGCTGTTACGATACGGGCCAATTGCAACTATGCAGTGTTGCCACGAAAGTGCCCGGAAGGCTCTCGGCAAGTAAGATCGTACCTCATACTAAGGATTTTTAATAGGTACCAACGTCTTTTAGTGTGGGAAAAAATGTTGGAATTTTGGAAAAAGTAAATCTTTTTACTCCTACCATCATGTAGAATCACCTCCCAAAGTTAATGCACTTTATCCCCGGACACTCTGTATTCCCATCGGGAATGTACGGCGAGCGCTATGCCGAAATACGCCACGCCAAATAACGCAAGCGCTTTCATAGCTGAGTCTGGCGGCCCCCTTAGAAAAAACAGTGATGTGGTATTCCTTACCCTTTAGGTTCGGTATGCCGATATTGTAGACCACCCCTTCCTTGCCCCTCCCCCATGTATTATGTATATGAACCGTAGACTGAGAATAATTTGTACCAGTCTGAAGATGGCTTTTTAACGAACTGATATCTATTTATTGGAGAAGAGTACCTGTGATGATGGAATCTAGAGAAATTGTGAATAGTGTTTAGTTAATATTATTATTTGTTTTCGAAGTTGATGTAATTTTGCACTCAAACAAAAAAAGGTCACATTAGATTTGGAAAGCTCTGCGATAAGCTGGGCCAAGGCCGGGGACTGCTCCCACCGTGTTCAGTTAGTGAAACTAATAAACTAACTAATTGGGAAATGTTTTGAGGCTGAAGGCAGTGGGGAGAAGAAGGAGTTAGGGAGGAGGAAAGTGGGGAAGTACCAGGCTATTCAGATCTGGTAATCAAACACGGCTAAAGCTTTTTCAAGCAACGTTTCATTTCTGGATAATGGTCTTACATCAAGGCAATACTGAGAGGATCTTCCACTCTGGAACGTGACGTAAATATAATAGATATTTTTTCAAATGAATAAATTGTGAAATAAAACAAATAAATCAAATCAAATTAACTTGCATATGCCGAATTCAAATCCGCGACCTCCAGATTACTAGTCGAGAGCCTTTCCCCTTGACCACGAAGACCGTTATAACAATATTGGTAAAATAAATGCTTGAGGATTTAAAAGTATATATGTAAAATGGATTGGAGAAAACAGCAATTCGGAAGGATCGTGAGATAGTTCAGTTGGTAGAGTAAACGCCGAACAGCATATGTTTTGTTATGTTACGTTAAATTCACATTATTTCAATATTTTATATAATTATGAAATACTTACCTTCTGTCTAACTGAAGGAGAGCGATGTTGTTGTAAGCTGGAGAGTAAGTTGTGTTGTATAGAGGGTGGATGTATTGTTTAGTGACGTCATATATCTCATCTGGATTGTACCGGGGTGTAATGGTCCCGCCCAATCCGACAAACTTAACTCTACTGGAACTGAAACACAAGACGTCTCTTTAATGCTAAATATTGAAGTTTCAATCACCATCCCAGATTATAAAATATAAAAATATATCCTCAGGTCTCGGGCCTATTTGGTCGGAAGGTCAAAATATTTCCGTTTTGCAAAAAACCCAGATAAATGTAAAATTTGTAAACGCATTAAAAAAATAAAAATATATAAGTAACATTATTTTAACCCTCAGGTGCTTTGTTGATCTTGCGCGACGGTACACCAGTTTTTTGTTGATCCGTTTGAATTTGTTGATCCATCCGAATTTGTTGATCCATTACCGAAGCTGGCACACATATGCTGATCCCCGTAGATCAACTTATGTGACCGAGATTTTTGTAGCTGTAAGTCACGCCCATTTTTTGGTGGCTTTTACGTTTTACACCTTTTCATTTTGTTGATCTCGTATATATGACAAGTTTTGACTGCCAACAAGGTACCTGTACTTTCTTATTTTAATTCGTTTTTGAATGTATTTTTGTTTTAGATTTAATTTTATTTTGATTTTAATTTTTTATTTTGGTTTTGATTTCTAAATTTGGTTTAGATTTTGATTTTAATTTTTGATTTTGGTTTTGATTTTGATTTTGATTTTTATTCGCACCAGATTTAAATGTCCGGGTTTAATTTTCCCCACAGGAAAAACTAAACCCTTTCACACACTTCCCAAATGATCATCTGGTCAATCCACGCTATGCAATTGCACTATATAAGTATTATAAATACAAAACAATACAAGAACAACATGTCAACCTACCAGAAACCAAATGAGAAAATAATTCACCTACTCCAGATATTTTCATATCAGAAGGTTCGGCTCTGTGGATTTCCTAATTGAACCTATAAATCCTACTGATCCCTCAATATAAATATTTAAAAAATCTTTTGTAATCCTACATGTATTTAAAATTACTGATTTTTGCATTTTTATATAAAAATTCTTTGATAAATCTAATATGCTTAAATTTTGAATCAGATTCCTAGGTATTATGCCAGTGGCCGAAATAACAAATGGTAATATTTTTATAGTCTGAGAATGCCAAATTCTTTTAATCTCATTTCCTAAATCTGCGTATTTTCTTATTTTTTTCAAAAACAGTTTTTTGAATATTACAAGAATTTGGAATAGCTACATCAATGATATAAGTTTTTTTTTTTTAATTTTGTCATGTAAAACTATATCAGGTCTATTATGACTAATTGTTCTGTCTGTTAGAACAGTTTTATCATAATATATTTTATAAAATTCATTTTTTAAAAATGTATTTGGTTCATATTCATAATATGGTACTATATTACGGCAGTCAATCAAGTTATGTTTAATTACCAAACTTTGGTGAATTATTTTTAAAACCTGATTGTGCCTAAATGTATACTCGGACGGCGCTTATATAGAACATCCCGATATAATATGTTCTATAGTTTCGGGAAAAGCCAAACATTTTCTACATAAATCATCAATTTGATTTATATCTTTGATTATATGCTTTCTATAATTTTTAGTATTAATGACTCTATCTTGAATGGCAAGCATAAATCCTTCTATTTCTGCGCTCAACTCTCCAATACTCAACCATTTGTTTGACGAAAGTTTGTCAACATACGTTTGGTTGAGACAATTGAAGTGTTTTGCGTGAATAATTTTATTTGACCAGGAATCTAATAATTCCTGTTTAGTATTTATAAGAATGTTGGCATTCTCATCATATAAATTTAAAGGTGTAATGTTTATATCTGCCTTGCAAATTATTTTGTGCATTGATTGTGTTTCAAAGATGTTATTTTGACTACACCTCAACCTCCTAAATTTCTAGGTAAATCAATTCGTTCTATAGCTGAATTTGGATGATGGCAATGAAACTTTGTTAACGTAGTTCTAATTAATCATTCTAAACTGTCTAAATCTGTATTGGACCATTTAATTATGCCAAATGAGTACGTTAATAGAGGTATTGCCCAAGTATTTATTGCTTTTACTAAATTTTTAGCAGATAGATTGCATTTTAAAAATTTTCTGATCCTAGTTTGAAATTTAATCCTAATATCATTTTAATACTAGTGTGATCTAATCTATTTGATTGCGGGTATCCTAAATATTTATAAACCTCATCCCCTTTCATACTTTTAATTTTGAAAAATTCTAAATATACCCTCGTCTCCATCTACAATTTTGCCTTTCTCTATATGGATCGTTTTACATTTATCTAAACCAAAAGTCATTTTAATATCATCTGAAAAAATTTTAACTACCTTAATCATTTTCTCTAAATTTGATTCAGAATTTGAAAATAATTTTATATCATCCATATATAATAGATGTGAAACTATACTACTCTCTCTTGTATTACCCTTAATTTTTATTCCAAACTTGCTTTTAATTAACATTTTAGACAGAGGATTCAATGCTAAGCAAAACCAAAGAGGACTCAATGAGTCTCCTTGAAAAATCGCTCTTTTTATTGAAGGTACTACTCTTTTCTTACCTTTTAAATTTACTAGTAAATCTGTATTCCAAAAGGACATAATATTTTTCAAAAAGCTAATTATAATTGGGTTAATTTTATATATTTTTAATATTTTGATTAGCCACGAGTGCGGGACACTATCAAAAGCTTTTTGATAATCTATATAACAAGTATGTAAATTACGCTTTTGATTTTGAATTTGTTTTAAAATTACAGAATCAATAACTAATTGTCCTTTACATCCCATATGTTTTCTACGACAACCTTTTTGTTGTTCAGATAAAATATTTTTTTCATCCAAATGAGTATATATTAAATCTGTCAAGCAAGAGGTTAAAATTTTATATATTGTCGGTAGACATGTAATGAGTCTATATTGAGAGGGATTATTAATGTTTTCGCTTTTAGGTAACATATAAGTAATGCCCTTAGTTAGAAAATTAGGAAAATTTTGAAGTTGTTTGACAAGTTTTGAAAGATTTTTTGCAAAAAGAGGATGTAAAGTAGTTAGACGTTTGTACCAAAAATGATGTATCCAATCGCAACCCGTGGCTTTCCAATTATTATGAGTAGATTTTTATAATTTTGGCTAACAATTCAACCGATATATCAGAAAAACTCATTTGTTCAATGTCCGAACAATTGAGTTCTTCATTTTCTATTCAGGGACCTGCCTCATTATGTTTTATATTTTTACTCCAAATGTTTGTCCAAAAATCGCGCATATCTGATTCAGATGGCAACGGAATATTATTATTCGAAATAATATTCTGTTTAACGTCAAGTTTGCAATAAAATATTTACTCATTTTTCAGAAATAATCTATTATTATTTCTTTTATTATACGTATAATTATATATTTTTAATCTACTAGCTTTTACACCTAATTTTTGTTTTAATAAATCTAATAAATCATTGATTATATTTTCATCACTATTAATACCAATGTTATAACCAAATTTTCTACCAATTTCATCTACATGTCTCAAAATATTTCTACTTCTATTCCCATTTTTATATTCAATTACTCTAGCTATACTACTTCTTAAAAATACTACATCATTTTCTAATCTAATCTGCCATTCTGGTTTACTATAACTATATGATCTATCATCAGAGGACGTTAATTTAACTCCTAACTTATTACATATAGTGATAGCACTAGCGTACACTATTGTATGAAGATCTAAAAAACTAATATCGTCAAATATTATTTTTGGTAAAATTAAATTATTTAATTTAATTCAGAAATTAATTAAGATAATTTCTTTGACGTATGCAATTTTGGTAATTTTGGTCTAACTGTGGGTTCTAAATCTATATACCTATTTATATTATTATGAAGCAAGTTAGCTGATTCTGTTACATTATCATCTATTAAGTTTAAATTTGCAATGTTGATTTCCCTAAGATTATGAATAAGGTCTAAGTTATTTGAATCTACTGTAATATAATTGGTTTCTTCTGCTAGAATATTATCTAAACTATCTTCATTCAATGCATCTAATATAACATTAGGTACTACTCGTATTAATTTCTACATTATTTTCCAATTGCAATCTATTTGCTACTTCCTTTTTTATCTGATTTAATGTTACTACAGGAATTAAATTATTTTTGAAAATTGCCCTTTTTTGGTCAGCTAATCTTTCTTCGTTTACTTGGGCAACCGGATAATTTTGTGAGAAAAGTAAATGTAATTTTTTCCTATACAATAACATATCTGTTTCTAGTTTAGTTACATAAAAATATGAACGAACGATGAACATATTGACATCATTCGTCCACTTCAAACGCTGCCTTGGAATACCTGCTTTTGTTTTTTGGGGTCTCAGATTATCAAAGTTCATCTGTATAGATGACATAATAAACCCATCTTCATTTCCGTTGGTTGAAAATGACATTTTGTCACCTTTCAAAACAACTTGGAAGTGAATGTTATTATTAATTCCTACATTCCAGTAACCAAGCAACTGTCGTCGTTACCTAATGCTGTCATTTGTCAACAAATAGTTTTCAATATGTCCAAATTAAATATTTTAATGTAAACTACCCTTCAATACTACAAATCTATAATATATATTATATTTTAGAATAATGTTACCAAAATAAAATATATATAATTAAATTTACCTACAAAATATATTTCAACGTAATCTCAAAATATTGTTGTTTACCTTGGTTACTGAAGTCCTCACAAAAGGAAAAAAATTATATCGTATTTATTTATCTAAATATCCTACGGGACACTGGCAGTTTATTTATTACATTATCTAATATACTTATTTTCAAATATTTATATGTTTTGGGATCAAAGCTAATTCTTTTCTATCTGATACAATAAAAAAATCAGAGAGCAAAAATACAACCAAACGTCGTGGCTAGCGTTGCTAAGCAATATGATTTTGATTTACGCACCAGATTTAAATGTCCGGGTTAAATTTTCACCACAGGAAAAACTAAACCCTTTCACACACTTCCCAAATGATCATCTAGTGAATCCACGCTATGCAATTGCACTATTAGTATTATAAATACACAACAATACAAAAACAACATGTCAACCTACCAAAGACCAAATGGGAAAATAATTTACCGACTCCAGATATTTTCATATCAGAGGGTTAGGCTCTGGGGAATTCCTAATTGAACCTATAAACCCTACTGATCCCTCAATATAAATATTTAAAAAATCTTTTGTAATCCTACACGTATTTAAAATGACTGATTTTTGCATTTTTATATATAAATTCTTTGACAAATCTAATATGCCTAAATTTTGAATGAGAGACCTAGGTATAATGCCAGTAGCCGAAATAACAAATGGTAATATTTTTATAGTCTGAGAATGCCAAATTCTTTTAATCTCATTTCCTAAATCTGTGCATTTTCTTATTTTTTCAGAAACAGTTTTTTTTAATATTACAAGAATTTGGAATAGCTACATCAATGATATAAGTTATTTTTTTAAATTTTGTCATGTAAAACTATATCAGGTCTATTATGACTAATTGTTCTCTCTGTTAGTACAGTTTTATTTTTTTTTATACGCACCAGATTTAAATGTCTGGGTTAAATTTTCTCCACAGGAAAAACTAAACCCTTTCCCACACTTCCCCAAATGATCATCTAGTCAACCCACGCTATGCAATTGCACTATATAAGTATTATAAATACAAAATAATACAAGAACAACATGTCAACCTACTAGAGACCAAATGGGAATATAATTCACCGACTCCAGATATTTTCATATCAGAGGGTTCGGCTCTGTGGTATTTATAATTGAACCTATAAATCCTACTGATCCCTCAATATAAATATTTAAAAAATCTTTTGTAATCCTACATGTATTTAAAATTACTGATTTTTGCATTTTTATATACAAATTCTTTGATAAATCTAATATGCTTAAATTTTGAATCAGATTCCTAGGTATTATGCCAGTGGCCGAAATAACAAATGGTAATATTTTTATAGTCCGAGAATGCCAAATTCTTTTAATCTCATTTCCTAAATCTGTGTATTTTCTAATTTTTTCAGAAACAGTTTTTTGAATATTACAGGAATTTGGAATAGCTACATCAATGATATAAATATTTTTTAAATTTTGTCATGTAAAACTATATCCAGGTCTATAATGACTAATTGATTTTGATTTTGATTTTAATTTTGATTTTGATTTTGATTTTTATTTTGATTTTGATTTTGATTTTGATTTTGATTTTGATTTTGATTTTGATTTTGATTTTGATTTTGATTTTGATTTTGATTTTGATTTTGATTTTGATTTTGATTTTGATTTTGATTTTGATTTTGATTTTGATTTTGATTTTGATTTTGATTTTGATTTTGATTTTGATTTTGATTTTGATTTTGATTTTGATTTTGATTTTGATTTTGATTTTGATTTTGATTTTGATTTTGATTTTGATTTTGATTTTGATTTTGATTTTGATTTTGATTTTGATTTTGATTTTGATTTTGATTTTGATTTTGATTTTGATTTTGATTTTGATTTTGATTTTGATTTTGATTTTGATTTTGATTTTGATTTTGATTTTGATTTTGATTTTGATTTTGATTTTGATTTTGATTTTGATTTTGATTTTGATTTTGATTTTGATTTTGATTTTGATTTTGATTTTGATTTTGATTTTGATTTTGATTTTGATTTTGATTTTGATTTTGATTTTGATTTTGATTTTGATTTTGATTTTGATTTTGATTTTGATTTTGATTTTGATTTTGATTTTGATTTTGATTTTGATTTTGATTTTGATTTTGATTTTGATTTTGATTTTGATTTTGATTTTGATTTTGATTTTGATTTTGATTTTGATTTTGATTTTGATTTTGATTTTGATTTTGATTTTGATTTTGATTTTGATTTTGATTTTGATTTTGATTTTGATTGTGACTTTGATTTTGATTTTGATTTTGATTGATTCCGGGAACCCCTGATAAGTCACCAATCGTAGTGCATCGCTTGTATTGACCTATGGCAGACGTGTTGGTTATCCAATAAAAGTTAGATAGGGACCAAATACTCGATTGTAATAACCATAAAATAGACTTTTATTATTATTTCAATCGGTTGCAAGTGGTTCGCTACGTTTGGTGACTTAGCAGGGGTGCTCGGGTATATGGGGAGAGGTTTGTCCAGGTTTTGGCGGCGGATGCGGCTGCCTGCTGCTTGGCGGGCTGGATCGACAGAGATTGGTTGAGGGAGGCCTTTTGACTTTTCCAGACGGACTCTCTCCACCCATCGCCTTGCACCGCAGTTGGAGGAATGTATTTTTACGTCCGTCACTCCTGGACACATTAACCCCAAGGTTTTGGTTCATTGTATATGCTAGCTTTTGTTGTTGTATTATTAAAGTCTATTTTATGACCTTCATGAAGGACGTGTTGAACTAAAGATGAAGTTAAGCGTTTATTAGTGACATCTACTTTATGTTTTGCAGTTCTACATGATATTTTTCTGTTGCCTCATCCAATATACACCTTTTCACATGCCCCAGAAGGTATTTTATAAATACCATGTGACTCAAGTGGAATGTGGTCCTTTGGACTTCTTAATATAGACGAGATTTTATTTTCAGATTGTTAAATGGTTTTGATTTTTGTTTAAAAGTCCTTTTAAGGACTACGTTGCGCGGGTATTACCGAGAAAATTGTTCTTCCTCTTACACCCGTGAACACCTTATATATATATATATATATATATATATATATATATATATATATATATATATACATGACATTTATTGTATACATATATGTATATATGATATGTATGTATACAATAAATGTCATCGTTAACTCACTTTCGTGTAAAAATAATTAAGAAAAAATTTCAAAAAATTTCAAATCTGAAACAACAATTTTAATTTTTGTGGTCTGACCCTTTGGTTTGTTAAAGGTGAACATTTTAATTATTTATTTTTATTTTTGTTTTTAACTTTAATATTTGAATATAAAGCGCGGTGTTTACGATTTAGATCATATTTCTAACCATGATAGTAAGGGAAAGAACAATTTCTATGAGACCTACATGAGTTGTTCTGAAAAGCGAACAAATTAGCCTGAGGAGGTACACAAAACTTTGAATTTCTCAGTTTCAGAAAACTTTAACGTTATTTCTCGAAATTTTTTTTCCAATTTTCACAAAAGAAATTTTTAAAATGATTATAATTTGTAAAATTACCTACCCTCGCATAAACAATTTTTTTTATTCAAATTTCCCAACACATTTTCCTAGCAAAAAAAAATAATTTTTCAATTTTCCCGAAAATGATTTTTTGGGAATGCTTGTACTGCGGTATAATGGATAACCAACAACTCTGCCATAGGTCATCCCAAGTGGTTCGCTGCGTTTGGTGATTTGGCAGGGGTGCCCGGGTTCATGGGGTGAGGTTTGTCTAGGTCTTGGAGGCGGACGACCAGAACACACTGAACCCCAGATTCCTACCCACCCCTTAAACCCTTTTCCTTCCCAGAACTCTCCTCTCTTTCCTTTCCTTAAAAAAAATCCTCCACACAGCATCCCCAAAGATGACAAAGGCCTTGAGGGAAATTATTTTCCTCAGGGCCTCCTGTGTGGAGCTCATGTAAAAAAAAAATTATTATTAAAAAAAAAAAATCTCAATTCGGCAGGAGTGATGGACGTCGAGAAGTGACGATCATCCTGGAGTGACGGACGTACGAATCTATCCCTCTCGCTGCGGTGCAATACTTAAGTGAGCTTCTGTTTTCGAGTGTCCGAAGTAGGATTTTTTTACTGGCATATTAATGTTGCTTTCAACATTTACTATCTTATAAAATATGTCGAAGCTTTGACCCGAGCCCAATTTATTTATTTTATTTTTTCTTACTTGTCATATTATTATTGTCATTAAAAAACATTAACCTCACTAGGACTAATAGCCTGTATTGGGGTAAACATTTAAAAATTTGAGTGAAGTAGCATAATTAGTAAGGGCCGACAGGTTTTTCGTTGTCGGCCGAGACCGAGAATAAATTAAAATCTTGGCCGAGACCAAGAGCCCAGACTTAGAATAGATAAATTGAGAAAAACCTACCTATGGACTACCTAATCACTCCGTTGCTTTTGAAGGTTGTAATAAAAAAAATAATTTTCAAAATATTCCCAAATAGGATTTACTTTAGGCATATTTAGTTTTCATCTGCAACAATAAAATATTGTACCTACATAGTAAACACATTAAATTGAAATAACAAACCCTATCCCTGAATCAATTGCCACATTCATCAAAACACATCGATTATTTGATTTGTATGTTCATTGCTGTTTTTGGCAGTTTATTATGAACTAAGTTCTAAAAAAAACAGCAACGAACATACAAATCAGCGAATGTGTTCTGATGAATGTGACCACTGAATCTAAAAAAATACAATCGACAGCTCTCTCACGCACTGACACCAAGTGACGAATATGGACGCGCGCGGTAGATTTGAATTCCATTATCCTATACCGTACCTACTTACAACGGTCTCAGCTATGGAATAGAATCTCGGCGATTTTTCGCCGAGAAGCGAGACAAAGTTCTCAGTGGAATTTGTAGCCGAGAATGCTGAGACCGCGAGACGAAGACCGAGACTGAGATCTCGGTCGACCCTCAATAATTAGTCACTAAATATTACATGGAGAAAATAATTACATGAGTGGCCTGAAGGGAACTTTGTGAGTGAATTTGTAACGATATTTGAACCTCAAATAAATCATTATTCCCACCAAGAAATAAAGTGAACATAAACAACTAGGGTGACACGATGTTTTTATCAAATGGAACATATATATAATCTTATTACTTTTAATAAGATTTTATCATTTATAATAAGTAGGCGACAAGATATGAAATAAAAACAATTTTGAAATCGATAAAAACATGATTTTATTTTCAGTTCTCATAACTACATGATTAGGTATGTAATTCTGTACCAAGGACCACGCGTCTAAAAAGGCATGTTTCTTATTTTCATTCTAATAAATAAAAACCATAATTTCCTCTGATATCATGAAATTTATATGTAGGTACTTATATACCTACCCGCTTAATTATAAACCGTACACTTTATGTAACATTCTTAAATTTCAAATGAAGAATAATTATATATTTTGTTCAAGGAAACGCCACTCTCTCAATTATAATTCGTTTTTCAAAATTTCTTTAGGCAGCGGCATTATATTGAACAAATTTAAATAAAAAGTTTAAAAAAAACACCTCGATTCCATATTTGAAAATGCAATGTTTTAAAAACCATTAATTCAGCCACCATCTTGAACCGAAAACGGAACATACAAACAAACGTAAATGGTGGAGTGAAAGCAGAACTTCGCTACGCTCGGTCAATAATTATTTGAAGTAAATTCACCAGTTTTTCGCTTATACCTTCCAGACACCATGTATAGCGCCAGTTTTGTGAAATAACGCCGCAAAGGCGCTTAACGCTTTAAGGCTTGTTCGTTAAAATATCATACCAAAGCGTTTATCTATGTTCATCGTTACGGTAATTATTTCAAGGACGAGTTGAATTTTAAAATAAAGGAACAATAAACTCACCCCTTCCAATCAATGGCGTATGCAGCATACAACACATATTGGTCACTCACTAGACTTACAGGATGCCCATTCCATTTAATGTCTCCTGTCTGACCTGATCCAACACGTCCCTGGGAACACAACACGACATCCAAATATTTATTCTCTATACTAAAAATGATGTCTTTGTTATTACAACTTCCTTTTTTTATATGAATACCACACAAAAGTCCAAACTGCACCAAACTATCTGAAGCCAGCGAGACTGTGGTATCCCAAATTGGGGTATTTTGTTTGACCAAAGGTAGTAGGGAGAGGAATGAGATGGGGAAGAAAAAGGTGACGAAGCCGCAAAACGCGGTTAAAGACATTTCAAACAACGCATCAATTCTGAGTAGTGGTCTAACACCAGCGCGATACTAAGAGTATCTTCCAGTTTGGAACGTGTTGCAAATATAATATAAATACGAGACATTTTTCATTTTTTTTTACATTATCTCTACACTAGAGACCCTGAGGAAAAACCTCAGGGCCTGACGTATATTAAGATGCTGTGTGGGGGGTCTTTTTTGGGAAGGATAAGAAGTTCTGGGAAGGAAAAGGTATTAGGGGTAGGAATCTGAGGGTCAAGTTCAGCTGGAGAGGTGAAAAGGTCGCCCTGAACCATTCTATCCTGTTCCGGCTCGCGGCACAGTAGGTGGGCAAAATCATCCGCCGCCAAGACCTTCCACCTCCCAAATTAAAAAAATATATAGTACTTTAACCCTAGACACCTAACCTTCGTCGATTCGACGAATACGCGACACAAAATAGGCTGTCCTTTTTTAACGCGTGCGCGGATGATCGTGTCGTTCCTTGTCAACTCAGTGCTCGTAAAACTCTTACGGGGAGTAGCCGGGTTCGGCAGGTAAGTACAGTATTTTTTGATATATTACGCACATAGTCGTCGTTTCAACGAATGGTTAGGGTTTGTGTAACTTTTTGGTATATTGTTCTGATTGTTTTTTTATGCAGTTTTTTCGCTATGGCTTCGCAAAAACCGCTGTCTATTGCAAATATTCAACGTTTATTGATGGAAGAGGACACAGATACATCTAAGGAGTCATCTGTAAGTGAACAAGAAGACAATTGAACGAAGACTGCAAATTCATACAATGCCAACACATATAAAAAGTAAAATTCAAGATATATTACGAGTCAGCACTGAAGTTCAAGGTCAAAGTGGTCAGTCTACCTTCAGAAATGACCCTGGATCGAGAGAGACTGCCAATTTGCGAAAAAGAAAAATTTGTGGATTATGTCCGTATAAAAAAAGGCGTATGACGAAGACTTATGCTCAAAGTGCAGCACTGCAATTTGTGGTGAACATAAAATTGATTTTTGCACTAGTTGCGCTTCAAAAAACTAGTTTTTATTTTTTCACATAACGAATCGTGACCTTTTTATTTTGTTTTGCCAAAGAAAAGAGGCTGTTTTTATTTTAATTTTTTTTATTATTAATTTTCTAAGTATGATGTCACTTCTAGTTTGAGTGCCTTACTAAAAAAAATTAAAAACAAATATATTTTCCAATTACATTAAAATAAATAGTTTTATTTATCAATACAACCTTTGTTTCATATTTTTTGAAAATAAATTTTTTAAAAGAATAAATATTAAATAGATAAAATACTGATGAAATAATTTTTAGTCGATTCGACGAATGGTTAGGTTTAATAGGGTACATACGAACGTTAGGTGTCTAGGGTTAAAAGAATAAATTGGGAAATAACAAAACACAATTATTTTTTGTGGAGGGAATATCATTTACTACTAATTTCACTTAAGATGAAGCCATACTAAATAATGCAAAATCGTACAAAATCACATGTTTTTGTTTTGAAAATTTGATAGCTTAGAAGTATTATAGATGTTTCAATTAAATACTGTGTGTAGAACATATCTTGGCCCTTAAAAACATCGGTCAATTTTTTAATAAGTCTTTTAATAAGCCCAAAAAAATAAAGTATTAGGTCTATAAAAAACACTTTCAAGTCCAACTCTCCTATTTATAAACCCCTTTTCGGATTTGGTTTTATTGTATAATGTGGCAAATTTAGTTTCTTTAAATGATATTTACGCCACAACTTCACGAAATAAAATAAAATACGCATTTTCTCGTTGTAATTTTTGACATCAATCAATACGGCCCGCACTCTACGAATTTGGATTCTTGAAGTGACCCTTATGGCATAGGCACAAGAACCATGCACTGGGCAATACCTATTTCGTATCAGTCACGCCCCAACCGGCGCCGGAGACAGTCGTGTTACTCCGCGTCGCTTAGTTTCGTGAAATCAATTTTAAATTCCAGTTTTCTTATAATAAACAATGCGTAAAACAGGAATTTATATTTTTTACTGGCCTTTGCGAAATCAACCTGTAAAATTTTTTTTATCAAAAACCTTTTCCAACCTTTCCAAAAGCTTTTTCTCAAGTATTTTTAAACTCCTCCCATAAAGGGCGTGAATTCCGATTTCGATTTTTTCCTGAACTATTTGATCGCCTTAAAGTGTTCAAGGAAAGTACGTTATAACTCTTAAGATTAAGAAAGGAACCCTTGGACGGTTTAGGTATGTAGAGCGGGTAAACGAAAAAGTAATGTTAGGCGAATATACGACGCGGAAAATTGGAGTTACTCGAGTTGGGTCGGGTAAAGAGACAGAATAACACAAAAAGAGTATATATGAGATGAAATATGAATGTGAATAAAGCAAGGAGTTTGTGTGAACCCCAAAGAGTTTTGTAGCTGTCTATCCTCTCTGCTAACCCTTACCGAGAAACGGCGCAATGGTTAGTTGGATAGGAGGCGAATGTATGTACCGCCGCCCCGGGACCCTATTAATTGGATAAACAACACTTCCGCCAAAGGTCACTCCAAGTGGTACGCTTTGTTCGGTGACTTAGCAGGGGTACCCGAATTCATCAGATGAAGTGTGTTCGGGAAAATCCTCTGACCTCTCCAGCTGGCCTCTCTCGACTCATCTTCTAGCACCGCCGCGAGACAACAGGATTCATACGTCCGTCACTCTTGGAAGCACTGATCCCTAGAATCCTACACACTCCTCATATATTTTCCTACCCATAACTTTATCTTCTTCCTTTCTTAAAAATACTCTCCACCCAGCAACCCCAAATATAACAGGGGCCCTCAAGGATTTTTTTCCTCAAGGGCCCGCAGCGTGGGGTTAATGGAAAAATAATTATAGTTATTTCGATAAATATTTTAGGTTTTAAACTATTCAATATTTATTTATAACTTACATAGTACGGAGCCTCTGCTGTGGTTGAAATAGGAGTCATGTGATATACTACATTCGAATCTGGTGTGAGTAGAGGACATATATCCCGCCGAGTCCAACCGGAGCGTGTTTCTTCGCACGGGTGAATCTTCTCCGCCAGCTGTATGCAGTCTGTAGAGGAAACAAAACATTTCAAATAAACGTAAGAAGTGCCTACAGTTATTCGTGGGACTAAGTAACTTATATAGTGGAAGATAAGTACTAGTACTTATTGCAGATATGTATAGCCAGGTAGTTCCTCTTCGCTTCGTTACCTCTGTCAGTCCAGTGGAAATTATTTAAAAGGATTTTCCTCTTTATGATAATTAAAACACAAATATTGTTGATGCGAGTATTAAAAAAAAAACAATGTCATATATCAGAGAAAATACAATATTTCGTTTTTTTTTTTAAATCAAAAAGGTAATATTTTACCCTCACAATAAAAGGACAACACAAATATATTTTAATGATGTATGCTCCCGTCTGAGGTCTCGAGATAATAAATCGATAAGCGGTATGTACAGTACTGTATCTGAAAAAGTATTAGTTTACAGAAGAGAACTTTGCAAGTAAAATCTCACATTTTTGTCGTAAACCACCCTATTAGGTAATTTGAAATTTGGGAAAATACATTACTTGTTAAATTTTAAACTATGTATTAGATATAAGCAATAATTATCAGCCTGAAACACTTATCTACATTGAAAAAATCTTCCGAGAAAAGATACAACATACCGCTGACGGTACACGAACCCGTGTCCTGATTTCGGAAGATATTTCAATGTAGATGAGTGTTTCAGGCTGATAATTATTGCTTATAATAATTGTTACCCTTTGTGCTAAACATAAAAATCTTGTCTTAAACAATAGTTTAGGTATCATTTAAAAAAGAAAAAATTATATGTATCAGGTTTATTTATGACATTTTTTAAATATTCTTTTCTGCAAGCTTTACGCACTTTACGCAGAGTATGTCGGAATGCATCTTAACAATGTAAGAATATTTAGTTTGGGTTTTGTATAACTCACAGTCCGCAGCCTTGGAGCCAATTGGTAACTGCGTGACAAGTCCCTTCGGCAGCGGCGGACAGTCAGTCTCCGCGCAGCACACCAACTCCGACTCGTTATCAGTCAAGTCACATTTCTGTAAGCAAATGAAGGTCACGTAAGGGGCAAGTAAATCAAACACGTTGTTAATGACAGAGACACAAAAAGGAAAGAACAGTACCTGTGGTGCAACACCCCTACCGGAGGCCTTCTTCGCTCTCCGGCAGTTGGCGAATGATCTGCACACTCCCGCCATCCCTGTGTCCATTAAGGTACAGTTACTTCCTTCAAAGAAATACAGACACATCAGAGTTACACAACATGACAAGTTTTAATTTTTTTATTTATT
The DNA here is from genome assembly GCA_917880885.1 of Limnephilus marmoratus. NCBI lineage: Eukaryota > Metazoa > Arthropoda > Insecta > Trichoptera > Limnephilidae > Limnephilus > Limnephilus marmoratus. The sequence continues at coordinate 40,567,296 of OU862922.1, read as the reverse complement.
TTAAGAATAGATAATACATATTATAATCAACAAACAAGTCTTGCTAAGCCAATTGAATTGGCTTGTCAACAGGTGCTTATATTTTAGTTACATATAGATTTTTTACATTTAAAATTTACATCTTATATCTACAGATTCAACATTTTTTTATACATATCAATATCAATATAAATATTTTTTTCCGATAGCCAATGTTTCACCATATATTTTACCTTATTCATAGAATTACATTGCTTTATAGTGTCAGGTAATAAATTAAATATCTTAGGTATGATGTATTCAAACGTTCTCTATCCGTACTTATTGTTAAATTTCGGAACTATTAACCCGTCGTCGTTACGCGTGAATCTAGTGCTGTATTTATGTTCTAATTTCTCTTTATGCTGCGGGGGAAATATATGCTGAATTATAATTTTGTGCCATAGTATTGCCTTAACAGGTAAAATTTTGGCACTCTGAAACAGCAACGGTGTATTATGTCTCTGTTTGAAAAGATTTTACCTATAATCCAGAATGTTTGTAATGTAATATACGTCAGTGGATTATTTGGGGGTTGATGTTTGTCGGTATATGGTATGAGGCATCATGAAGAATTCCTAGTGATAAAGTTTCAAACACTCCGCAGCCTTTGGTACTCCGCCTCGAAGATTCGCTGACTTTTTCAATTGCGGTATTATGGTGATGAGGGAGCCTAGGAAATTAACAAACCATCGCAACGCCTACTGGATTTGTAATGAATGATGATTAAGTTCTGAGTACAATACCTTCAATAACCAGAGGGCAGCACACAATCTGAACGGTGTCCTCTAAGGCGACAATCTGAAAAATAAATTATGTCTTAGTCTCTTCATTATTTAATAAAAAAATATTATTGAGACTTTGTTTCATAACGCTGATGGATTTCATACGTATTTGTGTTCCAATTTACCATGCAGATCGGAGGAACCCAGAAGTTGGACTTCCGCACATTAAGTGTACTTACCTATACGGCGCACAAGTCAAGTACCGCTATTTCGCCAGTCCAGTGATGAACATCCCTGCGCCAGTCTATCAACAACCATCGAAACAAAACGTAACGTGACATTTCGCTCGACGTTGAAATTGTTATTTTCCATCAATCGGAAGCGTGTAATGTGAACCATTATAATATCGCCGTCTTTACCGAATGCTTCGTGTGAATCGCTTCATCCTAACGTGATTCAAACTATATCGTAGTTATAATAACCGAACAATATTATCGTACCTACGCCTTGGATCCACCTATGATTGCCGCCGAATGAAGATCAAAGCTACGAGACACAACAGTGAGTATTGCTTAATTGTGTATACGATCTTGTTTGGTGATTGGGCATAATCCTATCGAAATTCCATAGGCGTTTGATTTAGCAAGGAATAACCAAAGGTTATTCTAAGCCCCGTGCCATCGTGCATGATTCAGACTTAAAAGACAGTGAAAGAGTAAAAGGAAAGTAAATCTCCTGCAAGATTTGAATGTATTAACTACTGTTCAATGTACTATTGATGAACCATTTTGCCGTATTTCGTCTAATTCACATTATGACATTTACACATATATATTATTTTAGCCTCTCTTCTAAAATCACTGTTGTTTTTTTGTTCTCTTTTAGTGTTTTTTAATTAATAATAAAAAAAACCTAACTAATTTAAAGAAAAAATCTGATCTTATAATGGCATAAAAACCCTTAAAGGGTGAAAGATAAATTTATAATAAAAACACGATGAATAATAATTATCTAATCTTTAATTAGAGCACAGGATGACGTTGTGATATGTGTAGCATTTAAACGATTTTGGGTTTTTCTGCATTGTATGATGTAAGTATCAAGATATATTTATAGTTAATTTCTGTGTTCCTGATGATTACCTTCTTAGAAGTCTATTTTTTCTCCTGGTCTGCGGGGAATAACTTGCCAAAAGTTATAATACCCGGAATCGCAATCAAGGTGGGAGGACAATCGTGTTGCCTAATCGAATTACTTCGAATTTCAATCTGTGTGTGTCAATATATGCAGAAAATACCATGTTGCTTGCCCTAATCCTCTTATGGCAGGTATAATAATTAGTTTAATTTATGTGCTTTTCTGCAATTATTTTTGCTAAGTTCATAATGTAGCTGTAAAACAATTATAATATACTGCCTTTTTTGTAATGAAGAAAAGAGGTGATGCGAAAAGAAGATGTTAGTCTGGAGCACAGTCTGAATAGAAAAGCAACCCAAGTGACTTGGTATCTGTGCAGTGAATCTACTGAATCATCATTTATAGTAACCCGAACGACAAAAATAAGAGAAGAACTAACAATGGGATCGGAGCTACAACGCTAACCGATGCATTAGGTCGAAATATTTTTAATAATAGTTTATTTTTTATTAATTAACATGTTGAAAGTAAAATTGCTGTGATTGTAAAAACTTGTTATTTTCAGAAATAAAGAGAAAAACAGTACCTGTGGTAAAGTACCTTCACTGGCAGCCTTCATCGCTGTCTGGCAGTTGGCAAATGGTTTGTATACCCCCGCTATTTTTGTATCCTTAACCAAGCAAATGCTTCCTGCAAACAAACAGATATACCAATACAACATGGTGATGAAGATTCTACCCATAATCCAGAATTATTGTGCGCCGTTGGAATTCCGCCTCAACGACTCGCTACCTTTTGCAATAACAGTATTATTGTGATGAGGGAGCCTAGGAAATCAATCTACTGGATTTGTAATGAATGATGATTAAGTTCTGGGTACCGTACCTTCAACAACTGTCGGTAGAGGACAGCAAAAAATCTGATCGGAGCCCTCTACACCGCACGTCTGAAAGCAAAAAACAGTTTCGTTGTTATTTTAAATCAACATCTTAATCTCTTTCCGCATGACGGCGTAACACGATGCCAGAAAATTCTTAATTGTATTTTGTCTCCCGCTTATTATTTTTCATCGAACAGAGATCGTAAAAGCCTAAACTATAATTTAAAAAATCCTCACAAATCTTCGTGAATGAACACTGATCTTCTGATCACTCCCATGAGACTGATTGATCGAAAATTATTGCTAATTATTGGTTCAATAGAATTAAAATACCTTTGCAGTGATATAAAAATAACTAATATGTTCCTGCCGTACAACTTAAAATTTAAATCTCCCGCGAGAGCATCTGACATTTCGGTGCGCAACCCGTCCCACGCACCAAAGCATTATGAAACCCTGGGCAAAATGAACGGACAAGAAATCCGTTGGCATTCAAATTCGAAAGCATTCACGGCAGGACGCTTGTTCTGCCCTCGTGTGTTTCGCGCATTTGGGAATAACGACGCGAGACCGGCATGGCGATTTCTCGCCTCCAGTACAGTTCCGGCGTGTCCCGATAACGGAGCCGGTAATTGAACTGATTCTGCACCAACCAGGCCACCAGCATTAACCGCTATGGTCGCTGATACCACACACATCATGATGACCACGCTGCCGCTTCCACATGAGTCGATCCATTAAAGAACCCCTTTATTGTGCCTTAACTGCTAATTATGTCGCACCCCATGCCCCTTGAGCCAGGGTCGAGAGAGATTTGCCCGATTTATTCGGCTAGATACGATTATAGTGCCCAACTGTTAAAATTGCATCATGTATGTGTTTCTATGCTACGTGCTCTCTGGCGTATTGCTTGTTTCCCATAAACGATATGTCTCATAACGCCTTCACTTTCTTATTTGCAATAGTCCGTCAGCCAATCTTTTTACAGAGAACTAAGTCACTAGGCGACTCACACCTAAAGGAGTTTCAACTTTCATGCCGTTTGAGAACTTGCTGTGGTAAGAAAGCATTGGTTCCGCGTCCTCAGCGTGGACCCTAACCTATCATTACATTCTTGATCCGGGCGCCTTCTTTCACTGGCTTCTAGGTGCCACCATTACACTGCCGTCCAAGTGGATACATTACATTAGCGACCTACCATTGTACTGGCTTCCAACACACGGACGTGTGTGCGATTTTTTATTTGAAATAAGGTTATTTGGCTATTGCATGGAAGGGAAGGTGTTACCTTTTATATCATGTTATGTATAAACGTTTTCAACATAATTATTTACTTTTCCACACCTGTTTTTGTCTCAAACAAGCGCCGTGGCCTGGTTACATTTCGGAAAGCAGTCGTTCGGGGATAACGAACGAATAACCCCTGAATGACGTTCCAGAATGTTTGTTAACAGTACATCGCCGGAATTCAGTTCAATCCCGTAGAAGTAATGGAATATCCCGTAATTAAAGAAATTCATAATGACGTAATTATTTTGCCAAAAAATTATTTTTTTGCTCTTAATATGGCAGGTACATTATGTTTACACACATGCTAAAAAACAGTAATCAAATAAACTTGAATAAATTCAGTGAAGTGTTATGTTATGAATAACTAAATATCATTTAAAACCATAAATAATCCTCTTCTTCTATGAAGTGAACTTTCTCAGTTGTTTTACAAAAGTGCCGTGTTAAAAATGAAAAGCTCATTTGCACAGGAAAACCTGTACCCAAATTTTCTCCCCGTCTGGGACTCAGAAAGTTTTTCAAGTTGTTTTCCAAAAGTGATTTGTGAAGAAAGAAAAACACAGTTTATATGGTGGACCCCTGGTCATTTTGCGTTCAAATCCAACACTTTTTCAAATTTTGGAAATTCAGAAAAAAAAACCCCCCCATCTTTAACAAGCTGTGGGATACTCCTTTCCAAAGTGTTTTTTTATTATTATTTTTTTTTTTATTTGATTCATCTGATTTATACATGTGTGTTACATATTTGACTAATGTGGGCCTCACTGGGTGCTTTAATAATAATAATAATAATAATATTTGGCTAATTTATATAGCGCCGTTTTGGTGAGAAATCACCTCAAGGGCGCTGTACAGTACAAGTAAATACGTAATAAAATTGGTAAAACTAAGATTTGTAATTATAACTAGTGACTTATATCTAAGACTTGTAACTAGTGGCTTAATCTAAGACTTATAGCTAGTGACTTATGACTAAGACTTACGATAGTTGACTTAAAACTAGTGGATTAATGACATACATATTTACAACTGTGACTTAAAGTTACAGACTTAAAACTAACATAAGTACCAACATTTCAAAATACTTATTTGCCATTGTTGTCAGTGATAATGACAACATTAAAAACCAAACAACAAACAAGTTCAGTAGGTATATGTACAAACTCGCAACATAGATAAGTTATTGCTGCGAGTCGAAGCAGTTTGAGGATTTATAAATTTTATACATAGGTACATACACATTTTATACATATTATATTCTATTTTTAGTGTTATTAACGCCAGAAGAAGGAGGTAGTTCTTATATAATATTACTTTTATGAACACGGATGAAATAATGATCTTAATGGAATTATCGGTGCAATAATGATCTTAGCTGGATTTATAGGAACATACACAAGCTTATCTTAAATTAATGAAAATGAATCGCCGTGGACATCAACAATTATAGAATGACGAATTTAAGGAAATGAGTGTCTGAAAAGATGCGTTTTTAGCTTGGATCTAAATTCCGCTGGGCTGGTTATGCATCTCAGTTCCATGGGAAGTTTGTTCCAAGCCTCAGGGCCAGATACTCCGAATGCACGATCACCAAACTTAGTGTTCGGATTTCGCTTAGGTATTTTTAACCTTCCAATTGCAGAAGATGATGCTGATCTAAGAGTTGACTGTCTTAGACCAATATTTTCAGGAATGCACAATTCAGATATATAGGGTGGAGCCATTTCATTTATAGCTTTAAACACTATCCAGCATAGTTTGTATTGGATCCTTTCAGGACACTTCAGCCAGTGAAGATTTCGGAGGTGTTCCGAAATGTGCGAAAATTTGGGTACCCCAGTGATAAGTCGTGCTGCGGCATTGAACACTGATTGTAGTTTATCAGTTTGGCATTTAGGAAGACTTGCATAGATGTCATTGCAGTAATCAAGACGTGATACTACATATGAGTTAACAAGAAGCTTAGTTGCTTCTGTTGAAAGATTTCTACGAACTGACTTGAGTTGTCTTAGGTAAAAGAATCCCGTGCTAACGGTCCTATTCACCTGACTTTTTAACGAGAGGTCTGAATCCAGATGAACTCCCAGAAGTTTGACGGCTGTCTTCGAAATAACGTCATTGCCAGAAACAGTAATTGGTAAGTTGCCCACAGAAACTCGGTCTTTGAAGGATTCAACTTTAGTTTGTTTGAGGACATCCAGAGACTGATAGCTTCCAGACACTGAGCTGTGCGAATTTTAAGGCTGGTGATCTCATTTGGTGTGCAGTAGAAGTAGACTTGCTGATCGTCAGCATAACAGTGAGATAGGAGATCAAATGACTCGATAATTTTTGCGACATCATTTGTGAAGAGAATAAAGAGAAGTGGACCCAAAACGGATCCCTGAGGCACCCCTGAAGAGAGTTTTGTGAAGTTAGACTGTTTATTTCCAACCTTCACTGCTTGTGAGCGATTGGATAGGTAGGATTGCAGCCATTTTTTTACGTTAGAATGTAAACCAAATGTTACTTCTAGTCTCTTAATGAGAAAGTCGTGGTCAATGGTATCAAATGCGGCGCTCATGTCTAAAAGTGAAAGAAGTGCTAACTTACCTGACTCTATGGCAAGGCTAATATCTGACAGGACACTAAGTAATCCGGTTTCTGTTGAGTGGAACCTTCTATATGCGGATTGATGATCAGTAAATAATTTATTCAGATTTAAGTGGGAGGTTATTTGAGAAGCAGCAATTTTTTCAAGCAGTTTTGCTACGAAAGGCAGATTTGACACAGGTCGATAATTACCCAAGTTGTCGGCATCAAGCTGTGGTTTTTTAATGATTGGGGTAACCACCGCAGATTTAAGTGGTTCCGGGAAGTCACCTGTGCTTAGCGACTTGTTAAACGCGTGAACCAGGAAGGGGGCTAACACGTTGCAACATTTCTTTAGAAGCCACGTTGGGATGGGATCGAGAACACATTGTTTATTTGGGGAACTAAGGATTAACTTTCCTACTTCTTCTAGCGTTGTAGGTTTAAAGGATGGCAGTGTCCCTTTCGAATTGGCTGTAAATATTGGCGGGGGTGCAGAAGATGTGGAGGCGCGTATGGATTCTATTTTTTCATAGAAAAACTTAGAAAAGGCCTGCGGAGTAATGTCTGTAGAGGTTTGCACGGTATTATTAGCAAGGACAGTTTTAACGGAGTTCCAGAGACGTCGTGGATTTGTCCGCTCGGAGTCAATTTTATTGATCCAGTATTCAGATCTTTTTACACTTATTCTCGTCCTGTACTCTTTTTGAGCATTAATCCACTCGTCTCGTGGAGTAACTTCGGGGTTTCTTCGGTATGACCTTTCTAGTTTCCGCATAAGCCTCTTTTGACTCCGACACTCTTCGTCGAACCAGCCATCAGATTTTCGAACTTTCCGTATTTTCGAGGTGGTTGGAGCATATTTAGTTAGTAACCCTGATAAAATTTTGTTATACTCCTCGACGAGTTCTGTCGGTGTCTTACTTTTTCCAGTCGCTTTCTATGCATAAGGTAGAATTTTTAAGTTCGTCAAGGAAATTGTCGAAATCGAATTCGAATTTACCCGTGCTGAGGACCTCATTTTACAGTTTGATATGATTTTTTTTTTTTTTTAATTTAAGATACATATAAAATAAAAACTAAAGAAAAAAGAAACTCAATACTAACATATGAGAATTAAAAGAAAGTAAAATAGAGCAAAATAAAATAGAGTAAAATAACACATAAAATAACATAGTTTAAGTTCTTAGCGGCGGATGAATCTGGCCACCCACTGCTTGGCGGACCGGATCAGGAAAGACTGGTTGGGAGAGTTCTTTTAACCTCTCCAGCCAGACTCTCTCAATACATCGACTTGCACCGCAATGGGAGGGATAGATTCATACGTTTGTCTCTCTTGGACACACTGAATCCCAGATTCCTACCACCCCTCGTCCTTTTTTCTTTTCCAGATCTTTGAATCTTTCTTTTCTTTGTACAGCTTCTCCAAAGATGACATCCATTACAGAGTAAATGTAAAGATAAAAAAAAACAAGAAAGAAAAAACTTCACTGTCTACATGTGATTTTGACAAACTCTGAGTAAAGCCCGAGCAATGCCGGGGAGTTCTGCAAGATTTACACAAAGGAAGAAACTGTACCTGTGGTAGAACGCCTTTATAACCGGCCTCCTTCGCTGACCGGCAATTGGAGAATGGTTTGCACACTCCCGCCATTTCTGTATCCACCATTGTACAGTTATCACCTTCAAACGAAAAGATACACCAGGGTTACACAACACATCACAATATCTTCATTAAGTTGCCCTTAACCAAGCAAATGCTTCCTGCAAATAAACAGATATACCAGAGTTACACAATACAACAAAGAAGTAAAAAAAAAAATGCAAGAAAATAAATCTCTTTTCATAAACATGAACAACAAAAATGAAGAAATAAAAATGGATATCAAAAAAATTATTCTTCCTGAAACCTACGCGGAAAAGGTAAAAACAACACGAACCGGTTGTCATTATAAAACCAAAAAAGAAAGATCAGGAAAATAGTGAAACAAAGAATGAAATAAAAGTTAATATTGACCCAGCAAATTTTTGGAGTTACCGGCATGAGAAATTTTAAGGATGGAGGGGTTATAGTAGAATTTAAAAATGCCACCGATATTAATAGGATTCATGTTGAGATGATTTCCAAAATGGGAGATAAATATTACGTGAAAATTCCTCAAACAAAAAAAACATCTGTCAAAATTGTCGGTTTATCAGAAAAATACAGCTTTGAAGAAATAGAGACCAAACTTAAAACTCAAAATCAGTACATTTGTGAACAAAACTCAAAAATAAAAGTGACATACATGAAAGAAATAAAAAACCAAAGAAATCAAACAAGTTTTACCATATACGCTGACGTCGACGGTGAGACTTACCACAGAATGATAAATGCAGAAAAAATAAATCTTGGCTAAGACAGGTGCAGGATTTTTGACAACTAAAATATTATGAGGTGCTTCAAATGCAATGGATATAACCATAAGGCATTAGATTGCAAAAATCTAAAATCCTGCTCCAAATGTGCAAAACAACATGATATAAAAGAATGTACAGATGACGAAGATATGCAGTGCATTAATTGCCTAATTACCAGTAAAAGATTAGGACTCAAGCTTAATACATCATACAGCTACAAGTAAGGAATGCCCAGTATATAAAAGAAAAGTTGAAATAGAAAGGAATAAAATCGATTTTTTTGGCTGAAGAAATAGATCTCACCAAGCTGCACTAAAAAAGGATCTATCTATAATCGATTATGATGTGTAACATACATGAACATAAGTACTTCACCATCTAGAATTATAATCCCGTGATGAACTGTCTAAGAATAATGTACTTGAACGCGAGAAGCATCCGTAATAAGTTTGACAGGATCGAAGAAAAAGTTAGAAGTTCGCTGTATATTGTACATGTCCTCGTCATCACGGAAACGTGGCTTAGGGCCAGTTGTTTCGGAAAACCTGAACAATCGTTAAGACTAGGTTTTGCCCGTTGCAGCGGCAACTAACGGGTTAAAACACTATGCGATTTGACGTGTGAACGTGGATGAAGCGAGGAGGAGTGTGTGTTTAATTAAATATATGAAGAAACCTGAGGCTACCGTCACCTTGCAACGCATGCCGGGTACCCGTTGTATATAATGTTATGTAGTGCAGCGCTTGCATGAAAATGTAATTTCCCAGGAATTGGAATGGAACCATTACAGTTAAGTTGACCCCGAGGTTACAGTGACCTTGCAACGCATGCCGTGTACCCGTTGTATATTATGTTATAAATTGCAGGCGCTTGCATTAAAATTTTATTTCCCGGGAATTGGGATGGAACCATTACAGTAAAGTTGACCCCGAGGTTACAGTGACCTTGCAACACATGCCAGGTACCCGTTGTATATAATGTTATATAGTACAGGAGCTTGCATTATAATGTTGTTTTCCGAGATTTGGGATGGAACCATTACAGTTTAATGGACCCCGAGGTTAAAGTGGCCTTGCAACGCATGCCGGGTACCCGCTGTATATAATTTATTTATTTACGGACAAAAAGTCCATTAACAATATAAAATACGTCACTAACTTATAACTCCCTCTTATCCTTTCCCTTGTTACCATAATTATTGGAAGGCTTTTGACCTCTCCAGCCAGATTCTCCCAACCCTTCGCCTTGCACCGCAGTGTGAGGAATAGATTCATACGTCCGTCACTCCTGGCCACACTGACCTCCAGATTCCTACCCACCCCTCATACCCTTTTCCTTCACATATCTTCTTCTCCTTAATTTCCCTTAAAAAACCCTCCGCACAGCATCCTCAAAGATGATAGTCTCATTGGCTCCAGTGGTTGGGACTCTTGTGCGGTAGGTATTCACATCAAAATTTAATTAAAAATGTACATAACAATTACAGAACAAATGTTGGCATACTATTTTTTCATCCTTGGCCTTTTTTTAAATAATAAAAAAAAAAAAACATATTTTAAAATAATAAGATATTTTTTTTTAATAATATTTGTTTTTTAAATAAAAAGATATATATAAACATATATATTTTTTAAATAACCAGATTTTATTTGAGTCCCATTTGTAAAAATCGGAGTGTCACCCTAGTTGTTTTGAACTACCTTTGTTTCTTGGTGGGTATAGTAATTTATTAAGGATTTGTTTTATGGTCTATATTGTTACAAATTACCCATCTGGTCACCAATATAATATTGTTATTTCTTACTTTCCGCATATAATATTTTAGTGTTTTGGATGTAGTGTTTTGTATTTTAGTGATTTGTGTGTAAATGCACCACTCAAATTTATGAATTTAACCTCAATACAGGCTGCTAGCCTAGTGAGGTTAATATTTTTGTAAAAAAAAAAAATAAGAACACATGTATGGTGAGAAATTAAAAAAAAAAAAAAAAAAAAAAAAAAAAAAAAAAAAAAAAAAAAAAATGTAGTTCCAGCGCATTACTCAAGTAGGTATCTACACCATTTGTCAAAAAAATTGGACCATTCTTAATTATTAACAATATATTATTACCTCAGCAAAATCAAAATCACAGAAAAGATAATTATTTTAGGTACCTACGTCTTTTCACAAAATTTTTTTTTCAATAAATATTTAATTTAATTCAAATCATTTTGATATTGTAACTACTCGTACTTCTGTGCTCCTTGTATAGAGCACTGCGATCTTGGTGTGATGTTTTGCAGAAATGGCGCTGTAGAAATTAATGTCATGTTGGGAAAAAATAATTTTATCGAGTTTATTTAATTTCTTAACAAATTAGCGCAATAAATAGTACGCAAAAATGGCAACATTCTTTGTTTTTCCTAAGGAAAAAATAATTATATCGACGTACTATGTTCAAGTAGGCACCTACATCATTTGGCAAAAAAATTGACCATCGTTATTTAAATTAACTCATTTTATTATTTTCTCAATATTTGATCGATAACGTTCCCACCTGAGTAGGTACTTCTGGCCCATTTGTAATTGAATTTATAGAAATTCACCAAACTAAAGCTATTGACTTAAAATGTGGATGCAGCATTAAAAAAATTAGCAATTTATTTGATTTTCGAAGGAATTAAGGTACCTACCCATCTGATTTGAAATCAATATCATAAAACTTCTGATTTATATGAATGCAGCATTGCCCGAATATTTCAAACATGTAAATCCACGACATTTTCAACGTATTTAGTACCTACCTACCTACTTTGGCATTACCTGGCAACAGAATTTTTCATCCTCGAAAGAACGATTTTCACTTTGATTTTTGTCAAAATGTCAAAAGTTTAATACAAAACTGTGACATATTTTAAATGGATCGCAACCGTAATTATGTGATAATAAAGTTTTATGACCTCCAATCCTTGAAATTATCCAAAAACATTTCCATTAGGATGTGTATTTTTGATGATATCTTCGTTGGCGTAATGCACTTTTCAAATGTCAAATTCTTTCAGCAAAGCCGTATTATTAGGTACTGAGAATAATTTCCCTAGCAAATTTCATTTTGTACGTAGGTATTTAGTATCTGCAGTACCTACCTCGATTATCGAGCACGTTGTTAATTGTTATTTTTTGTGATTTGAAAGGAATTTAAGTACCTACTCAACCACCGATTTGTACTGGCCGCATAATTATACATTGTCGATGAAAGTGAATATGTCTTAAATGTCAAAATAATGTTGAATTTTAATGCAAAATTGTGTAACATTTTTAATGGAATGCGGTACATGTCGCAACTTTAAAAGTTTCTAAAACTTGTATTTTTACAATTTATTGAAAAACATCTCGGTCAAAATATTTTTTTACGCTGTAATCTGCGTTCCCGCAAAGGGCCTTTAAAATGTCCATTTTTCTACGTCATTTTCAATAAAGCCGTAAAATTAATAAATCCCTAGCAAATACAGTTTTGTATGGGAGGTGAACTTTTCTGACGCACTGAAATATTCGACATTTTTTAACGGGTGAACCTGTCGGCAGAAAATATAACTGAGGCCGAATTTCTTCGTCGGTGAGAGATCTAATTGTAGTTTTCGCCGTTGGGTGCGCTGTTAATCCTGCATCAACTTTTTTGTATGAAATCTGGTCCTCAATCGGGACACGACCCTGTCTGAATCCGCTTCGAGCGAAAGTGACCCTTAAGGTAGTTGAAACGTCAAGGGCAGAGTGGTCGTTTTTAGCGCGGCAAAAAAAGTGAGGGGTCTCCAAAGTGAATAATACTATATACTAGGTTTTGCCCGTTGCAGAAGCAACTGACGGGTTTAAACACTATGCGATTTGACGTGTGAACGTGGATGAAGCGAGGAAGAGTGTGTGTTAAATTAAATATATGAAGAAACCTGAGGTTACAGTGACCTTGCAACGCATGCCGGGTACCCGTTGTATATAATGTTATGTAGTGCAGCGCTTGCATTAAAATGTAATTTCCCAGGAATTGGAATGAAACCATTACAGTTAAGTTGACCCCAAGGTTACAGTGACCTTGCAACGCATGCCGAGTAACCGTTGTATATTATGTTATAAATTGCAGGCGCTTGCATTAAAATTTTATTTCCCGGGAATCGGGATGAAACCATTACAGTAAAGTTGACCCCTAGGTTACAGTGACCTTGCAACGCATACCGGGTACCCGTTGTATATAATGTTATATAGTGCAGGCGCTTGCTTTAAAATGTTATTTCCCGGGAATTGGGATGGAACCATTACAGTTAAGTTGACCCCGAGGTTACAGTGACCTTGCAACGCATGCCGTGTACCCGTTGTATATAATGTTATGTAGTGCAGCGCTTGCATTAAAATGTAATTTCCCAGGAATTGGAATGGAACCATTACAGTTAAGTTGATCCCGAGGTTACAGTGACCTTGCAACGCATGCCGAGTAACCGTTGTATATCATGTTATATATTGCAGGCACTTGCTTTAAAATATTATTTCCCGGGAATTGGGATGGAACCATTACAGTTAAGTTGACCCCGAGGTTACAGTGACCTTGCAACGCATGCCGTGTACCCGTTGTATATTATGTTATAAATTGCAGGCGCTTGCATTAAAATTTTATTTCCCGGGAATCGGGATGAAACCATTACAGTAAAGTTGACCCCTAGGTTAAAGTCGCCTTGCAACGCATACCGGGTACCCGTTGTATATAATTTTATATAGTGCAGGTGCTTGCATTATAATGTAGTTTCCCGGTACTTGGGATGGAACCATTATAATTAAGTTGACCCCGAGGTTACAGTGACCTTGCAACGCATGCCGGGTACCCGTTGTATATACTGTTATATAGTGCAGGCGCTTGCATTATAATGTAGTTTCCCAGGACTTCGGATGGAAACATTACAGTTTTATTGACCCCGAGGTTAAAGCGGCCTTGCAACGCATGCCGGGTACCCGTTGTATATAATTTTATAAAGTGCATAATTTTATAATGTTGTTTCCCGGGACTTGGTAGGGAACCATTACGGTTTAGTTGACCCCGAAGTTAAAGTGGCCTCGCAACGCATGCCGGGTACCCGCTGTATATAATTAATTTATTTACGCACAAATAGTCCATTAACGATAACAATCGGTTGCACGGTTTAGCAGTGCAAAATTTCATTATGCCGGAGCTCACTATTGTAGTTGTATTGTATTTCATTTTGCAAGTGTAAGTACTAAGTAGGTACTTTGTTGTAATATTTCACCAAAACGACGCCATTATGCTGTTGAGCATAAAATAATTTTCACTATAAATAAATTCATTCAATATCATGTTTTGATTTTTAAATGAAAAAAGTCCCTGGAAGTAAGTACCTACCTAGAACACGCGTAATTATTTTTTTTATTTAACAATGTCCAAATAGAACACACTTATAAAAAAAATATAATTAATAAAAAAAAATTGTCAATTCTTAAAATTTTTCTAGTAAATTTTCAGTTCTAGAAAGTTCCGTTCGAGTTCTGTAATTATTTCAGTTTTGTGATGTAACTGGCCTATATTGAGAAAAAACAGAATTTCAGTAGAAGCAACTCAGAACGTGAAAATTAACTTAAAAAAAGTTGAATTATTCAGTATCATCGAAACAACCTTACCTTAGTATTTATTGCATTAAAACCTAATTCGTTGTGTAGGTACCCATTCAGGTAGGTACCTGCGCGTTTCCTCAGATTCCGGCAATATTTGCTTTTTTCATCATATTTGCAATACTACCGAAATAAGTAGGTACCTACCCCGAATGAATAGCGTGTTAATTTGAACTGGCCACCAATATTTAAACTTCCTATGGAATCTTTGAGCGCGTATTTTGATGATTATTTTTCGGAAAATTTCGAGTTTTGTCAGCATCTCCTGACGTATTTTATATGAGAATCATATGTTTTATTGGTGTTAAAAGTTGCGGAATCTATCCGGCTATCGTATTTTCAAAAAACATCTAGCCCGGAATCGGTTTTTCGGCGGTAATGTCGTTTTCCGAAAAACAACGACCGAAACCGCCGAGAGTTCCGTTTTGTTAGGCTAAAAATTTGACATCTGAGATCCTGACCTATGTCAATAGTCCTATGTAGCATTTTCCTTTGTGAAATTAGCGGGTTTTTTCGTCACTTTTTTTTTTCAAACGCCGTCTGTCGGCGGGAAATACAACCGAGCCGAATCGAGTGATTCGAGTAGAGCTTCTAGTTTTCGCCGCCGATTCGTATCGGAGAATAAATCCCTGTATATATTTTTTTTGTCGTAAAAAAAAGGATCCCAGCTTCTTGTCTGAATTTGCTTCGACCGAAAGTGAACCTTGAGGTGGGTGAAACGCAAAGGGCGTACTGGTCGTTTTTGCGTCAAAAAAATAGTGAGTGAGTTTTTAAAAAGTGAGCGGAAAAAGTGAGTTTTCTCAAAACCAAACAATACTATATATACTAGGTTTTGCCTGTTGCAGAAGCAACTGACGGGTTAAGACACTATGCGATTTGACGTGTGAACGTGGATGAAGCGAGGAGGAGTGTGTGTTAAATTAAATATATGAAGAAACCTGAGTTCACAGTGGCCTTGCAACGCATGCCGGGTACCCGTTGTATATAATGTTATGTAGTGCAGCGCTTGCATTAGAATGTAATTTCCCAGGAATTGGAATGGAACCATTACAGTTAAGTTGATCCCGAGGTTACAGTGACCTTGCAACGCATGCCGAGTAACCGTTGTATATCATGTTATATATTGCAGGCACTTGCTTTAAAATATTATTTCCCGGGAATTGGGATGGAACCATTACAGTTAAGTTGACCCCGAGGTTACAGTGACCTTGCAACGCATGCCGTGTACCCGTTGTATATTATGTTATAAATTGCAGGCGCTTGCATTAAAATTTTATTTCCCGGGAATCGGGATGAAACCATTACAGTAAAGTTGACCCCTAGGTTAAAGTCGCCTTGCAACGCATACCGGGTACCCGTTGTATATAATTTTATATAGTGCAGGTGCTTGCATTATAATGTAGTTTCCCGGTACTTGGGATGGAACCATTATAATTAAGTTGACCCCGAGGTTACAGTGACCTTGCAACGCATGCCGGGTACCCGTTGTATATACTGTTATAAAGTGCAGGCGCTTGCATTATAATGTAGTTTCCCAGGACTTCGGATGGAAACATTACAGTTTTATTGACCCCGAGGTTAAAGCGGCCTTGCAACGCATGCCGGGTACCCGTTGTATATAATTTTATAAAGTGCATAATTTTATAATGTTGTTTCCCGGGACTTGGTAGGGAACCATTACGGTTTAGTTGACCCCGAAGATAAAGTGGCCTCGCAACGCATGCCGGGTACCCGCTGTATATAATTAATTTATTTATGCACAAATAGTCCATTAACAATAACAATCGGTTGCACGGTTTAGCAGTGCAAAATTTCATTATGCCGGAGCTCACTATTGTAGTTGTATTGTATTTCATTTTGCAAGTGTAAGTACTAAGTAGGTACTTTGTTGTAATATTTCACCAAAACGACGCCATTATGCTGTTGAGCATAAAATAATTTTCACTACAAATAAATTCATTCAATATCATGTTTTGATTTTTAAATGAAAAAAGTCCCCGCAAGTAAGTACCTACCTAGAACACGCGTAATGTATATATATATATATATTTTATTATTTTTTTTTATTTAACAATGTTTAAATAGAACACACTTAAAAATAAAAAAATAATAATTAATTAAAAAAAATTGACAATTCTTTAAATTTTTCTAGTAAATTTTCAGTTTTAGATAGTTCCGTTCGAGTTCTGTAATTATTTTAGTTTTGCAATGTAACTGACCTTTAATGATAAAATAACAGAACTTGAGTAGAACCAATAAAGAACGTGAAAATTAACTTTAAAAAAAGTTGAATTATTCAGTATCATCGAAACAACCTTACCATTGCATTAAAACCTAATTAATTGTGTATCTACGTATTCGGGTAGGTACCTGCGCATTTTCTTCTCTTTGCTTTTTTCATCATATTTGCAATACTACCGAAATAAGTAGGTACCTACCCCGAATGAATAACGTGTTAATTTGAACTGGCTAGCAAAATTTTAACTTCCGATGGAATCTGTAAGCGCGTGTTTTGATGATTTTTTTTCGGAAAATGTCGAATTTTGTCAGCATCTCCTGAACTATTTTATATGGGATGGGCATACAATTTTGGTTTTAAAAGTTGCGGAATTCTCTATTGTATTAGATTTTTGAAAAACATCCGAGCCGGGATCGGTTTTGGGGCCGCAATGCCGCGTACCGTAAAACCACTACCGAAAACCGTGAAAAGTCTGCTTTGTTAGGCTAAAAATTTGACGTCTGAGATCCCTGACCTGACTCAATATTCCTAGCATTTTCATTTGCATCGAAACTGATGGCCAAAATGACATCATTTTTTTGGAAACGCGAACCTGTCGGCGGGAAATGTAACCTGGCCGAATTGAGTGTAATTTTAGTATTGGTTCTAGTTTTCGCCGTTGATTCGCGTCAGTTTTTCTGTGAATAAGGCGCTAATTTTGTCGAAAAAAACTGACCTCGCAAAATCAAAGTACTGAGGGTGCACTGAATTTGCTTTAACCGAAAGTGAACCTTGAGGTGGGTGAAACGTAAAGGGCGTACTGGTCGTTTTTGCGTCAACGAAAAAGTGCGCGGAAAAAGAGCTTTCCCAAAGTGAACAATACTATATACTAGGTTTTGCCCGTTGCAGAAGCAACTGACAGGTTTAAACACTATGCGATTTGACGTGTGAACGTGGATGAAGCGAGGAAGAGTGTGTGTTAAATTAAATATATGAAGAAACCTGAGGTTACAGTGACCTTGCAACGCATGCCGGGTACCCGTTGTATATAATGTTATGTAGTGCAGCGCTTGCATTAAAATGTAATTTCCCAGGAATTGGAATGGAACCATTACAGTTAAGTTGACCCCGAGGTTACAGTGACCTTGCAACGCATGCCGAGTAACCGTTGTATATTATGTTATAAATTGCAGGCGCTTGCATTAAAATTTTATTTCCCGGGAATCGGGATGAAACCATTACAGTAAAGTTGATCCCTAGGTTACAGTGACCTTGCAACGCATACCGGGTACCCGTTGTATATAATGTTATATAGTGCAGGCGCTTGCTTTAAAATGTTATTTCCCGGGAATTGGGATGGAACCACTACAGTTAAGTTGACCCCGAGGTTACAGTGACCTTGCAACGCATGCCGTGTACCCGTTGTATATTATGTTATAAATTGCAGGCGCTTGCATTAAAATTTTATTTCCCGGGAATCGGGATGAAACCATTACAGTAAAGTTGACCCCTAGGTTACAGTGACCTTGCAACGCATGCCGGGTACCCGTTGTATATAATGTTATATAGTGCAGGCGCTTGCATTATAATGTAGTTTCCGGGGACTTGGGATGGAACCATTAGAGTTTAGTTGACCCTGAGGTTAAAGTGGCCTTGCAACGCATGCCGGGTACCCGTAGTATATAATGTTACATATTGCAGGCGCTTGCATTATAATGTAGTTTCCTAGGACTTCGGATGGAAACATTACAGTTTTATTGACCCCGAGGTTAAAGCGGCCTCGCAACGCATGCCGGGTACCCGTTGTATATAATTTTATAAAGTGCATAATTTTATAATGTTGTTTCCCGGGACTTGGTAGGGAACCATTACGGTTTAGTTGACCCCGAAGTTAAAGTGGCCTCGCAACGCATGCCGGGTACCCGTTGTATATAATGTTATATAGTGCAGGCGCTTGCATTATAATGTAGTTTCCGGGGACTTGGGATGGAACCATTAGAGTTTAGTTGACCCTGAGGTTAAAGTGGCCTTGCAACGCATGCCGGGTACCCGTAGTATATAATGTTACATAGTGCAGGCGCTTGCATTATAATGTAGTTTCCCAGGACTTCGGATGGAAACATTACAGTTTTATTGACCCCGAGGTTAAAGCGGCCTTGCAACGCATGCCGGGTACCCGTTGTATATAATTTTATAAAGTGCATAATTTTATAATGTTGTTTCCCGGGACTTGGTAGGGAACCATTACGGTTTAGTTGACCCCGAAGTTAAAGTGGCCTCGCAACGCATGCCGGGTACCCGCTGTATATAATTAATTTATTTACGCACAAATAGTCCATTAACAATAACAATCGGTTGCACGGTTTAGCAGTGCAAAATTTCATTATGCCGGAGCTCACTATTGTAGTTGTATTGTATTTCATTTTGCAAGTGTAAGTACTAAGTAGGTACTTTGTTGTAATATTTCACCAAAACGACGCCATTATGCTGTTGAGCATAAAATAATTTTCACTACAAATAAATTCATTCAATATCATGTTTTGATTTTTAAATGAAAAAACTCCCCGCAAGTAAGTACCTACCTAGAACACGGGTAATGTATATATATATACAATGTTCAAATAGAACACACTTAAAAATAAAAAAAATAATTAATAAAAAAAATTGACAATTCTTTAAATTTTTCTAGTAAATTTTCAGTTCTATAAAGTTCCGTTCGAGTTCTGTAATTATTTCAGTTTTGTGATGTAACTGGTCTGTAATGATAAAACAATAGAATTTGAGTAGAACCATCACAGAACGTGAAAATTAACTTAAAAAAAGTTCAATTATTCTGTATCATCGAAACAACCTTACCTTAGTATTTATTGCATTAAAACCTAATTCGTTGTGTAGGTACCCATTCAGGTAGGTACCTGCGCATTTCCTTAGATTCCGGCAATCTTAGCTTTTTTCATCATATTTGCAATACTACCGAAATAAGTAGGTACCTACCCCGAATGAAAAACGTGTTAATTTGAACTGGCCAGCAAATATTTAAACTTCCGATGGAATCTGTGAGCGCGTATTTTGATGATTTTTTTTCGGAAAATTTCGAGTTTTGTCAGCATCTCCTGACGTATTTTATATGAGAATCATATGTTTTATTGGTGTTAAAAGTTGCGGAATCTATCCGGCTATCGTATTTTCAAAAAACATCTAGCCCGGAATCGGTTTTTCGGCGGTAATGTCGTTTTCCGAAAAACAACGACCGAAACCGCCGAGAGTTCCGTTTTGTTAGGCTAAAAATTTGACATCTGAGATCCTGACCTATGTCAATAGTCTTATACAGCATTTTCCTTTGTGAAATTAGCGGGTTTTTTCCTAAATTTTTTTTTTCAAACGCCGTCTGTCGGCGGGAAATATAATCGAGTGATTCGAGTAGAGCTTCTAGTTTTCGCCGCCGATTCGTATCGGAGAATAAATCCCTGTATATATTTCATTTTGTCGGAAAAAAATTACCCCCAGTTTCCATTCGGAATTTGCTTCAACCGAAAGTGAACCTTGAGGTGGGTGAAACGCAAAGGGCGTACTGGTCGTTTTTGCGTCGACGAAAAAGTGAGCTTTTCCCGACCTACCCCAAAACCAAGCATTAATATATACTAGGTTTTGCCCGTTGCAGAAGCAACTAACGGGTTAAAACACTATGCGATTTGACGTGTGAACGTGGATGAAGCGAGGAGGAGTGTGTGTTAAATTAAATTTATGAAGAAACCTGAGGTTACAGTGACTTTGAAACGCATGCCGGGTACCCGATGTATATAATGTTATAATATAGTGCAGGCATTTGCAAGGCGCTTGCATAATAATGTAGTTTCCCTGAACTTGGAATGGAACCATTACAGTTAAGTTGAACCCGAAGTTACAGTGATGTTGCAACGCATGCCGGGTACCCTTTGTATATAATGTTATAATATAAAGCAGGCGTTTGCAAGGCGCTTGTATTATAATGTAGTTTCCAGGAACTTGGAATGGAACCATTACAGTTATGTTGAACCCGAGGTTACAGTGATGTTGCAACGCATGCCGGGTACCCTTTGTATATAATGTTATAATATAAAGCAGGCGTTTGCAAGGCGCTTGTATTATAATGTAGTTTCCAGGAACTTGGAATGGAACCATTACAGTTAAGTTGACCCCGAGGTTACAGTGATCTTGCAACGCATGCCGGGTACCCGTTGTATATAATGTTATAATATATTGCAGGCGTTTGCAAGGCGCTTGCATTATAATGTAGTTTCCCGGAACTTGGAATGGAACCATTACAGTTAAGTTGACCCTGATATTACAGTGATGTTGCAACGCATGCCGGGTACCCGTTGTATATAATTTTATAATACAGTGCATGCGTTTGCAAGGCGCTTGAATTATAATGCAGTTTCCCGGAACTTGGAATGGAACCATTACAGTTAAGTTGACCCCGAGGTTACAGTGATGTTGCAACGCATGCCGGGTACCCGTTGTATATAATGTTATGTAGAAATACAAATCCCCAAAGTTGACCTTTATTGGTTAACCAACACCTCTGCAATAGGTCACCCCAAGTGGTTCGCTACGTTTGGTGATTTAGTAGGGGTGCCCGGGTTCATGGGGTGAGGTCTGTCTAGGTCTTGGAGGCGGATGCCCAGGACACACTGAACCCCAGATTCCTACCCACCCCTTAAACCCTTTTCCTTCCCAGAACTCTCATCTCCTTCTTTCCTAAAAAAATCCTCCACACAGCATCCCCAAAGATGACATAGGACCTGAGGGAAATTATTTTCCCCACGGCCTCCTGTGTGGAGCTCATGTAAAAAAAAAATAATTAAATGCATATAAAGTCACCTTTCCCAAAAAGCCAGAAATAATTGAAAAAAACATGTTCTTAATATATTTTCCCTTGCTTAGTTCTGCACTCCTGGTATTCTCTCCTTTTAAAATTTTGTTTTATTCGAGTAAAAAAAAGAACAGAAAAAATATTCTTTCATGGCATACTCTACTCCCCCCCCCCTTCCTCCATCCCGCAAAACCCCCTCCCGGGTTCCCTTCCCCCTTCCCAGGTTACCCTCCCCCCTCCCTGGTTTTCCTCCCCCCTCTTTTTTAACCAACACCTCTGCCCTAGGTCACCCTATGTGATTCGCTACGCTTAGTGATTTAGCAGGGGTGCCCGGGTTCATGGGATGAGGTGTGTCTTGGTCTGATGATCAGGACACACTGAACCCCAGATTCCTACCCACCCCTTAAACCCTTTTCCTTCCCAGAACTCTTCTCTCCTTCGTTTCCCTAAAAGACGAAGCGAGCAGGAGTGTGTGTTAAATTAAATATATGAAGAAAAAACGATGTCTGAATGCGGATGAAGCGAGGAATGAGCGCCTACAAAGGGAACAGGTAGTCGATCGCTCCCCCAAAGTTTCGTCGCAATCGGATGAACGGTTTAGCAGTGCATAATTTCATGATACCAGAGCTCACTATTTGTAGTTGTATTGTAAGTACTGAGTAGGTACTTTGTTGTAATATTTCACCAAAACGACGCCATTATGTTGTTGAGCATAAAATAATTTTATAAAAACTTCTTTTCATCACAAATAATTTTATTCGATAACATGTTTTATTTTTAAAGGAAAAAAGTCCCTGCAAGAAAGTACCTACCTAGAACAGCGTAATATATATATTTTTTGTTATTTCACAATATCCAAATAGAACCACGCTTTTTCATAAATAATCTACACATTTAAAAATAAATAACATAAAAATAATAAGGCTGAGTTGTTTAAAAAAAAGAATTGACAATTTTACAAATTTTTCTTGTCAATTTTCAGTTCTAGAAAGTTCTGTAATTATTTCAGTTGTGTGATGCGACTGGCCTATAATGATACAAAATAGAACTTGAATAGAACCAACACCGAACGTGAAAATTAACTTTAAAAAAAATTGAATTATTTAGTATCATCGAAACAACCTTACCTTACTTAGTATTGCATTAAAACCTAATCAATTGTGTATCTACGTATTCGGGTAGGTACCTGCGCGTTTTATATTTGCAATACTACCGAAATAAGTAGGTACCTACCCGGAATAAATAACGTGTTAATTTGAACTGGCCAGGAATATTTAAACTTCCGATGGAATCTCTAAGCACGTGTTTTGGTGATTTTTTTTTGGAAAAGTTCGGATTTTGGTAGCTTTTCCTGAAGTTTTTTACATGGTATGGGCATGTTATATCGGTGTTAAAAGTTGCGGAATTCTCTACTGCGTTAGATTTTTGAAAAACATCCAAGCCGGGATCAGTTTTGGGGCCACAATGCCGCGTACCGTAAAACCACTACCGAAAACCGTGAAATAAGTAGGTACCTACCCGGAATAAATAACGTGTTAATTTGAACTGGCCAGGAATATTTAAACTTCCGATGGAATCTCTAAGCACGTGTTTTGGTGATTTTTTTTTGGAAAAGTTCGGATTTTGGTAGCTTTTCCTGAAGTTTTTTACATGGTATGGGCATGTTATATCGGTGTTAAAAGTTGCGGAATTCTCTACTGTATTAGATTTTTGAAAAACATCCAGGCCGGGATCGATTTTGGGGCCGCAATGCCGCGTACCGTAAAACCGCTACCGAAAACTGTGAAAAGTCTGTTTTGTTAGGCTAAAAATTTGACGTCTACGATCCCTGACCTGACTCAATATTCCTAGCATTTTCATTTGCATCGAAACTGATGGCCAAAATGACATCTTTTTTTTGGAAACGCGAACCTGTCGGCGGGAAATGTAACCTGGCCGAATTGAGTGTGATTTTACTATTGGTTCTAGTTTTCGCCGTTGATTCGCATCGGTTTTTCTGTGAATAAAGCGCTAATTTTGTCGAAAAAAACTGACCTCGCAAAATCAAAGTACTGAGGGTGCACTGAATTTGCTTGAACCGAAAGTGAACCTTGAGGTGGGTGAAAAGTAAAGGGCGTACTGGTCGTTTTTGCGTCAACAAAAAAGTGCGCGGAAAAAGAGCTTTCCCAAACCAAACATTAATATATATACTAGGTTTTGCCCGTTGCAGAAGCAACTGACGGGTTTAAACACTATGCGATTTGACGTGTGAACGTGGATGAAGCGAGGAAGAGTGTGTGTTAAATTAAATATATGAAGAAACCTGAGTTTACAGTGACCTTGCAACGCATGCCGGGTACCCGTTGTATATAATGTTATGTAGTGCAGCGCTTGCATTAAAATGTAATTTCCCAGGAATTGGAATGGAACCATTACAGTTAAGTTGACCCCGAGGTTACAGTGACCTTGCAACGCATGTCGAGTAACCGTTGTATATTATGTTATAAATTGCAGGCGCTTGCATTAAATTTTTATTTCCCGGGAATCGGGATGAAACCATTACAGTAAAGTTGACCCCTAGGTTATAGTGACCTTGCAACGCATGCCGGGTACCCGTTGTATATAATGTTATATAGTGCAGGCGCTTGCATTATAATGTAGTTTCCGGGGACTTGGGATGGAACCATTAGAGTTTAGTTGACCCTGAGGTTAAAGTGGCCTTGCAACGCATGCCGGGTACCCGTAGTATATAATGTTACATAGTGCAGGCGCTTGCATTATAATATAGTTTCCCAGGACTTCGAATGGAAACATTACAGTTTTATTGACCCCGAGGTTAAAGCGGCCTTGCAACGCATGCCGGGTACCCGTTGTATATAATTTTATAAAGTGCATAATTTTATAATGTTGTTTCCCGGGACTTGGTAGGGAACCATTACGGTTTAGTTGACCCCGAAGTTAAAGTGGCCTCGCAACGCATGCCGGGTACCCGCTTCATATAATTAATTTATTTACGCACAAATAGTCCATTAACAATAACAATCGGTTGCACGGTTTAGCAGTGCAAAATTTCATTATGCCGGAGCTCACTATTGTAGTTGTATTGTATTTCATTTTGCAAGTGTAAGTACTAAGTAGGTACTTTGTTGTAATATTTCACCAAAACGACGCCATTATGCTGTTGAGCATAAAATAATTTTCACTACAAATAAATTCATTCAATATCATGTTTTGATTTTTAAATGAAAAAAGTCCCCGCAAGTAAGTACCTACCTAGAACACGCGTAATGTCTATGTATATATATATATATATATATACATATTTATTTAACAATGTTCAAATAGAACACACTTAAAAATAAAAAAAAATAATTAATAAAAAAAATTGACAATTCTTTAAATTTTTCTAGTAAATTTTCAGTTCTATAAAGTTCCGTTCGAGTTCTGTAATTATTTCAGTTTTGTGATGTAACTGGTCTGTAATGATAAAACAATAGAATTTGAGTAGAACCATCACAGAACGTGAAAATTAACTTAAAAAACGTTCAATTATTCTGTATCATCGAAACAACCTTACCTTAGTATTTATTGCATTAAAACCTAATTCGTTGTGTAGGTACCCATTCAGGTAGGTACCTGCGCATTTCCTTAGATTCCGGCAATCTTAGCTTTTTTCATCATATTTGCAATACTACCGAAATAAGTAGGTACCTACCCCGAATGAAAAACGTGTTAATTTGAACTGGCCAGCAAATATTTAAACTTCCGATGGAATCTGTGAGCGCGTATTTTGATGATTTTTTTTCGGAAAATTTCGAGTTTTGTCAGCATCTCCTGACGTATTTTATATGAGAATCATATGTTTTATTGGTGTTCAAAGTTGCGGAATCTATCCGGCTATCGTATTTTCAAAAAACATCTAGCCCGGAATCGGTTTTTCGGCGGTAATGTCGTTTTCCGAAAAACAACGACCGAAACCGCCGAGAGTTCCGTTTTGTTAGGCTAAAAATTTGACATCTGAGATCCTGACCTATGTCAATAGTCCTATATAGCATTTTCCTTTGTGAAATTAGCGGGTTTTTTCGTCTTTTTTTTTTTCAAACGCCGTCTGTCGGCGGGAATTATAATCGAGTGATTCGAGTAGAGCTTCTAGTTTTCGCCGCCGATTCGTATCGGAGAATAAATCCCTGTATATATTTCATTTTGTCGAAAAAAATTTGCTTACAGTTTTCAGTCCCAATTTGCTTCAACCGAAAGTGAACCTTGAGGTGGGTGAAACGCAAAGGGCGTACTGGTCGTTTTTGCGTCAACCAAAAAGTGCGCGGAAAAAGACCTCTCCCAAAACCAAACAATACTATATATATAATATATATTCTTCTTGATTTTTCAAATGTAACGCAATCATTCCGTTGATTTTTCTAAAATCAAAATTGGGTTGTTTCAACTTTTATTTAACATTCGTTACATTTGAAAATTTCACACAGTGTTCCCCGCCGAATCGGACTAATTATTCCAGAGAAATCGATAGGAATATTTTTTTACGCTTGCAACACTCACAAGTTGTTTATGAAATTCGTCGCCTGTCAGAGATTATCGACTTGTATTGTTAGCCGTGCGTGATGTTTATCTACAAATAAAACATAAACGGTTAAGAGTGAGTGCTTTTTTATTAGTATTCAATTAATTACATGTACAGTAATGTTAATATGGTAAAATGCAATCGTATTACTTTAATATTCTTCCTTTTAGATCAATTTTACGAGTCTCCAGAACAGCCACAGTTGAAATGCTCAAATGTCGCCAGAACCATATAGGAAATGAATTAAATTCCTATGGAAAATATACTTAAAGCTCACTATCTGACTGTCAAATATATACATGCTATGCTTGATCACATAACACGTCTTGAAATACAGGTTAGTTGTGAATATACTTGACATTTGACAGAGACCTTTTTTGCGAAAAAAATATCTTATCTAAACAACGTCTGATGCGATTGTTTAAAGTGTATAGTTAATTAATACAATTTACAACTATGCTGACAATATGATAATATCGTTCGGTCGGTTTGTTATCGGTATTATTGATATATCAACACTTGATATGTCAACTATCAGTCTATCAGCACTCTCCACACGGACACTTCGGAGCGCCGCTTCAGACCGCCGCGCAGGAAAGTGTCGCAGTGTCTTTACTTCACTGCGCGTCGGCCGGCGTGGCGCGCTCCGAAGTGTACTTATAGGGAGTGCTATTGTTTACTTCGCGGCGCGGCGGCTTGCGTGGCACGCTCCGAAGTGTTCTTATAGGGAGTGCTATTGTTTGAAATAATTAAATGTTTGAAATAATAAGTTTGCCTGTTTTATTTATAAAATGCTAACGTATTACAAATACATTATGATTCTTGTTTTAGGGTCATTGCAGTCCAAATGAGAAATGCATATGTTCTGGAGGAATACAACAGAATTTACGATATTTTGATGAGTCTGCGTTTTGGATACTGGTTGTTGGTACCTCCAAGCAGAACCAAGGAACTATAGTAGTTCAACAATAATGAAATGTAATGTAAGACACGTGAAATGCATAAAAGGTTTTCCTCGGCAAGAACCATTGTATAATGTACTTTTAATTTGATGTAGGTACATTGTTTTCATATTACTGCTTGTCATAATAAGATGGCAGATTAGGTTTCGCGTCATCAACCCGCATAAATGAGCTAATTAAATATATTTACTGACTTATACCTATTACTTACATCTTTTATAACGAAGAAGTTTTACTTATATAAATAAATTAACATTCGAAACTGACATGGTTTCGTTTTATTTTGTACTTAAAATGATTTTTATTATAAAATACTGTTCATATTAGGTAAGACTTTAGAAATTTAATAAGTACAGCTATGATTAGAGGTAATTAACTCAAGATTCCTTTACACAACATATTTTAAATGTCTTATAAAGACATGTGTTTTAATCGCCTTATTAATATCAGGTAAAGGTTTATATGTTAATATGCTGGGTCATGACTCCAGTTCCCGAACTGCAATTTTCTTTATGAGAGTTGAACCAGTTATATATAGAATATTGTGATGGCGCCAGTCCTTTATTCTGTATTTATGAACTCTACTGTGGCCCGAAGTGCTGTTTTTAATATAGGTACTTAGCCAAAAATCATTTAAGTATATAATTCTTTATAATTGCAATACACTAACACACTCAACTTCTTTTATATCTTGTATGAAATCGGAAGTTGACAGAAATCAGAAGGAACCTTCAGTTGTCACACGTACCTACCTACATACAACAAAATCTCTATGTTCTCAAGGTAAATAATCAGGAAAGATTGGGAAATGTCAATCACGAGGAAAAGATTTCTTTTATTATAAATTATTGTAGACTCATAAATTATTCTAGGATAAATATAACACGAATAAGATGGCAATAGATTGTAACATCATCGGTTTACACAAGAAATAAGTTTGTATTTTTTTTTCAATGTTTTCACCAGTGTTTACGTCATTTTCAATCTCTGAAACAAACGATTTTCGACAATATTTTAAGTACATTGAAAATATATCTAAACTTCTTCCCAGAAAGTCATTTGTTCTTTTGCCATCCTGAAGTTTTGATCGTTATGTTTTATTTGCGTTTTATGCAAAAACAGTCCAGCCATAATCACTAGTTTCGGTAGTGCAGAGTGCCACAGAGCTGCACAAGCTGTCAGA
This sequence comes from Limnephilus marmoratus, assembly GCA_917880885.1. NCBI lineage: Eukaryota > Metazoa > Arthropoda > Insecta > Trichoptera > Limnephilidae > Limnephilus > Limnephilus marmoratus. The sequence continues at coordinate 40,538,852 of OU862922.1, read as the reverse complement.
TAGCAAATTTTCTGCGGAAAAAATTTGAGCGGTTACAATTTCGTCAAATTTGACCTGAAATTTCACTTGACGAACGGTGAAACAACCCAAATTTCGTTGATTGACGATTCATTTGCGATTTGACGGTTCATCAGACGTGATTTTTTCCGAAACAACTGGCCCTTAATGTTGGAGAGGAAAAGTTTTACTCCCTAAGTGGATACAAAGGTGTTTTTGCTTCTCGTCCCAACGAAGGAGGAGGCGACGTAGCAATATATGTGATTGATAATATGAAGTGTGCAATTATTGAAAATTTCTCAAATGAAAATTCCTTTTTATGTATAAGTCTTTGTAGCAGTGATAGGCAACCGGTCAACATTTATGCTATCTATTGAAAACCTAACTCAAACATGCAGGATTTTCTAATACATCTAGAAAGCATACTATTAATATTCGGAGACTTTAACATTGACATATCCATTTTCACACACTCTTCATTAAATTACTGCAACATTTTAGAATCTTATAATTTTTCAATTCACAACAAAACATATCCCACGAGAGTCACTGATACAAGCAGCACCATTATAGATCACTTCATATCAAATAGGCAAAACATTCAGACTACTATATCAAATATTGATGATCCACTTAGTGACCATAACATACTGATTGTTGATTATAAGATCAACTTAAAAAAATGTTTTAATAATAGAACCAAATCCCGGATTATGAGACCTATCATCAACAGTATGTCAGTAAAATCCTATCTTCTTAATAACAATTTCACGATCGACTTTAGCAACTCAGAAGACCCTTTTAAAAGTTTCAATGATCACATTAAAAAGGCAATAGAATCGGGTACTACTACACCAAAAACAGGATTAGGAAGTCGGGAACAACTGAATACTCTGTGGTTTGATTCCAAATTAAATTCCTTAATCAAAGAACGAAACCAGATCCACAAACAATGGAAACAAGACCCTGGTAATCTTACTCTTGTAACACTTAAAAAGAGGTTGAGAAATACCATTACTAATTATAGGCGAAGTCTAAAACACAAATATTATGCGAACAGCTTTCAACAAAACCAAAATAACCCCACGAAAACTTGGAAAATCATAAACTCTATTCTATCAAACCGAGCACATAAACCAACTAACGAAATAGAATCCCTCATCGTAAACGACTGCAAAATTAAGCATACGGGTCAAATAGCATCTGCATTCACTGAGTTTTTCCTCTCAATAGGAGAAAAGTTAGCAGCTACCATTCCGTCATCCCCGGATGACTGTAATACCGTATTTGTGGAACCGAAGGCTTGCCAATCCTTGTACATGGCTAGGACAAACAAAGATGAGGTATTGAGGATCATCTCTAAAACAAAGTTGAAAGCAGCACCGGGACTCGATGGGGTAACACCATCAGTTCTTAAGACTTGTAAAGAAGAATTAGCGGGTCACCTAACAGAACTTTTTAATTGGTCATTATCCACGGGAAAATTTCCAAATGAATTAAAGCTTGCGAAAATAATACCTATACACACACAAAGGAGACTGTAAAACATGTATTTCTAACTACCGTCCCATATCACTTCTATCGGTATTTTTAAAAGTATTTGAGACCATAATCAAAGAAAGACCACTAAAATACATATCTGCGAATAATATCCTGACCCCACAATAATATGGCTTTCGGAAAAATTCCAGTACTCAATGTGCCGCCTTTGATTTTATCTTTACCCTTCAACAGTATATAGACCAGGGTGAATTTGTGGCAGCCATATTTATAGACCTCAAAAAAGCCTTTGATACCAATCATGAAATTCTCTTAAAGAAATTGGAATATTTGGGAATTGTTGGGAAGCCCCTAAATCTCCTCCGAAGCTACTTAGATGATAGATTTTGTCTTGTTGAAGTCAAAGGAGTCCGAGGTGGCTTAGGTAGAATCACATGTGGAGTGCCACAGGGATCAATTCTTGGACCTCTGCTTTTCTTGCTATACAGACATAACTAAATGTGATATCTCTGGAAAACTCCAACTTTATGCGGATGATACTGTAATCTACTATCACAGTACAAGCCTGAGTGACCTTGAGTCTCTAATGAATGTAGATGTCTCAATTCTAGCTAATTTGCTGCGTATTAATAAACTGAGCCTCAATATAAAAAACGCACTACCTAACTTTCGGTAATAAGGATTATGCTTCCATGAATATTTCACTTGGAACTGATAAACTCAAAAATATAGAAGTTACGAAATATTTAGGGCTCTTAATAGACTCTAAACTTTCGTGGAACTCACATGTTGAGCATGTAAAATCGAAAATTTCCCCAATAACCGGTGTACTATACCGACTCCAAGGTCTTCTCTCCACATCTCTACTACGGGCCACTTACTATGCGATGATTCACTCTCATCTGAGTTATTTAGTTAGTATCTGGGGAACTATCACTAAAAAACAAATATCTGAAATACAGGTGATTCAAAATCGAGCTATAAGGAATATCTACCATCTGCCGTGGGATACACATATCAAACATATATATTCAAAGACAAACATACTTCCTTTTACGATCCTTCCTAAATACAATATCACTAGTGCAATATTACAAATCATACATAGATCCTCACACACTACCATCAGACCAGCCTTTAATTCAGACATACACCAGCACAAAACACGATCTCAAAATCAAATACACCTAGCATCATCTACCCACACAACTAAATTTGGTATTAACTCATTACAATATATTGCATATAGACAATACAATGCATTATCTCATGAAATAAAGCAACCAGTAGCTAACAAAAAAATATTAATTAAAACGCTTAAAGAATATTTTCTGAAAATGTTTTTAAATGATTCGCTCGCCTTCATACGTTTATTGTTTTTTTTTATAGTTTATGTGTATGAATGTCTCTCAGTATTTCAAAAATCTCTATTCTTGAAAATGCAACTTTTATTATATTATTATTTTATGTTTTTTAACTTGTAATATCTATGTAATATCCATGTAAAAATGTACTTATATGTGTCTGTCCTTCCCGAAATGAATTTGTTTCTTTACTCATTGGGAATAATGTGTTACCATGTTTTTTTTGGAATACATTATAATTAATTAAATAAATTTAAAAAAACATGGTGATGAAGATTCTACCCATAATCCAGAAGTAATGTGGGTCAGTCGAAAATATGAGGGTTGATCTTTGCCGGTCTTACGGTATGTATCTTCTATTCCTTGTGTTAAAGTTGCAAACATTCAGATCCGTTGTATTCCACCTCAATGACTCGCTGCCTTATGCAATGACGGTATTGTGGTGATGGGGGGCTTAGGAAATCAACGAAACATCGCATCGCCTTCTGGATTTGTAATGAATGATGATTAAGTTCTGGGTAAGGTACCTTCAACAACTGTTGACACATGGCAGCAGACAATCTCAAAGGTGCCCGCTGCATCGTATATCTGAAAATAAAAGTAGTACTTTTTATTATTTATATTATGATACTAATTCGGGTTATTAGAAAGATTGTTCCATTAGTATTATATTATGATACTAATTGGAGTTGTTAAATAAAATGTTGTATTATTAATCTATGTTTAGTTTTAAAATTAATATACATTGTGATTTTGTTATTGCGCGATGAAAGAGAAAAAGATACTTAAAATTAAAGATCTTCTCCGGAAATCGAACCCGAGACCTCTCCTCGCTATCTACCTCGTGTATCTTAACCTTAAAGTACTAATCGTCGCCTGGGAGGCCGCACACTCCCAGTTTTTTCGTTGTAATTTCAAATCGTGCGACCGTTATGACTCGCGCGCTTACCTCAACTTAGTGCCCCCCTCAATGCGGTACCGCCTTATGCGGCTGCGCCTTAGCGCATCTCGCAGGCTTTTGTCTTTGCCGAGTTACAGAGTGTTGGATCGCTTGGGAGGCGATCCTTAGTATTAAAGGTAATTTGTTTTTTTTATATATATATATATACACTTTTTTATACGCTTAACCAATTCATAGATATGGCTCTTCCACTTCATATGTTGTTCTATTATCACTCAGAGATATTTAATTTCTGATACTGATTTCAATGTTAAACAGCCTTGGATACATGTGATTTTATTACATTTGATATTATGGATAATTATTTTAGTTTTGGGGAGTGTTTTTAGTTTGTTGATTGAGAAGTGTATGTAGTATGTTTTTTTAGTGTTCAATGAGAGAAGATTTATATCAAAATAATGTTTTAATATGTTCATGATATTATTTGCTTGTTCGTTTACTTTATTCCAGTCGATCCCATTTACTAAGACAGCTATGTCGTCGGCGTATGATATTATGTCTGCGTTAAGTGGAAGTTTAAAAATATCGTTGACAAAAATTATAAATAATAGGGGACCTAGGACTGTGCCTTGAGGTATCCCAAAATTACTTGTTAGTGGTAGACTTAGGGAGTTGCTTATCTTGACTAATGGGTGTTCTTCAAATAAATAGCTTTTTATCTATTTTAGAGCTTTATCGTTTATCCCAACACAGTTTAATTTTTTAATAAGTTTATCATGAGAAATACTATCGAAAGCTTTTTTAAGATCTATGAAGATTCAGGGGCATTTCAAAATTTGTCTAATGTGTTCTGAATAATGTTCGTAAATTTGGCAATCGCATCTTGGGTACTTCTATTTTTCATAAATCCATATTGGTTGTGGTGAATTATGTTATATTTGTTAATAAATTCAGTTAGTCTTTTTTTGATATTTTTTTCAAAGACTTTGGCAATGTTTGAAATCAGCGATATTGGATTATAAAAATAAATATTTGTTTTCAAAGGTGAATTTATATATTAATTTTATTTAAATGTGCAAATTTCAGAATTTTATGGAAGATTGGAGTGGAGTTCAGACTTAGAAGAGATGAGATGTTGAACGGAGGAGAGGCAATTTTGGATAAATCTTGATAGAAGAGAGGATATTTATTTAGAGAGGGACAATCAAAAAATATGTGATTTAAAGTTCCCACATCTAGACCATAGAACGTACAATCTGGGGAGTCAAGCACATTAATTTTAAAAAGGTGAGAAAGAACGGAACAATGCCCGATTCTCATTCGAATAAGTAAGGAAATTTCTTTTTTGGAAAAATGGGGAAATTTTTGAAACCACGGTATTGATGGGATAGTCCTTTGTATTGAGGCGTAGCGGGTACCCTTGGATTGACTAGCAATGTTCCAATGCTCTGTCCAAACAACATTGCGGGATCTATCTTTGATGATGGAAAAAGTTAACGGGTCCAATTCGGAAGGATCCGACGACAGGGCTCCAATTGGTCGCGAATTTAAAATGGCTTCGATGCGAGTCAGAACAGTAGTTAATTCTTCGAAGGTAAGGGTTTGATCTCCCACAACCCTCTTCAAATGGTGTTTAGTTGACTTAATACCAGCCTCCAATACTCCATTGAAATGAGGTGCGGAGAAAAATGCCAAGTAATTGAACGAGCGAGTGTTGCGTCAACAAGTTTGTCAGTGTTTTCAGATGCATGTATGAATTTAGAAAGACCAGTATGATATCTATTAGTTCCAATAAAATTGGTGCCACAATCGCTATAGATATTTTGGCATATATCGCGTCTAGAGATGAATCTATCTAATGCTGCCACAAACGCTTCAGTAGATAGATCTGACACTAATTAAGGATGAACGGCTTTGATCGATAAACAAACGTAAAGACATAAATAGGCCTTATAAGGTTTTGCGCCGCGACGTCTACTCTCGCGTACCAAAAAAGACCTCCATAATCTGTTCCGACATTTAAAAATGGACGACCTTCTCGAAAACGGGAAGCGGGTAAGTTACCCATCAACGGGAAACTATCAAGCGGGTTATTTTTAAAACAAGAAATGCATTTACTCAATCGATGTTGAATTACGTTCCTAGCCGAAATTATCCAATATTTTAATAATATTATGGATTGGAGTGCACGTGGACCTGGATGAAGGTACATGCTATGTATGTAATAATCAATTATTAAAGTTGTCAAATGACATTGCTTTGGTAAAATAATAGGGTGTCGAGCATTTTCTGAAATCTGTGCAAGGCAAATTCGACCACCGACTCTCAAAACACCATTTGCGTCAATAAATGGAGCGAGTTTTTGAAGCTGCGTTGAGCACATACGATGGAAAGAGATATTGTTCATATCTTGTTGAAAATAAATTGCTTGAACAAGCTTAATGCAACATTGCAAGGCAAAATTATTTTCTTTTAACGAAAATGGGGATAACTCATTGAAATTGATAATCGATTTCGAATGTAATCTATTGCTAAATCGACGGCACCAACATGTAACACGCTGTAATTTCGATAATGATGAAAACTTCAATAAAAACTCTTCGTCACACGTTGACGCATTTGTCGACAGAGATATTAAATTCTTTGACTTATATTCTGGTAACTGGTCCACGGAGATATTTAGATTCCTAACAAATAACCATTCCTCCAAAGGTGTTGATATAAAGTTAGGTCCTTTCCACCATAACGAAGCGTTAGCGATTTCGCTGGGAAAAACTCCTCGCGAACCCAAGTTTGCAGGATTTTCTTGCGATGAAATGTGATACCAATGTTCATAAGGTATATTTTGTATTATTGTTTCAACACGATTTGCTACAAAAGTTTGCAAGAGAAAAGAAGGTGTCTTCAACCATGCCAATACAATAGTTGAATCGGTAAACGCGACAGTCTTTTCTATTTGAAGTCTATCTTTACATACTTCTTGACAATAAGTCAATAAATTTGCCAATAAAACTGCTCCCAACAATTCCAGTCGCGGGATCGATGTTATCTTTATGGGGGCAACACAAGATTTTGCTAGTAAAATGTGGATGGATATTTCTGTGTTATTAATCACTACCAGATAAACAATTCCACAATATCCTCTTTCAGAGGCGTCCGCAAACCCAACAAGTATGCATCGACTGGTTGGAGAAGTTGCGATATATCGATCAACTTTTACATTGGTGAGTGATGGAAGCTCTTTTATATATTTCTTCCATTTAAAATTCATGTTCGAAGGATTTTCTTCATCCCATCCAATTTTAGTTTTCCATAAATTTTGCATATACCATTTAACAATAAAAACGACAGGATTAATAAAACCTAATAGATCATATAGACGTGCAATTGTCGATAAAATTATGCGTTTGGTACAGGAAATCTGTCAAAATACCAGATTCCTTCGAATCGACAGGACGAAATTGTGTTTTTATTAATCCGTTAGAATTAATTGTAGGAGTATTTCCAATACCTATCACGGTAAGTGGTTGTTTCTTAGAACGAGTAAAACCTAATCTTTTGACACAATTTTCGCTTTATATAAAGTTTCCCTGACTTGCGCTATCAAGCATAACACGAACCTTCTGGAATACTCCATTTTTATCTAAAACTTCCACATAAGCTGTGGACAAAAGAACCGTTTTGTTGGTTTTATTGTAAAATGTTGTCAACGCCAAAGGCTCCGACGAGTTTTCTTATTGGTCTGAATTTTCCACGATTTTTTTTGGAAAATGTAATATGGTATGATGTCTTGAGTGACATTCCCTGCAAGCGAAACGCGACTGACACTTTTTTGCGTTGTGTTTTCCTTGCGCTAAGCATTTGAGACATAAATTATTTTCCTTTGTGAACAAGTACCAATATTTTGGAGTAAGGCGTAAGAATTTTTCACACTTGTGCAGGGAGTGTGGCGATTTACAAAGTATACACTTGATTTCAATGTTTGATACAAACGCTTTAATATTATTGCTCGATCGATGTTTAGCATTATACGATTTCGATTGACCTTTATGAGCCTATAACTGGTTTTCAGGACAAACTCCAAGTGCCATTTCTTTTGCTAAGCACTGTCCATTTAAGTACTTCAATAGGTGTTCAAACGTCGGGATATTCTCTGAACTGTGTTGAATTTCAAAATCAATACGCAATTCTTTTGTTAATTTACGCAATACAATATGTAATAAAAGAAAACTCCATTGGCGAACTGGAAAATTCAAAGCTTCTAAAGCAGCGAGATTTTCTTTCAAAATGGAAATAAATTGCCTCAGATTATCCTGAGCTTTTACAGGTTTAATCGACAGAATTAATTCTACGCGTCTATCAGCGATCAAACGTATATTTTCATACCGTTCCTTTAAAAGATTATATGCAACAAAATAATTTTCCTCAGAAATCGGCAAATGTTTAACGTGTGTTAATGCTTCACCCGAAAGGCTACTTATTAAATAATGCATTTTTTGAACAGAATTTAAGGCATTATTAGAATCGATCAACGAATTAAAGGTATTGTTATGGGCAGAACGCATAACTGCTCTACAATATGTCCCCAGGCCAGCTCACGGTAGAGACAAAAGTACCCTCTATCTCAGAGGGCAGGTCGCACGAATGCGTCGGGATCTCTCTCTCTCTCTCCTTCTCTCTCCCACAATCGTCTGGGAATACTCACTGGGGAAAGGCTCCTGCCGAGGCAGATTAACAACAGGATGTAATTAATAGACTCATGTATTGTAAATTCAAACACAGTACAAGGGTTATTACAGCACAATTCAATTCAAGAGATGCATGTTACACAAACCTAGCTATCGAGTTTATATCTCATGATCCCTGTCAACGAAACTTTCTGAGTGGTGGCTTTACGCGAGAGTTCAAACAGTCTATCGTTACGGACACATTAAAGAGGGTAAATCAGAGGACAGCTTACATGGTGATTGAAGAATCCTTCGGCTCTCGGGTTCAGCAGGGCTCATCCCGAGTCTAGGACAGGTCCCGAAGTTCACAGGCATGGTAGAACACCAGCGCTAACACTCGTATGTACTTTAATTACATCGCAGATGTTACTGCGTTTAATTTGATCGGGCTAGTTAGCCGCGAACTGTATAGTTCGCTGAGGAGTGTCACGTGCGCCTGAGACGGCTTGTACTACTCGACTGGTGGCGGCGCGGCGGAGCGTGCCGGAATGCCGAGGGGAGAGGAGGTAGGTAACCGGAAACAGCGGGGAGCAACGAGTTGTTGCCCGCAGCGGTTTGTTTAGGGACTCGCGTTGGCGCTCCCTGTTGCTCTAAAAACGTACCATAACACTTCCCCCCGCGCTTGGAAAAAAAGCGACGTGGCAATGGAGCTGTAGGGAAAAAAAATCCTCTTATGCTTCCATCGGGGTTTTGAGAGATTCGTTGCTTGAGAGATTGCCTAGCTAGAACATACAGTTTATGCTATAGTTTAGGTCACAATGTTTGTAGGGAATGGATGGGGGTACATGGAATGTTTGGAAAAGACAGCTTTGGGGAGAGTACATGGTGTAAAACAACATACAAGGTTATGCAATTGAAAATAACAATACACATGGTTATGCAATTGAAAATAACAATACACATGGTTATGCAATTGAAAATAATGACAATACATTTGTACAAGAGAAGAGAAAAGGTGTGATTCTAAAGTTTCATTGGTCTGGGAGCTAAGTTTGCGAAGCGTGGATTTGTTTGGTTTCGGAGAATTTCGAAGAAAAGGACGTGGTTTCACAGATTCTAAGGATTACAATATCACTGTAATCAGACCCATTTGAGATAACACTCAAGAGTACACTTGGGCCTTAGAAAACACTTGGTTTGGTCGAAAACGTTGAAGTTCACGAAGTGGAGACTGTGGTTGCTGTGCCGCGACTATGGTTACAGAGGCCATTGGAGAGAAGAATCCAGTATCTGCAGACATGCCAGTACGAATCCTAAGTGTTATTATGGTAAACACGGATCGTATATAATGGTTATTGAAGCATAGTGTAGCTCAAGATAACTTGTATTGGTACGCATTCAGCGAATACTGGTGGGTCAAGGTAATGATGGTTTACACATGACGATATATGCGTCACTGCATGACAGAGCAAGGGACGGCAAGGTTGGCATTGATAGCAAGAGTAAGAACAAACCTAGGAGCTAGCGTGCTCAGAAGGTAGTTTAGAGTGTCATAATGTATAGTGGGACAACTCGGCTTGCTGTGGCACGACAAGACAACATACATATGAGCGGTATGGTCTGTGCTTTTAGGAACAAATGCGTAGAAAATGGCAGCAGGAGGGACCTTGTAACCACAGCGCGTGCTGTCAGGAAGTGAAGCTCAGCTTGGCTGTTGATGATGACATCCGCCTGGGCTTCTTTTTAAATCCGGGAGAAATTATTATTAGAGCAAAATTCTTGAAGTTTACCTGCCTAGGGACCAATGAAGAAAAGGTTTGGAGAGAAACAAAATGTGTCCAGAAAATGAAATAAACGAAATTTAGCCACCGACTCAGAGAGTGACGAAGAGAGATTCCTAACTAAATTGTGATTACATGAACATTTTCCCTTTTTCAGGAAGACTTGGCGTTTGCCGAGTGACAATATGTCTTGGTTAAAAAACAACCGGCCCTCTATGGCCTATGTTAACATAAGATGGTAACATTTTCGTAGAATTTCAAAGAACAAGACAAAGAATCGTGAACTAGTCACGGCAGAGGGAAACCAATTCATGAATAAAGGTTGTCAAAAAGAGACAGACGTTACGCCAAGTGCATATCGTACATATCCAACATTCATGAATGTGTTTCGTAGAATTGAGAAAGAGAAAAAAGGTGAGACATATGCAGAGATTGAGGGGGAAAACCTGTAGATAACCGGACAGTTACCTATTCGAACTCCAAGTGAGGGCGAAATATGGTCAACGACAGATTTTTCACTTCATAACATACGTCTGAGAACATGGGGGAATGGGGGAGGAGGGGAGGAGGGAGACGAGTTACGAAATTTGCTAGAGACTGGACTAATTTCCAATTTAAACTCTATGTGAAGATGAAACATAATCAACCAGCAGATTTCCTGACTCTTTACATTTATTAAAGGAGGAGAGATTTGAATACACATTATAACAAAGAGGCTAATCTTTCGCGTGTATTGGGCAAAAGATTAGGGGTCATTTTAAAACTTCTACATGATTGTGAGAAAAGACAGACCCTTGCTCCAATTTCACAAACCTGGGGGTTTTCTTATTCGTTCTCCAGACAACGAGTTAGGTGGTTTTGTGCTCAATCGATTAACTCCCACAGCACTATGCCCCATAATTGACAGTGAAGCTGAAAACTAGTCCTTTTGGGATAGTAGATATTCCTGGGCTTCTTTCCTTTTGCAAAGAAGTAAAAAAACAGGAAGTCCACGGGCATCGGCGTTGAATGACAACAAAAGGGTTGTGGACTACATTTCGTAGATCGCACACAAAAGGGTTTGATATTATTTCGTTCGCACGACTCATGGTAAGTGTTTTAACGTCTCCACGTATAGTGTACAAAATATGTAAGTACATACAAGATACAACTCAATTATAGACAGAAGTCAAAGAGTTTATACAAAGCATCTTAAAGAGGATGGCAAAGCCGATATTATGTCGTTCACACGAATCACGGTAAGTGTTTTAACGTCTCCACGTGTAGTGTACGGAATGAACGATTTACAACAAATTTGCCCAGTATTGAAAGACAGTAGCCCAATTACGTTCGAAAATGTGGGTCCCCATTCAATACAGACGGCGGATTAAGCGGTTCTCATGCCAAAAGACACACGACCAAAATAGAATATACAAAACGGTACTCATGACAAATATGTCACACGACCCACTCAATAACGTTTAGCTATGAGCAAAAGTGATTATGACGAACTTCTCGTATTGTGGCAGGTATTTTAAGGATCCCTCCTATAATATAACAGGGTTACGTTTAAATACAACACAATAAACGTTAACAATGCTTGTTTTAACACAGTATATGAAGATTTGTTAGATTAACTAACTCCGTAGCCCAGGAGCGTACGATAGAATAACAAGGAGGTAAACAATTTAATGTCACTTCATATGTTATAAAGGCGGGGTGATGACAGAGTACATTTCTGTTTACACCATGTGACAAACAAAGACAGACCTATATGGTTTTACATACTGTCTGTTGTAGCAACTTCAGTGGGAACAAACAAAAGGGACCAATAGTGGTTTTACATACCCTTTGTGCAGTTACATCATACCGGGTTATGTGCAATTTAGGTTGCAAACAAGAGTTGAATGCCTAAGTTTACAAAACGATTGTCAAACAAAATATTGATGATTCACGTTAAACTGCGGTTATTTATGTATGGAAAACAGGGCTGTCGTTAGGTTTTATTAACCTTTTCCGTCAGGGCTGAGGCATGTAATACAAGACATACATGTTGAGAAGAGGGACAAATCGAGGACTTCTTATAACAACAAAAGACCGAGTATTTGGTTTTACGTACTTTAGTTGAAGCGGGCCCAAGAAGATTTGTATAAGGGTGGAAAGACCAATTTAAAGGCTTTTCCTTTATTTATATACATATGATTTCAAAATGGACGTGTCAAAATCCAATTTGTTAGCAAAGAGCTCGGGTAGGACGCCATCAATTTTTTAACATTTGAGAAAAATTGAAAACTACTGTACACAAGGAATGTGATTATGTGAGTAACCACTTATTTTTTACCATGATGAGTAAAATATGGAGCTTGTTAAGATGGTTTACTTGTCCTGGGTCGTGATTTAACGCTTTGGAGTTTACCAAATCCGACTTTAGAACGACGCTCCAGTACTTACAGAACATAAAAGAAAAATTTTTTGAAGAGATTCCTTCCGATATGATGAAAAAAAAACAACAAACAAAAATGGTGAAAATTACAATATTGCATTACATAGCAAGGCGTGCCATGGCATGAACGTTGCGTAGTGTGAGGGGTTGAGAGGCAATGATTTGGGTTCATGACTCCCAGACACTGTGACTCGACGGGTGTCTCTGCTCTAAAGTGATCAATTTTAGAACAGGTGAGAAAAAAAAAAAATAAAAAAACGTGTGAAACAAAAATTACGGTGGTTGCCAATTCACGAACATGAACGGGGTAAACTACACCGTGGAGTGTACATAAATTTACAAAAATGATTTTTTTTTAACAATATTCGTTTTATCAACGAAAGGGTGGACATGTAATTGACACTTTACACGCCAGACATTGTAAGACTTCAATGTGCTTACAAAAAGGGTTGTGGTGATACACACTGGATCATTTTGAGTTTGCTGAGATAGTGGGGGTAGTTTTACTCGACTCCTCACTTCCAGTCTTTGCGATATCCTTAATATGGTAATTACCAATGTGCCTTCCAGAGAAGTCAGACAAGGAGTACACTAGATCTGATATCTTTCTTAGAACTTTGGCCTTCACGAAACGTGGTGCCAGCTTGGCAGAGAAATACGTGGCTCCTTGGGAAAGTGTGTTGTTCTTTCTCCAAACTATGTCTCCTGTGTTGAAGGTGACATGTTTCCTACGTAGGTTGTATCTGTCCGCACTCTTTTGATGAGCCAGGAGTAAGGCATCAGTGACTTCACTGTAGATGGCCGACAGTTCTTCCAGACGATGGGCATAGTCCGCGGTAGGGTTGCTAGTGGCGGCAATTGACGTAGGAAAGTTTGTGTCCCTATGTAGAGAACCGTGAACAACTTGTTCCATACCGTGTTTTAGGAAGAAAGGTGTGTAACCAGTGGCCAGGTTAACCGTGTTGTTCATAGCAGCCTGAATTTTATCTAGGTTTTTACACCAAGTGCGTTGATCTTTATCAACTAGAATAGCCAGAGCTGTGTTGATTGTCTGGTTATAACGTTCGACAGTGTTATTTTGTGGGGTATACAAGGTATTATAGTAAATGTCCTTGATTCCGTATTTGGCAAGAAAATTTTTGAATTCTTGAGCAATAAATTGTTTTCCGTTGTCAACTATTACGGTTCTGGGTGTTCCGTAAGGTATAAAAATGTGTTTTTCCAGAAGTTTGATGATGGCGGGCGCATTGGCTCTTTTTAAAGGGAAGATCCAACAGAATTTAGTGAAAACATCCACTACACTAAGTATGTGCATGTGTCCGGCATAACTTCGAGGAAAAGGTCCGACGAGGTCCATTGACAATGATTGTAGGGGTCTGTCGGCACGTTTGGGATTACCCATTAGGCCGGCAGGTGCTGCCGTGCTATGTTTATAAGCTTTACAAGTTTCACATTTAGAGATGTAATTGCGAATTTGCTTAAAGAGACCAGGCCAGTAATACTTCAAGGTGATCTTTTTATACGTCTTGAAATTTCCTGGGTGTATGGAGTCGGGAGCACTATGATTGTCAATGATTATTTGTTCTCTACCTTCGAGGGGAACGACAAGTTTCCACGAGTAATCTTCGAGGATGGATAGTGGTGCCTTGCAATTACGGTATAATTGTCCTTCTTTTATGATAAAGTTAGGAAACTTTTGTTGGTTATTTTTACAACCTTCGAAGATTTTCAAGTACCATTCATCTTTTGTAGATGGAGGGGGGGTAATTGTGTCAACATTTAATGAAGCTAGTTCAATTCTTGAAAGGGCGTCGGGAACAATATTGTCCGCGCCTTTACGGTGAACAACATCAAAATTGTATTGAGACAAACGGGAGGACCAGCGAGCGAGCCTACCGGAGGGATTACTTAAAGAGATCAACCATTTCAAACTACTATGGTCTGTGACTACAGTAAATTTGCTACCGTCTATGTAACCGCGGAAATGGTGAACAGAATCCAATACAGCCAATAACTCTTTTTCGGTAATTCCGTAGTTTTTCTCGTGTTTGTTTAGTGTGCGGGAAAAATACGCTACAGGGTGTTCGCCATCTGGGAATTCTTGAGTAAGAACTCCACCGATTCCTACATTGGATGCGTCCGTGTGGAGGGTAAAAGAGAGTGCAAAATCCGGGCAATTCAGAACGGGAGCTTTTTGAAGGGCATCTTTTAAAGTTGTAAACGCTTCTTCAGCTTCGACAGACCATCGGAAATTGCTGACACCTTTACGGATGCCGGTAATTTTATTTAAGGGGGCTGCAATAGTGGAAAAGTCTTTGATGAATCTCCTGTAGTAACCTGCGAGTCCAAGGAAACCTTTGACTTCCTTCGCGTTCTTGGGACGGGGAAAATTTGCCATGGCTTCCACCTTAGCGGGGTCTGTTCTTAGGCCTTTTTCGTCGACAATGAATCCCAAATAACGTAGACGGGACTTACAGAATTCAGACTTCTTCAAGTTGATGGTTAAACCAGCGAACTTGAGTTGTTGGAAAACTTTTTCCAGCATTAATAGGTGTTTTTCAAAGGTATCGCTGACGATGATGAGGTCGTCAAGGTAACAAAACAGGCTGTTATCGACTTCAGGACCGAAAAGTTTGTCCATCAGTCTTTGTAACTCGGCGGGGCTATTTTTTAGACCAAAGGGTAATCTTTTAAAATGGAACATTCCCCTACCAGGTACAACGAAAGCAGTTTTTTCGCACGATTCTGCGTCCAAGGGTATTTGCCAAAACGCTTTGCTGAGATCGACAGAAGAGATGAACTTGGCGTTACGCAGCTTGTCTAAGGTTGCGTGAACGTGAGGTAAGGGATACGCATCAGCTTCCGTGCAAGAGTTTAAACGTCTACTGTCGAGACAGAAACGTGCAGAGCCGTCTTTTTTAGAAACCAAAAGAGTTGGGTTGGTCCATGCACTTCTGCTGGGAACCACCACACCCATTTTTAACATTTCGTCAAGTTCATTTTCTAAAAGTTTAAGTTTTTGGGGGGCTAAGTTGTAATAACGTTGCTTTATGGGTGGGCCATTGGTTTTGATATGGTGCTCAACCAAATCTGTCAAACCTAATCCGCATTTTTCGAAGGATATTGATTCGAATTTATTGACCATTTCCTTTAGTTGGAGAGCCTGGTCCGTGCTTAAATTTTCGTGAGGTATTATTGTGCGGATCTCACTAATTTGAGCGGCAGTGGAGGTTTCGCCAAGAGTATTAAATACTTGGGGAGCAACATTGAATGCCTTCCAGAAGTCAACGCCAAGGATGAAATTCTGGGATATAGAGGGCACTATTAGAAAGTTGATTGTAACTATTTTATTGTTACAATTGATTGGCAGGGCCAGGGCACCGATGACCGGCTGAGAAACATTGTCCGCAGTCGTCAGGAGTGTCGATTGGGGTGAAATTTTAAAATCACTGTTAACAAAAGGCAGGTGAGCATTGTTGCCAAGACAGCTGACAGATGCCCCACTATCGAGTAATCCGGAAAAGGTCACATTGTTAACAGAGAAGGAAGCATAGGGTCTCCCATCTTTAGCTTGTTTGCAACAAACCGAAGAAACATTTAAGGTCTGGTTAAAATACTTAATGTGTGCTAACCAATCAGTCCATTCTTTAGACCTTGGTTCAGAATGGGTGCCTGAGAGGTTATTATTTAGTTTTTTGGCCTCTTCATGTAGAAATTTGGTGGGGGCTTGGAGAGATCCACCTGAGGTCTGACATCGCTTGGGTTTTGTAACCTTTCCATGTCGTGTCTTGATTTCTTGAAAATATTGCGCAGTTCGTCGCGTGGAGGAGAGCGGTCCCTAGAGTGATGTCTCTTGGAAGTTCGGGGTTCCTTGGATTCCAGAAACTTCGCTTGCTTGAAACAAGTAGTGGCCAGATGGCCTACTTTTTTGCAAAAGGAGCATACTTTTTTGTTGTCGAATTCTGGTTTTAAACCAGACGAACGGCTTGGCACAACTACATTATTAGACACATTCTTTATGTTCTTCCTATCCTGGTATGATTCCAGAAGGAGACAGACTTCGTTAAGCTGGGCCAGGGATGCAATTTTCTGCGAGGTGATGATGTTCTCGTATTTGCTTAAAAGGCCATCAGTTATGACTGGTAATAGTTCAGCTTCCGGAACGGGATGTGAAAGCTTGATGTTAATGGATTCAGCCCTTTCTATGAATGTTGCTACAGGTTCATTTACCAGTTGTTTAATAGATAGTAAAGATAATTTGATCCTGTGCTGGGCTTCTGTCTTTCCGAAGCTCGAGATTAGGGCAAATCTGAGTTTATTCCAATCTTTGCATTTAGTTTTTTGAATGCGGTGCCAGGGTATCAATTCTGGGGAGATGAGTTCTATGAAGTTTTTTCGTAGAATCTCGAATGGGATATTTTTGATAGTAGCCGTTTCTTCGATACGGTCGATGAAATCCAGCACATCGGAGACGCCATTATATTTGACTTTCCAAGAGGATAAATCGTAAGTTTTATCTTGTGTCAAGGTGGGTGCGATGTCCTGTTTTATCATTACTTGCGGCATAGGTTCTTTGTTAGGAACAAGATTATCCAAAACTTGCATAGCCAAGCGTGAATTATTTTCGCTTGATGGGGCGAGGTTTATTTTCTTAATATACTTTTTGTTAAATAAAAGTGCATAAGCCTTTAATGTAGATTTAGATTTGCTAGATGGCGAGAGTCCTCTATCCTTTAAAGCAGTTTGTAAGTGAGTTTTGGATAAACTGAGCACGTTGGGAATGATACCCAAATTGGATGATGCCATAGCTTGATTGTTTTCCATTGTGAGTTTCCCGGGAGGTGAAAAAATTTTGCCAGGGATTTCCTTTAGCAAACGCAAAATTAATTTTGTGAGGCACTTTTCACTTGGTAACCACTGGTTGACACTTCTAACATAGTTATAGAAAACTGTATTCCATACTACAATTTGGTATACATGACACCAGAATTCATGGTCAAGGTGGAAAAAAAATTGGCGTGGACTGACCTTAGGGGAAACACTTTTTTATTTTTCACAAAGCACTTTTGGAAATTCGGTGAAATTCACAAGTATTAAACTGATTTTTCAAAAAATTGGCCAGGACTGGCCTTTAGAAAACGGCTTTTTAAATTTTCACAAAGCACTTTGCACTGAGAGGGGCACTAAAATTCACAAAAGGCACTCTTCTGGCAAATAGGAACAAACTTCCGGATGAAAATAATTGAATATGGGATTTGATACGTCAACCACATTGAAATTGTTTTATTTATTCATGGAACCAATCATTGATTTTATTATATTATTTCACTTTCGTTTATGTAGGGAAAAAAACACAATTCACTTTACACTTATGCTGAAAAAAAACGGTACCTATAATGTAGAATAGGGAAAAAAGTCATTATTTTGTCCATTTAGTGTAATATAAATTGTACTAATTTAATAGACACAAGTGGGCCAATTGGTATATTGTGCAAAACAACAAAAAAAACGTCAGTCCGAAATTTTTGATTAAAAGAATTCGCACAATAAACTGGGATTCCAGCATCAAGTTTGTAATAATCATTTCCGTTGCTAGCCGGTTTAGTTATAAAAGGGCGTTCTGATTAAAAAAGTGCTGCATAGCAACAGATAATCATTTGTTCCGACGGGTTTTTTCGTTGGAATTTGGCGCGGGAACAGTTGCGCGCGCAGTCCGGAGACTAGGTATTTGCTGCGTTAATATTTGCCGTTTGCATAGGCGCGAAAGCTGTTGCGGACCGGTGTTTGTGGCGCGTGCGCAGTCAGATTCGCGGTTTAAATTTTGGGCGACCTTCTACTTGCTTCTAAAATGGCTGCCTTTAAAATGCGGCGTGATTCTACCCGTATGTTTCTGTGGTTTTTTCACAGAAATTCCTGTACACTGGATGTAGAATAACAAGTTATAATTAATGTTCACAAAACAATTCCTGTGCAGGGAGAATTTCGACCAGTTGCATCCAGCAAAACGATCGGGACAGAGGGAGAAAAGAAAGAGAAAAAAATTCCGAGGCCCCACGCTGTGGCGACAGTTGTTATGGGCAGAACGCATAACTGCTCTACAATATGTCCCCAGGCCAGCTCACGGTAGAGACAAAAGTACCCTCTATCTCAGAGGGCAGGTCGCACGAATGCGTCGGGATCTCTCTCTCTCTCTCCTTCTCTCTCCCACAATCGTCTGGGAATACTCACTGGGGAAAGGCTCCTGCCGAGGCAGATTAACAACAGGATGTAATTAATAGACTCATGTATTGTAAATTCAAACACAGTACAAGGGTTATTACAGCACAATTCAATTCAAGAGATGCATGTTACACAAACCTAGCTATCGAGTTTATATCTCATGATCCCTGTCAACGAAACTTTCTGAGTGGTGGCTTTACGCGAGAGTTCAAACAGTCTATCGTTACGGACACATTAAAGAGGGTAAATCAGAGGACAGCTTACATGGTGATTGAAGAATCCTTCGGCTCTCGGGTTCAGCAGGGCTCATCCCGAGTCTAGGACAGGTCCCGAAGTTCACAGGCATGGTAGAACACCAGCGCTAACACTCGTATGTACTTTAATTACATCGCAGATGTTACTGCGTTTAATTTGATCGGGCTAGTTAGCCGCGAACTGTATAGTTCGCTGAGGAGTGTCACGTGCGCCTGAGACGGCTTGTACTACTCGACTGGTGGCGGCGCGGCGGAGCGTGCCGGAATGCCGAGGGGAGAGGAGGTAGGTAACCGGAAACAGCGGGGAGCAACGAGTTGTTGCCCGCAGCGGTTTGTTTAGGGACTGGCGTTGGCGCTCCCTGTTGCTCTAAAAACGTACCATAACAGTATTTATATAATTTGTCCAATCTGTTGATATTCCAGAGAAAATAATCAATTTTAATTTTGGCAACGAAACATTATTATTGGCCATTGAATGATCCGATTCACTTTTCGAATCTTCCGGAAATAATTGGTTATAATACGACTGAATCTCGTAATACATATTTTGGATTTCAGTATATTTTTCTTTTAAAACCTTAATCTCCGATTCACCTTTTTTATTTGATTCAATTGAAATATATGAAGCGACGAAACTTTCCCTTATATTAAATATATCCGAAAATCGCGCTTTGAATATATTTTTGTCAACAATATTCAACGATGTTATGGCTTTGATAGCAGAAGAACGAACACTTTCCATATCTAACAGCGCTTATTTGTACTTAATAGTGTTAGCGGCCATTATGAATATTTTTAAACCAAACTAAATAATAAAACACTGAAAAATGTCAAACACCAAAACTTGTAAACAGAAATATTGATGTCGGCTGTGATAACAGCTGTCAAATGCGATAATAGTAGGCGATCTTCTTTACCGACACGTAGACACGAGAATGCTTGTAGGTATGTACCAAACTATCGACCGCGGCGGCGAATTGTACGAGGTACCTACTATCCACGAATTCCAAAAGTTTAAGCCGCCCAACGACTTATGAAAAATAATACCAATTTAAATTTAAAATGCTAATCAATATTCACGATTGAATGTGTAATTCTGAAACAGCTTATAAAACCGGAAAAAGGTCAACGAATGGAATGATCTGAATTTCAAAACACAATGTCTAGTTTCAAAATTACGTCTACCAAAAAACGACAAAAAACGAAGTATATCCGGCGAAGGATTGTGTTTTGAAATATTGATCATAGGAAATAGGCTATGAAAGGAAGTCCAATATATCGGCACAATACCAGGTTTTAAGCAACGACACTTTGATTTCATAAAAAATGAAATTTTGCGATTATTTGCGATATTTCGACTAGCGAGTTGTGACCAATGTCACTACGAAATTCCAACTGCCCAAGTAGGTAATTTAAACTTGGGTGGCAATATTGTTAAATTTTTTCACATGTAGGTAGGAACATCTTCTTCTTTTCCTAGTAGAGACTTTGAGGAAAGGAGGAAAAGAAAGAAATACATGATTGATGAAGGACTTGGGATATATGAATTAAGTTTTTTTAAAAGACTGTTTCAGAACCAAACACTACTTATCTTAACTCTTACGAATTAAATGACTCGCTTTTGAAAATTGTACGCATCGAACAGGAAACGTGTTTTTCTGTCGACATACGTAAAATGCGAAATAACGTTTCATATTTAACGCACATTCTAAACTTGAAACCGTTTCTTGATAGCAACGGTATTATCAGGATGGATGGTCGACTGAAGTACTCCGATCTGTCTAAAGAAAACAAATTTTCCGATATTATTTTCGAAAAACTGTCATTTAGCTTATATAATTATAGATTATTTTATTAACTTTATATTCACGAAGGCCCGCGAAACCTTCAATTCACTATTCAGCGTAAGTTTTGGATAGTGGCGGTACGAAATAAGATTCGTTCACAACTTTCGAAATGCTTTGTTTTGCCATAAGATGAAATCTTCAACTTTACTACCTCCATTGATGGTGGATTTATCACACTCCCGAGTTCAACAGAGCCGTGTTTTTTCTCGAGTTGGGATTGATTACTATTACTATTTCACTTTAAAGATCATAAACGGAGAGGAGCCAAAATGTCAAAGGGTTATTTGTATGTATGGCAACGAAGGCATTTCATTTGGAAGTCGTGTCTATTTTATCTTCCGTAGCCTTTATTGCAGTCCTTAGCCGGAACCAACTTTGTCGGTACAAATCGGTATCTACTCGGCATGAATAAATTCTTGGGCATCACATCATGAAGTTATATCTAATCACCTAATTAAAAGGTGCATTATTTGGTCGTTTAACCCTTCATCTAGTCCGTATTTGAAACTGGGATAAAATTTGTGAAATACCATTTGAAGCGGGAAATAGGTGAGACCGTTCTAATTTACGAAGAATCCGCGACAGTTCTCATCAGAATTGAGGCCATCCTCAACTCCTGCCCTTTGTGTTCAATTAGCTCAGACCCTGGGGAATTAAATGGACTCACCCCTTGTCACTTTTTAATTGGAGGATTTCTATTGGGGTTGCCTGAATCGATTAAGTAGGTGGCAACATGTCCAAAAGATGTCGCAACACTTCTGGAAACATTGGCATTTAGAATTCTTAAATACACTTCAACAATGATCAAAGTTGGGCAAAATGAATCCATACATTAAGTTAGGGCAATTTGTGTTAATAAAGGACGATCGTCATCCACCTATGAAGTGAGTGTTAGGACAAAGTATCCATGTTCATCCCGGTAAGGATAGGATAGTACTAATACTAATTTCATTCCACCGGTAACGGAAACAGTTTTATCACCGGTCGAACCAACGAACCAGTTTGACATTTAACAGTAGCTACCCTAACTATCCTATCCTTACCGGGATACCTTACCTTATATATAATTATATATAAGGGAAATACCTATTCCATTTCAATTTTTTTGTTTTTTTTTTGTTTCGCTTTGTGGACGCAACAAATGTAACAGGGATATAAAAGGGAAATACCTATTCCATTTCAATTTTTCTGTTTTTTTTGTTTCGCTTTGTGACCAATGCCTTCTATTTTTGTAAATTTTTTATGCCTTTACTCAAATTCTCGTAAGTATCCTACTCACATCTTAGACCCGAGGAGTCTTTACAGATTTTCATTATTTTCCAATTATTTTTTTGGCAACCCAAGTGACTTGGTATCTATGCACTGAATCATCATAACATATAGAAAGTAAAAATGGTGTGATTGTAAAAACTTATTATTTTCAGAGATAAAGGAAATAACAGTACCTGTGGTAAAGTGCCTTTACTGGCAGCCTTCATCGCTGTCTGGCAGTTGGAAAATGGTTTGTATACCCCCGCTATTTTTGTGTCCTTTACCAAGCAAATGCTTCCTGCAAATAAACAGATGTACCAGAGTTACACAATACAACATGGTGATGAAGATTCTACCCATAATCCAGAATTATTGTGCGTCGGGGGAGTATTTTAGGGTTGATGTTTGCTATTTGATAGTACATGTTGAATGTTGATGTTTGGTTTGAGGTATCTTAAATGTGATAAAGTTGCAATCATTCAGAACCGTTGGAATTCCGCCTCAACGACTCGCCGCCTTTTGCATTGACAGTATTCTTGTGATGAGGGAGCTTAGGAAATTAATGAACCATCGCATCACCTACTAGATTTGTAATCAATGATTATTAAGTTTTCGGTACCGTACCTTCAACAACTGTCGGCAGAGGACAGCAAACAATCTGATTGGAGCCCTCTACATCGCATGTCTGAAAACCAAAAAACAGTTTTGTTATTATTTTAAATCAACATTTTAACCTCTCGGCATCACCCGATGCTAATTAAATTTTTTAATGTAAATTCTTAATTGTATTTTGTCTTCCGCTTATTATTTTTCATCGAACAGAGATCGTAAATGTCTAAACTATCTTAAAAACTCCTCACAAATCTTCGTGAATGAACACAACTTCGATTTTAAAGATTTTGACGTCCGCTATTTTGCTAAACAAATAAATTAAAATTTTCAATTAAAAACATTGTACTCAAAGGAAAGAATCTCTTTAAACATTTATGAGATATTTCTTGTCTTATTTTAGGTGATTTTTTATTAAATAAACATAAGGTTCGATAAAATCACATGATGCCATCATTTATCTGAGGAAGGTCTTTGACAAACTCCCATGAGACTGATTGATTGAAAATTATTGCTAATTATTAATATAAAAATAACTAATTTACTAGTATTCGTATCGTACAATGTAAAATTGTATTAAGCCAGAGTTTTTTTTTTACCTAAACGTATTTGATTCTAATAAATACTTTTTCTATATACAATGATACAGACACAGCATAGAATAATATGACAGGAACCCGTGGATCCTGATTTCACAGAGCAACGATTTGCTTCATTGAATAAAAACATTAAATGAAAAATAATATTAAATAAATCAATAACTTTGCGAACACCATTTTTATTTTTTATATTTTATGCCGACCGTAGCTTCGTCAGGGTAGTATAATACTCTACTAAAGTTTAGTTATATAGATGGGGATTTGGGAAGGGAGACGGAATGTTTTTTGTCAATAGGGAACAACCTAAGTATTGGACTTTTATTAAAATTTATTTGATTGTTAATTACCTTACTATTAATGTTTTTGCCTTTCCTCAGTTCTGAGAAATATATATAATACATCTTACACCCGTGAAAACCTTAATCATAATATATATGTAAAATAGTACAAACACGTATTAGATATTTGCTTGATCCAAAAATAATAATTCGATTTGGTGAGTTATTTTGGCTTCAAATCCTGATTTGAATTTTGGACGAGAATGGTGGAAAATATTTTTTTATGCAATTATATTCTGTTATGAAGTACTTTCTTGAATTATAACTTCCTACCCCTAAATGAATATTTCCGTCGTCAGGTACTAAATATTTAATATTAGTTTTCAAAAGTTGGCAACATTGTCTAAAAGTTTTGATTGGCCCGATTTTTGGTGGGGGAGGAGCCCAAAAACCCTGGGACGGCTTCGAGAGCCCAAGCGGTTTTTCTTCTGGTTTTAACTGTGGTGAGGGACGGTTCTTGGCATATTGGCAACCGCCTAGACCCTTTTTTGGTTCCAACATTTGGTTGGGACACGTAATTTAAACTGTAGTTAAATTTGATATTTAAATCAACTCAGTGGTGTGTTCCGGACGAGATCCTCTGCCCGATGCTGCCCGTGACATTGTAACGTACGTAATCTTATTTAGTTCTGTGTTTTCTATTCCACCCTTACGTTATATTTTAAAATCATTAACCTTGAGTTCACAAAGAGATTAAAAGCTTTTCCTAGAAGCGTCGAGTCATTAATAAATTCACCAATCATTTAAAAGCGACAAGAGATCTTTTCATTTATTAAAAACCCTAATTATGCCAACAATAAAGCGACGATCGTTTTGAATCCCAAATCAGAACGAACTGAAAACACAATCATCCCTGAGAGAAGCTAGCCGGAGGTTTGTATTATAATTTGGTTTTTGTAAGTATTTAAATGCAACCATTTTTTGTCTTGAACATTGTTGCATTATTTATTATTAATTTGTGCCTGTTCGTAACAAGGCGGTTCAAGCCCGTCGTTATGTAACACTTCTCTGGTCTTTCCATAAATTCTCAGTTCACACTGATTCTCAATTTGGGGGGCAGGTAATGGAATCGCCGCCCCGAGAACAATTTATTGGATAACCAATACCCATTATAACAAACAACCTGCCGTAAGTCACCCTAAATATAAATCTAAAATGGAATCTAAATCTCTCCAGCCGGACTCTATCGACCCATCGCCTTGCACCGTGGTGTGAGGCATGAATTTTTAGGTCCGTTACCCCTGAACATTAACCCCCAAATTCCTACCCACCCTTCGTACCTTTTTCCATCCCAGAAATTCCTCTCCTTCCATTTCTTAAAATACATCCACACAGCATCCCCTGAAATGACATGGTTCATGATGGAATTTTTTTCTCAGGGCCTCCTATGTGAAGCTAACGTAAAAAAAACTAATTCGCACGATGATGTCATCTGCACTTATTTAAAGTGTTACAGATCTAGAATCTAAACAGCATTGAATATATTTTGGTTTACTGCAGTGGCTAATAATATTACGAGTGCCAAGTTGCATTATTTGTTCCTTTAATTTCTGTGTTCCTGATGGATATCTTCTTCATATATGTTTTATCTTCTGGCTTGCAGGACTAACTTGCCAATGGTCATAGTAATCACGGACTCATGGTCAAGGGCAATCTTGTTGTTGAATCGAATAACTTTCAGTGTCTCATAACGCCTTCTCTTTCTGCTTTGCAATTGTCCGTCAGCCAACCCTTTTTACAGAGAACGAAGTCACTAGGCGACTCACACCTGAAGGAGTTTCTACTTTCATGCCGCTTGAGAGCTAGCTGTGGTAAGAAAGCAATGGTTTCGCGTCCTCCGCGTGGACACTAACCTATCATTACATTATTTTACCCTGGCGCCTTTTTACACTGACTTCTACGTGCCACCATTACACTGCCGTCCAAGAGCAAACATTACGCTGGCGACCTACGTACGGCGATCCCCGCCCCCGCCCTACCTACCCTTAACGTAAGAAAGAAATACATAATATAAATAAAGTTACGATAGAAAACAAAAATACATACATGAAATAAAAATAAAAGCAACAATACTTCTTGGCAGTGCAAACGTCAAAAATTATTTCCAGTTTAAATAATAAAAATAAACTTACTTACAGTAAATCTGAACAAAAAAACAATACACAAGATTAACAGACATTGCTAACTTTAGTAAAATAATATGTTAAAATCACCGTTTTTAGTATTGCTATACCAAAAAAGCAAAAACAATACAGTGCAAATGTCAAAAATGATCTCCAGTTTGAATAAAAAAAAAATTAAACGTATATACTTACAGTAAATCTAAGCACTAAAACGATACACAAAATTAACAAACAGTGCTAATTTTAGTTAAGTAAAGTGTTAAAATCTCCGTTTTTGGTATCCCTGTACAATAAAATAAAAACAATTCACTTCTCATGTCATAATTTATTATTTTTCTTTTTTTTCTCCTGGCACTCCCTATTCGTACGAAAGCGATTGAGGAAAAACGGCTGGAAGTAGAATGATTTCAAACAGTTATAATATATTATATCATTGCTGGTGTATTCATTATTAATAGTAAGTAAAATTGCCGTGAGCGTTAAAACATGATCTTATATATCTTTTATTGTAAAAAGTTAATTGTCTGTGGCGGGCGGGCGGACGGCATGGATTTGAATTGTATATGTAGCGGTCACTTAACCCGCTCATGTAAAATCAACGCAGCGCCACTGGACTCCATCGAACATTCAGGATTTACATACCGCTCCATGATACGATAACATGATCACGTTTTTATGTTGGTTGCATTGTATTTCCCGAGATATGCGCAAGCGCCGCGGTCATCTTGTTTCATTCGCGGAAAAATATATGTGACAAGTGGAACTCGCAGCTCATTTTATGTTTTTGAACATAATTTCCATTCAAATGATCAAATGTTAACTATTAATATATTATAATTGAACATAATTACCGATTCGGAATTATTATAATATGTTTTTATTGTATGAAAAAATATGTAAACGGAAATAATAGTTTTGTTGCCAATTCTTTAAATAAAAGGTCTGTTCGACGTTTTAATAGAATATGTTTAGGGTAAGCTTTTTTGAAACTTTTTTCACGTTTGAAACATAAAAAATTGCATTTTTTACACACAAAAGTATATTTCAAATACAAAAATCTAAAAGATTATTTTATCTAGTTTCTGTAAAGATATTTTTTGCGACATCTTAAAAAATAACGAATATCCAAGACATTAATACGTTGGAAAAATTCCAAAATTCGTTAAGAAATCTTAATATATAAAACAAAGTCGGGTTAGTTACACTATTTATAACTCGAGAACGGCTGGGCTGATTTTGATGATCTTTGATTTGTTGGATTTGTCTCCGCCCCGCATGAGATAATAACTATTAAAACATCACAAAAGTTAACAAAGTAAATAGATATAAAGAAAATTATTTTCCCCATACATTTTGTATGGAACGAATTCTCACATTTTGAAAGATCTGCAGCAATATTGTGAGAGGTATAATATTGAACTGTGCGTGAATTCCAAACATTCAAAAACGTCACATGTCAATGCGTTGATTGTCGTGCATTTGTTTTTAATCATATAATGCTGCAATTCTTTCTTACACACTCAATGTCAATAGTCGAAAATGAGACAAATGGTGAACGTACATATGTCTGCACACCTCCAAAGGAAAAATACAATAATTATAATAAATCTCTGAAATGAAACGTATTTTTTTACATAAGCTTCACACAGTAGGCCACGAGGAAAATAATTTCTCTCAAGACCTATGTCATCTTAGGGGATGCTGTGTGGAGGATCTTTTTAAGGAATGGGGAGGATAGAAATTTCTTGGAAGGAAAAGGGTATGAGGGGTGGGTAGGAATCTGAGGGTCAGTGTGTTAGGGAGTGACGGACGTATGAATCTATCCCTCCAACTGTTGTGAAAGGAAATGGGTCGAGAGAGTCGGGCTGGAACGGTCAAAAGGACTTCCTTAAATAGTCTATATCGATCCGGCCCGCGACGCAGCAGGTGGGCAAGAGAATAAACTGCCAAGACCCAGACATAAGTCTACTTATGAACCCGGGAAACGCTTTTAAATAAAAAAGTAGCGAACCACTTGGGGTGATCTATGGCAGAGGTGTTGGTTATCCAATAAATGGTTTCCGGGGCGGCGGTACCCGCATTTGCCTCCCGGATTCCCGTAAGTAATTATAAAAGTAAGAAAATCATAAAAATATAAATCCGTACACAACGCCATCTCTGATACTGACAAAAACAAAACACGGACAGTTGCGCATTGATAATTGCTTCATGCGTAATTTTTAACTTAATTAAAAAACTGAATTTAATTCAACAGGTATTGATTCTGAGGCGGTACGAAGTGATTATTAACAGCTAGTTATTAATAAAACAAGCGTATATAATAAATAAACTACCCCCTCTGGCTGTGTACGCAATATATTTTTTTTTTCCATGAATTTCTTTTTTTAATTTTAAATGGTAATGTTTTCACATCCACGGTCGTTTATCGATTGAATTTATCATCTACTATTTTTTCATTCTCATTTTTATTTCAATTATTTTCTTGAAATGTAATAATTGCACACCAAATTCGGAATTAATAAGTTGGACTTGGATTGCAACGTTTCGTAAGCTGATAATGACATTAAATTATGAAGTGGAAGTGGATGATAGAAAAAGTTGTGGACGCCCGAGGAAGACGTGGAACAATCAAGTTAATTAAATAATTTTATGTGGTAAAATGAGGCGCATGTGAACTAAGAAAAGTATAAGCAGAATGTATGACGTAGAAGTGACCGGTTAAATAATTCGAGGAGTCCCGAAGAAAAAGTGGCCCCACGAAGTAAATAAAATGCCTACAAAAATCACATTTCAATCAATCACAATATTAAATTGTAACTTAAAACTTCACCAAATTTAATACAACTTCTCAAAACTTTAATCCAAACCATTCATAACACCGAGCAACGCCAGAATCATTTCGATACATAAAGAAGACTTCCTGTTGAATCCGAAGTTTGTTTGATTTTTATACAAATCTCCAGTTTTATTCCGTGATTGCTGAATTTTGCTCACTTTGTTTTCAAAACAATTTGAGAGGCGGGAATGGGTACTGGCGACTCAAGTAACCCAAAGTGGTTGGCTTCATCTGTTGACTTAGCAGGGGTGCCAAGGTTCACGGGGGTGAGGTTAGGTCTTAGCGGCATATGAATCTGGCCACCCACTGGCATCGGGAGGGATAGATTCATACGTATGTCTCTCCAGGACACAACGAGTCCCAGATTCCTACCCACACCTCATATTTTTTTCTTTCCTAGATCGTAGATCCTTTATCTTCTTTATCTCCAAAGATGACATCGAGTGTAGAGTTAATGTAAAGATATAAAACAAGAAAGAAAAAACTTCACTGTCTACATGTGATTTTGACAAACTTTGGGAAGTGCCGAGCCATGCCGGGGAATTCTGCAAGACTTACACTTAGATTTACATAAAGAAATTGTACCTGTGGTAGAACGCCTTTATAAGCGGCCTCCTTTGCTGACTGACAATTGGAGAATGGTCTGCATACTCCCGCCATTCCTGTTTCCACCATTGTACAGTTATCACCTTTAAACGAAAACGCACACCAGGATTACACAACACATCACATTATGACAATGAAGATTCTACCCACAATCCAAAAGTAATGTGAGTCAGTCGAAAATATGAGGGTTGATGTTTGCCGGTCTTACGGTATGTAAATTCAATTCCTTGGGTTAAAATTGCAAACATTCAGAACCATTGTATTCCACCTCAATGACTTTGCAATGAGGGTATCGTAGTGATGGGGTGCCTAAGAAATTAAATAAACATCGCATCGCTTTCTGGATTTGTAATGAATGATGATTAAGTTCTGGGTAAGGTACCTTCAACAACTGTTGACAAAGGGCAGCAGACAATCTCAAAGGTGCCCGCTACATCGCATGTCTGAAAATAAAAATAGAAGTTTTTGATATTTATATTTATTTATTTATATTTTATTAACGCCCTAGTGGGCTTTTACAAGAAAAGAAGCAAATATGTAATTAACAATATTAATTACATGTATTACATAAACAATAAAACAGAATAAATATGAATGCAATCGACTCGTTAGGTAAAGAATATTTATTTATTTATTTATTTATTAATTTTCGGGAAATCGACAGTTTATATTTATTTCAGTTTGTACATAGTATTAAATAGCCAAAATAAAACCAATTACGGATTTCCTCCTTGTGACTTTACTTCTACTGAGACAGCATAATAAGAATAAGTAAATTAGTTTTATAAAAAGGAATATGAATCTAAAATTATATAAAACAAAAAATATATATATGTATACTCAAAACATTTTTTTTTTTAATATAAAATGAAAAATTACAAAACAAAAAAAATCTATCAAAACATTGGTAGCCATGGAGAGAAGTTGTACATATAAATCAAATCATAACAGAAATACAAACAATAAAAACATAACATTATTCAAGAACCATTAGAGAAACACTCTTTTATGGACCTTTTATATTCAGTAAGTTTGCAATTGAAAATGTCCACATTGGAAAATACGCTATTATAACTACTGCATAGTCGGTTCAGGCAAGAATTCTGCTTACAGTTTGTCTTGCATTGATCCACCCTGAACAGGACAGAAAAGCGTGTTGAACGTGCAGGTACATTGAATTGAATATTATTTAGCAACTCTGGGCATTGAATATTATTGTTGACTACTTTATACAGGAATAGTGCATCCATATGATGCCTTCGTACACTCAATGAATCAATTTTAAAGTGTGAAGCTGCCTCTACATAATTATTAAATCTTACAAACGACTTGTAACAAAGATATTTTAGGAATTTGTTTTGAATAGCCTGGATTTTGTTTATGTGGATTTTGTAAAATGGAGACCAAACAACTGATGCAAACTCCAAATGACTCCGTACATAGGCAAAGTAGAGTTGCTTAATGATATTGATGCTATTAAAAAGTTTTGTGTTTCTTATGATGAAACCTAACATTTTAGAAGCTTTATTTATGATTTGTTGTATATGAAGGTTATATTGTAGTTTACTATCAAGGGTTATTCCAAGATCACGAATATCTGAGACTGTTGCAATGTTGTTGTTATTTATAGAATAATTAAATAATGTTTTATTTTTATTTCTTGAAAAGGTAATATGATGACATTTTGAGACATTTAGAAATAGTTGATTATGTTGGCAATAGGTAAATATATTGTTTAAATCATGTTGTAAATTGACACAATCGTTTAGACTTTTTATTGGTTTGTATAGCTTGGCATCATCAGCAAATAATTCTATTTCAGAGTATTTAACAACATTGACCAAATCATTGATATATAAAATGAAAAACAATGGTCCGAGATGAGAACCCTGTTGGATCCCAGAGGAAATTTCACTGAAATCTGATTCGAAACCCTGTATTGCTACTGCCTGTGATCTCTTAAGTGTATAAGATGTAACCCAACGAAATAAATTACCACGTATACCTAATGACCAAAGTTGATTAATTTTATCAAATGCTTTGGCAAAGTCTGTATATATGATATCTACTTGAGTGCGGTTGTCCATGTGATCGACAATGAATTCAGTAAGAAGAACGAGGTTACTTTCCACATTTCTGCCTTTTGTAAAACCATGTTGCTTTGTTGTAATGATGTGATTCAGTTGTGGACTTATATATTTGTAAACAATTTTTTCCATTAACTTATTTTCCATTAACATAAAAAGAAATGAAATGAAATAGTACAAGTTGTACTTACAAAAAACTAAAACAATTTAGCTTTAAATATTTATACATATTATTAATAAGACTAAATATAATAATAAGACCTGACATAGAAAAAAGTGTAAATAGAACTGCAAAAATATTATAAAGTAAGTATACATTTTACTGATGAGGTTTAGATGAAAAAATATTTTATGAGAAAAACAAAAAAAATAATAAAAGTTAATTTTTAGCAGATAGAATCGAGATTAGTTGATTTTTGAAACATTCAAAACTGTCAACACTAAATATATCTATAGATTCGCAGTATTTATTCGCAAGGTTATGGATTCTTGAAATATGGAGTAATTAGTGTTGATTTTATTGTTGCATTTAAAAATATCTTTACTACGAGTTTGTCTAGCAGGTATGCTAATGCAAATTAGTTCCAACAAATTAGGGCTATCAATTAAAGACTTTATAATTTTGTATAAAAATAATAAATCAATTAACACTCTTCTATCTGATAATTTATGAAGTCTCGTTTCAGCGCGTAAGTAATTATAATTTATAAATTCGATTGGAATTTTCATTTTAAAATTGATGTACCGAAGAAATTTGTTTTGTACCTTTTCCAATGATTGAGAATGAACATTGTAGTATGGTGACCATACAGAGGAATTGTATTCTAATCTGCTTCGTACTAGTGAGCAATACAGATGTTTTAATGTTAACATACTTTTAAAATTTGCCCCCATTCTCAAGATAAAACCTAGTATTCTCATTGCATCGCTTGTTATTTCATCGATGTGTACATTGAACTGTAGACTCTCGTGGAATATAACACCAAGATCACGAATCTGCGATACACGAAGAAGATTAACACCGTTCATATCATAAGAAAAGTTAAAAGGATTTTTACCTTTGTAAAAACTAATAATCTGGCATTTACCAATATTTAGTTGTAAATCATTGGCAGAACACCACGCGCATAGTTTGTTCAGGTTTGACTGCAGAATGGCGCGATCGTCATCGTTTCTAATTGTTCTGTAAATCTTCAGATCATCAGCAAATAATAGAACTTTGACATTACTAAAAATATTAACTATATCATTTATGAATAAGCAAAATAATATCGGGCCCAAATGAGATCCCTGTGGTACCCCACTCGAGGCAGCAAATGTATAAGAAGTAAAAGAATCAACTTTGACCGCTAAGTACCTTCCCAATAGATAACTCTTAAACCATTCCAAAATATTCCCTCTCATTCCCAACAACTTCAGTTTTCGTAATAAGAGTCTTTGGTTAACCTTATCATATGCCTTACTGAAATCAGTATAAATGCAGTCAGTTTGATGTGATGAAGTCAAGGCATTAACAATGTCATTCGTGTATAATATTAAATTGGACAGGGTTGATCTTCCTTTGATAAATCCATGTTGAAGCGGTGAGATGGTTTGATTGATTTGGGATATCAATTTGTCTAGTACCAGGCTTTCAAAGAGTTTGGGTAATGTAGACATAGTGCATATTGGCCTATAGTTTGTTACTTCGCTCTTATTTCCTTTTTTAAAAATGGGTGTCAAAAGACTAAACTTCCAAAGGTCAGGGAACACACCTGATGAGAGTGACTTTGTAAATAACTTATGTATGGGATACGATAATGAATGCATACAATTAACTAAGAATCTGGGTGGAACTTTGTCAGGTCCTGCGGATTTGCGGGAATCGAGACTCTTCAGCTTGGATATAATATCATCTATGGTTAGAGTACAATCAGATATATCAAGAGTCTCAACTAAATTAGAGCAAGAGATATTGCTATCTACATTTTCATTAACATATACACCGCTAAAGAAATCGGCGAACAAATTAACAGTTTCCTGAAGATTTTGGGATAGTTTAGAATCGAAGGACATAATACTAGGTATACAAGTATCGTTTTCTTTTTGGGATTTAACATATTTCCAAAAGAAATTTGAGTCGTTCATGATAGAGCCTTCAACATCACGTATGAAAGTTTTGTAACATTCTGCAGAGAGCTTATTGCAGTCTCCCCTCAATTTTTGAAACATGGAATAATCGATAGCCAGGCGACTTTGTTTGAATTTCTTATGAGATATTTTTTGAGGTATATTAAGTCTATCAGTTCTTTTGAGAACCAATTTGGGTATTGAGTTTCCCTGTAAGCCGTAAAAGGTACAAATTTTTCAATTGCAGAATTAATAATGGAGTAAAAAAAGTTAAGGTGTGCATTGATGTCAGCCTCGCTATCCAAGAATGACCAGTCAATCTGGTTAAGATAGTTGGAGATTTGTATATAGTCTGCTTTTTTGAAATTTCTAGTTTTTACTACCCTTTTGTCAATAGGAATTGGTTTGAGGTTAGACATACATATTTCTAGTGGTGGATGGTAAACATCAACAGGTAATAGTATTTCGGTACTTCTCGCAACACAGATGTCAGACACATTTGACAATGCCAAATCCAATGTACGACCACCAATATTATGAATACTATTACACTGAGTTAGTCCTAAGAAGAGAGCCATATCTCTAATTACACAAATATTAACATTAGAACAATAATTGTCAGAATTCATATTACACCAATCATATTGAGGCAGGTTGTAGTCACCAACTAGAAGCAATTTAGTGTTAGGGTTTTTAGCACAGAGCATAGCATTTAGCATATTATAATACTAATTAGCAAAAATCAGTAATTTTAAAGCAAAAATCAGTAATTTTAAATACATGTAGGATTACAAAGCAAAAATCAGTAATTTTAAATACATGTAGGATTACAAAAGATTTTTTAAATATTTATATTGAGGGATCAGTAGGATTTATAGGTTCAAATAGAAATGCCACAGAGCCGAACCCTCTGATATGAAAATATCTGGAGTCGGTGAATTATATTCCCATTTGGTCTCTAGTAGGTTGACATGTTGTTCTTGTATTGTTTTGTATTTATAATACTTACCTATATAGTGCAATTGCATAGCGTGGATTCACTAGATGATCATTTGGGGAAGTGTATGAAAGGGTTCAGTTTTTCCTTTTTTTTTTTGGTGGAAAATTTAACCCGGACATTTAAATCTGGTGCATTAGGGTTATTAAAAAAATGGTCCATTTAAATTGAAGTTTTATCATTAATCTATTTTTAGTTATATAATTAATCTACATTGTGATTTTGTTATTGCGCGATGACAGAGAAAAATATATTTAAAATTAAAGATCTTCTCCGGAAATCGAATCAAAGACCTCTCCTCACTATCTACTTTGTGCATATTAAACTGTGCTATTGACACACTACTTTTTAACCGTAAAACCTTTTTACTTCTGTTCTTTCCTCTGAATTTCCATATTGTGTTATCCTTGCCATGAGTTTATTATAAATAATTACGTTTTATTAATGTAGATGAAAGTTCCAGAAAATACGTGACATTATTTAGGGCTAGTTGTCTCGTAGAACTGAAAGATTATATTACGTGAAAATGAATGATTAAATTTGAGGAATTCTTCAAATTCCATGACATATCTCACTTTTATTGATGAAAATCTGTCTGATTTAGCATTAGTGCGTACGATGATGTGATCTACACTATTTTTTTAATATGTTTTTGGGGTGTTATGCCGTGTTGCGCTACCCCCTCCTTTAACCAACGTTTTGGACAGCGTTACAGTGTCCATCATCAGGGCAGATTTCTAAATGTTAGTGGTGAAATGTGTGCTTAAGTACTTCGAAGCAATACCGTGTTGCCAGCTCCACTCCACTGCGAGCTGGCATTGCAGTATACTTTAAGATGGTTTTCTGCACTTAGCTTTGGTGTAGCCGTCAATTACTGGATACCAAGAACTATTGAGCTTAGCTCCATCGTCTCTATGAATGTTAATAGGATTTTTATGAATTTCAATTGCCTCTGTAATTAGGCGTGCTCTATAAGGTTTGGGTCAACCCAGAATATCAGGAACAAATCCAAAGTAATGGCCGGTTTTAATTAAATGCTCGGCGATTACCGATTTGTCAGAGTGGCCAAGTTTACACGCTCGAAATTGTTCTGATATCCTTTTGGAGATCGTCCACTCTGTCTGGCTCACATAGACCTTATCGCATCCGGAACAGCTGAGTTTATATACTCCATCTGTTGCCAGAGGAAACTTGGTCTTTGCAGACCTCAGTAGGTCTTGTATTTTGGTCGTGGTTCCGAAGACAGTCTTGATGCCTTGAATGCCCGCAGATACTTTAATAGTACACAACTGCGAACCCCGTACAAATCACAAGTGCGCCCCATGGTTGAATTTAGAAGCCACCTCTGGTCTGGAGATCCAAAATATCTGAAAAAACCCTCGACTCTGTGGAGAAACGGGCGGTCTGTCTGGTAGATTCTCCTAATTTAACAGACGGATTGCAATCTTTAGAACACAGGCGTCGGGTGGAAATGCTACTTTGTTCTACCGGTATTTCAACGGAAGATGCTCCGAGGAACTAGCCTCATTGATCCTTTCGGCACCGGTGCATAGTCGGGAAACACGCCAAACGCGTGCCCAACATATGTAAATAGTTGACACTGGTCACATAAGAACGGGTCGATTCTCTACTCGTTTTTATGTTCAACAGCTCGGCTGTGGAACGATTTGCCGGCCTTTGTGTTTCCTCTTTCCAATAACATGGGTCTTTTCAAGACCAATGTTCATTCCTTCCTCTCCTCAAAAAAACCCTCCACACAGCATGTCAGATGACATAGGCCCCAGGGGAAATTATTTTCCTCAGGGCCTCCTGTGTGAAGTTAATGTAAAAAAAAGTAAAACTAAACTAAAAATAAAGACTCGTTTATAAGTGAGGATCCAGTTAATTTGCTGCAGTTGTAACGTTTGCTGAAACGAACACCCAACAGGCAGGGACCAAATACATACTAGCCACGTGTCAACCGCGCAATGTTGAAGATTCCACAGAAAGCAATTTAGATACAATTTAAGAATTCAGTACCATAGTGACAAGCGGATTAGGTGTACGTGTCAGGATAACGGAGCTAGCATGGCGGACGAAACATCAACCCGTAAGATTATTGTCGGCATTCTCCAATCATTATTTCTTCGTACACTTAGGTTATTTTATTAATATTATTCATTTTCTTTCACTCAAAATAATTCTTGCATGAATTGGCGCCCTTCTTTTAATTAAAGATTTATGAAGACTTTTCAAACTTAAAATGTTAACCCACTTGCATAAAATTTAAGATTAAATTATTTAATTATCTGTAAATATGATTAAGCTTTTTAGTATATCTTAGAGACTACGCAGACTAGACACACCCTGAAGATATATATACATAGAGTCTAAATACAATCCTGTACAAACACATAACTTCAATCTTTTTAACTTCTCGCCTTATTAAATAAAATTTATATTAAATCTTGACAGGTAGCAAACACCTTGCTGGAAACGTAATTATAATTAACACAATAAAATAAGCTTGTTTCATTTCCACTTTATTATTTCTTAATCCAAGCGGTTTTGATTCATTCTGAACCTTCCTCAGTGGTGAATAAAAATATTTGTATTTTTTAAATGGAGAGATAAAGAATATAAATTTTAATTAACTCAATAAAATAATTTTGTTTCAATTCTACTTTATTTCTTAATCCAACCGGTTTCGGTTCATCCTGCACCTTCCTCAGGGATGAATAATTTTTTTTTTATTCATTCTTGAGGAAGGTTCAGGATGAACTGAAACCGGTTGGATTAAGAAATAATAAAGTGGAATTGAAACAAAGTTATTTTATTGTGTTAATTAAAATTTATATTATTTTATATTTTCATTTTCAATTCATTTTTGACGTAATTCATGAACAACAGCCGTAAAGTAGATTTATTTCAAATAGTTATGTGATTGCTTGTGAAATCATTAATTTTAAATGTAAAACTGTTACGACTGTGAAAACATGTCGTTATTTTACAAAGAAAGGGATAGTACCTGCGGGGAAATGCCTTTACTGGCGGCTTTTATTGCAGTCCGGCAGTTTGCAAATCGACTGCAGACTCCCGCCCTTCCTGTGTCCACCATCGTACAGTTATCACCTTCAAACAAACAGACACATAAGAGTTACATAACAAAACAGGTGAGGGTGAATAAACTGTTTAAAATTAAAGTGTGGTACCTTCTGTAGGGGTAGTTGCGTTTGCCTGGCAACTAGCTTCCAGTCCTGTATCTTGTCCTGGTACCCAGGGGCAGCACATTACCAACTTGTTTTCCGGGGAAGCGCACACCTAAAAATACACCAAATTGTTATATCTAGTCATTTGTACGTATTATTTGGGTATGCTGACAGATGAGAGAAAAGTCTTTACACATGCTAGGAAGTAGCGAGGTCAGCAGGGCAGGGACAGGGTACACTGACTGATTATTGTATAGGAGAAGGGTGTTTTCTTATCTCAGGTAGTAGCGAGGTCGTCAGGACAGGGAGAGGGAATACTGACTGATTATTGTATTGGGGAAGGGTATTGTGGTGTTTGTGCGAATGTGTATGAGAGCAAGGGAGATAGTATGCTTGCGAGATTCTATAAAAGGAGATGCATCCAAGTAGTGTGTCTCTTTTGCTACAAGCAGCTCCCGAATAAATACCAGTACATAAATACGTATATTTATTTCTGAGTACTATCCGACAGGCCACAAGAAAGGCACGACACAACACACTAGCAAGTCTGAACATTACAGGTATTTTCATATAAGCAGGGGTTTCGAGGTGCCGAGGTCGGAAGGACAGGGAGAGGGCTGACTGAGTATTGTATTGGAGAAGGGTATTTTCATATTCCAGGCAGCAGCAAGGTTGGCAGAATTTTTTTATTTTATTTTTTTATTTCATACAATTTTTGAAAATACACTTTTATGTTTTTATCTTGATTACCATACTAGGCTAATGCCCGTGTTAAGGTAATCATACATGATATAAATTATACAATGTGTGAACTAGAACAAAATATAGGTTTGAAATAGAAATTATAAGATATTAGAAACAAGAGAAAGAAAAAAGATAAAAATATTTAAGGTAAAATATAACAAGATATATGTATACGTATGCACATACAAATACATACAAACACACATACATACACATATATACATATACATACATATATATATATATACACTTACATACACATATATACATATACATATATATAATTATAAAAAAGAAAATGTTTGAAAGAAGTTAAAAATAAAATACTATATAAAATATACATAAAAAATAAAATACTAAAATATAACTATATAAAAATATAAAATATTAAGAAGTAAGATTTAAATATGTTAATCAATAATTTTTTTTTTTTTATGAAAGCTAAAATTTTTTCGGGAGGTTTGTCAAGGTAGGTAATTAATCACCTAGAAGAGTATATATTTAGGTTAGATTAGATTTCAGTGAAGTCAGGTTAGAAAAAGATGTGAAGTATGATATTTTATTTAGTTAATTTAATTATTTTCTTTTCCTTTATAATGGTTAGGAAGTCATATATTCTTTAAAGAAATCTCGTCCCCTTTCGAATATCCAATTTTGAACACGAATAGTAAAAAGAGGTATGGTTATACTTGATTTTATATCGGTGCTCAATGCATTGTATATTTTGGGGGCAATGAACCAAAATTGTCGGTGAGCGAATGTGGTTCTAGTTTTTGGAACCATGCATCCCAGATTTGATGAAAAGCGGGTTTTGGCTTGATGTTGTGGAGCCTTCAGTAGGTTATTTTTCCGTATGTAGGATAGGCTTGTCTTAGTGAATATTTGGCGAATATCTAAGACCTTAAATTTAGTAAATAGCACATTAGAGGGGTGGGTAGGTTGGCATTTAAATATGATTCTAGTATTAGTTTTTGAACTGTAATTATTGGATTAATGACGGATTCTGTGCAACCACCCCATCCCAAAATACCGTAAGTTGCAATGGATTGAAAAAGGGCAAAATATACGCTTCTTAGGGTTTTTAGGTCTAAGATGGATCTAAGAGAGCAGAATATATGGCAGAGCTTACGGAGTCTTTTCACTGTGTCACTTATGTGTGCTTCCCAACGTAGTTGGTCATCTATGATTATGCCCAGATATTTAACTTCCTTAGATGATTTAAGGGTAGGACACGTGCAATTTGTAATAGGTGGGGTTCCGGGTGGGTGTGGGTGCATGTTTAGTGAACACGAGTGAATTATTGGTTTAGGGCAGTTGTTGGGAAAATTAAGTTTGCGTATGGAAAATGTCATATATTGTGTTTTGTCAATATTGAGTGTAAGGAGATTTGTGTCAAGCCAATGCCTCACTTTTATTAGGCCATTATTAGTTTTATTAATAACTGCTTGCCATGTTTCATCTTCGAATATTAAGACTGTATCGTTGGCAAATGATAAAATCTTACCTCCAATATCCATGGTACATAGTGTGTTGATGTATAAAAGAAATAAGAGTGGTCCTAGTACACTGCCTTGCGGTACACCGTAAGACATGGATAATTTTTTGCTTTTATTTATTTTGTCAGAGTGGATAAGAGTTTGTTGAGTTCGGTTTGTTAGGTAGTTTTCGAACCATGTGTAGGGTATCCCAGTTATTCCGATCTGTTGAAGTTTTTTAAGCAGTAAGGGATGGGAGACCGTATCAAATGCTTTTTAGAGATCGAGGAAAACAGCAAGCGGTTTTCGACCAAGGTCAAGATTAAAAGAAACTATTTTTGTGAGGGCGGCTATTGCATCTGAGGTACTCCTACCTTTGCGGAAACCATATTGGTTGTCCGATAATATTTTGTTATCTTCAAGGAACTTGTAGAGTCTATTCTTCACCGCTTTGTCTATGATTTTAGATATTGTGCTAAGTAAAGATATCGGTCGATAGTTATTTACAGATAGTTTGTCTCCTGATTTGAATATTGGGATTATTGTGGCCTGTTTTAAGGAGTTAGGAAATACACCAGTTTTAAAGCTTAGATTGATTATATGTTTCAGAGGTGAGGCTATATATTTTTGGATATGTTTGATGATTTTTGTTGAAATGTGATCTATACCTACAGAGTTACTGTTTTTAAGGGATGAGATTAGTTTTAAAATTTCTGTGTCAGTAGTGGGAGTGAATTGGAAAGGGTTATAGCTAAGATTAGTGAGGGGTATATTGTTTGCAAGATCTTTGTCCGAGACGTTGTGTCTGTCTAAAATATTTTTTGCTAAGTTAGATCCAATATTGGAGAAAAATTGATTGAAATGGTCAGAAATTTTTTCGGGGTCGGAATTGACATGTAATATTTGGTCTTCGATGTTAATCTTAACAATGGGTGTATTGGTTTTATTAATATTGGCTATATCTTTAACGATATTCTAATTTTTTTATTATCACCGGTAGCTTCACTGATTTGTTTATGGTAGTAATCTCTTTTAACACTGTCAATTATTTTTTTGCAGTTATTTCTATAACGTTTGTAGAATAAGAGAAATTCATAATCGTGGGGATTTTTTCTACAGAAGTTATGAATCTTATCGCGCTTTCTGATACAGTAGAGAATTCCTGCAGTGATCCATGGTTTGAGTTTTGTGTCAGATCGTTTTTTTTTTTACTTTTTGTGTATGATGTAGCATCGGTTAAGTGGTTACTTAGGGTATTTATAAATAATTCACATACAGAGGTGACATCGGTACAAGAATAGATAAGTTCCCAGTTTTCTTTAGAGACACTGTTTAGGAGAGTTTCATATGAGATCTTTTCTTGAGGGGAAGTATTTTGTGGTGATTTATGATTTTTATGCGAGAGAGAAGTGATGATTGAATAGTGATCTGTAACAGTTGATTGATAGACAATGGATTTGGTGTCTAATTCACTCTTAACAAATACATGATCTATACAACTGCTAGTGTTTGAGTCTGATTCTCTAGTTGGTACTGTAACATCTGGAAAATATCCTAATAAAGTTAGTGCGTTTAGGTATTCATTTGCTTGAGGGTGCATTTTATTAATTATATTTATGTTAAGATCACCTATTATAAAGGTGTTTTGGCGGTGTTCAATGTTTGATAAAATTTCTTGCAGTGAATGTATGAATGGGGCTATGTTATGTGTATTCGGAGATCTGTACATTGTAAGAAGTGTTATATGATTATCAATTTGAATTTGTAGACAGTTTGCATATTTAATTTTGATCTCTTTTACTGAGTGAGAGATATGATTTTTAATGTATACAATGACTCCGTCGTTCTGAGTTTGGTTGTGTAGAGTATTATAGTGATTGTAGTTTCTTATCGTTTTAGGGATGAAATTTCCTTGAATCCAGCATTCACTCAAGACAATTATATCAAAATCTGAGACAAGATCAGTGAGGAGAATAAGAAGTTCATCAAAATTTTTGTTTACACTTCTTATGTTCATAAAGAATATCGTAAGGGTTGAATTAGTTAATAATAATTGACGTACTACTTCGGAATCATTGGTAGATATACATGGGATTGGTGTTGTGTTATATATTAAATCTGCTATTGTGATGAATGCCAACCTTCAACCTACGAGAAGCCTACAAGGAATTTTTTTTTTTGGGTATTTATGTAGAGAAAATGGTACATTCGGCGACATCTGTCCGAGCAGTTGGGAGCTATTACAGAGATATGCTTAAAGACGGGAGCGAGGGAACCCCCATATCATAGCTATCTCGAGGACAAAGGAAGTTTAAATTCTACCAATAAGAGAGTGGACTTTGATCATTTTGGGCGGCCTTGAATTCTTTCCCACAGGAACGAAAGTTCAACGAACGGAATTGTAAACAGAACTAAAGACAAAGAGTTGAAGGATTATTGACCCGGGTCATGTTTATTTAAGGCGCGATCGAGAACTGTAGGTTTTGGACACCTAACGTTTCAAATGGAAACAAGAAAATCTTAGGCGGAAATGTTGAAAAT
Source organism: Limnephilus marmoratus (assembly GCA_917880885.1). Classification (NCBI taxonomy): domain Eukaryota; kingdom Metazoa; phylum Arthropoda; class Insecta; order Trichoptera; family Limnephilidae; genus Limnephilus; species Limnephilus marmoratus. Next base: position 40,496,397 of record OU862922.1, on the reverse strand, counting down.
AAATAAATGAAAAATCATCGATAAGGGCACGGAAACGTAACATGAATGGTCCCAGGGGTCGATTTAATTAAAACCGATCTGGAATAATCACAAAAAACGGGTAGAATCTCGGAAAATTTCACAAACTGAAGATAATAGCCTGGAAAAGTGGGAAAACCTATTGATATGGAAATGGAATGGTGAAACGAAGTTATTAGAGCCAAATATCTCAAAAGAAAACTAATTGGAACTACTTAAATTGACCTTAATAGTTACCGGTATAAGGATTACTCTAATCTGACAACACTATTCACGATAAACAGGATATTGAAAATATGGCATGTCAAAGGCCACAGTACATTTTGGTCACTCTACAATTAAATCAAATCACAGGAAAAGATGCTTAACGTAGCCTGACACTGGGAAATACGCGTAAACCGTCGAAGGAATCGCTAACCGTTTGACTAGGGAAAAAAGGTTGGCTATCACTTTGTTGATATGACTTTATCCAAATAATTTTATAGAACATGATTTCGAGCAATTAAGGGCATCATTAAAGCGAAACGATGTAAACAAAATTACACAAGCGAGATACAGTATTTACTTTAGAGAAAAAACAATTACTTTTTATGGGGTGGACATTAAATATGAATTACGAGCAAGTACATGAAATTTTTAAATATAAATACCTGTCAATGAGAAAATTTATGTGATTTTATACGAGAGAGAGACACTAAACAAATTTGGTTCTAAGGCATGAGATAGGAGATTAACAGAGATTTGACAAAAGGTCATATACCGAGGAACCGAATTTGGTCCTTTTCCTATGAAAGCCTGGGCGATCAGGAGTCATTTTTCTATGAAAGGAGAGCTCTAGGAAGTCTTTAAGACACCATGGTTTGATAAAGAAGGGGAATTCGTTGGGAGATTGAGGGAGAGTTCGGATGAAATAACGGGAAGTGCGCGATCAAGAAAAATGTAAAGGTGCGCGAAGAAGACTAGTAAACTAGTGCTTCTAGTAGAGTTGAAAAATGTCTACAAGTGTTTGCAAAAAAAATAGTAAATTCAGTGTTTTATTTTCCCTTTAAAATTGAGGAATAAAATTTTCAAAGACGATCAACGGAGAGTCCGGAAAAGTGCCTAAATAATACTTCGTGAAAGTTCGGGTGTTTTATAATGAAAGTGTTTAAAGTCAGTAAATAAGAATTAAATGACATTCGGGGTTCTTTCTTACAACTTATATTTGGTGGTTTTATAACATTTAACAAAAATCCAGTGTCTTAAAATAAATCAAATTACCGGATAAAAGAAAATATAACACGCGATTTTAAAATTAACTATAGGTGATATAATAATTAAAACTTTAACTTTACTTTAAATAACATGACATAGGTAAAATAAATAACAATAACGAATTGTTCGAGTCACGTTTAAACTACAGTGGTTCAATAATTAGCGGTTAAAAATCCTTTGTGAATTGAATAACGAAATTGTAATAAACAGTAGTGATAATAATTCGTACACTTGGAAAACGTGCGTATCTACGGTTATTAATTCTAAAGTGATATTAAAATATTGAGAATAAATAATAATTTACCTAATTCCGGACAATAAAATTAAACATCTGACTTGTTATTTGATGAATCACCTCTCGAAGGCGAATGAAATAAACCATTAGTTAATACAAGGTTGAGGAACTAAGCGAAATACCGAAGTGAATCTTAAATAGACAGATATTTGAAGAGTTTTTTCCATCAGTCTTTTCTCAAAAGGGGCCGATAGGAATCCATTAGCTAGGAATCGAAAAAAAGGAAAACCTCGATCACAATGTCGAATTTATGAAAGTCCCGACTGGAAAAAATTGTAATCGATCGAGGGCGGTAAGATCAAAACAATTATTAATTATTTTCAGAGACAAAGAAGAAAGAGACGGGCGTGCATCACCAATAAATCAATCGGAGCTTTGGAGTTTTGTACTAACACACTGCAACTAATTAAAAGATTATGTTATTTTCCACGCAGGATAACAATGCCCACCAGCTCGAAAGCAAGCCAACCAGGAAATATCTACTCTGAGTTAGGCTACATATGTAGGTTTTTGCTTCAGTTAGGTAAATACGCTAATTTATTATAACTCATATAAAACGAATCGAGGCGAGTAGGACGTAATAAATGACTATCGTGGAAGCTCTTTATTCTATATTTCGTGTGCGGGAGTATACATGCGTCTCAAAATTAGGTCAAACAAACAATACCTACTTATAAATTAGGTTATACAAGTACTTGTTTTAGTTAGGTAGGTCTATTGTTTACATAAGCGCGTATAAGGATAGGCGACATACGATATCAGTTTGATTCGAAACCGAAATACCTATATTTCTCAGAACTATGTAGGTCAAGCAAACTATACCTTAGTTGAAGCTAGGTCATCCAGATACCTCTTAGGTTAGCAAAGTACCTACTTAAACGACCAATGTTTGGGCAAAGCTAGGACAAGCAAAATATAAAAGAATTAGTTAACCAATGAATTGTGTTTCAAAAGGACAATGACCGTAGAAATAAACAATCTCCAAAGTAGGTCAGTATACCGAAGGTCGTCTGTGTGAAGAGTAAACAAACAAACCATAAAAATGATGTACCTATTTAATATAGGTCTTTCGTTCATCGGAGTTAATTAACTATCGGCACAGTTTAATTAGGTATTACAAGATGTCATAGGAGTGTGCCTCTTAATCATTCTAGGTAATTACATTGGCGTACTTGAATGATAATAATAACAATAAGACGAAGGAAAATAATTAACGACAACACATAAATTAAATAAACAAATAACCATGAGAAATGAAATACGTAACGCAAAAATCAATAGAAATAGCAAATTGATAGGCATAGCTAATACCTACCGAATCCTTTCACCGACGAGATTAGGGTATGTTATATGACCTTCGATTGTGTATCTAAAATTTCGATTAGAGTTCAATGACACGGTCACCTAAATTCCATCAACGAATAAACAGAACAAAAGCACAAAAGTCAAGGGGCAGGTTTATCAATCATAGCTTACGACGGAAACTTCGCCCAATATGTGAAAGAAAAATCGACGTTAAATTCACTCAATTCTAAACAACTGATTATACTAGAGCGATCGCCAATAGGTAGCATTGATTCCGCGCGCAAAATTTCGCAAAGTAAAGCACTGCGACTAGCTTCAAACTCAAAGAGAGCTCATCACAATTATTCAGGAGGTCATTAATTCAATGACAACTTGACTTATCTCGTTTTAAATCTTTTTTATAGCAAGTAGGTATCCAAGAACCCATAAATACCCATAATCCTAAAACCTAATACACGAGGAGCTAGTGACCTCATTTAAAAAACACTGGTGTTCAAATACTCATACAGTCCTGAATCCTAACTTTTCTCGAATGTAAGTTTCAAGGCTACGGTATGTGTTTATGAGCCATCCGGAAATGTAAGTGTCAACCTTTCCCGAACGGAGAGAGCTTTGATCTTGTGGCGGTATTGTCGAGGTGGGGCATACGGGGAAGAGGAAGGACGTGTGCGGACAATACGCAGACGCGGCATTAAAGCTACAGGTTATTCGCATACCGGAAGTTCTTGTCAAACCTGAAAGCAAACATAAGGCTCACGAGGTGCGTTTTATGTCAGCTAGTCAGAGGTGGAGTGTAACGCTGGGTCGGTCACGTGGGAGGAAGGATCTGCCCGTCACAAGCTTACGCCACATTCAACGGATAGAGGCATGATAAGGGAAGACATGAAATACCCCTTCTAGACTCAGTAGAGTTAAATTCAATCCGGAGGAGTCGGAAGTCGGAGTAAGACAGAAAAACGGCATGAAGACTTGGTATTCTCCCTGCTGGCGTGAAGGGCCCCTTTCATAGCATGAGACGCTCGTCGAAGAGAGTAAAACTCGGATCTAAGGATAAGCCTAGCAAACGTACTGGGAGAATCCGGGTTTGTGATTGTTGTTCATCGGTTTTCACTTGGTTAGCGGAGGAGCCGACTTTTCAGCAAACATATTATCCCCCTCCCCATATCCATCCATCCTTACTATTCCAACAATATCGTGAATACTAACTATGACTACTAACTATGATTACACAAAACATTATGTTAGGGGAGGTTGCAGACAAGGACTTCAATTGAGAAAACTGGACCCTCGAGTACGATCCCCGGTAAGGTAAGGTTTGCTTTCTTGAAATGTTAAATTTGACTGTTGTTTATGTTATCGGTGTATCAGCGGTGATAGGAAGAATAAAATAAACACACTAAATTCCTACGGAAATCAAATAGACACAAAGTTAAAGGCGGGGTTAGTTTATCAAACTCGGTTAAATATTCTAAAATAATAATAAATAAATTGATCGGAAAATTCTCACCCTTTCTCTAAAAGAATCTAGGGGTTACCACACGTAATACATTATCTTCTCTACATATGTGTGCATATTAAGTATGCAAACAGATGTAAAATCTAAACAAATAAAATTACACAACGCAGATTATAGAAATAATGTGAACTAAAATCTTGAATCTTGATTACTGTGAGAAAATCGCAGGGATTTAAGAAGATAGGGCAGGTTTAGCTAGATTATAAGGTATAGGGGTTTAGAAATCACGAGCCTGAGGTAGAAATAAACCGAAAGGAGGGTTGAGTCAGGCCATCATACCTAGTGGTGTGATCAGTAGGACATAAGGGTAGAATTATGAGCGTGGCTATGAGACAGGAGCTACGAGATTTAAACTACGAGGTAGAAGCTTAGAAACGTAAATCAGCTAGGTAGGGTTCATCACAATTGGTGTCAAAAGCCAAGGGTGGCGGACCATTACAACTGTTGCCGCGGACCAGGAGAGTAAAGGTTACAAGTTGAGAGAATTCTGAGATATTATAAAAATAAAATAGATGAACAAATAAATAAAATTATAATTAATTGAAAAAAAAAATTGAATATTTTAAACGAAAAGTGAAAAATGTGCCATTAAAACAACTTCAGATTACATAAAACAAGTGAAAAAAAAATCGCATACAGTAGAAATATAACAATAAATCAAAAAATTAATTTAAACGAAAAGTGAAAAACGTGCCATTAAAACATCTTCATTAAACGTGAAACAAGTGGAAAAAACGTACCATTAAATAAAACAGTCGAAAAAAAAAAAATAATAACTCAAAAACCAAATATTTTAAAACGAAAAGTGAAAAACGTGCCTTAAACCAGATAAAAATCATAAAATTCATAACACATAGGAATGTGACCCACTTTGAGAAGGGTGGTGCGTATTGATAAACAAAAAAGCTGTTATATAAACAACATTGCATACCTCCGACGGACTAAAACACTCGAATTCAAATCAGTCAAATAACACTAATAATAAAACGCGGTTATGTAAACAAACAATTGAATAAACACTGTCGCGAGGAAGTGGTGATATGGTCACAAACACGTACGGTTGTGACAAGGTTTTGTGACCGAAATCTTTGTTATTGAACAACTCGAGATGTTACTGTGAAAAAAGAGATACTTACGATAGTTAATCAAATAACGTTGTTTATGTTAATAGTGGTCGAGGGTATTATTATTTCCTTCGAGTTGAAGGATTTTATAAATAAATACATCTTCAACATGGTGACATAAAAATAAATAAAATCAACATAACATACAAAGCAAAGGACGAATAAAAATAAAATAAAATATTTACAGTGAGATTTTCAAATCGTTGCGTTCAAACGTGTAACAGGGATGGATTGGACCTTTAGATACATCATTACATAGATGTCGGATGAATAAACTAGAAATCTAGCCTTACCAGGGGTTTGCATATTTCTCGGGTGACCGAGTTATTTCCGATTTGCAATATAGAGCAAATAAGCGGAATGGTTTAAAACGCATCCGAATTTAGGAGCGGGTGATTTGTTTCAAACGGGGTTTAGGTACATTATACATTTGTGTATTCGTGCATAAAAATAAATAAACAAACAAAGCCGGGTTGCATTAAAAATTATTGCACATAGCTATGTTGCAGATTGTTTAGGGAAATATTGTATAAATAATGACTCCCTGAATTATAATAACGATGATTGAAGGTGATTCAATTCCTAATAAGCGGCCCGTGAGCTTATAAATACCTCAATTCATTGGAAAAAATTAAATGAGATCGGTGAAGTAAAATCTTAGGGGGGGGGAGGTTACGGAAAGGAAAACTTAGGGGAGGGTTACAGAAGCAGAATCTTAGGGGGGGGGGAGGTTACGGAAGTAGAGTCTTAGGGGGGAGTTTGTGGAAGTAAGAATCTTAGGGGGGTGGGACAAAGAGTAGGGACAGCAACTGACGTGAGTTAGTTAACTCAAATAGGTCATTGAGTAGACAAGAGTACATTGAAAAATGGTTTCAGCACAGAGGAAAACCGAACAAGATTCTACGATATAAAATAGTGAAAGGCAGGGGCGCGCAACAAGTTTGAAGAAAAGAACAAAAAGGGAAGATTTAAGGAAGATTGCACAAAATTAGATCTATGTTTAGTTCTAATTCCATCAACTAACACTAGGAGGCGTGTTTACCGCTGGAATTATAACTATAGGGGGGCTGTGATGAATGCCAACCTTCAACCTACGAGAAGCCTACAAGGAATTTTTTTTTTTGGGTATTTATGTAGAGAAAATGGTACATTCGGCGACATCTGTCCGAGCAGTTGGGAGCTATTACAGAGATATGCTTAAAGACGGGAGCGAGGGAACCCCCATATCATAGCTATCTCGAGGACAAAGGAAGTTTAAATTCTACCAATAAGAGAGTGGACTTTGATCATTTTGGGCGGCCTTGAATTCTTTCCCACAGGAACGAAAGTTCAACGAACGGAATTGTAAACAGAACTAAAGACAAAGAGTTGAAGGATTATTGACCCGGGTCATGTTTATTTAAGGCGCGATCGAGAACTGTAGGTTTTGGACACCTAACGTTTCAAATGGAAACAAGAAAATCTTAGGCGGAAATGTTGAAAATAAATAAATGAAAAATCATCGATAAGGGCACGGAAATGTAACATGAATGGTCCCAGGGGTCGATTTAATTGAAACCGATCTGGAATAATCACAAAAAACGGGTAGAATCTCGGAAAATTTCACAAACTGAAGATAATAGCCTGGAAAAGTGGGAAAACCTATTGATATGGAAATGGAATGGTGAAACGAAGTTATTAGAGCCAAATATCTCAAAAGAAAACTAATTGGAACTACTTAAATTGACCTTAATAGTTACCGGTATAAGGATTACTCTAATCTGACAACACTATTCACGATAAACAGGATATTGAAAATATGGCATGTCAAAGGCCACAGTACATTTTGGTCACTCTACAATTAAATCAAATCACAGGAAAAGATGCTTAACGTAGCCTGACACTGGGAAATACGCGTAAACCGTCGAAGGAATCGCTAACCGTTTGACTAGGGAAAAAAGGTTGGCTATCACTTTGTTGATATGACTTTATCCAAATAATTTTATAGAACATGATTTCGAGCAATTAAGGGCATCATTAAAGCGAAACGATGTAAACAAAATTACACAAGCGAGATACAGTATTTACTTTAGAGAAAAAACAATTACTTTTTATGGGGTGGACATTAAATATGAATTACGAGCAAGTACATGAAATTTTTAAATATAAATACCTGTCAATGAGAAAATTTATGTGATTTTATACGAGAGAGAGACACTAAACAAATTTGGTTCTAAGGCATGAGATAGGAGATTAACAGAGATTTGACAAAAGGTCATATACCGAGGAACCGAATTTGGTCCTTTTCCTATGAAAGCCTGGGCGATCAGGAGTCATTTTTCTATGAAAGGAGAGCTCTAGGAAGTCTTTAAGACACCATGGTTTGATAAAGAAGGGGAATTCGTTGGGAGATTGAGGGAGAGTTCGGATGAAATAACGGGAAGTGCGCGATCAAGAAAAATGTAAAGGTGCGCGAAGAAGACTAGTAAACTAGTGCTTCTAGTAGAGTTGAAAAATGTCTACAAGTGTTTGCAAAAAAAATAGTAAATTCAGTGTTTTATTTTCCCTTTAAAATTGAGGAATAAAATTTTCAAAGACGATCAACGGAGAGTCCGGAAAAGTGCCTAAATAATACTTCGTGAAAGTTCGGGTGTTTTATAATGAAAGTGTTTAAAGTCAGTAAATAAGAATTAAATGACATTCGGGGTTCTTTCTTACAACTTATATTTAGTGGTTTTATAACATTTAACAAAAATCCAGTGTCTTAAAATAAATCAAATTACCGGATAAAAGAAAATATAACACGCGATTTTAAAATTAACTATAGGTGATATAATAATTAAAACTTTAACTTTACTTTAAATAACATGACATAGGTAAAATAAATAACAATAACGAATTGTTCGAGTCACGTTTAAACTACAGTGGTTCAATAATTAGCGGTTAAAAATCCTTTGTGAATTGAATAACGAAATTGTAATAAACAGTAGTGATAATAATTCGTACACTTGGAAAACGTGCGTATCTACGGTTATTAATTCTAAAGTGATATTAAAATATTGAGAATAAATAATAATTTACCTAATTCCGGACAATAAAATTAAACATCTGACTTGTTATTTGATGAATCACCTCTCGAAGGCGAATGAAATAAACCATTAGTTAATACAAGGTTGAGGAACTAAGCGAAATACCGAAGTGAATCTTAAATAGACAGATATTTGAAGAGTTTTTTCCATCAGTCTTTTCTCAAAAGGGGCCGATAGGAATCCATTAGCTAGGAATCGAAAAAAAGGAAAACCTCGATCACAATGTCGAATTTATGAAAGTCCCGACTGGAAAAAATTGTAATCGATCGAGGGCGGTAAGATCAAAACAATTATTAATTATTTTCAGAGACAAAGAAGAAAGAGACGGGCGTGCATCACCAATAAATCAATCGGAGCTTTGGAGTTTTGTACTAACACACTGCAACTAATTAAAAGATTATGTTATTTTCCACGCAGGATAACAATGCCCACCAGCTCGAAAGCAAGCCAACCAGGAAATATCTACTCTGAGTTGGGCTACATATGTAGGTTTTTGCTTCAGTTAGGTAAATACGCTAATTTATTATAACTCATATAAAACGAATCGAGGCGAGTAGGACGTAATAAATGACTATCGTGGAAGCTCTTTATTCTATATTTCGTGTGCGGGAGTATACATGCGTCTCAAAATTAGGTCAAACAAACAATACCTACTTATAAATTAGGTTATACAAGTACTTGTTTTAGTTAGGTAGGTCTATTGTTTACATAAGCGCGTATAAGGATAGGCGACATACGATATCAGTTTGATTCGAAACCGAAATACCTATATTTCTCAGAACTATGTAGGTCAAGCAAACTTTACCTTAGTTGAAGCTAGGTCATCCAGATACCTCTTAGGTTAGCAAAGTACCTACTTAAACGACCAATGTTTGGGCAAAGCTAGGACAAGCAAAATATAAAAGAATTAGTTAACCAATGAATTGTGTTTCAAAAGGACAATGACCGTAGAAATAAACAATCTCCAAAGTAGGTCAGTATACCGAAGGTCGTCTGTGTGAAGAGTAAACAAACAAACCATAAAAATGATGTACCTATTTAATATAGGTCTTTCGTTCATCGGAGTTAATTAACTATCGGCACAGTTTAATTAGGTATTACAAGATGTCATAGGAGTGTGCCTCTTAATCATTCTAGGTAATTACATTGGCGTACTTGAATGATAATAATAACAATAAGACGAAGGAAAATAATTAACGACAACACATAAATTAAATAAACAAATAACCATGAGAAATGAAATACGTAACGCAAAAATCAATAGAAATAGCAAATTGATAGGCACAGCTAATACCTACCGAATCCTTTCACCGACGAGATTAGGGTATGTTATATGACCTTCGATTGTGTATCTAAAATTTCGATTAGAGTTCAATGACACGGTCACCTAAATTCCATCAACAAATAAACAGAACAAAAGCACAAAAGTCAAGGGGCAGGTTTATCAATCATAGCTTACGACGGAAACTTCGCCCAATATGTGAAAGAAAAATCGACGTTAAATTCACTCAATTCTAAACAACTGATTATACTAGAGCGATCGCCAATAGGTAGCATTGATTCCGCGCGCAAAATTTCGCAAAGTAAAGCACTGCGACTAGCTTCAAACTCAAAGAGAGCTCATCACAATTATTCAGGAGGTCATTAATTCAATGACAACTTGACTTATCTCGTTTTAAATCTTTTTTATAGCAAGTAGGTATCCAAGAACCCATAAATACCCATAATCCTAAAACCTAATACACGAGGAGCTAGTGACCTCATTTAAAAAACACTGGTGTTCAAATACTCATACAGTCCTGAATCCTAACTTTTCTCGAATGTAAGTTTCAAGGCTACGGTATGTGTTTATGAGCCATCCGGAAATGTAAGTGTCAACCTTTCCCGAACGGAGAGAGCTTTGATCTTGTGGCGGTATTGTCGAGGTGGGGCATACGGGGAAGAGGAAGGACGTGTGCGGACAATACGCAGACGCGGCATTAAAGCTACAGGTTATTCGCATACCGGAAGTTCTTGTCAAACCTGAAAGCAAACATAAGGCTCACGAGGTGCGTTTTATGTCAGCTAGTCAGAGGTGGAGTGTAACGCTGGGTCGGTCACGTGGGAGGAAGGATCTGCCCGTCACAAGCTTACGCCACATTCAACGGATAGAGGCATGATAAGGGAAGACATGAAATACCCCTTCTAGACTCAGTAGAGTTAAATTCAATCCGGAGGAGTCGGAAGTCGGAGTAAGACAGAAAAACGGCATGAAGACTTGGTATTCTCCCTGCTGGCGTGAAGGGCCCCTTTCATAGCATGAGACGCTCGTCGAAGAGAGTAAAACTCGGATCTAAGGATAAGCCTAGCAAACGTACTGGGAGAATCCGGGTTTGTGATTGTTGTTCATCGGTTTTCACTTGGTTAGCGGAGGAGCCGACTTTTCAGCAAACATATTATCCCCCTCCCCATATCCATCCATCCTTACTATTCCAACAATATCGTGAATACTAACTATGACTACTAACTATGATTACACAAAACATTATGTTAGGGGAGGTTGCAGACAAGGACTTCAATTGAGAAAACTGGACCCTCGAGTACGATCCCCGGTAAGGTAAGGTTTGCTTTCTTGAAATGTTAAATTTGACTGTTGTTTATGTTATCGGTGTATCAGCGGTGATAGGAAGAATAAAATAAACACACTAAATTCCTACGGAAATCAAATAGACACAAAGTTAAAGGCGGGGTTAGTTTATCAAACTCGGTTAAATATTCTAAAATAATAATAAATAAATTGATCGGAAAATTCTCACCCTTTCTCTAAAAGAATCTAGGGGTTACCACACGTAATACATTATCTTCTCTACATATGTGTGCATATTAAGTATGCAAACAGATGTAAAATCTAAACAAAAAAATTACACAACGCAGATTATAGAAATAATGTGAACTAAAATCTTGAATCTTGATTACTGTGAGAAAATCGCAGGGATTTAAGAAGATAGGGTAGGTTTAGCTAGATTATAAGGTATAGGGGTTTAGAAATCACGAGCCTGAGGTAGAAATAAACCGAAAGGAGGGTTGAGTCAGGCCATCATACCTAGTGGTGTGATCAGTAGGACATAAGGGTAGAATTATGAGCGTGGCTACGAGACAGGAGCTACGAGATTTAAACTACGAGGTAGAAGCTTAGAAAAGTAAATCAGCTAGGTAGGGTTCATCACAATTGGTGTCAAAAGCCAAGGGTGGCGGACCATTACACTATGTCTTCCATTTTCTGGTTTTTTGTTTTGCATAAATTATTAACAACCAAGTTGTAGTGACATTGGTACGTTTATGAGATAGAGATTTAGTTGATATAGATATATAAAATATACATAAATATATAAAGTGTAAATATAGTTGTTGTGAATATATAATATAAGCACATAATGAATATATGACATAAGCATAAGAATATAGTGTTAGCTTTGTGAAATAAGGTTTTTGTTGTTGTGAATTTATAATATAAGCATATATAGTATATATAACACAAACATAGATATATAAGGTATACAAATAGTTGTTACGTAATATAATATAAGCGTATAGATAATATATGATACGAGCGTATATAGAATATAAAATAAAAGTATGTAAAGAATAAACTGAAAATAAAACATAAGCTTATAAACAGTATAAAACATCAGCATTAGCATGAAAAGTATATAAGTGGTATATGGGTTTAGTTGTTGCGAATATTTAATATAATCATATAGTGTATAAAATGTACTTATAATTGCTGCGAATGTGTAACATAAGAATATAAATTTTAAACATAAGCATATAAAGAAAATAAAATACAAGCTTGAAAAGAAAATAAAAGATAGGCTTAAAAAGATTATAAAACATAAGCATATAAATAAAATAAAACATAAAGTATTGTGGCATACATAAAATTAAAAATGAGAGACATACATCTATAAACTTGCTAAAAACATGAAGAAAGAAGTATCTACCATTTTTAATGTTTGTATAAAGCATAGTAAGTTGTAATGGTTTTGATGTAATCACAATAACACTTTTTTTACATAATAAGAAAACTAGATTACTGGAAAGAGGTGATTGTATTAAGTTATTTGATCGATTAAAAACAATGATGGGGTATATGCTTTTGTTAAATGTCTTTGGGCTAGAAAAATTCAATAATATGTTTTTTGTAACAGAGAGTATCAAGTAATATATAAATGAATATACAACAATGTACAAGAGAATCAAGTAAAATAAAAGTATACCAAAGGACGAAAATTGATTATAAGTTATTTGGCGAGGGAGATAAAAGGTTTTTTGTTTTTTCATTGATAAGTATAACGGGTGTCCCAACGTCCTTGCGTACATATATTTGTCCCCCTCTGATCCAGGCAAACTTAAAAATATTGTCTCGAACAGCCTTACGTGCAAGAAACCAATGATGTTTAGCTCGAAATGTCAAGTGTTCACTGATATAAATCTGGGAGCTCTTTCCTGCCATTCCTATGATATTTGTGTTTAGTTTATCCTCCCAATTTGCAGATCGCTTATTAAATGTTTTTATGTCATTCAAGAAGATGTCACGGTCATCGTTTGTTTTGAATCTGAGGATTATCGGCCGTTGTAAATCCTTGTTGGTTTTTTGTCCAGTACGGTAGGCTGCTTCCAAGTTTTTCAGTTCTGTTCCGGCATTTGTAATTTTTTGGATATTGAAAACAACATTTTTTAAGTCTTCTCCGCTTGCTTCCGGAATTCCGCGTATTTCCGCGTTTTTCGACCTGTTTTCCCTGTCTAAATTTTCAAATTGTCCTTCTATTTGCTCTAAGCGCGCTTCAAGATCACAGTTTTTTTTCCAGTTTTTTTATTTATATTCTCAAGTTCGTGGACTCAAAGTAGGATATCCTCGTATTGTTTACTCATTGTTGTAATTGTAGCGAGAATTTGGGTGTTTTGGTCGAATATTGCGTTTTGTTTTAGTAGTAGTTCGTTGTCCAAAGTTGATGCACCGCTGGCAGTGACGTTGAAAGCTGGAGTGTCAGATAGGCATTTCTTGCATTTAATTTGGGCACGTCGCTCCTTAGTGAGTCGACGGTATGAGCTCTCTGCCACTCCGCTGCAGTGCAGATGGAATATTCCCTTGCACACGGCGCAGGTAAATACGGACTCTTCGGAGAGAGTGGGTTCTGAACAGGTTTTGCAATTATTCATGTTGTGGAATATTATTATGTTAGTTAGGTAGTAGTGTCCTTGCGCCTGTTGGTAGGCAAGATTCGTAACACGAGTGCTAAATTTTGTTTCTGATGTCTTTGTCAGGCGATCTGTTCCAGAATAATTGACGAACCTACAACGATTCACCAATTCAACTTGTTTTATTGGTCCGCTATGAGATGGCGCTATTGTTGTTTCTTAACACCTTAGTGGTTTATAAAGAAAAGAATAGAATAGGGACAGGGCTGACTGAGTATTTTATGGGAGAAGGATGCTTTCATATTACCGACAGCAGCGAGGTCGGCAGAACATTCTATATGACAGGGTATTCTAAATGACTATTGGAAGTTGTTATGATGGTTCAGGGGACATTTATTTTGTTCATGGCAGTTTGCCTAAGGTCATGATTTTTATATTTTAGTAATGCAAAACACACTCCATGAACGCGGACACCGCTGCTAAATCAATAAACATAACAAACCACTTAGTGACCTATGGCAAAGGTATTGATTATCCAATATATCGTTCCCGGAGCGGCGGTACCCATATCCGTTTCCCATATTGATTTATAATTTTTAAAAATTTAATAGAATTAATCCATTATTTCTCTTTCAAATGTTAATCTTTTCATAACAAATGTCTACCCCACTTAATACACATTGGAACACAATGTGTAATTGTAACAAAAAAAATTATTTGTCTTAGCGGCGTAGAAAGCATATGGGATTTGACAGTTCTCATGACTTTCCAGGACCGTTTTTTCAAATGCGATCGAAACACTTAGATAATCGAAATACTTTAATCGAAACAGAAAAAGAATCGATGACTAAACAAATTAGTGGCTCGAAGTTCAGCGGGAGTAATAGCTACGGTCAGAGACAGCACTTGTCGTCCCTGTGAGGGAGGGACGGGGAGGGGAGGGCATAGGCAATATATGGTACGTGTAGCAACATTTTGTTTATTACTCAAAAATATACCAATATTTTTCTTTACTCGCAAGATTTCTGTAGATTTGAGCTAGGGGTCCAGGACTACCGAAAAGGTTTATATCGTTGTAAAATAATTCCTATCAGGGCCTAAGTCATCTTTGAGGATGCTTTGAAGATGATTTTTTTTAGCAAAGGAAGTACTGAGAAAAAATATGTGAGGGGTGGGTAGGGATCTAGGGTCAGTGTGTCCAGAAGTGACGGATATATGAATCTATCCCTCCTACTGCGGAGCAAGGCGATGTTCCGAGAGAGTCCTGATGGAGAGGTCAAAAAGTCTTTCTCAACCAGTCTCTTCCGATCTGGCGTTCCACGCATTTGATAGGCAGACGCATCTGCCGCCAAGATCCGGATAAACCTTACCCCACAAACCCGGGCACCCCTGCTAAGTCACCAAACGTAGCGAACCACTTGGGGTGGCCTATGGCAGAGTGTTCGTTATCCAATGAAACGAATTAAGCAACACCTTGCTTCATTGTTAATCGCTGGAATTTCAAAATGAACGTCTACATCGGTGACGAGAAATATGTACCTATATATCTATCGCCGTAATTATGTACGCGCATAATTTCCGAACGACTGCACCAAATTGGAAAATTCTTTTTGTTTTGTGTTTGTTATTGTGAGGACAACGTATATATAAACTACTGATTAGGTCTGGCATTATGAAATTTGTATAAAAAAATTGCAATTAGTGGCACGCGAGCTGTTTGAAAACTGAATGTACCGGGACTGAATGTTTGGAATGCGGGAGTGCGGGAAGGGGGAGGGGGGAACCCGTGTAGGGGTTCGCGGGAGGAGGGGGGAACCCGGGAGGGGGAGGGGAACTCGGGAGAGGTGTTCACGGGACGGGGGAAGGGGGGAGTGGAGCGGCGAGAGAGGAAGGGGAGGTGAAAGGGGAACTGGACGAATGGGAAAGGACAGGAGGGAGAAAAATCTTTATTAAATGGCGTAGCAACGCATGCCGGGAACCTAATTATTTAAATAATTATTTAAATATTTCTGGGTAATTTTCCAAAACCCCTCAAATTAATTGTTGTACTCGTAACTCCACTAACAAAAAAACCCCAATTGGACACTTAAGATCTCCCAAATTACCGACCTGTTTCAAATCTTCCAATAATATCCAAACTCTTAGGGCTTTCTTATCCAAAATAGGGCTTTCTATTAAAGAGCAGATTGTGAATTCTTTTAGGTTTTTGTGAATTCTTTTAGATTTTTTTAGGTTAGGTTTCTTTTGTTTTAAATTTGAAATGTTGCCTGAATAATCAATGCAACAATGTAAAAAAAAACATTGGTCACTGCATTTTGCACTATCCTATATACCTTTGAAACATGGTGTCACTGCCGACCCAGCTCAATAGAACGACTCCGGATCCAATATAACGATGCTTGCAGAATTATATTTGAATACAGAAGATACAGCAGCGCATTTTCAATGTTTACGGAGCTAGGACTACACGGATTCGCCGGTCTGATGAGACACTGAGTCACTGGAGCCAGATGCGGCTAATGGCTTCCGATAACACAGTGGTGATCGCAGCCTTCCAGCACCAAGCGAGCACTGAGTGAGCGCTGGGCCCGAGCTCACTCCAGACCACGTCCTACATTATAATTGATTATTTATTTTATTTCTATTATCACTCATGTTTTTTAATTTTGTTTTTTTTTCTTTTCTTTTCTATTTATTTTTTTTTACTTTATCTGTTGTGTAAATATGTACAACTTTATGGGCGTGTGGGATTTCACTATCCTCCCCACATCCTGGAATAAACATTATTATTATTATTATATTATAGCCTTCCATTGGTATGGGGGGAAATTAGGAGTAAATACTGTGGTAGTCCCAGAACTTCTGCCCTATCGCATTTCGATTCGCGGTAATCTGCTATTGATCGAAACTAAAAATAAAAAGTCAAAATAACGGAATGGAAAGCATAAAAAGGTAATTAAGTACTTTAACAATTTGGGCGAAAATGCCAAATAACAGGCTCGATTTGTAATAATACGATGAGTTTATTAATGTGCAATAATTTGTTGTTATTATATGTAATAATTGTTAGCCTGAAACACTCATGTACATTGAAAAAAATCTCAAGAGAAAAGATACGTGTCGCCGACGGGACTCGAACCCGCGTCCTTCTGATTTCCGGTCCACTGTTCTGTCCACTGAGCTACGTCGGCTTATCTCCTACCCGCCAAATAATTCAACATATACTAGTGTTTCATTCAACAATTACCGCTTATTACATTTTTCCACCTGCAAACAACCAACTTTATTTTTATGAGTGTTACAGGCTAATAATTATTATTTTTTTGTATTTCTTGGGCACTGACTATGTAACAATTTCTAGACATTTTTGTTTTGAAAAGTTTTTATTTTCGATGTACATTTTAAGTTTTAAGTTTGCTCGTTAATGATACGGATGTGTCGAAACCGATCGCAAAAAATTAAAATTAAAGTAACAAATGTACATCGAAAATTAAAACTTTTCAAAACAAAAATAATAATTATTTATTACTTACTTATAATTCTTACCCTTTGTGCTATGCATAAAAATCTTGTCTTAAACATTAGTTTATTAATTAAAAATAATTATTATTAATTTGTGTCTTGTACTGCAGTGTTTTTGGCGAATATGCCCAATAACACACTCGGTTAATAATAACACGATGAGTTTATTAATTTGTGTCTTGTACTGCAGTGTTTTTAGCGAAAATGCCCAATAACACGCTCGGTTAATAATAACACTATGAGTTTATTAATTTGTGTCTTGCACTGCAGTGTTTTTGGCGAATATGTCCAATAACACGCTCGGTTAATAATAATACGATGAGTTTATTAATTTATGTCTTGTACTGCAGTGTTTTTTGGCGAAAATGCCCAATAACAGGTTCGGTTTGTAATAATACAACGAGTTCAATAATTTGTATATTGCATTGCTGTGTTTTTTTGTTGTGAAATATCAAAAAAACATTACCTAAAATAATAAGTTGACATCCAGAGAGAATATACGTGTGTGACTTGTCACTCACCTGAGGTGGTTTTCCTTGAAAAGCCGCTTCCAGGGCCCCGGGGCAGTCCATGAAATATCTGCAGACGCCAGGCTGAACAGTTTCAGCCACTACACACAAGTCTCCTGCAATATAAAACCAAAAGAAACCAGTAAGAAAAAAATTGAGAAAAGAAAGAACCCGCTACCCCTGGATTTGTTCTCGAGTACTTTACGCATAGACCAGTTAGTTGTTAGTTCACGATTACAGGTGGGTTGTTATTTCGCCGTCCCAGTGTGAAAACTTACTTCACGTGATTTTTCTTTTACAAACTCCAAGAGAATGATTTCACAAAATAATTTCCCTCAGAGTCTACGTCATATGTGGTGTTGCTGAGTGTTTGTTCTTTTCAATAAAAATAAAAATGAAGCTTTTAAGAGAGTCAACTTGTAGAAGGGCGGAAACGCAATAGCCAGTAAATCGTTCCACAGCTAAGCTGTCGTGCTCAGTAATGAGTCGTAGAAATGACATGGTTATCAGGTGAAATATGTCAAATGTATTCAAATCGCGCTTTTAGCATGTTTCCCGACTGTACACCGACCCGAGTCTGGGGGGCCCGAAACGCCTCCATGTCCCCTTGATCAAATCCTGAACAAAGAGCACCTGGACACTGTAAAAAATATGTATTTAATTTTTTTATTTCATTTTCTGAAAGATGCACTTTTTTATTTTTTTTTTTTTTATTGGCAATGCTTATTAAAAATACATATAAAGTTACATCAATTACATAGTTACACAGTTACATAAGGTTAACAAAAAAATAAAAAAATTGCCTTTCCTCACCATAAAGAGACAATGCTCTTGTGTTTGGTGAGGGAGTTCTAGCTCAATTAGTAAATTAATCGTGTAAGTTAGTAATAACGGCACTTGTAAATAATAAGTAGGTTAAAAAAATCTTGTATAAATTTAAAAATAAAAATCCTGAAGAGTTTAAAAAAATCATAAGTAATATAAATTAAATAATCATTATAAATGAAAGAATCATGTAAGTTAGTAACAAAAATTATTGTAATAAGTAAGTAAAGGATACGTAAGAAAGAATGCAAGATTTATACAATAGTAGACTCAGAGATATAGAAACTAAGAAATGAAAGAAAAAGAAGGAATAAATGATTTATATAATAGCAGACTTTAAGATACAAAGTAAACATATTTGGGACTTTTATAGCAGTTTAAGGTAATTTTTTAATTTGGGCTTAAATTCCTGCATATTTTCGTTGGTTTTTAATTTTAATGGGAGGTTGTTATAATAGATTATGCCCAGATAAAGATAAGAATTTTGAATGTGCTTAGTATTAAATTTAGGAATTTTAATAGTTTTCTGGTATCTTGCTGATGTATTGAATTGGAAGTTACGAGTATTTAACTGTATTTCTTTGTAAATTTGAAGTATTGAATATTTTTTATGGATTTTGTCTATTGTTGCATTATTGTTGTTTGCACATTGAATATTGAAAAAAGAATTTCAGTTGGAAATTTCGACAGTTTTTTCAAGATTACCTTAATTATCAACCTTTGAACAATTTTGAGGGGATTTAAAATATTGTCGTATGTTCCTCCCCAGCCAATAATACCATATTGCAATATAGATTGAACAGTTGCATAGTACACTCTTTTTACGTTTTCTATGCTAAGAATATTTCTAAGTCTAACAAATATATAAATACATTTCCTAATCCTTTTGACGAGTTCACAAATATGTGTTTTCCATTTAAAATGTTGATCTATATATACACCAAGATATTTGATTTTGGGAGTTGGACTAAGTATAGCACAATCTTGATTGCAGTTAGTTTTATTACATTTACTTTGGTGTATTATGATGTTTAAATTTGGTTCTAATTTGAATTTATTGATAGAGAATGGGATAAATTTTGTTTTTTCAGTGTTTAGAGAGAGGAGATTTTTATCGAACCAATTTTTCAATATGTTAATATCAATGTTAGCTAGGTTATTAACAGTATTCCAATCCGTTCCTTCAATTATTATGACAGTATCGTCAGCATAAGATTTATAGTTTTTGTATGAATATGTCATTAACATAGATAATAAACAGTAACGGTCCCAGGACTGTACCTTGAGGTATGCCGAAATGACTCATTTTTGGTGAACTAGGCACACCATTAATTTTTACAACTTGGGAACGTTTGAAAAGGTAGCTTTTTATCCATTCTAAAGCTGAACCATTTAATCCAATGTTTCTTAATTTACTTATAAGTTTGTCATGTGATATACTGTCAAATGCTTTTTTGAGATCTATAAAAATTCCCAGGCATTTAAATGATTTATCTAATGAACTATGTACAAGGCTACTTAATTTTGCAATTGCATCTTGTGTGCTTCTACCTTTTATAAAACCAAACTGATTTTCATTAATTATATCATTGCATTTTATAAATTGGCTCATTCTTTTTTAACGAGTTTTTCCTTTTTAAACTTGTTTAGAATGCTCTCACTAAATATTTTTTTTAAATTATTATTTTTTTTTAAATTCGAAAAATTGATGGAGATACAGTATTTTATATGAAACCGTTCGAAATTGTTTATATGTTGAATTATCCTTCAGCAAACTTTGAATGCGTTTTTCGAATGCGAATTATGAACGTTGATAATTTTCCACAAAAAATCTAAATAAAATATGCTGGTCCGCCATTTTTTAATTTTACAGATATCGATATTCCCCTACATGGTGCTATATACACTCAATTTTCGAACAGTTTAATTGTTGGATCGTGCAAATCTGATGTGTAGTTTGTTTAATATGTTGTCAATCAGGTTTAAAAACGTAGTTTCGATAAAAACACTTTCAGAATTTTGCTAAAGGATAATTCAACATACAAACTTTTTTAAACGGTTTCATATAAAATGCAGTATCGCCATCAATTTTACGAAATTTCAACATTTGGTAAGAGCATGATTGCAAATAAATGCATAAATGCATCAGAAAATGAAATAAAAAATAACATTTTTTTGTCCTGGTGCCCTAAAACCTTGTTTCAGATTTGATAAAGGGAACATGGAGGCATTTGGAGCCCCCCCACCCCCAAGACCAGAGACCTGAATAAAAAGCTTGTAAAATTACATCATCAACTAGGGATGGGAGGGGTCTCATTTACCGCCCCGGACCTCTGACGGGCTTAGTCCGCCACTCCTACAAGTAAAGCATAGGTTCATTGACTTAAGTCCATTTAGTGACTTTACAGGAGAAACAAAATACTGTTTCTACATAGTTTCTACTTACACATTATATAAAGGAGAGTGTCTGTGGGCGGCGGGCGACCTGGTTTCAGTTTTACACAAATCTAGCGTTTTATTCCGAGATTATTGAAATTTTACACGCCACGGTCCAAAATAATTGGAAAATTATTTCATTGAAGAAGAAAAATACTAAAAATCTAAACGAAATGTGAAAGAGAACTTGAACCCAGGATCTCTCGTCTAACTGAGATGAACGCTTTAACCAATTTTTTCGCATATTATTGGAAGCTATCTTTTTGAAACAATTAAAAAAAGTAGAAAATATCCAAAAAAAAATTTTTTTCGGAATAACCTCCCAGAGTTATTAAATAATAATTAGAAAGTTGTTCAAACAAAAATAATGGAAAATTGCTGAAAAACCTGCTGCGTAGCTTGCCGGATCGAAAAAGACTGGTTGGGGAGGTCTTTTGACCTCTCTCGTATTATAGAAACAAAACAATGTTTCTATATAGTTAAACATTATATTATAAAGGAGAGTGTCTGTGGTGGGCTTTATTTTTTATACCAATCTGGTGTTTTATTCCGAGATTAATCAAATTTTGCATTTTGCAGTGGTTCAAAATAAGAGGATTATTACTTCATTGTTGAAGAAGAAGAGAATTCTAAAAATTCAAACAAAACGTGAAAAAGAACAAGACACAGAAAATTTTTAAGATAATGATCACAACTGGGACTCGAACCCAGGAACTCTCGTCTAACGAGATGAATAATTTAACAAAATCGACAACTGAGGCCTCTCATTTTGAAGTCATTCTTGTCAATCTCATATTTAAAATTTTAGAATGAACAATATTTTCTTCAACTATTTTATTCAAAATTAACGGAAGCTAAATGTTTTAATTGGAAACAATTTAAAAAACGAAGGATAACCAAAAAAAATTTTTTTTTGGGAATAACTTTAAGACTTATTATGAGAAGAAAGTGGTTCAAATTAAAAAAGTAGGTGCCCATATGATTTCCAAAAAAAATTCTTAAAGCCCGGGCAATGCTGTGGACTTCATCAAGCAATTCTGGAGTCTGAAAAAGTGTGTTTCTAAATTCCTCTTATTTAATAAATGAAAACCAAAATTTCCTCCTTAAACATAAGATTTGTATGTAGGTACTTTAATATCTACCTACTTAACGACAAACCATATATTTATTGTAACTTTTTAAAATTACTTAAAAAGTAATTACACAATTCATTCAAAGAAACATCAATATCTCAGGCCAAATCTTTTTTCAGACTTTCTTTATTCAGATATTTATGTGGTAGGTACCATAATTTTGAAAAAAAAAACAAATAAGAAAATCCAAATAAACACGACGATTTCACGTTTCAAAAAGGAATCTTTACTGAACCATTAAAACGGCCATCACCAAGAACCGGAAACAGAACGTGCAAAAAAAATACAGACTGGCGAAATGCACAATGGCCGAGATAAAATAAGACTTTTGTTACGCTCAGTAAAAAAAACTCCGAACTGCTCCTGTCTGGAGCCAGTGGGACTATTACATCCCCAAATGAGAAATGTTGTGAGGCTGAAGGTAGTTGGGGGGGGGGGGGGAGATGCGGAAAAAGGAGGTGGGAAAGTACCTGGCTATTCGAATCTGGTCACCAAACACAGCTAATAACATTTCAAGCATCTTTTCAATTCTAAATGGTGGTCGTACACCAGGGTGATACTGAGGGTATCTTCCACTCTGGAGAGAGCCGAAAATATGCTTAATATTACGTTTCATATATATATTTTTTTACATGAGCTCCACACAGGAGGCCCAGAGAAAAATAATTTCCTTCAGGGCCTATGTCATCAACAGATTTATTTTAATTTTTTTTTTATTGGCGATGCTGATTAAAAATACATATAAGGTTACATCTGTTACACAGTTACATAAGGTTTTAACAAATAAAATAAAAAAAATGCCTTTCCTCACCATAAAGAGACAATGCTCTTGTGTTTGGTGAGGGAGTTCTTGCTCAATTAGTAAATTAAACGATCGTGTAAGTTAGTAGTCACGGCTATTGTAAATAATAAGTAGGTTAAAAAAATCATGTATAAATTTAAAAATAAAAATCATGAAGAGTTTAAAAAATCATAATATAAATTTAAAAAATAATAATAATAATCATTGGGGATGCTTTGTGGAGGGTTTTGTTTAAGGAAGGGAAGGAGAGAAGAGTTCTGGGAAGGAAAAGGGTTTAAGGGGTGGGTAGGAATCTGGGGTTCAGTGTGTCCTGGTCATCCGCCTCCAAGACCTAGACACACCTCACCCCATGAACCCGGGCACCCCTGCTAAATCACCAAACGTAGCGAACCACTTGGGGTGACCTATGGCAGAGGTGTTGGTTATCCAATAAAGGTTCCCGGGGCAGCGGTACCCATTCCCGCCTCCCAAATTGAAATTAATTAATTAATTGTGAAATAACCTAAATTAATCGAATAAAATTCGGGGTTCGTACCGACGATTTTTGGTTTGCTAGTCGAAAGCCTTACCCCTCGACCACGGAGCCCACCTCAAAATGTTGAGATGTACTTTACATGATGAATGTACGCAGTAAAAATTTAGCATTTTTTATTTTGGACAGTTTTTGAAAATTTATTCTAATCTTCAAATTATGAATCGCTAGTATGAGAAAATTCATCTCTGCCGCCGGAACATCAATATTTTTCAAACGATTTATAAAGTATATTTCATGCTTAATTTTTTTTTACGTAGGTAATGTTTTAATTAATTTTATTCCTTACTAATTAATTTTTTTGATACGGTTTTCTTAGTATTATGAATTAAAATTGTGAAAACATGACGTTCTTAATGTCAATTTGTTAAAGAATAAAGTGACAGTATAATAAAAGTGTTTGCCCATATTATAGGTAACTAGCAGACCCGGTCACACGTTGCTGTGGCTAACGAAACACAACGCCATTACCAAATCTTTAAAAAATCCACACCACCCGCTTGCCAGCTGCCCGCTACCCGCTGCCTGAATTGAATATTTGAATTTATCGGCGTTTCTCTACCAAAATAAGCATGTATTATACATATAAACTAATTAACTCGCCACTAATTATACAATGCTTGCAATGCAACACTGGATATTCGAAAAGGGAAAATCAAATACCTACTTACTCTAAGACATCAATTTTCTAATTTCTTCCGTAGAACGAATTTCAAAAGTGACTATAGTACGGCCCGCCAGCCGTTTTAAATCGCACAAAAATATGTTTTCTTTGAATTTCTCAGCTTTTCCCTAATATAATTTACATGTATTATACATATAAATATTCCTCTTCAATCACTCTATCTATTGGTGAAAACCGTATGAAAATCCGTTGCGTAGTTTAAAAGATTAACGCGCACATACATTTTGAGTGACTTCATTTTATACTATGTAACTAGCTGGTTCCCGGCATGCATTGCTATGCCATTTAATAAAGATTTTTTTCTCCCTGCGTGTCCTTTCCCATTCATCCCGTTCCCCTTCTTACTCCCCTTCTTCTCCCGCGTCCCCTTCCCCTCTCGCGTTCCGCCTCTACTCCGCCTCCTCCACCTTCCCTCTGCCCACTCCACTCCCCCTTCCTCCCTCACGCTTTCCATACATTTAGTCCCGGTACATTCAGTTTTCACAAAGCTCGCGTGCCACCTATTGGTATTTTTTATACAAATTTCATAATGCCAGAGCTCACCATTAGTTTTATACAAACCTTGTCCTGACAATAGTGAATACACAAAAAAAGAATTATCCAATTTGGTGCTGTCGTTCGAAAGTTATGCGCGTACATACATTTCGGCGATTAATTTTTATTTATATAGATAGAAGATAGATAGATAGATGATGATAATGTAGTTGATCAATAGTGTACAAGGTGCGGCAAAACAAACAGTGCAGTTTTGAAGGTCTATTAAAAAAAACGGCGTAACTTACAGAAATGGGGTTTATTTTATTTTATTCAGTACATTATGCCGTTTTATACTTCAAGTCCTGGAGATGACATCAGAAAGATGATGACCCCAGTAGCGATAATTGGTGAAGGCGATTTCTGAAATTTTTAGTTGCATTTTGCAGTTGTAATTGTAGTAATAACCTTGCACCTTTAGTATTGTGTACTTTCAAACAATAATGTAATCTAAAATAAAGTTTTTGCTGTATAAAAACCTACATTGTACATTTATAAAAAACCATAGATAAAATTGTGAGAAAATTCTGCCTCAATACAGGTTCACCTAGTGAGGCAGG
Organism: Limnephilus marmoratus; assembly: GCA_917880885.1. Lineage (NCBI taxonomy): Eukaryota > Metazoa > Arthropoda > Insecta > Trichoptera > Limnephilidae > Limnephilus > Limnephilus marmoratus. Next base: position 40,471,101 of record OU862922.1, on the reverse strand, counting down.
CTAGGCATAACTAAACATATTGTATAATATCGCTTCTTATGTGTAACCGATCTTACATTACTTTCTACTTGTTAATTTTATTGTAATGATGTAATCTCCTTGTAATCTACATTGAACATGTACTTTTTTAGTTGTAATGTTACCAATTTCATTGAATAAAGATATATCATTATTAGTATTATTTTGGCACATCTCGACGAGCGTAGTGAATAAACAAAATTTTCAGTACTGGGTTGAAAATAATCCAAGGAAACATCACGAGAGACCTCTTTACTCCCCAAAATTGACCGTGTGGTGTGCAATTCCCAAATTGAGGGTGATTGGGCAGTATTTTTTTCGAAAAGAATGGACAAACCGTGACTGTCAACGCTCAACATTATGTTTCCATGTTGGAATTTTTTTAACCTTAATTGGAAGAACTAACGTAGGAAACCGTTCGGATAGACATCTGGTTTCAAGAGGACGGTGCTACGGCCCATACTTCTCAATAACAAAACTGCAACAGATATTCATTGCGCGCCTCGTCTCTCTGAGGGGTAACGTGGGATGGCCCGCGCGCTCACCTGATTTACCACGGGACTATCTGAAGGGAAAGAGTTTTTAAACATCGGCCTAACGCCTTGGAAGAACTCAAGGATGGAATTCGGGATGAAATTGCCGCTATGCCCATCGAGATGTGCCAAAATGCAGCCGAAAATTTCAGAAATCGTCTTCATCAATGACGTACCAGATAAAATAAAATAAACTCCATTTCTGTAAGTTACGCTGTTTTTTTTAATAGCCCTTCAAAACTGCACTGTTTGTTTTGCCGCACCTTGTATATTGTGAAAACAGAATCTCGTGGTTAGCATTTTGGATTTTGAGGATTTCAAAAGACCAGTGGCGCACCGAGAGGAAGGTCCAGAGAGCCCCATCCCAAAAAAAATGTTTATAGAAGTGTTGCATTATCTGTGTGCAGACCTTGCAGTGTTTTTAATTGGGTTTTGGTTATTAATTAGGTATTTCTGGTAGGTACTGGTTCAAGCACTGTACATTATGGGAGTTATTGAATAATTTGTGAACAAAATTTTTCTCACAATTATTACGGGCCTTTTAAGGGTGTATCACCAATCATTAGATTGGGCCTCACGGAGGAAAAAATAGAAACGAACTGTGCCTTTCATGTCAAAAAAAAAACAACAGTTAAAAAAACTCCATGTTTTTCAACAAATTAGCAGTCAGGATTCTTACGCGGTATGAAAAAAATATAAATATTTAGGTCTCTAATTATATGTATTGAAACCATTTAAAAATGACCTTTTCAAATGTTCCTACAGAGAACATGGAAATTAAAAATAATAATTATGTACGACATCTCTACATTTTATAAAATAAAGTCCTCCGCGTCGTCTGTCTGCCCGTCTGTCTGTCTGTCTGTTCACGATAAACTCAAAAACTACTGAACGGATTTTCATGCGGTTTTCACAAACAGATAGAGTAATTCGTGGGGAAGGTTTAGGTATACAATTTGCTAAGGTTAGGTGTAAATTTGTTGAAAAATTACAATAATAGAGAACTCCAGCCCAATTTTTTTATTTTTTTTTATGAAATTTGCCTTTAAACTTGAATAACTACATTTTCATTTTTATAGTTAGTTTTAATTTAATTTAATTTAATTTTAATTTAATAATTTACATAATTGTTAAAGTTTTAATTTTTCAAGACCCCCTGAAAACCACCCTATCTATGGTGGATTGTGTGGCGTCAATACCCACCGATAGTTTTATTTACTTTCAAGTTGTCATTTTGAATCAGTGATGTTATGTCTAGGGAAATTTCCCTTGATCTTTTTTTATAAAAAAAATATCTACTTCTTTCTATTTAACAGTCAAAATTACCGGTTTTATTTTTTAAAAATCGTGTCATTAATGCGAGTAGGCATTTTAAATTTTAAAAAAAAACGTCTTGTTAAAAATTTATTGATTATAAAATAAAGCAGTTATTTAAAATGCATTAAAAATATAAGTAGGTACTAGGTACCTACTAAAGTCATGGGTTTCACTAAAAATTGGTGTACCATTTCCAGGAAATCTAGTTTTCTTAGGAAAAATTTGAATAGCCGTTAGGTTTATAAATAGTTTCATATTTCCTTGCCACACAAAAAATATAAATATATATTATTGGGATATTTATTGCTGTTAAGTTTAATTTATGAAAATCCATTTATTTTGATGTTTTTTTTATGTTTTCAATAACAATTTTAACACACTAATAATCTAAACAAAAATATGAAAGAGAACAAGATAGAAAAATGGAGAAAGATAATGGTCGCAACTGGGACTCGAGCCCAAAACTTCTCATCTAACCGGGACGTGCACTTTTATCAATTCCGCTGTTACCACCTTCCATCAAACAGTCATAATTGCCAATCTCGTATTTTTCAAATTTAAAATTAACAATTAATTTAACAATCTTCCAATTTTTAATACGATGGGAATAATCTTCGAAAGTTATGAAAAGAGAGTTGTTCTTACAAAAACAGTTTAATTAAATTAAAAACAAGTACTGCTGTGTATTTATTATTACGCGTGGCAGCTTTTTAACCTTCGTAAGGCATAATCAAACAGTTTTATAAGTGTAAAAAAAATCTGATTTAAAATACCGGTTTCACTTTAATATTATGCAGTGGTTATGTAGAAAGTGTGGAAAATATTCTTACCTTGCTTCTGGGCTCCCACGAAAGTTGCCGTGAAAACCGTGAACACAATTTCTAGGAAATACCGCATTTTGAAAATAATTTTGCAACACTGAATTTATTTTTAAAAAAATTCTCTTCTTACTGTCACTCCAAGAGTTGAAATCGAATTGTGATTCAATGAGCTTTGCTTTCGTATTTATATCAGTATATTTGCACTCGGAGTCACACAAAAGATAACAATCTTTCTCTCTCGAGTGTAAATTTTTCGTGAATAACACTCCTAACCCTCTGGATGCCAGTTATTTTTTGCAAACAGAATGGTTGTATGTTAGTTATTTCCCTGAAAGCCTGTCTTCTCTGAGGAAGCTGTACGGAGGGTCTTTTTTAACGATAAATCACTATTAGTGGGATACTCGAGGTCTGTCAACGATGATCATTATTGGTCGAAAATATAAACTAAAGGCAAAGGAATGAAATGGCAAACCGAATTTTCAAAATAGACGCAGGACAACATGCAACTTTATATAAACAGTTTAATAGAATTATGAATAACAATAGTATTCGTATACTGATTGAAGGCAACCACGTTACAAATATTAAACTGAATTAAGAAAAAATTGTGTCTGGAAACCGATTAAACAGGTTCACCAAATCAATTAAAAACGCATTTTTGATGGTTCAATTCCACGATCTTATAGTATATTGAATAGGTGTTCATAATGCAGTTCAAAGTTTCCAAAACACTTGGAAAATATCGACGGTGTTCCCCAATCCTTTACTATTATTGTTTATTGTGATTAATACGAAAAATGCTAGAATCTTCAAACTATTTTTGTGTTGTCAAATTACGAGCAATCAATGGAAATAATAATCTTTAAAATAGAATTTCGGAAAAGCAAAAATATAATTCAGATTGTATTTTCAGGTTTTACGGAATATTTTTTTTGTGAAAAGGCTATCAAAATAGTTGTGATTCGCCGGAAAGTGAATATACCTACGCATTTCACTATTTCATCCTTCCCGTTCCATTGAAACTATTTAACGTTAAGAAAGCAAATGCGTAAAAACTTATGAAGTCAGTATCGGAACTCGGAACCAATAGACAACACGCAAGTGTTCTTCAAGGATCGGTATCGGATTCTTTTTATTTTAAATTAATTTTAATGACATAATCACACATTTCACATTTTCAATTGCTCGCGTGTGTACGTAATAAAGAAATTAAATAAAGACTGGCAAAATATGGCATCATGACTAAAACAAATTTAATACAAAAATATGCAATTAAACACCCATTACACGCATAAATTAGAAATATGTAAGTTCTAGATAAACATGAACTAGTGGAAAGTGAAAAATACATAATATTTATGTTCTAGAGGCGTGAGGTGGGAATTTTTATTTTTTATTTATTTATTACATGCCCCTAGTGGGTTTTTCTTATAAAAATTTTACAGACTATTTGTATCAAAGTAAATACTTAAAAATTTAAACAAAAAAGAAAATATAAAGATAATCACAAAAAACGTTGCAACAAAACACAAAACAAAATACGAGTACATAGATAAAAATGTAAACAGAAACTAAGAATCCTCAAGCATATAATTGAAATTAAGAGCTTCTTCAAAACAATATATAGTAGTGGTAGTTGAATTTATTTCAACCACGCAACTACTGTGTTACGCTTTTCTGTAAAAGTTAATTTAGTTAATTTTATTGAAAAATAACCATGCACATAAGTTTATGCCATCGTTTACCAAACGTAATAAAACGTTGTAAATGCTACATGTTTGCAGACGATACTTGCATTATATGCGCTGACAAAAATCCACAAAAAATTGAGGAAATTTTACAAGAAGACCTAAACAACATAATTAAATGATCACACGACAATGGCATTATAATAAACGCAAAAAAAAACAAATATGCTTATTCACTCACCATATACAAATTGTCAGGATAAGGAATTGCATATAAAAAGTCATTCATATGATTGTTTACACACAAAAAACCAATCCCTGCAGTGTAATTGCCCAAATATAGAAAAAGTGTACCAATATACATACCTTGGTCTTACAATAGATGTCAATTTTAACTGGTCAAATTATATTGAAAATGTATGTAATAGATTAAGATCCATATTAGGGAAATTTTACCACCTAAAAAACTTTGTTGATAAAAATATATTATACTGTATATACAACGCATTAGCAGAATCAATTATAGGATACGGAATAAATAGTTACGGATTAACGTACAAAACGTACTTAAATAAAATAGAACAATTACAAATCCGTTTCCTAAAATTGATAGCAGGCAAAAAAAAAGTTCAATTATGTGAAGGCCATTATAAAAAAAAATTCTCCTTCTGTAATGTTCTCTCTATACACAGTAAGGTAGATTATATCAATTAACGCTAGATGAATTCTGGAATACAGAATTCAAAAAACCTGTAAACCACAACTACCTTACTAGGCATAGAGAAACACAAATGTTTATTATTAATAAACCTCAAAATGTATACGGTGATAGAACAAAGAGGCATAGAATTCCGAAAATATTTAACGCATTACCTGAAAATATTAAAAATGAGACATCTTATTCAAATATCAAAAAAAAAGTTAAATCATTCTATCTCCGTAGAACATGAAAGCAAATAATATTGTATACAAATACCCAAATCGAATATTGATCAAATACCTGGAACTTACTATCACACACTGTAATCGTAATTAGTAGTTTATAATAATTAGTATTTTAAATTTTGCACAGTTATTATAATGTAAAACATAAAAGTATAATAGTATTAATTAAATAGGAAAAATGAGAGATTTCTTACAATCAAACTGATTGATCAGTTTTGAAAGATTTTTAAGATAAATATTGTAAAATAAAAAAAAAAACTGAATAAACATACTTAAATAATATAAACTATCCCATTAGATAAATTAAAACAAAGAAAATTAAATCTTTTCTGTACTTGGATTTGTTCATAATCTTACGCAGGAATCGCTTATATTTTAAGTTTCTGACTTTAAAAACATATTTTCACTTTAGATTTAATGGATTTTATATTTTTTCGAGTCATTTCAAATAATGGTTTTAAACCAATTATATTTTTTAATTAGGTTAGAAAAAATTACATAAAAAACACTCGGCATCCAAAGGGTGACGTTCTTCCATTGCAGAGTGCAAATTTGTGGGCGGAATAAGCGGTTTTGCACACGATCATATCAAGTAACAAGCAGCTGTTTTTCAAATTATTGGTCTCGGGCAATAACAAAAACAGGAAATTGATAACAACACTAAAAATATTTGTATTTTTGCACCCCACTCCAAACCAAATAACAACACAAAGGACTGAAAATATGTTGGTTGAGTTTTTTGATAAAACTGCTGCCGACCTCGAAACGTGCTCCACTGTTTGAGATAAAATTTTGACGACTTAAGATAATACATACAGTATATTTATAGTCTGAATGCCCGACAAATCAGTTCTTATTTCGAAAGTGATTCTTAAATTCATAGCAAAAGTTCTAGAGATCATTAAACTGCCGTGACAGGCAGAGAAACATCCGAAATTAGAATTTTTTTTTTATTACATGAATACCGCTCAAGAGTCCCAACTGCTTCTGTCTGGACCCATGAGACTGAGAGAGACTATGACATCCCCAATCGGGGTATGTTGTGAAGCTGAAGGTAGTGGGAAGGGAAAGGAAATGGGGAAGAGGAAGGTGAGAAGATACCTGGCTATTCAGATCTGGTCACCAAATGCGGCTAAATCCATTTCAAGCAACGTTTCGATTCTGATCGTGATCTCTCACCAGGGTGATACTCAGAACATCTACCACTGTGATACGTAGGGGAAATATTTAAATGGTGTAAACTTTTAAACGGAGTTTATAAACGGGTACTCACATAAAAAATATATTTTAAAATGTGATCACTCGAGGTTTTAATTTCGTGGTATAGTAAAATCAAAAAGGACACGTCATCTAATTAATTTGTAGGTTGATTGTATTTATTCTGAAAAAATATTTTTTATTTTTAATAAAACTTCAAATTGATGATATTTATTCAAAGAAGTCTCTCGAACGAAAATTTGCAACGGAGAAATTACAAAAGATTCGTTCGCATCTAGGAATTGCACACAGGACCTTGGCTTTGCCACTCTGCTCTAGCCAGTGAGTTAATTCGGACTAAGATGTTCTAATATGAGATATTAAGATATTGAAATTATATAGATGTGCTAACTGCAGTTTTTGCAAGGCGGGACTACGCTCCCGGGTGTCGCCGATATTGTTTACTAATTAACAAAAAAAAAATTACAAGGGCTCCACATTATGTCATCTTTGGGGATGCTGGGTGGAGGGGTTTTTTTAGGAAAGGATGGAGAGGAGAGTTCTGGTATGGAAAAGGGTTTAAGGAGTGGGTAGGAATTTGGAGTTCAGTGTTTCCTGGTCATCCGCCTCCTAGACCTAGTTAAACCTCACCCCATGAACCCGGACACCTCTGCTAAATCACCAAACGTAGCGAACCACTTGGGGTGACCTATGGCAAAGGTGTTGGTTATCCAATAAAGGTTCCCGGGGCGGCGGTACCCATTTCCGAATCCCAAACAAACTAAATGAACCAATAATTAACGAATAAACAAACGAAGTTAAACTAAATGAACGAATTCTTTCCGTATTCAAACTATATTTTTAACCAATACACACCTTCAAAAAATCAACGAAATGGAGAAATTATTTTCGTATGCAAACTATCCTGATTAGGTTGTAGTCCGCCAACAGTTGCGCGGATATCATAGCATATGTCTTTTGTATTTGAATGTGTTTGTAATATTATCATTATTTTCATAACGCAAATTTATATTGGCTGCTGTCTTTGTATGATTGCAAAATTCTTCCCTAACTAAATGCAACCTAGATGGTGTCTTGGATAATATATTCACTATTATTAAATTGTTTGACGTATATTGACTTTTCTATAATTCATGACTGATTTATTTTATTTATTTTTGGAATAACTCAATAAGTAAAACCTCAAAATTTAATATTTATTTACTGCAGACAAGCTGCGTTAACCTTAAGGTCCTTGGTTCAATTCCTAGATGAAATCAAACTTTTTCTAAATTTTTTTATTTAAATTCTCGTTTGAGAGTTACCAATTATGTTTTCATGTAATAAAATTTTTGATTTGGCACTTATATTATTTTGAAAAGCTGGTTTAAAACCTCTTCTAAATATTTCAATTTTATGAACAACAAATCACATAAGTTCTCTTTTAAAATTGTGATCTTTTACGAGAAAGATCACAACGCTCTGCCAGATTTCATCTAATATGTATGCATAGGGATAATCCGTCAAATTATGTTTGCGCTCTGAGGGTAATCGAACCGACACAGAAAGTTGAAACTTCTCTCAAAGGGAAATACTTACTCGCATATGCCATCACTGTACCACTTAATGTCACTTCAAAACTTATAACAAAGTTACGATTTTGCCATTTGTTTCGGGTAAGTTTGAAGAACTTCATTTTAGGAGGGAGATTTCATTTGGGTACCGCCGCCCCTGGAACCATTTATTGGATGACCAACTCCTTTGCCATAGGTCACCCCAAGTTATTCGCTCCATGTGACTTAGCAGGGGTGCCCGGGTTCGTGGGGTGTGGTTTGTCAAAGTCTTAGCGGCCGATGTATCTGCCCACCTTCTGCGTGGCGGGCCGGATCGAGAGAGACTGGTTGAGAAGGTCTTTTGACCTCTCCAGCCAGAATCCCTCGACCCATCGCCTTGCACCACAGTTGAAGGGATTCAAACGACCGTCACTCCTTAACACACTGACCTACAGATTCCTACCCACCCTCATACCTATTTCTTTCCACAGAACTTCCTTTGCTTCAAAAACTCTCCACACATCTTCCCCTAAGAAGATATAGGCCCTGAGGGAAATTATTTTCCTCAGGGCCTTCTGTGTGGAGCTAATGTAAATTTAAAAAAAACTTCTGTTTTTATTATTTATTATTTTTCAGTAAGTTCTGATTTTTTTTTAATCTTTAAAGAAAGACAAACATTCCCGGGTTACGAATAGCTCAAGAATGTTTAAAAATTTCCTACTGCAACCACGCTAAGCGAAAAATGTTGCTTGTTTTGTGATGATGGACTTAACTATAAATTCATCTTGATTCATTTCCGTCTATGAACTCTTTTATTTTAAATTTAACGTCTGAATCGCATTTTATCTAAATTTCTACAAAAAAAAATTCTGCATGTAACTTTATCTATGCTTTCACTACATAGAAGCGAAGGTGTCAAATCATTTCAAATCTATTGTCATGAAATCCTTCCAAAAACTCGACCATTTCTAAAATCCAACAGTGAGCATCAAAAATCATTCCATGCTATTGCAAGTTTATCTGAACTTTTTATACGCAATCAACCAATATATTAGTAATTGAAGACAGGTATTTTATTTCGGGTATAATCTTCAAATTTACTGTGCGATCAGCACCCTTGTTTTGGATAACAAAAGAAGTCACGCATTGCAGATTTATTTACGACAGAGTGCCTCCAGCGACCATCAAGGGACCACAAAACTTATAATGATTGCTCGTTGTAAGATTTCTGTTCCGGTCTATGAACCCACTATCAAACTGCCATTGAGTGTTTGATATAATGCTCGGATCTGTTCTTCGTAATGCGAGATCATTTACTGATGGAATTGCAATACGGAGAACATATGAAGCACTTGTGTGCAGCATCCTGGAATATAGCTTCATTATTTGGGCCCCTTCTGAACAAAACCATATCCTAGAAATATAAAAAGTGCAAAAAAGGTTTATGCGTTACCTGTATATGAGGGATTATACATACTACCCATTCCTGTATCCATCATTGTTATTAACAGGAATGCTCGATTTTAACACCTTAGAAGCCCACCGAAAAATATTTTTGGCAAACATTTTTTTAAGTTAATCTCCGGTACCATACTAAATCTGCCAATATTAAAAGAGATCAACTTATATATCCCTAACGCGTATACTTGTGGGAGATCCCACGCACTTTTTTATTCTCCTAAAGCGAGAACTTCTGCCTATCAGAATGCACCATTAAGCAGGGCGACTCAACTGCTTAACGACTGTGCATTGAGAGCACCTACAGAGAATTCAGTCTTCTTCTTCTTTCGTATGGTGGGGGGTCAGAGAGGGACATCTAGGTCTGGGAGCCAGTCTAGGGCCTCAGGCGTTGCCCTGTGGACCTCATCAATCCCGCCGGGGAATGAGTGGAGCGGGCATTCGTTGACCACATGTTCGGTGGTCTGCACCGCACCGCATTCACACGTCACCGACTCTTTAAGGCCCCATCTATGCATCATGTGAGCACAACGGCTATGGGAGCACCTTATTCTATTGATGGCAGTCCAGAGTTTACGAGGCAATGAGAACCCAGGCTGTCTCTCAGTGGGGTCTTGCACTAGATCGGCGTTTTTGACGTTGGCTGATTGCCACTCAAGCTTCCACCTATCTTCTGGGGTGAGAGGTGTTCGAATGAGTCTTTCTCCTTCCGTCCAGAAGGGTTTTCGAGACTTTAAGCGACATGCCGGGTGAGAAACGACATCATCGTGCAAGGGTATTTCGCTTTTTTGGAGCGCCTTCTTGTATTCCCTCATTGAAGTACCCACCACTGTCCCACCCCGGTATAGGCGACTTATGGTCGCCCCTTCGGAGTTCTCGCAAGAATCTAATTTTTTTGAATAAACGACTCTACATTTAATAAAACGAATCTAGACCTTCAATGCCCCTACATACTTTGTTAGGTGGCGGAAATATAGGATCGCCTACAGTCTGTACTGTAATGGTCAAAAAGGACTAATCTACAGGTGTTAGTGAGCATAAAAAATGTAATAAAGAAAAAAAAAACAAAAAGTAGTTATTATATAATAATCAGAGGGAGACCACACACTCCAGGACTGCAGGCAACTGCGTATAAATAAGAAAAGGATAAGTTGTAAACAAAGCAATAACATTTAGTAAAGGCGAAAGAAAATAGTGATGACCGTCATGACCATCCTGTGCCCGGCAGTCCCCCAGAGAATGTGTAAGGTTATTAGTCCGACGTCATGGCACCCAGTGGAGTCATCCTTTAGCCAGCTATCCGGTGGTGCCTAGAAGAAGTAAATGGATTACGGTACGAAGACCCTAGGGAAAAAGAGCGTCCTGTAGCTGGAGGAGGGACGGACAAACCTCCGGATGCCACTCCATCTTTCCTCTAACCTTATCATGTCAGGGGGGGTGGCGCGGGCACTGGAAGGAGATAACAGAGGTAAGTTACAAAAAAAAAGGTAGTCCTATAAAAAATATGATAGGGACAAGGCCCAAAGTCCAACCCCTTTAATGGGGAAGTGGACAAGACATAACAAACAACGGAGTTCTGTTCTAGTTGTTATCAGGAACTGAAAAGAACATGGAAATCAAAATAAACAACTAAAAAAATGCAAAAACATGAGAGAGTAGAGGAAAAAAAAAATATATATATATATATAAAATCATGATGCACGCAGGCGTGTCAATTCACGCATTATGTTACACTGTAAATGAAAAAGAAAAACACAAAGCCGTGTAAAAGTGTAAATAACAAGTAAGTGTAAATAAACAACAGAAAATAATAAGAAAAAGAAAGAAACAGAAAATGTTAAAAAAACCAGGCAGATAGGGTTGAAAGAGTAAATGTTGGGTAATTTGGTTGGATATCAGGAGACAAGTACACCTGGTCACTAAATCTTTTAATCAGCGACTCTAAGATCAGGCCATCTCTCCACCCAGATTCTTGTAAACTTCTTCAAGCACTCGAAATTCGTCTTATTCGAAACCAGATCAGTGTTCCACACTGGTCTGATGGGTACGTCCAAACCATCTAGCATTTGACCTCTGGCATCCGTCATTATTTCACACTGCCACAGGATATGCTCAGCCGACTGGTTCATGCTCCCACAGGCACAATTGTGGTGAGGGGACAGGGAGAGGGTGTGAAGTCTCCCCCTGAATTCTCCATGGCCAGATAATAATTGAGTGATGTGGTGGTCTAACTTGAGGAAGACCGCTTCCATTCTGAGTTTAACTGATGGGAAGAAGGAGAAAGTCCATCTTCCCAAATTCGATCTATCCCACCGGGCCTGCCACTCTTGGAGTGACAGGTCTCTCATTTGTCGAAGCAGCCCAGGGAGAGTCCCCGGCCCGCCCGGAGTTAGAGTGACTCCTAGGTGAGTGGCAGAGGTTCCTCTGGTTAACCTCTGCTTAGTAAGCACTTCCCTGATTTCCAGATCGATTGGCAAAATGCCAGCCAAAACAGGCAAAGCGTCCGAAGCCACGGTTCTATACGCCCCGGATAGTGCCAACAAGGGAGTTCGTTGGCCCCGCTTGAGAGCCAAGAGTATAAGCGAGTTACCCAAGCGATGCTCCCAGACAGACGCAGCATACGAAACTTGCGCCACGTATACGCATCTGTACAGAGTGCGCATGGCTGGGCTACGCAAACCCCACTCAGCTGTGGAGAGTCTCCTAAGCTTCAAGAAGAGGGCCTGAGCCTTGCCGGATACATCCTTGACGTGAGCCAGAAAAGAGGACGATCGATCTAGTGTGACGCCTAAGTATTTCACCGTTTCACGAAATTTGACACTAGAGTCCCCCATTTTGATGACGGGATTTTTTTCTCTACTGAGAAAGCCCTTCATCAGGAGGCCCTGGGTCTTGTGGGGAGCGAAAGTCATCTTGTTTCTCTTACCCCAATCGAGGAACATGTTCAAACCTTCACTGCCTTTGCTCTCAACTTCCTTTCTACTGTCCCCAGCGACCAAATACGTCTTGTCATCAGCGTAGTCGACAGAGATGCATCCTTCAGGCAAGGGTAACCTGGAGGAGTCGTCAAAGTTGATGTTCCACAGGTCAGGTCCGAGAATGGAGCCCTGCGGGCATCCAATGTCAGCTTCCCTCTCGATCAAAAAATCTCCAAAGCTGATCGTGATCGTGCGATCAGAAAGGTAGTCGTCGATTGACTGGAACAGAAGTTTGGAGCACTGCCTGGTTTTCACCTTTGTACGCATCATTGCCCACCACGCGTGATCGAAGGCACCAGTTATGTCGAGGAAGATCGCTACTACATACCTCTTAGGACAAGCCTTCACCCAATCAAGCACATACGACAGGGCATGCACCGTAGATCTACCGGGGACGAAGCCGAACTGCAGGTCACTGGCCGGTGACAGGGTTTGCCGAAGTCGCTCTCGTAGCAGTTTCTCCAAGATTTTGCCAAGTACAGGGAGGAGGGTAATTGGCCGATACGCCTTAATGTCGGTCAGTGGTTTTCCGTTCCCCTTTGGTATGATCCGGAGCACGCCACGCTTCCACTCGGAGGGGAAGACTCCCCTCCTCAGGCACGTGTCCATCACCTGGAAGAGCTCTTCCTTGGCGTGGACCCAGACTTGCTTCGCAATCACGCCATTGAGCCTATCATGCCCTGGTGCCTTCTTAGGACCCAATCCCTTTATTATAACATCAATTTCCGCTTTAGTGACTCTAATGAAGTTATCCTCTTGGGCAAGGTCCCTAGGTGGTAGCCGTGACAGATTTCTAATCTGTTTGTGGTGGTCATTCTCCCCAATTACTGATTCTAAAGGAACTAACTCGCCCAGAAGTGTCTTGAGAGTGGAGGCCACGTCCACAGTCTCAGCGTTCCTCCCATCTGATTTCCCAATTACTGTAGACAAATACCGGTCAGATCCTTTCCCGGATTTTTCAATAGCGCTGTGGATTTCCCACGGGTTGGCGTTACCCACATCTTTGACCCAATTATGCCAAGCAGCTCGTTTTGCTCGAAGAAAGGCCTGTTTGAAGGCCGACCTGGCGGACCTCAAGCTCACCTGAAGCGCAGCTGTCTCCTCCTCCGTACAGCTGCCACTCCTAGACAACCCAAGCGCCCTGTAGGCCCTCTTGAAGGCCCCCTTGAGCGAAGTCAGCTCAGGTGACCACCACGGCGTTCTAATACTCGTCTTCGGGTTTGATCTTCCCAAAGACGAGTTGGCAGCAAATACAACCGCCCTATTGAAAAAATTCCCCAAATTATCCGGATCAGTAGCAGCTACGTGGTGAAAATCCCTTAACGTATCTCGTAGCGATTCCCCAAAGTGATCCCAATTCGCCCTAGAGGTATTGAAGTTCCAGGAGCTTCCCTCAGTGTTGCAATCTCTCGCCTGATATTTGGCGGGGTTATATTTGCAAGTACGGGGAGCCAAGGAAGAGGAGTCGATTTTAAGGTTCCGCTGATGGTTCGCATTGTGGCATTAAGCTGAACGTCGACCATGGAAGTGTGGGCGCTTCTGGCCCATACTGGAGCACAGTATTCAGCTGCTGAGAAAACCAGAGCAATGGATGCCGTTCTGAGCGTGTTGGCGTCGCATCCCCAGCTAGTACCAGCCAGCTTATTGACAAAGTTTAGTCTTGTCCTGGTTTTTTTGCCCACTGTTTCCATGTGTTTCCGGTAATTCAGGCTCCTGTCCAAAGTTACTCCAAGATAGCGGGGATGGGGGTCATGGTAAATATTTTTTCCATCAAACTGAATACAGAGTTTTGCGTTTGCCTGTGAATTACTGAGATGGAAAGCTGTCACAACTGTTTTCGACCCATTTGGCTTTAGTCGCCAATTGAGGAAAAATTCTTCCATAGCTTTGAGGTCAGAATTAAGGATCTCTTCTGCTTGAGTCGATGGTTTTGGCTTGGACTGTGATGGCGAAATCATCTGCGTAAGCAAATTTTCTGCCTTCAGTGTGAGGAAGATCTCGAGTATAGATGTTGAAGAGTGATGGGGCCAGCACTGAGCCTTGGGCAAGGCCATTATTCAGGTGCATTTTTTTGCTTTTTAGCCCTCCTAGAAAAACCCTGAAACTACGGCCAGTTAGTAGTTGCTCAATAAGTCGTACTGTGTTGCCATCCTCTATGGTGTCGTAGAGCTTGACAAGGAGGCCTTTGTGCCACACCGTGTCGTAAGCCGCAGAGAGATCAATGAACGCTGCCGCAGTCTTAAGCCGTTTCTGGAATCCAGATTCGATGTGTGTTGTCAGAGCTAGCACCTGGTCACAGCAGTTACGGCCTGGTCTGAAGCCAGCTTGCTCTTGTGGAACCACTTTATCCAGAATTGGGGTAAGTCTGCGGAGCACCACTCGCTCTAGGAGTTTATACATGGTATTTAAAAACGAGATGGGCCGATAGCTGTTTGGATCTTCTGGTGGCTTGTTGGGTTTGAGGATCGCAATAACTTTAGTTTTTTTCCAGATATTTGGAATTACTCCAGTTTTAAAAATTTCAGTAAACAGTTTTGCGATCCATAACTTTGTCCGTGGCCCAGCATGTTTCAGAAAGTCTGGAAGAACTCCGTCGCATCCAGCTGCTTTCCCAGCTTTTGTTTTATCTATACCTATTATTTATTTATTAATTTATTTTATTCAGGTTCTCTATAAAACAGTTATACACCAAAAAATTATGGAGAAGATTACAATTTTTTTTAAAGTGCAGAGAATTCAGTAACTATCTCTTGATATACATCACAACATAGTTAAACTGCCCCCATGCACTTTAAAAAAAAAATTGTAATCTTCTCCATAATTTTTTGGTGTATAACTGTTTTATGGAGAACCTGAATAAAATAAATAAATAATAAGTATAGATAAATATGATGATTTAGATTTTCAAGGTATTACCGTGATTAATTTTTGGGTTAATAACCACTTTAATTTTATTAACACGGTAAGTATATACTGCACACACTTCACCACAATCTACACATCTGCCCCGATGATGAACAATGCAACGCTGACCACCATTCAGAATCGAAACGTTGCTGTTTTTAAATTTTTATTTATTCATTGGTTTTATGGTTACATAATTTGTTGATTTTTTGACCACCATGCACATACCCGGGTTATGGTGGTTAAAATTGCTATAGGCATGTTTGATAATCAAATCTTAATATTTGGGTACTTTCCCAGCTTTTTTTCCCATTACCTTCAGCCTAACAGCATACCCCACTTGGGGACGCTAGTCTCACTGGCTCCATATGGTTGGGAGCAGTTGGGACTCCTGTGCGGTACTCACATACGGAAACCCAACATGATAATATTTGATAGTGTCTTCGAAGGACTAAATAACAGTAACGCTGCAAACATTACTTAAAACATCGCAAATGATCATTTTTGCAAGGAGCTCACATAATTGTGTTTTTGTGAGCTTCATATGCAAGAAAGAGGAAAAGATATTTTAATCTAAATCTTTAATTTTTGACTTATACACCGAAAGTAGTTATTTTCTGTCATGCTTTAGAATAATTGTATGTGATCCACAATATTTTTTGTCGTATTGTGTAGATAGTTAAGTAAAAATTCAATTTGGGAGGCGGATGTGGGTACCGTCGCGTCGCCCTGGGAATAATTTATTGAATAACCAACACATTTGCTATACGTCGCCCCAAGTAGTTCGCTATACCAGAGTACATGAGTTGAGGTTTTTCAGGGCCCAGGGCAGATGCGTCTCTGGCGAGGGAGACCTTTTGACCTCTCCAGCAGGACTCTCTCGAAACATCGCCATGCACCGCAGTTAGAGGGATGGATTCATACGTCCGTCACTCTTTGACATACTGACCCCCAGATTCCTACCTACCCACATAAAAACAAACCTCCACACAACATCCCCAATAGCCATAATGACACAGGCCCTGATGTCAATTATTTTCCTCAAGGCCTCCTGTTTGGACCTAATGTAAAAAAAAAAACAGATTTTAATTGCCAGATTATTACCAACCTTCCTCTTTACACCTCTCTCCCACTTCCTTCAAAATCAAAGCATTCCTTTAAATTAGGATTCCATAGTTCCACTGGCTTCAGACGCTATAATCACGAAAAAAATGTTACGAAAATTCCGTAGCCTTGTTTTACGTTTATTTAATTCTGGAGACTATGCAATTTACAACGGGCTTTATTTCATCTCATCGTTTAATGTTACCTTCTTATTCAACCCTCGTGAAGAAACACAAAACATTCATACAATGACAACGGCCCCTCTTTTCCCTGCATATTTCAAGTCAACATTCTTCCTAAGGCGAAAGGTTATACAGAAATGTATTGTACTTTCTATGGGCCAAGGACAGAGAATAAAAGGGCTGGTATAAATTGTTTAAGGCTTCGAAGTGAAGTACCTACGATGTAATGAAACCTAGGCTTTTGAATAAATGAACGATTGAAAAATAATGCATAAAGTTAGGATATCAAATTAGCGTTTATCGGAAATTTAGCAAAACACAAATGATTTGTTTTAATTTGATTAATATTATATTTTTGTTTTACGACATAGAGCAAAGTAGTTTTATCGGATGTCGTCTGAAACTTAAGAGCGTTTAAACATCCAGCGGCCGAAAATCCATATTTCGTCGAAAGTTGTTCTTACGATCATGCAGGGCGGTTACAATGAGAAAGATTAATTATTCTCCGTACCAGCTTTTTAAAATTATAACTCAATATCGATTTCATTTCATTCCAAATTTGCTTTACAAATACCTACATCCAAAAATGCAAAAAAGCGTGACGATACAACTATTCAAATAATGTACATTTTGATTATAAATATTTATCATTTTTCAATAAGTTAAATAAGAATGTAAAAAAATCTGAAACATATTAGTCTATAAGTGCGCAAATAAATACTCAAACGGACCAATTTTCAAGAAACTCATGTACGTATATATTTTTTAATGATTTTATTTAAACTAAAATTAAAATTCTAAAACATGCGATACCCAGATAATGTATTGATTTATTTTACTGCACGATTATGTGATTTGAAATGGGTGTGGTATAATACAAAATCTGTTTTGAAAATTTAACAAATCTGCCAACGACCTATGGTATATTATACTAAAAACAAACATTTTTTCTCAAAATTCAAAAATGCGAATGCTAGATAAAAGAACCATCTTTCGAAATTCATTTATAATTTTTTTGTGGAAAAGCATCAATACGTCTAAAATCTGATTTAAAAATGATATATTTCTGTTTTTTTCTGGTAATGCCCTCTTAAGATTAATTTTGTATTTTTTTTGTTAAGGTGTGCTGCTAGGTGATCTCAAGGCAACTATTAGATCAGTTATAAAAATGGCCAAAAAACTGTGTATTCCTGAGTTACACTTCGATATTTTTTTACATTAGCTCCATGTAGTTGGCTCTGAGGAAAATAATTGAGGATCATGTGTGCGGAGGGTTTTTTTAAAAAAAGAGAAGAAGAGGAAGTGCGCCTCACGGTTGAATTTGGCAGCCACCACTTCTCTGGTCTGGAACTCCAAAATACCTGAAAAATACCCTCGACTCTGTGCAGAAACGTGAGGTCCGTTTAATAGATTCTCCCATCTTAACAGACGGATTGCAATCTTTAAAGCACAGGCGTCGGGTGGGAAAGCTATCCGTATTACAATGGAAGATGCTTCGAGGAACTAGCGTCATTGATCCCTTCGGCACCGGTGCATAGTCGGGAAACACGCCAAACGCGTGTCCAACATGTGTACAGGGTTGACATTTGTCACTTGAGAACGGGTCGTTTCTTCGACTCATTCCTGTGTTCAACAGCTCGGCTGTGGAATGATTTGCCGGCCTCTGTGTTTCCTCTTTCCTACAACACGGGTCTCTTCAATACCAATGTTCATTCCTTCCTTTCCTCAAAAAGACCCTCCACACAGCATCCCAGATGACATAGGCCCTGAGGGAAATTATTTTCCTCAGGGCCTCCTGTGTGGAGTTAATGTAAAAAAAGGAAGATATGGGATGGAAAATAGTGGTGGCTAGGAATCTGTGGGTCAGTGTGTCCAGGAATGACGCACGTATGAACCATCTCTTAATTAGTAAAAGGTATCTAAACTAATTATATAAAATGATTACAATTAAATAAAATAATCATTATTTTGTTATGTAATTGTTTTTTACATAATTAAAAATATTTTTAAAATGACTAAGTTTAAAAAACAACCAACATATTAGTTTAATAGCTCAGTACTTATAAATTTTGAATTTTTAAAACAACATTTTTTTTTGTTGTAACGTCTCAGTACTTATGAATTATTTTCAAGGGATTTAATATTTTCTGGTATTGAAGTAATTTAGTACCTATGGTATTTGAAGTTCTGTTTACCCAAAGTTATTTTTTATACCTACCGGAATCGGTAACGCGTATTATTGCATGAGATGTGCTGTGATTCTGAATTTATTTCGAATATCTTTTTTAATTGCTTGTATAGTTTAATGGACTAGAAACAGAGTATTTCATTTGCCTTAAATTCTTTAAATATGAGTCCTTAAAGATGAATGAACATCATCTCATTGAAATTATTGTTTTATCAGCTTTTGCGCAATTTAAACATATTATTTTTCAGTTTTATGTTTTGCCAACCCATCTTTTATACTGTATTGAATTACGAGTGACATCCATATCGTCTAGGGTCATTCAGCACGTAATATAATCCCCTCATACATAACATAGAAGTTTTCCTTTGCACATACCAAAATTGATCTTTGATTTATTTGTGCAATATCAGCACACAATCTTGTGTACTTATTCTCAATCAACGCCATTGAACAAATAAACGATACTATAAAGTTCCAGTATTAAATTTTAACACCCCTTCGCCCAAAAATCGTTATATTTAACACCCCCATATATAGAGCCTTTATTGAAATGACCGTGGCCATAAAAAGATACGTTATTTTTATTTGGATCATTTTAATATCCTGTATCGGATAATGATAAATAAAAGATTAAATGTAACCAATAAAAATTCTGCTTGAAATGTAACTGTTATTCGTTTCTTGATCAATAATTCAAACTGCTAATTTCGGTTGTATGTGCGTACAAACTTTGGTTCAATGATCTCATTTTTGCTTTGAATTTAAGTGATCTTTTGAAAATAGGAACTGATTGCGTGAAAATTTAGGAAAGCGATAAAATACCTACCTATGATAAAATTATTTTTTCATTTTCAGAATGTTTTACAATTTGGGAGGCGGGAATGAGTACCGCCGCCCCGTGAACCTTTATTGGATAACCAACACCTCTGCCATAGGTCACCCCAAGTGGTTCGCCACGTTTGGTGATTTAGCAGGGGTGTACGGGTTAATGGGATGAGGTTTGTCTAGGTCTGATGACCGGGACACTCTACACCCCAGATGCCTACCCACCCCTTAAACCCTTTTCATTCCCAGAACTCTCCTCTCCTTCCTTTCCCTTAAAAAAACCCTCCACACAGCATCCCCAAAGATGACATAGGCCCTCAGGGAAATTATTTTCCTCCGGACCTCCCGTGTGAAGCCCATGTAAAAAAAATTGGAACTGGTTTGTCAAGAATTCAGACTAATTCGGGTTACAGCATAGACATATGAATATTAATAGACCTGCCCTAAGCGATAAAAGCGTATTATTTCCCCCTCCCCATGCCGGTTCCATTGGAACCGGCTGGGTTCGAGTATGGCTTCACGTGAATCTAAAAAATGTGATGTCATCATTCTTCTGCGAGCCAGCGTCGAGCACTCATCGGTGCATTTTACGAAATAAAACGCAAAAATAGTGGCTTGTGTTTTGAAAACGTGTAAAAATAGAAGTGAAACGGAGAATAAACCCAATTGTCGTATTACATTCCATAGGAAAGCATTATTTTACTTTATTATAAGCTTATTCAGATCACATAATATGGTCGTTTTTGTAATACACACTATTACTCGAGACACATGGCGTGTGCTCGTCGCTGTTTTGTGGGGTAAGTAAATTATGAAACATTTGTAAAAGTGTCTTAACTAAATACGTCAACAAAATATTGGACTATGAAAATAGGCGAACTTTACTTTGCTGTATTTGGAGTTTGTAAATTTGTTCATTTCGCGGCGAGCAATTCGCGCTCCCATGTAAAAAGGTCTATTCATTAAAGAGCAGAGTTTACTTTTAAGAACTAAATGGTGATATTATAATGCGAGATGCCAATATACTCTCAGATTGAGTTATTGACGAATCACATATCACCGAATTCATCTTCCCGCTCTGCGCCCCGCTGAAGTTGGTTTCTTCCCCTCACCTTTATGTTCTGGTCTATTAATATTCGTATGTCTATGGGTTACAGTAATCATGACGGCTTCCGTGGTCGAGGTCTATTTGTGGAATGGAATCCCAGTGTGCGCACAAAAATTTTATTTGATTAATTTTTGTTAATTCACAATTATTTAATGAAAATAATAAACGGTATATTTGTGGCAAGTTCAAGAATAGAAGATACTCTCAGTATTGCCCTGGTGTAAGACTTGATTAATTATAAGACTTAATTCAGAATTGAAATGGTCAGATATCAACATTTCAATCAACATTATTTACGAATCTAAAAACATTAAAACATTGATATTGACTTAGACCTTAGATACAAAATGATAAAACGTTATTTTCCGAAACCCATGCATTATTTTTACAGGCATACAAATATAACCAAAGATGATCTCTGCACTTTCCAATAGACATATTAAAATTCTCTCTTGAATTCGTCCTGAGACTCGCCTTCAACCCCAAAGTTTTAAATTCACAAGTTGCTGGCTTTACCGACTTCGGCGATTCCCCTACAGATGTCGTCTCATGCAGTCCCACTTTTGTTAGGGGCTTGGCTTACCGTGCGACCGAGGGAACTTGAATATATATACATTATATCGATTTTGGCAATCCATTGGAGATCATTTGAATATGGGAACATCTGAGCCAAAGGAGGACTTTGATATGTGTACCATGACCGTTTGCATATTGAAGGAGTTGAGAAGAAGTTAAAGGAATGCATTTTAAAGAGAATAGTATCAAAGGTTTAAGAGCGTTTAACCAGCCAGCGGCCGGAAATCCACATTTCGTCAAAAGTTATTCTAATGAGCATACAGGACGGTGTCAATGAGAAAGATTAATTATTCTCCGTACAAGCTTTTTAAAATTATAACTCAATATCGATTTTATTTCATTCCAAATTTGCTTTAATTTGTACCTACATCCAAAAATGCTGAAAGGCGTGATGATAAAACTATTAAAATAATGTACTTTTTGTAATTATTTTTTGATTATAAGTATTTATCATTTTTCAATAACGTCCAAATTAAATAAGAATGTTAAAAAAATCTGAAATATATTGGTTTGTAAGTGCGCAAATAAATACACAAACGGACCAATTTTCGTCAAGAAACACATGTACGTATATATTTTTTAATGATTTTATTTAAACTAAAATTAAAATTCTAAAACATGCGATACTCAGATAATGTATTGATTTATTTTACTGCGTGATTATGTGATTTGAAATGGGTGTGGTACAATGCAAAATATTTTTTGAAAATTTAACAAACTGCCAACATGGTATAACCTTATTATACTAAAAATAAACCTTTTTTCTCAAAATTTAAAACATGCGAATGCTTGATAAGAGAACAATCTTTCGAAATCCATTTATAATTTTTTGTGGAAAAGAGTCAATACGTCTAAAATCTGATTTAAAAACGACATATTTCTGGTTTTATCTGGTAATATCCTCTTAACGTAAAAATATATTTACTAAAAATTGTGCACACGGACAGATTTTTTTGCCATTTGAAGTGATTAAAATCCAAAATAAACATTTTTTATGCCCTTTGCCCAAGTATTCAAATTTTACCTTCGCAATACCGAAATAGAAAACTTTTTGCTACCCCTGGACGACATTTAAATATTTATGTTATTTACGTTTAACATCTTTTTTTTTATTATTTTCAAGTAAGAGGCCCTGGAAAAATCTACGCCTGTCATCTTTGATGTGGAGGGCCTTTGGAAGGAAAGAATGTTTTGGGAAAGAAAAATGTATAAGGGATCGTTAGGAATCTGGGGGAAAAACCAGTAAGTCAACAGAGTGACCATCGTATGAACCACCCCTCCCACTGCGGTACAGATGTTTGGTAGACGCATCCGCCACCAAGGTCTGGACAAACGTCACCCCATTGCCCAGAAACATCCCGGAATGAACATTAATTTAAATCATAATAATCATAATAAAAGCATAATCTTAAAATAAATTACATATATCGAATAATATAAATCACTAGCTGACCCGGCCACGCGTTGCTGTGGCTAACGAAACACAACGACATCTGCTGGATGGTTACCCATCCTTTTAACTCATCTATTAATTTGCATAAAAATCAAATAGATCGGTCGCTCGATTTATATTATTATAGCGAGTTCCCAGTATGCGTTGCTATGCCCCTTAATAAAGAAATTGTTTCTCCCTGCGTGTCCTTTCCCATTCATCCGTTCCCCTTCCGCCTCCCCCTTCCACTCCACCTCCTCCACCTTCCCTCTCCCCACTCCACTCCCCCCCCCCCCCTTCCCTCGCCCCGCGAACCCCCCTCCCGAGTTCCCCTCCCTCCTCCCATGTTCACCTCTCCCCTCCATGGTTTTCCTCTCCCCCTCTCGTGAACCCCCTACCCGAGTTCCCCTCACCCCTCCAGCATTCCATACATTCCCCGGTACATTCAGTTTTCAAACAGCTCGCGTGACACCATTTTCGCTTGACGTGCATTTTTTTATGCAAATTTTATAATGCCAGAGCTCACCAGTAGTTTTATACAAACCTTTTCTTGATAATAAGGAACACAAAAAAAAAGAATAATCCAATTTGGTGCAGACGTCCGGAAGATATGCGCGTACATACATTTCGGCGATTCATTTTTATTTATATAGATAGAAGATAGATAGATAGATAGAAGATAGATAGATAGAAGATAAAATATTCCATTCTACTTAACTCTTCTCATTTATTCTTTCATTTCCACTATTTTAACATGTCCAATTATTATATTAAACTCAATGTCCTTAATTATTTTTAATTATTTAATTATCTTAACAAACTATACATGTGTAATTCATTCAATTGTTTTAAATTATCTATTCATTCTAAATTATCAAAATATTCCACTCTACTTAACTGTTCTCATTTATACACTTATTTCCACTATTTTAATCTATTCAATTATTATATTTAACTCAATTTATTTAATTTATTTAATTATTTTAAATTATTTAATTATTTTAACTTATTTCATATATGTGATACATTCATTTGTTTTAAATCATCTAATTAGTCTAATCTATCCTAATATTCCATTCTACTTCACTCTTTGTATTTACTCATTCATCTCCACTATTGTAATACATCCAATTATTATATTAAACTCAATGTACTTAATTATTTTTAATTATTTAATTATTTTAACAAACTATAAATGTGTGATACATTCGATTGTTTTAAATTATCTAATCATTCTAAATTATAAAAATATTCCATTCTGCTTAACTCTTTGTATTTATTCATTTTTTTCCACTATTGTAATATATCCAATTATTATATCAAACCCAATGTACATAATTTTTAATTATTCAATTATATTAACAAACTATATATGTGTGACACATTCGATTGTTCTAAATTATCTAATCAATCTAAATTATAAAAATATTTCACTCTATTTAACTGTTCTCATTTATACATTTATTTCAACTATTTTAATCTACTCAATTATTATATTCAACTCAACTTATTTAATTATTTTTAATTATTTTATTATTTTAACTAATTTGATACATGTGATAAAATCGATTGTTTTAAATTATCCAATTATTCTAAATTACCAAAATATTCCACTCTACTTAACTGTTCTCATTTACTCATTTATTTCCTCAATTTTAATCTATCCAACTATTTTATTGTGCACAATTTACCAAATTACGTTTATTTACTTCATTATTATTAATATTTATATATGTGTGATATTTTCAATTGTTTCAAATTATCTAATTATTCAAAATTATTCAAAAATTCCATTCTACTTAATTATTCTCATTTATTCATCTGTCTCCACTATATTAATCTATCCAAATATTTTATTAAACTCAATTTCTTACTTAATTTCTTTTAATTATTTAAATATTTTAACTAAATTGGTATACGTGATACATTCGATTAATTTTAATTGTGCAATTATTTTAACAAAATTCTTTAATCATCAAATAATATTATCTAACTTAATTCAATTACCTCACTTAACAAAAAAGAAAATAAACAAATATGGATGACTTCGTGAACACGCAGCTGGAAAGCTGTTTCAAGATCAATGAATTCAGTAGTCAAAGTGCAAAGGAGTGCAATGAAATTATCACAGATAAGTTCTCTGGTTTACAAGTGCTCCACCTTAACATCCGCAGCCTCCAAAAAAATATTGAAGAATTTATTCTCAATATAAATACTCTTATTGTGAAGCCGGACGTTATAGTATTAACTGAAACATACACAAACAGTGACTCACCACATTATAATTTAAGAGATTATATTTACATGCAAACAAACACAAACATTAATAAAAACAGTGGTATTGCGATATTCGTTAGTAAGAAATATAATATTGTTACACATTCAGAACACAACATAGATTCATCAAACTGCATAGAAATCCAACTTAACCACAACAAAAAGAATTATTATTTGTTAGCAATCTATAGAACGCATGAATCGAACGCTGATTTATTTATCGAACAAATACGAAATATAATATCAAATTTCAAAAACAAAACTTGCATAATAACAGGGGATTTTAATATCAACATTAACAAAAATATAGACAGTAGACTTAAACATGAATATTTGAACTGTATGATTGAAAACAACTTTAAATCGTGTATAAATGAAAATACGCGCGAAATTCAAGGTCAGAAACCATCTTGCCTAGATCATTTTTGGACTAATACTAACATAAAAGATCTTCATAAAATAAAAACCATTGTCTGGAAAAATAACATCACCGATCATCATACGTGTATATTTTTGTACGAGGAAGAAAAAACAATGCAAACAAAAAATAAATCAATAAAAAAATCATATACCAGAATAAATCTGCAAAAATTAATTGAAAACTTGAAAACGGAACATTGGCAACCTGTAATCAACTGCGAAGAAGTTGAAATATGCTCAAAGTACTTTGAAAACATTTTATCCAAACATGTAGAAAACTCAAAAACAGATATTCCATATCGTAATTTAGACAAAAACAAATACCTGAAACCATGGATCACACCGGGTTTATTAAATTCAATCAAAGAAAAAGGTAAGCTATACAAAAAAACAATAAAATTCCCAAACGACAAAAAAATAGAATTTAATTAAAAAAAATATAAAAATAAATTGACACGCTTAATAAAAATTAGTAAAGATGAATATTACAAACATAAATTAATAAATTCTGAAAATAATCCAAAAATAATCTGGCAAACAATTAACTGTGCAATAGATAACAATAAACAAAGACATTCAATCAAGGTAATTGTAGACGAAAACGACGTAAAAATAAATGCAGAGGAAAACCCTAAAAAATGTGCTGATATTTTCAACTCCTTCTTCGCGAAAGTTGGACAAAACCTCGCTAAAAAAATTAATGTAACAAAGGGAGCGACAACTCAACCAATTATTGAAGATATACAAAGTGTAAACTCACTATCCCATTTTAAAATGATCAAGGAAATAGATGTTCTAAACATTATTGAAAATATGAAAGGAGGGTCGTCACCGGGTTTTGACAACATAACTGCAAATATATTAAAATCTATTAAAAGCCACGTGATAAAACCATTAACTCACCTAATTAATTTAAGTTTAAAAAATGGAATATTTCCGTCTAATTATAAGAGGACAATTATCTCACCTATATTCAAAAGTGGAAACGCAGAAAATGTAACTAACTATCGACCAATTTCCCTCATTTCAAATATTGGCAAAATATTTGAAAAAATCGTAAAATCTCAACTAATGGAATTTATTGATAATAACCAAATACTTCACGACAATCAATACGGATTCCGAAAAGCGCACAGCACACAAGACGCGATTGCTAATGTCACATCACGCATATATAAAAACCTTGATATGAAAAAAAAGTGTATAGGTATTTTTATAGATCTGAGAAAAGCGTTTGATAGCATTTCCCATAAAAAACTAATGAAAAAATTAGATAAATTGAACATTAATGAAAACGTAGCAAGTTGGATAAAAGGCTACCTAAAAAATCGCCCTCAATGTGTCAAAATAAATAACGTTTATAGCGACGAAGAGACATCTGAATATGGAATTCCACAAGGTACTGTGCTAGGTCCCATATTATTCATCTTATATGTAAATGGGATATTCTCACAGTCACTTCATGGTAGTATAACCTCTTATGCCGACGACACAGTACTTATTGAAAGTGGAATCACATGGCAAGTAGTAAAACAAAAAGCAACAGAAGACATAAATATACTGAAACACTGGTTTGATATAAATCTACTATCTCTTAATAGTGAAAAAACTCACGTCATTCCATTTGCAATAAAATCAAATGATTTTCCGGTAAATTTTGATATAATTATACATGACAATTCTAAAGATCACAAAAAAAATAACTGTGAAATAAACTGTTCCACATTAAAAATTTCAAATAAAATTAAATACTTAGGAATAACAATAGACAAAAACCTGAACTGGAAAGATCAAATCAACCTTACCTTTAACAAAATAAGGAAATTAATTTACATATTTTTAAAAATCCGAAACTTTCTCTCATTAGAAAATCTAACATCAGTCTATCATGCTATAGTACAGTCAATTCTCCAATACGCTGTAGTAAGCTGGGGAGCTGCATATAAAACAAATCTACTCCCTGTTGAAATTGTGCAACGTCTAATAATAAAAATTATATTGAAAAAAAGAAGAGATTATCCGACTCACCTGATTTTTGAAGAATTTAAAGTTTTAAAATTTAATGATCTAGTTCGAAAAAATATAATAATCCAAATAATAAAAGAAAAACCAAATCACAGATTTTTAACTGAAAGTCGTACTCGTCAAAAACATATATTTCAAACACAAAAATGCAACACCTCATTTGCACAACATCATTATACATTTCTAGGAAAAAAATACTTTAATAGCCTACCTGAAAAAATAAGAAAAATCGAAGACGATAAATGTCTACTAAAAGCAATCAAAGAGCAATTTAAAGTAAAAATACCAAATTGATAAAATTTATCATCATAACTTATATAATTTGTAAATTTGTTATTTATTAAGAATCTACCACAAGTAAATTATAAGATACAAAATATATTTTGTTAATATATTTTAAATATTTTCTAATCACAAAATCGTCCCTCTTCTAATCACAAGCGTCTGCTTCTATAGAAGAGAAATACCATAAAATAAAAAAAAATAAAATAATGAAAAAAAAAAAAAAAAAAATCAATGAAATTTATTATTATTTATATGCTAATGTTAATGTTAATTTTAATGTTAATGTTATTGTACAGATTTGCTAGTTAATTTAAAAGGTAATAAAATAGTAGTACCGGGCATTTCAATAAAAAGAGGGATTTTTCAAGGAGACTCATTGAGCCCTCTTTGGTTTTGCTTAGCATTGAATCCCCTTTCTAAAATGTTAATTAAAAGCAAGTTTGGAATAAAAATTAAGGGTAATACAAGAGAGAGTAGTATAGTTTCACATCTATTATATATGGATGATATAAAATTATTTTCAAATTCTGAATCAAATTTAGAGAAAATGATTAAGGTAGTTAAAATTTTTTCAGATGATATTAAAATGACTTTTGGTTTAGATAAATGTAAAACTATCCATATAGAGAAAGGCAAAATTGTAGATGGAGACGAGGGTATATTTAGAAATTTCAAAATTCAAAGTATGAAAGGGGATGAGGTTTATAAATATTTAGGATACCCGCAATCGAATAGATTAGATCACACTAGTATTAAAAATGATATTAGGATTAAATTTCAAACTAGGATCAGAAAAATTTTAAAATGCAATCTATCTGCTAAAAATTTAGTAAAAGCAATAAATACTTGGGCAATACCTCTACTAACGTACTCATTTGGCATAATTAAATGGTCCAATACAGATTTAGATAGTTTAGAACGATTAATTAGAACTACGTTAACAAAATTTAATTGCCATCATCCAAATTCAGCTATAGAACGAATTAATTTACCTAGAAGTTTAGGAGGTAGAGGTGTAGTCAAAATAACATCTTTGAAACACAATCAGGTAGAAATGCTTAGAAATTTTTTCCATAGGAAAGCTAATAGCTCAGAAATGCACAAAATAATTTGCAAGGCAGATAGAAATATTACACCTTTAAATTTATATGACGAGAATGCCAACATTCTTATAAATACTAACCAGGAATTATTAGATTCCTGGTCAAATAAAATTATTCACGCAAAACACTTCAATTATCTCAACCAAACGTATGTTGACAAACTTTCGTCAAACAAATGGTTGAGTATTGGAGAGTTGAGCGCAGAAATAGAAGGATTTATGCTTGCCATTCAAGATAGAGTCATTAATACTAAAAATTATAGAAAGCATATAATCAAAGATATAAATCAAATTGATGATTTATGTAGAAAATGTTTGGCTTTTCCCGAAACTATAGAACATATTATATCGGGATGTTCTATATAAGCGCCTTCTGAGTATACATTTAGGCACAATCAGGTTTTAAAAATAATTCACCAAAGTTTGGTAATTAAACATAACTTGATTGATTGCCGTAATGTAGTACCTTATTATGAATATGAACCAAATTCATTTATAGAAAATGAATTTTATAAAATATATTATGATAAAACTATACTAACAGACAGAACAATTAGTCATAATAGACCTGATATAGTTTTACATGACAAAATTAAAAAAATAACTTATATCATTGATGTAGCTGTTCCAAATTCCTGTAATATTCAAAAAACTGTTTCTGAAAAAATTAGAAAATACACAGATTTAGGAAATGAGATTAAAAGAATTTGGCATTCTCGGACTATAAAAATATTACCATTTGTTATTTCGGCCACTGGCATAATACCTAGGAATCTGATTCAAAATTTAAGCATATTAGATTTGTCAAAGAATTTATATATAAAAATGCAAAAAGCAGTAATTTTAAATACATGTAGGATTACAAAAGATTTTTTAAATATTTATATTGAGGGATCAGTAGGATTTATAGGTTCAATTAGAAATGCCACAGAGCCGAACCCTCTGATATGAAAATATCTGGAGTCGGTGAATTATATTCCCATTTGGTCTCTAGTAGGTTGACATGTTGTTCTTGTATTGTTTTGTATTTATAATACTTATATAGTGCAATTGCATAGCGTGGATTCACTAGATGATCATTTGGGGAAGTGTATGAAAGGGTTTAGTTTTTCCTTCTTTTTTTTTTTTTTTTTTTTTTTTTGGGGGGAAAATTTAACCCGGACATTTAAATCTGGTGCGTAAAAAATTTTATTATCTAGGCATTGATTTGTAATTGTATTTCCATTGTTTTTATGTATAAAAAAAAAAAAAAAAAAAAAAAAAAAAAAAAAAAAAAAAAAAAAAAAAGATAGATGATCTACACCTATTCATAATATTAAATACATATTTATTTATTTAACATCTAAAAAATTAGAGTGTGCAATTAAACTAGAAATATGAAAAGCAATAATTATTAATATTTAAATATCTAGCATTCCATTTTAATATCTGTTAAGTAAAAAGTTTTGATGATTACGTTTTATACAATAGCTTGTGTCGCTCTCCATAGAGAGAAAAAATGGTTTTGTTTTTAAACGCCCGGGGTCTCAAAAGTTTTATATGATCTGTAGCTATTCGAAAACGTAAAAATAAATGAAATTATTATTCACTATTAGCCCGCTAAAATGGCCGGAAGTTTAAAAAAAAAAAAAAGAGATTTGGTGATATGAAAAAAAAATAAAACAAAGGGTCCATATTTGGCTCAACTGGTTGCGGGAAATAGGCGCTATTTTGTAAATCTTGGAAAAATAAATTAAACATCTTCAAAACCTACTCAAACATGGATTTAAACGAAAATTCGCTAAACTATATGACCAAAGCTAAAGATCTGCTAAGTTCACTAATCAAAATTATTAATGACCCCGGTAACAAGTTTACGAAGGAGCAGATGGGTAAAATAACACCTATAACAACGGAACTGCTGGGAACTACAGGATTGATGGCTGTACGTATGGGAATACTTGAAGGCGAATTGTCAGCCTTAAAAAGTGTAGCACTCACTCAGCCAACAGATGCTAACCCCACAAATCCTTCATCAAATATTTGTGACGTATTGACGGAAATTGAAGAGAGGAAGCTCCGTACAAAAAATGTTATTCTTTTCAATGTTCCTGAGAGCACGTCTGATCTAACCTCAACAAATATTTCCGATGACGCGAATAAAGTTACCACGGCCCTGAAAAACATTGATACTTCCTTTAATGCTCATGATATTAAAATATACAGGTTGGGAACAAAGAAAGCCACGAATAAATGTAGACCAATCAAGTTAGAATTCAAAGAGGAACATTTTATTAGGACAATTTTGATCAATAACAAAAAATTCAAAGATGGTATCAAAGCCAGAAATGATCAGACCATTCAACAAAGAAAACACCTGATAATGCTTCGGGACGAGCTGGAGACTAGAAAAATAAATGTGAATCAAATTTAACAATAAAATATATAAATAACCTACCCAAAATCGTCAATATTTTGCCAAAAAACTCCAACTAAATAAATGTAACATCTACTATCAGAACGTCAGAGGCATCAGAACGAAACTAAAGGAATTCAGAATAAGTGCGCCGACTCTCTCACACGATGTCATCATGTTAACGGAAACCTGGTTAACACCATCAATTTTCTCAGCGGAACTTGGATTGCACGATCACCACATCTACCGAGTAGACCGCAGTTCAAACACCAGCTCCAATACAAAAGGGGGTGGAGTCCTGATTGCTGTCCACAAACGTATTCCGTCAAAAGTGCTTAAAAACAAAAATAGTAAGGTTGAACAAATATTCGTGTTGCTTGAAAACAAAAATAGTTAATAATTGGATGTTTATATTTACCGCCATCCTCCGATACACAGCTGTATACAAAACATATTGAGGACGTGGAATTTTTAAGGTTTAAATATCCCAGTGCCAAACTTTTCGTAGTAGGAGACTACAACTTGCCAAATATATCCTGGAACCATGATGACCCTAAATTATCTGGTATTAATATGTCAACTGCTAATCTTAGTGAAAGAGAGATTCTGGGTATGTCGAATTATTTATCAATCCCACAACTAAACACTGTCGCTAATATAAATAGTCGCATTCTTGATCTAGTTTTTTGCAGTGAGCCCACTGCTAACGTATGTAAATCTTTGGAAGAACTATTACCTGTAGACGTTTACCATCCTCCTCTGGACATAGTTATTCCCTTTGTTAACAACACTCATCTTAAAAATATCAAGTCATCTTATAACTTCCGTAAAGCAAATTTTCAAAAAATTTCTGATTGCTTAAATACAACAGACTGGTCCTTTCTGGAAAACGCAGATATTAACGATAATGTAAATAAATTCTATGACATTCTAAATGATGCTATAGCAAATTTTGTGCTCCTTCGACATAATAGAATGTCTCATTTTCCAAACTGGTTTAGTCCCAATTTGATCACTTTAACATATAGTAAGAAAATAGCTCATAAAAATTACAAGCGATCCAGACTGACGAGTAATTACAATAAATTTCAATCGTTAAGAAGGGAGTGTTGTAAAATCTCAAAATTGTGCTATAAAAATTACATTGACAAAATTGAAAGTGAAATTCGAGTAAATATAAAACAGTTTTGGAATTACACTAATTCTCAAAAAAATACTAACTTAGGTATTCCAACTTCTATGAATTTTAATGGAAAAATTGGGTGTAATGATAAAAACATTGTAAATCTTTTCGCCGATTATTTTAAATCTGTGTATGAAGAGGATATACCTAGCAACGAAATTCCAAAATTCTCATCGAATCTTAGTCTGGATATATCTGAAGTACGCATAGAAATTAAAGATATCAAAAACCATGTAAATTTGTTAGATGCTAAAAAAAAAAGCAGGACCTGATAATATTCCACCTGTGCTAATTAAAGAATGTTTAAACGGCTTAGTTGTTCCTCTTTTTCTAATTTTTAACCAGTCACTAGAGACAGGCAGTTTCCCTGATACATGGAAACACAGTTTTCTTACACCCATTTTTAAAAAAGGGGACAAAACGGACGTAACAAATTATAGACCAATATGTATCCAATCATCGATACCCAAGCTTTTTGAAAAAATTGTCCTCCATAAAATATCCACAAACGTTAAAAAAATTATAACTCCCTACCAACATGGCTTTTGTTCAAATAAATCTACACTGACCAATTTACTAATATACGAAAACTTCATATCTAAATCTTTAGCCAACAGGTGCCAGGTTGACTCAATATACACTGATTTTAGCAAGGCCTTTGACAAGGTGTGTCACAAAATACTAATCAATAAATTGGCGAAACTTGGAGTTTATGGTAGTTTATTAAATTGGTTTGTTAGTTATTTGTCCAAAAGAATTCTTAGTGTGAAAATAAATGGCACACACTCTTACAAATTTATAGCAACAAGTGGAGTGCCGCAAGGCTCCCATTTAGGGCCCATTTTGTTTATTATATTTATAAATGATATTGTTGATATATTTACTGACATAAATGTGCTACTGTTTGCCGATGACATGAAACTATATAAAGAGATTAACCACATTAATGATTGTATTATACTTCAAACTAACTTGATATACCTTTTTGAATGGTGCTCTATCAACAAACTAGCATAAAATATAAATAAATGTCAGTTCATTCATTTTGCCAAAATAAATAATCCTATTATTTTTCAGTATTCTTTAAATGATGAAAATTAAAATTGTGTCAGTGAAATTATGGATCTAGGCATTATGTTCGACAGTAAACTCACCTTTGTATGTCATATTAATAATATTATCAACAAAGCCCTAAAGACTCTTGGTTTTGTTTTGAGAGCTGCAAAAGATTTCAATGATTTAGACACATTTATTATGTTATATAAAACCCTTGTCAGATGCCAACTTGAATATAACTCGACGTTATGGTCTCCCTTTTACAACATTCATTCAGACAACGTTGAAAAGATTCAACGGAAGTTTCTAAGGTTTATAAACTATAAATTGCATATTCCTATACTAAACATTGATTACAATTATCTCCTGGATAAAACGTCTCTATTGAAACTTTCAGAAAGAAGAATAAGCACAGATTTAATATTACTACATAAAATACTGCATTACAAAATTGACTGTTCTCAATTACTTCAATTTATCAATATCCATGTTCCCCCAAAATCATGTCGACATTTATTACCCTTCTACTTCAATAACACCAGGACACTAGCTTATCAAAATTCTCCGTTTCCGAGACTTCACAGTCTCGGAAATAAATATTCTAATCTAGGTGATATATTTCATCTTAAAACTAATCAGTATAAACGTTGTATATTCTATCACTTTTATTCTTCTAGGCACAAATAGATTTACATAATTTCTTCAATTTTTGTTAATATTGAATATGAGACTTCTTATCATTTTTACATAATAATATATATTTTTATTTTATTATTTGTTTTGTTGTTACACTGTTTTGTGTATTTTCTTTTCTCATTGTATTATATTTTCTTCATTGTTTGTTACTTAACTTATAAATTATAATTTAAACGGAGACGGGGAAAGGGGCAGCAGATGTTTCAGGAGAACTCAGCTTTTTATGAGAAAACTGCACAAGAGTCCCAAGTGTTCGAAGCCAGTGGAACAATTGCATCCCAAATTGGGGAATGTTGTAAATTGTAAGGCTAAAGGGACTGGACTTTCTGGGCTGTTCAGGTCTGACTACCAAAAACGGCAAAAGCCGAATTGGAGCATCTACCTCTCCGATATGTCACACAACTATGCTACTTATTAATTTTCGCTAATTAAGTTTAAAATAACATATATTAATTTTACGAAAATAATATCAACACTTCCCA
Organism: Limnephilus marmoratus; assembly: GCA_917880885.1. Lineage (NCBI taxonomy): Eukaryota > Metazoa > Arthropoda > Insecta > Trichoptera > Limnephilidae > Limnephilus > Limnephilus marmoratus. Next base: position 40,436,353 of record OU862922.1, on the reverse strand, counting down.
ATGTAAATAATAAAAATGTAACAGTCGCAACAGGGACCCGAACCCAGTTTTATCATGACTCTCTTTCTACCATCTGAGCTAGTGCCACCTTTTTTTATCTTAATACCGCACAAGAGTCTCCATTTTTTTTACATTAGCTCCAAATAAGGGACCCAGAGGATAAAAAATCCGTCAGGGCTTATGTCATCTTTGGGGATGCTGTGTGGAGGGCCTTTTTATGGAAAGGAGAGAGGAAGTTCTGGGAAGGAATAAGGTATGAGGGGTGGGTAGAATCTGGGGTTCAACGTGTCCAGGAATCACTGACATATGAATCCATTTCTGGTGCAAGGTGATGAGTCGAGAAAGTCCGGCTGGGCAGGTCAAAAGGTCTCCTTTAACCAGCCTCTTCTGATTCTGCCTGCAATGCATTAGGTAGGCAAACACATCCGTCGCCAAGACCGAGACACCAAATGTAGCGAACCACTTGGGGTGACCTACGACAGAGGTGTTGATTATCCAATAAATGGTTCCCGGGGCGGCAGCGGAACACAAACCCGCCTCCCAAATTGAAAGCTGCTCCCAACCGCCTGGAGCAAGGGAGACTATTGCATTCCCAATCGGGATATGTTGTTAGGCTGAAGGTAGTGGGAAGGGAAAAAGATGGTAAAGAGGAAGGTTGGAAGTACCTGCTTATTTAGATCTAATCACCAAACACGGCTAAAGCCATTTAATACAACTTTTTAATTCTTAATGGTGGTCTTACACCAGGGCAACACAGGCAGTACGCCGGGATTTGAACCCGCGACATTCGAATTGCTAGTCGAGAGTCTTACCCCCCGTAAGAAGACCGTCCATCCAAGGTTTATTACATTCAATAAGTTATCCCTAATGCAATTGAAAATTATTTATTTATTTAATATTATTATTTATTCATTCATTAGAACAAGCCGGATTTTGTACTTTTACTGCGGATCTTAACCACAAAGACTTGACGTGGAAAAATCGACAATTTAATAGATCTCATGAAAGCCAATAGCTTGGGATCGAACTTCAATAGACGTTTTCTCAGGCTCTATGGCCCCGAAGCGCCTACAATTTTGGATTCGTAGATACTAAAAACTAACATCTTTCTGGGAATCAATCAAAAATGACCACAGACCACAAACACCACAAAGTCTTGACCACAAAGGTCGTGGAGTATTACTCCAAAATTTGCTAAGTAGTAATTATCTGTCAATATAATAGAATGGAGCTTTTCGTCTGGCGTTGACTGTAATAGGGTTGATAAAGCAATACTGAATTATTTGATGTTCTAGATAATATTTATGCCCATATTATTATTACGACAGCAGTGAAACTCCTTGTTCTCTTTGGGAAGTATGAGAAAGCCTGACCATTATACTTTTTTAATGGTTGGACCCATAAAATGAAATAAGGACCATCACAGGGGTAAAATATTGTGGCGAGATAAAGTTTTTTATGTCCAACCTATTGTGTTTATTAAGTGATGGCCATTAAGATATTTCATGCGCAAGATTACACTGAAAAGCTTATTTTTATTTATAACTAGTGCAGACATGTGAAAAATCACGGAATAGTCGAGGTAATCTACTACTTTTTTAATATTTTTCGTGGTTTTTTTAATGAAATATATTGTTTTTGGTTGGTTGGTTTTTTTATAATAGTGAGCCACTTAGGAGACCGTGATGAAAAAATCCCTCACGGCCTACTGTTGTGTGTTGTGATTGTCCTATTTCAAATATTTAACTTCATTTTGCACTGAGCACTTCTAATATAATCATTTTTCTTAATCTCGATGTGTAGAGTCCTTTAGGTACTCATAACTTTCGCGCCTATGTCACCCTTTACGAAACATTTCAATGCATTTTTTGTCTACTATCACTTTTTTCCGTGGTCAATCGTCTACTTTCTCTTTTGGTCTATAAATAAGCTTGTTGCTTATTGCAATGTCATTCTTTGTACAATTCTTTCTACATTTTACAATTTGAAACTCCATCCAGTGCTCAAAATAGAATCGAAACTCTGTTCAACGTAATATTCATCAAAATAAACTAAAGTTTTACAACAACATTCCCAAGTGTTTTTACTGAAACAAGGGATAACCTCGCAAACATAACCTCTCTCACTGTACGGTTTCCTGGATTTGGAAACGAAAGAAGTCAACGAAGCTGCTCACTTTACACCTGACCGTAGACTGTCCGGATACCAGACCCTGGGACCCTACGCAACTACTTGATATTTAAGGATGCTGTGTGGAGGGTATTTTCATAGAAAGAAAGGAGAGAACTTTCGTGGAAGAAAAAAGGTATGAGGAATCGGGAGGAATCTGGGGTCAATGTGTCCAGGACGTACGAATCCATCCTTCCCAATGCGGAGCAAGGCAATGGGTCGGGAGAGTCCGGCTCGCGACTTCAGAAGGTTTCCCTCAACCAGTCTCCCCCGATCCGGACCGCCACGCAGTAGATGGGCAAACGCATCAGCCGCCTAGACAAATCTCATACGTCGTCGTCACCAAACGTAGCAAACAACTTGAGGCGACCTACGGCAGTGGTATTGGTTATTCGAAAAATGTTTTTTCCGCTGTTGGAATATGTCCACATTGTACCAATTCAGAAATTTGACTTAAACAATTTTACTGCATTGGTCAACTTATCCGGATAATTTTTCAAGTGAATTATGCGCACATATCAAAAAACAGAGTGTGCAATTCACACGTAGTAGAAGTGAAACCTTCTGAAAACTAAACGATATACGAGTGGGGAGACTCCTAAGCACCGCACAAAGAGGAGACCGATTATACAATTTCATTCTCTCAGGCTAAATCCTTTATGTATGTGTTTATCTCTTTTAGTGTCGCTATTTTTCGTTTCATCGAGTTTCAAATCACAAAGAAGTTTCCACTTCAATAAAGTCAAGAAAAAAATGTAGATTGACAAATAATGACTTCAAAATGAAGAAAAAAATGGTTAACTTTGAAATCCTGCAACAATCCTACCTACACGTTTTCAACAATACTCTTCGGTTGATAATATTCGGTTGATAATACATAACTTAGACCACAAACAATTTACTTGCAGAAGATAACTTAATGACTGACTGATATGTGCAAAATATGAAGCAGAAGAACAAATAATTCTTTCCAGTTTCAGGGTGTTATGTGAACAATTTTCTATAATATTACGGTTAGGTTAAGTGCTAGTTTATGGTACGGTATTTGAATATTGCTGTAATAACATAATCAATTAAATAGTGCAAAAAAGATACACACCTCATACGAAATTTTGCCAGTAGACTATTTTCATTTTTTTGACGCCCTAATGGGATTTAAGTTCAAAATATTATAATAAATTTTAGTATTAAGTATAACATGATAAATAATATAGTTACACCAATAAAAAAAATATAATTTAAATAATAATACAACATAAAACAAAGTTATAATAAACACAATTAAATAACTTTGTTTCAATTCCACTTTATTATTTCTTAATCGTGAATAAAAATATACTATTATTATTCTTATATTCGTATATTTTTATTCACCCCTGAGGAAGGTTCAGAACGAACCGAAACCGGTTGGATTAAGAAATAATAAAGTGGAATTGAAACAAAGTTATTTAATTGTGTTTATTATAATTATGTATTCCCATGGTGTTTGCTACATGTGAAGATTTATAAAACAAAGTGTAATGATAAAAGCTAGAATGTAGGTAAATGGATAAAATTATTTGTGTGTACAAAAAATAAAGTATACTAAATAGAGCATGATGGTCGCACTTATGATGTTAAAATAAACACATTTTATCATAATGTAAAACATAACTTTAAAAGATAAAATAACAATCTTTCTAAATTATTTTATAATTTTTTGTGGAAAAGAGTCGGTACGGCTAAAAATATATTTAAAAATGACATATTTCCGGTTTTGTCTGGTGATTCCCTCTTGATACCTATGAATACCTAGGTATATCCACCTCAGATAACAGATAGCTTATAACCTTAGTAAGTAGAACATAACGTTTGATTCACAGAACATTTCTTCTAATTAAATTTAATTGGACTGCTCAGCTGTAAACAATGTAGCAGGTTAATGCACGTTTCTACCGAACGAAATTCTCTGAATTTTGACGTAATCTTAATGCGGTTTTATTCAAAATGATATTTCTTCTGCTACGATAAAATTAATTTCCATATTATAATACTTAACCTAATAACAAGAAACACTTATTTTTTTCAACGTTTTACAAAGTGTTCTCATTTTCCCTAAGCTCTTATTTTGCTCTTACACCGAGTTCAACGAAAAATAAATAAATGATATACATATTCGGGGCAATCTATCCCCAAAAAATACATATCTACCTATTACCTATGTATATCAAATCCGTAATTGAAATTTATATGTGTCTATTTTGTTTTAAATGGTCGATCCTTTTACGTTCAACACATTTACTTTTAAGCTTTAAAGTCTTTGTCTCTGTATCGGAAAATACATCGCGCATCGCACTAGAGCCAGCTCGGTCCACCAGTCAGTAGCGAAGAATAGCGCGATAATGGCTTTGCTATGTTAAGTGACCCCATCTGAATAGCTGGGTGCTCTCTGACCTCGCACTATTCTTTTATCTTCCAACCGTTTCATTTCCGCCGTCCAAGTAAAAATGTTGACAAAACACCCTGACTTTGTATTGTAGAACTCTTAAAAGCGATGAATTGGAATTCTACTTTTCTCTTTACTCGATCTGAGATAAGTCATGAATTTAGTCTTCTGCCAGAATTTAATGGGGGTATTTTTCATGCACCATAATTTTATTGATTGCGTCATTACTGTAACATTCGAAGACCGTGACATAACCTAGTACTTAACCCGACCGTCCAAGTAGAAATGTTGACAAAACATCCAACTCTGAATTATGGAACTTTTAAAAGCGATGAATTGGAATTCATCTTTTCTTTTTGCTCTAATCTGAAATAGATAAGTCACGAAACTTAGAATAATTTAATAACTTTAATTTTGCGAAGTTTGAAGAAGCACGTAACTTAGCTTCGATTCTTCTTCTTCCAAAAATTAACTTTTATTATCTTTTTTTCTTTTTATAAAAATCTTCTCTTTTAGTATTTAAGCATAATAAGGTTACATCATAGATCGTTGGCAGATTTGTTAAATTTTTAAACAAATTTTGTATTATACAACACACATTTCAAATCGTTTAATAATGCAGTAAAATAAATCAATAAATTATCTGGGTAAGCGATTTCAGAATTTTAATTTTAGTTTAAATAAAATCATTAAAAAAAGATCCGCACACGTGTTTTCTGACGGAAATACTTCAGTTTGTCTATTTATTTACGGTCTTACAAACTAATATATTTAAGATATTTTTTTAAATTCTTCTTTTGCTTAGACATTATAGAAAAATTATGAATACTTATGACCAAAAAATAATTACAAAAAGTACATAATTTTAATAGTTTTGTCATCACACCTTTCAGCATTTTTGAATAGAGGTATAAATTAAAGCAAATTTTGAATGAAATAAAATCGATATTAAGTTTTAATTGTAAAAAGCTGGTACGTAAAATAATTGATCTTTCTCATTGGAACCGCCCTGTATAATCGTACGAACATCTTTCGACGAAATTTAGATTCTCGGCCGCAGGTTGGTTAAAGACCATTAACAAAAAATAGATAAAAATGGTTATTCCTTTAAATTTAGATATTGGTACCGCCACCCCAGGAACCATTTATTGGATAACCAACATCCATGCCATAGGTCACTACATTTTGTGACTTAGCAGGGTTGCCCGGGTTCATGGAGTGAGGTTTGTTTTCCCACCAATTGCGAGGCGGGCCGGATTGGGTGGTACTAGTTGAGGGAAACCTTTTGATTCCTCCAAATTTCTACAAAGACCCCCAGATTCCTACCCACCCCTCATACATTTTTCGTTCCTGAAATTTCCTCTTTCCTTACCCTAAATAGACCCTATACACAGCATCCTCAAAGATGATGCTGGCCCGAAGGATATTGTTTTCCTGAGGGCTTCTTGTGTAGAGCAATTGTAAAAAAAAATATTTTTGTCCAAAAAAAATTTTAAAGCCTTTTGATTTTCTTTTGAATAATCAACAATAAGAGGAAATGTGTTAAATTTATTTAAAGATTATCTTAGAGATAGAAAAATATGTACCAAAATAAATAATACTTTTAGTAAAACAAAAAATGTATCTGCAGGAGTTCCACAAGGTTCCATATTGGGGCCTACACTATATATAATTTATGTAACTATAATGAAAAAACTTTTCTCTTTTGTTAAACATTTTGTATTCGCAGATGATACGGCATTGGTCATATCACATAAAGATCTAAAAATTGCAATTGAACTCATGCAAATTGACTTTAATCAACTTTGTAAATGGTCACATGATGCAGGACTATTAATAAATGCTAAAAAAACCAAAGTAATGCATATAAGATCACCTAATGCCAAATTTCTATTTAATCCTAATATTATTTCTCACGATTTTAATTGCATCCATAAAAATATTCCAACTAATTGTAAATGTGAAAGCTTAGAATTAGTTACGGAATACGTGTATGTTGGTGTCACAGTAGATTGTTTTTTTAAATGGGACAAACATATTAAAAAAACCTGTAAAAGACTCAGATCAATTGCTGGCAGAATGTACACATTAAATTTTTTTCTTTCAATTGAAACACTTAAAATAATTTATGTCACTGGCAGAATCTATTATAAGATATTTTTTTTTTTTTTTTTTTTTTTTTTTAATTTATTTATTTATTTATTCCATTTTTACAATTTTACAAAGTTAGGTATAAGTACAATTATTTTTTTAATTATGTACATGTAATGCAAATATTTTTTAATGGTGGTAATAATACCTCTCTAATTGAGAATTTCTCGTGTTTAGGGAGGGAGTACTAACACAATTGATATTTTGATGTATGTTTAATTGATGCTACCATGAGCGTATTTATGAAAAAATAAAATAAAAACAACATGTATGTAAAATTATATACCTGTGCACTATTTCAGGAAGAAACTTTTTTTTTTTTAAATTAAATTATAAAATATAAAACCTGTGTACACATTGAAAATATAAGTGGGCGTAATATAACACAAACATGAAATTACCTACTGGTGAAATGTATTTTAATTTTTTTCTTAAAAATTTTATAATTTTTTTCGGATTGAATATCTTTAGGGAGTTCGTTAAAGCATTTTATGGCTGAGTATGTGTAGTGGTGTTGGGCCGTTGTAGTATTAAGTTTAGGGATTATTATTTGTCCTGTTGTTCTCGGCCTGGTGCTAAATGAATTTATTGTTAGTTTGTCTTTATGGATTTGGAGTAATGCATTTTTTTGATAGATTCTGTTTATTTGTAAAAATTTTGAATTCTTCGAATATTTTTTGAGTTGAATAGTCTAAAGGTTTTTTTAGTATAATTTTGATAAGTCTTCTATGTACTATTTCAAGTGGGGCTAAGTTGGTTTTATACGCTCCTCCCCAACCTATTATTCCGTATTGCAGAACTGATTGGGCTAATGCATAGTAAACCTTCAGTAGTATAGATTTATGAAGTATATTTCTTAGTTTGAGGAATACGTAAAAAAGTTTACGTATTCTGTTTATAGTTTGTGCAATATGTTCTGTCCATTTAATATGTTGGTCTATTATTATGCCTAAATATTTAATGTTGTTCTTTTTTGAAATTTTTGTGCATTTAGATGAGTTGCAGTTGTCAGTATAATTTTTACAAGAGCTATGAATAGTTATATTGGAATTTATAATTGGAAGGAATTTGTCTGATAGTGTAAATGTCATGAAGTAAGTTTTGTCAGAGTTTAAGGAAAGATAGTTGTCATCCAGCCATTGTTTTAAGTTGTTTATTTCTACATTTGCGGTTCGGTAGGCTTCATCCCAAGTTTTTTTTCTATGATTAAGACTGTGTCGTCAGCGAAAGATATGATTTTTCCAATTTTCGGTATTGTAAGCATTTCATTCACGTAAATGATAAACAATATTGGACCTAACACTGTCCCTTGAGGAATTCCAAATTCTGAATAGGTGGGTTCACTCAATGTATTGTTAATTTTCACGTGTTGGTGTCTTTCATGTAGATAACTTTTGAACCATTCTATAACTGTTCCTTGAATTCCAATATTTCCTAATTTCTTGATTAGTTTTTTGTGGCATATACTGTCAAAAGCTTTTCTTAGATCAATGAATATACTTAAACATTTATTTCCCGAGTCAAGAGCATTATATATTATTGAGGTTATTTTTGCGATTGCATCTTGCGTGCCTAAATTTTCTCTGAAGCCGAATTGGTTATCATTAATAATTTTATTTGAAGTGATGTGCTTAGTTAATTGTGACTTTACGACTTTTTCAAATATTTTTGCTACGTTTGATACAATAGATATGGGACAGTAGTTTGAGATGTCGGTTGCAATTCCTGATTTGAAAATCGGAGTTATTATTGTATTTTTATATATTTTCGGGTAAATTCCTTGTTGCATGCTGTTATTTATGATATGTGCTATTGGTTTGGATATTAGTTGTCTCATTTGTTTTAGTAAATTTACTGTGATATGGTCGAAACCAGGGCTCGCTGACACTCGTAAGTTCATTATTATTTTTTCTATTTCTATCTGTGTGCATTTTTCAAACTTTTTGAAAACATTTTGGCAAGTTTGTGTGGATGTACTGAAAGTTTTTTTAGATTGGACAGCGTCAATTTTTTTGGCTAGGTTCTCACCGACTTTTGCAAAGTAGTTGTTGAAAATATTAGCAATTTTAGTTGGTTCTTTTACTGTCTCTATTGTTTCATTGTCATATGTTATTTTATTTATTTGTTTATTTTTATTACCCTTGCCAATGATGTTATTAATTGTAGCCCAGACTTTTTTGTTATCTTCACCACAATCTTCAATTTTTTCTTTGAAGTAATTTTCTTTTGTTTTTTTAATCAAGTTTGTAAGATTATTTCTGTATTTTTTATATAATTGTAATAAAATAAAGTCATTGGGTTGTTTACGGGTTTGATAAAATAGTTTTTCTTTATTCCTAATTGAGGTAACTATTCCATGGGTGATCCAAGGTTTAATTTTTCTATGTTTTGATTTTAGTTTGACGTTATTTTCTTTAGTTGCATTTATTATGTGATCGCGAAGTGTTTTTTCGAAATTAATTGAAGATTTTTCGGCATCTTCGGTATTTAATATTTCTTCCCACTTTTCCGATTTTAATTTTTGTTCTAGAAGTTGTGTGTTAATGGTTTTTATATTATACTGCTGTAATGCAGTTGAGGAAAAGGATATTTTTTTTTTTAAATCAAGAATTAAAAAACACGCAAAGTGATCAGTTATATTTGTTTTCCAAATGACAGGTGTTAATTGTGTAGTTATGTCAGCTTTTGTCCAAATATGATCAATACATGATGGGTTTTGTCGGGGCACAACTCTAGTATAGTCGTTTATGCATGAAATGAAGTTCAGTTCAGCCATCGTATTATGTAGATCATTTTTTTCGACACTGTTTGAATTTAAACCTATATTTATATTGAAGTCACCCGTTACTATAGTATTTTGACATTTGTTTTTATTAATTAAATCTTTAAGTTGCTCTATAAATTGTTGAGTTTTCGAACCGTGGGTTCGGTATATAGCAATAACCTGATAAATCTGTTTATTTACTTTTATTTGTAATGCTAGGCAGTTAGTGAGTGTCATGTTTATTTCTTTATAAGATATATCTTGGTGTTTTTGGTTAACGTATATAACTATGCCACTATTCTTGTTAATGTGCATTTTCGTGGTAATACATGTAAAGTTCGGTAATTGTTGTATACTATCAATATTTATTGTATTAAGGTGGGCCTCGGTCAAAACTATACAGTCGAGTTCAGTTTTCAATAGACTAAGAGTGCATAATAATTCATTTATGTTTTTGTAAATACTTCTGATATTTAAGTGCATAATGGTTAATGAGTTAGTCATATTTTTGAAGAGAAGGTTGCATTGATCAACATTATTACATACCTTTTCTCTTATATTATAAGTGTTATCTAGTTCGTCCGTAATAATATTATTCATCCTACTTTGAAATCGTGTATCTTATGTAAAATGATTGAGTATGTATATAAATATGTTTGGAGGTACGTTTTGTAGGGAATTGAGAATTCGTTTATATGAATAACTTCATAGTCGGGCGGAACAATAATAATCATATACTTAGTAATAATAATGCCACTCGACTGGGAGTTGCTAGTTCTTAGGTACATACTATGAATTTGAACAGGCGCTAATAAACAGGGTGCCGACTTTGATACTCTGTAAACAAAATATAGTTGAAATATTAATTTCTTACTTGTTTTTTTTAAAGAATATAACATTTTAATTAAAGTCAATTTTCTGGTAAGCAGATTCTGTCATTTTATTGAGTAGTGGCACTTGCTATCATTCGCTCGATGGTCCGAATTTGTTTTTCCATTTCTTGATTTATTAAAGGTTAGACAATTGTAGCACGTCGGTGGTTGAGTTTTATTCGGGCAGTTCGATAGTGTATGATCTTGTGCGCAGTGGAGACATCTGGGTTTTTCCATTTTTTTTCGGCACTTGTTGGCAGTATGTTCGAACCACAAGCAATGGTAGCATTGGGACAACGGGTTTGAGTCGCCTACATGAACCCGCATAAATCCCAGGTTTATTCTTCCTTTTTCGATTAATAATTTTCTCATTTGACCGGTTGTTTCTAGGACGTAGTTGGATAAGTTCTCGCTTCTTTTGTTTTTTATATTTGCCATTATTTTGGGCATGTGTTTACTATCGTCTTTGATAAGTTGGTAAATATCTTCGTTTTGTTCTATAAAATCTTCATTAAAATCTTCTACGTTGTAATCCTTGTGTATTCCTTTAAGGATAACATTAGGCTTGCGCTTCTTAATTTCTGTTGCGGTTATGCTGTTATTTTCCTTCTTGTTGATTTCTTTAATTATTTTATCAGAATCTTCTTTCTTTGGGCAAGAGATGATTACGTGGTTTTTATTTGATTTTTTTATTTCAGATACTTCTATCCCCAGTTTTCCGACTCTTATCTGTTTTTGAATGTTTACTTTTATTTGGTCCGCGTTTTCATTATTGGTTGAAATTATTTTTATTGTATGTAGATTTTCTTTGGGTAATATTGGTTTTCCCTTATCAATTACGCTTGCGTATGTTCTTTTGTCGCCTGTACTTGTTTCCTGCGGGGGTTTGGTGATGATTTTTTCATATGTCATTAATTTCCCCTCAATTATTCCAACCTTTGTTCCAACGTCAATCATTTTGCTTGAAAGAGTAGATAATTTTGTCAAAAGCTTCGCCATCTGGTCTTTAGTAATTTTTAAAGCTGGATCCGTAATGGCACTGTGGATGCCGTCAATAAGTTCTTTTGCTTCATTAATAGATAGGAGGGCGTTATCGTTCTGATTCATTTTTGTTGTTTGTGACAGCCCTGCTTGAGCAAACAGCATAGATTATTTGATGCGGTAGTATATAATATGCGTCATGTTGCACGGCACGCACCGTTACATCGATGCAAGGTACTACGATTGGAGCCTTCTATATGTATGCGTCCGATGCGTTGTTCAAATTCTAATTGTCACTTGTTCTGTCACTGAATATTTAATATTTTAATATCAATTTAAATCACTTAAATATTGATCGATTTTAACCAATAGTGAAGTATGTTTATTAACCGTCTCTCAAGGGACCACTTCCGATATAAATATATGCTTTACGCGGACTTGAAGAAGGCGGATTGAATAGTTTTTCGGTAGAGCAATTGAAATGCGTGGATATTGTATGACTCATTTAATTGGATTAACAATAAAATAATTAACAATAAAATAATTAATAAATTGGATTAACAATATGGGGAAATACTTCTACAACCAATCTGAAACTAGTACAAGTTGTACAATACGCAATTGTAAAATTATTAGTCGTCCCTAATATTTTCAAACAGAGACATGATACACCGTTGCTGTTTCAGAGTGCCAAAATTTAACCTGTTAAAGCAATACTATGGCACAAAATTATAATTCAACATATATTTACCCCGCAGCATAAAGAGAAATTAGATCATAAATACAGCACTAGATTCACGCGCAACGACGGGTTAATAGTTCCGAAATTTAACAATAAGTACGGACAGAGAACGTTTGAATACATCATACCGAAGATATTTAATTTATTACCTGACAATATAAAGAAATGTAATTCTATGAAAAAGGTTAAATATATGGTGAAAAATTGGTTATCAGAAAAAAAAAATTATATTGATATTGATATGTATAAAAAAAATGTTGAATCTGTAGATATAAGATGTAAATTTTAAATGTAAAAAATCTAAATGTAACTTTAAATATAAGCACCTGCTGACAAGCCAATTCAATTGGCTTAGCAGGACTTGTTTGTTGATTTTAATATGTATATCTATTCTTTCAATAAAAAAAAAAAAAAAAAAAAAAAAAAAACCACTACACGAGATTAGCAATACGACCGTTTAACATAACATAACGTAACATAACATTAACATAACGTAACATAACATTAACATAGCGTAACATAACATTAACATAACATAACATAACATTAACATACCGTAACATAACATTAATATAACGTAACATAACATTAACATAACATACGTATCTAATAATTTCGTTGGTAAACCTGTACTTATTAATTATAAGTAATGTACAAAAAAATAATGAATTAACTCAGAATCTACTTCTATTGCGTTTTAGAAGAAAAAGCATAACACTTCATGCCTTCTATCCATAAAATATAACCTACACTTCAAAGCACCAGCTTCCCAGTATTTTGCTTCAATAAAAACGCACTGGTAAATCGCTAATACCAGAAATCGTTATATTATTAATTAAAAGCTAGAAGCAAAGTCGGGCGCTTCTGTCAGAATCGTTGAAAGTAAAAAACAATTATTCAAGCATTATTGTTTTTTTAAATGTACTGGACAGTGAAGGGAATCAAATTGTATCCCTGTAGACTCCCCTGAGCTTCTTTTGTTTATATGTTTTCATGTACCATTGCAATAATATGTACAGGATCAAATGCTGAATTACGAGTATATACCATAATGAATTCCCTGCATATACTTGGTGAAAAATATGTTGTGGATAACGTGATAAATATTGAAAGAATATCAATATACAAACATTTTTAAATTTAAGCTATTTGTCAGCGCGTTTCGGTTGGATTATAATTAAATATTCTTTGAATGCTTATATTCTTCTATAAATCTAGTCTCCTTCAACGGAAGCAATCTTCCGAACAGAACCTCCAGCTAAGTGACCAGCTCAGGTACGGGGGCTCCATCGAAACCAGAGTTAAGTTAGCCTCTCAGAAACTGGGCGTACCATAGACATATGAACATTAATAGACCAGAACATAAAGGTGAGGGGAAGAAACCAACTACAGCGGGGCGCAGAGCGGGAAGATGAATTCGGTGATATGTGATTCGTCAATAACTCAATCTGAGAGTATATGGGCATCTCGCATTATAATATCACCATTTAGTTCTTAAAAGTAAACTCTGCTCTTTAATGAATAGACCTTTTTACATGGGAGCGCGAATTGCTCGCCGCGAAATGAACAAATTTACAAATTCCAAATACAGCAAAGTAAAGTTCCCCTATTTTTATAGTCCAATATTTTGTTGACGTATTTAGTTAAGACACTTTTACAAATGTTTCATAATTTACTTACCCCACAAAACAGCGACCAGTATACGCCATGTGTCTCGAGTGATAGTGTGTTACAAAAACGACCATATTATGTTATCTGAATAAGCTTATAATAAAGTAAAGTACTGCTTTCCTATATAATGTAATACGACAATTCGGTTTATTCTCTTTTTCAAAATACAAGCCACTATTTTTGCCATGTTATTTCGTAAAATGCACCGATAAGTGCTCGACGCTGGCTCGCAGAAGAATGATGACATCACATTTTTTTAGATTCACGCTGTGGAGTGTCGATACTCCCACCACCATTGGGACGCGAGGTGGGGAGAGACGCGGCACGGCCTGTCACTCCGTGACAATAGGTGCAACAAGCAACATCTCTGTTCATTATTATTTAGTAATTGTTATTTGTCAATAAACCAAGTGAGTACCATTCTTCTTATTTTATTTTAACAGAACCCTGCATATTAGAATAGATTTAATAATTATTATGAGAGTTGCAAAACAACTCCCATAAATTTGGTGACCCCGATAAAAACACGCGAAATTAATATTATTTACGAAATCGCATTATTATTTGCTCGCGTACCCACATACTAAATTTTGTTCCCGCTAGATCGAAACCCGAGTAGCCGAGTCTAACCTAGTACAATCGCCTCTCTTCAAAAGGGCATTTTATGTATTCGAGCGCATAACACAAGGCCTTCTCCCTTTTATTGACCGGTATTTAGTATTTATTTGCCGTCTTAACAATTTTTCGCGTTTCGATATCGCTGATAATTAGTTTCTTGCGTAGGGTTCTGTCTACTAGTATATTCATAGATATAATTGGTACCACTTGGCGCTTTAATAACGTAATTTGACTAATGCAAATAAACAACGTCACGGAGTCAATCGATTTCAAATATCATTATTACACGTAATAATTTATACATTTATTATTTATTATATTTGAGACTGCACACCATTACACACACAATTAAAGTTGCCCAAGCGAGTTAATGGCTAACACGCAGCAAAATAACGACAAAGATATGACGGACCAGGGCACTAGTCATCAGGTTGCAAGAGTGGGGGTTCGAATGCCGCCTTTTTGGCGGGATAAATCTCAACTGTGGTTGATGCAAATTGAGGCCCAATTTATCATAGCCGGCATTAGTTCCGATGCAACAAAATACTACTCCATCGTAAGTTGCCTGGACAGTGAAACGCTAACCATGGTTAGTGACATCGTTTTGAACCCACCCACACGGGATATGTATGCCACATTAAAATCGGCATTGGTGACTAGGTTTACAGAGTCCGAGAGAAAAAAAACTGCCAAGCTCGTATACGGACTTCAGCTTGGAGATAATACACCGTCTCAGTTATTACGTCAGATGAAAGAACTGGCAGGACCCACCATCATCAACACGGATCTCTTCAGGACGCTGTGGTTACAACGGCTGCCTAATAACATGCAAGCTATACTGACTGTATCGGCCGATCAGGACTTAGACAAGCTAGCAGAAATCGCCGACAAAATGGCAGATGTCTATAGCAGCAATGATATATGCCACGTAGAAGGAGGTTTTCCTAGTTCATCCTACTCAACTAAAATAAGCGATGAAAAGCTAATGGAAATTAATAAACAGAGGCGATTAAGATCACCATCGCGTAACAGGCATCAAACAAAAAAAGTTTACGAACGATGCTGGTATCATTACAAGTTCGGAAAACTTGCGAAAAAGTGCATCGCACCCTGTGATTGGCCGCTGACGACAAAGAATTCGGAAAACTAAAGAAGCTCTGTGTCAATGCAACTTACATAGAGCAAATTGGAAAAAGGTTGCACATCTGGGACCGGCAAAACAATATAAACTTTTTGATTGATTCCGGAGCGGAGATTTCTGTAATTCCCAGCAAATTCAAAACACCGCAAACATTTGAACAACACGAGCCAAATGTGGCACTCTACGCGGAAAATGGTACTCCTATCAAGACACACGGACTACGCCGAATGATGGTTAACTTCGGATTGCGTAGAACATTTTCATGGACATTTGTCATAGCCGAAGTCGAGCGCGCAATTTTGGGGGCAGATTTTTTAGAAAATTTTAATCTTCTAGTGGACCTTCGGAAAGGGAGACTCATTGACGCAACGACTGGACTAACGTCAACGGGACAGCGCATTCACTATGCAAGTACGGGTATATCTACGGTCAACAATACAAGCAAATACCACCAATGTCTACAGCGATACCCTGCAATTACACGACCCTTCAACCGAGAAGTAGAAGTAAAACATTCTGTGGCCCACTGTATTGAAACAACTGGACCACCCACCTCAACTAGGGCCAGAAGAATGACACCACTAATGCTAGAAGCAGCAAAGAAGGAATTTGCCCTTATGGTACAACAAGGAATATGTAGACCATCAAAAAGCTGTTGGGCAAGCCCTTTGCATATGGTACAAAAATCGGACGGCAGTTGGAGACCCTGCGGAGATTATCGCAGGCTCAATTCTCAGACGATTCCAGACCGTTACCCGATTCCACAACTGAACGATTTCGCTCACAAGTTATCTAAAGCCAACATTTTTAGCACTATAGAATTGGTTCGTGCATACCACCAAATTCCCATTAGTTTGAGTGATATTCCAAAGACCGCCATCATAACACCATTTGGTCTCTTTGAGTTCACACATTTACAATTTGGGCTTTGTAACGCGGCACAGACGTTTTAACGCGTTATAAATCAAGTACTGAATGGCTTGGAATTTTGTTTTGCATATATCGATGATATTATGATTGCATCCGAGGACGAAAACGAACACATGGAGCACCACGAAACAGTCTTCAAACGTCTTGAGGAACACGGTTTGATCATTAACGCCGAGAAAAGCACGTTCGGTCAATCCAGTATTAAATTCCTTGGCTACCAAATTTCAAATGAGGGAACGACTCCTCTTTCCGAAAAAGTGGAGATCATCAAAGATTTCCCAAGACCAAAAACAGCAAAGGACATGCGCAGATACTTAGGTATGCTGAATTATTACCGAAAGTTCATTCCAAAGGCTGTGGAGGCTCAACGATTATTGTACGCCATAATCGCCAATACAAAAAAAGCAGACAAGCAACCAATCCAATGGACAGAGGAGCTCATTCAGGCATTCGACCAGACCAAAGTTGATTTGGCTAATGCTACACTCCTCACACATCCAGAAATATCATCAGACCTCGGAATTATGGTGGATGCTTCAAATTTTGCTGTAGGCGCAGCCCTTCAACAACGAACAGAAAAGCAGAGGAAGTGGAAACCGCTCGGATTTTTTTCACGAAAACTCAACAACGCACAAAAAAATTACAGTACTTATGATAGAGAACTCACAGCCATTTACGAAGCAATTAAGTACTTTCGAGGACAGGTTGAGGGTAGAGAAGTCACCATATATACCGATCATAAACCCTTATGCTTTGCGTTCACCAAAAAAGCGGATAATGATTCGCCAAGGCAAAGACGACAGTTAGATTTTATCGCGCAATTTACAACAAAAATCGTTTACACACCCGGAAACGAAAATCAGGTAGCCGATGCATTATCAAGGATTGAAGAGATACAGATTCCATCGCCTATCAATTATGAAGAGATGGCGTTAGACCAAAACAGCGACTCAGAACTCATCGCGATCATGAACACCGAGACTTCTCTGCGCTTGGAACGAGTCCAGATTCCCGGAAGTCCTACAACTCTATGGTGCGATATGTCCACTGGTGTTGCAAGACCATTTATACCAAAGGCTTGGAGACACCGTATGCTTGATAACATGCACAGTATTTGTCACCCCGGCATTGGAGCTACCTACAAAACACTTAGGCAAAGATTCGTTTGGCCTAAGATGCAAAGAGACGTAAAAGAGTTCGTCACCACGTGTATATCATGCCAGAAGGCCAAGGTAAATAGGCATACCCACAGTCCTATTGGAACACTACCGTTGCCCAAGGAGAGGTTTAGAAATATCCATATTGATATTGTTGGACCCCTTGCCTCCATCACGTGGCAACAACTACCTATTGACCATTATAGATTGTTTCACTAGATGGCCAGAAGCGATTCCCATTAAGGATATCATGGCAGAGACAGTTGCTCTCGCTCTCATGGAGAACTGGATAGCTTGGTTTGGGGTGCCCGATACAATAACGTCGGATCAAGGACGTCAATTTAAAAGTAAGCTCTTCGAAGACCTCATGAAATTGTGTGGTGTAAAACACTTAAGAACAACAGCGTACCACCCGCAAGCAAACGGCCTAATAGAGCGATGGCATCGAACACTAAAAGGGGCTCTAAAAGTAGCTTCTACAAGCAGTTGGTCAGAGAGACTTCCATTGATTCTCTTGGGCCTCAGATCTTGCGTTCGACAGGATGCAAAAACATCACCCGCGGAAATGACATACGGAACTCCGCTTAAGCTCCCGGGAGATTTTTTCACCGAGACAACACCAACAGATCCAGAGACGTTCGCTAGAAAGGTCACCGATATGTTGAAAGATATTAAACCCATACCAGCTACAAACCATAACCATGATAAACCTTTTGTACACGGTTTGTTGGGAACTTGCACTCATGTTTTCATTCGAACAGACTCAGTAAAAGCTCCCTTGCAAGCGCCATATGAAGGACCCTTCAAAGTATTGATGAGGGATTCTAAGAAAATGTTGGTGGAAATACGTGGCCATCAAAAGTACATAAGCATTGATAGGCTAAAACCTGCTTTTCTCCCAACAGATTTGGAGGATAAAGAAATCCCCACTATTAAACCGACCACAACAGTTATTCCTGAGAAATCACCAGAGAGAAAAACTCGATCGGGTAGGCGAGTTAGATTCCGTGAAAGATGGGCATACTAGGCACGAGATATCTTCGAACATTTGTGCCCATCATTCCATACAATCTTCTGTCTCTCTGTCATGTACATATACCTCTTCAGTCCAATATTTCATCCACCTGCTAGAGGATTCAAGGAGGACTTCAGGAAGGATGATCATCATTCTAGGAGGGGAGGCATGTGGAGTGTCGATACTCCCACCACCATTGGGACGCGAGGTGGGGAGAGACGCGGCACGGCCTGTCACTCCGTGACAATAGGTGCAACAAGCAACATCTCTGTTCATTATTATTTAGTAATTGTTATTTGTCAATAAACCAAGTGAGTACCATTCTTCTTATTTTATTTTAACAGAACCCTGCATATTAGAATAGATTTAATAATTATTATGAGAGTTCCAAAACAACTCCCATAACGCGAAGCCATACTCGATCCGAGCCGGTTCCAATGGAAGCGGTATGGGGAGGGGGAAATAATACGCTTTTATCGCTTAAGGCAGGTCTATTAATATTCATATGTCTAGGGGGCGTACCGTACAGGGCCCGCAGATACTTTAATAATACACAACTGCTAACCCTGTACAAATCGCAAGTGCGCCCCATGGTTGAATTTGGCAGCCAACTCTGGTTTGGAGCTCCAAAATACCTTAAAAAAACCCTTGACTCTGTGCAGAAACGGGCGGTCCGTTTGATAGATTCTCTCATCTTAATAGACGGGCTGCAATCTTTGAGCACAGGAGTCAGGTGGGAATGCTGTCCTTGTTCTACCGGTATTACAATGGAAGATGCTCCGAGGAACTAGCGTCATTGATCCCCTTGGCACCGGTGCATAGTCGGGAAACACGCCAAACACGCCAAATTTGTAGACGGTTAACATTAGTCACATGAGAAAGGTTAACTCGTTCTTGAGTTCAACGGCTCGGCTGTGGAACGATTTGCCGGCCTCTGTGTTTCCTCCCTCCTACAACATGGGTCTCTTCAAGACCCGTGTTCACTCCTTCCTTTCCTCAAAAAGACCCTCCACACAGCATCTTCAAAGATGACATAGGCCCTGAGGGAAGTTATTTTCCTCAGGGCCTCCTGAGTGGAGTTAATGTAAAAAAAAAAAATCTTCATCAATGTTTACTTCTGGAATTTTTAAAATTTATTTTTATTACGTGCTTTATGTATTTGTATTTTTAGTTTCAAAGTACTTTCAAATTATCTTGTATACATGTATACGAGGTTTTCTTTTTTCTTCATATTTGTATTTTAATATGAAGAAAATTTAGGTACTTTATCAACTGGAGCGACGCGACGGCGCGTTTTTTATTTTTTTCTTCGGATTGCTCGTGATATTTTGGTGACCGTTTGAATATTTTCCGCCCATCTTAAAAAAATCATACCACCGAATTTTAATATGGAGACAAAAAAAACTGATAAAAGTACTACATATTTTATAATCAATATCTACATATGTATATAAGAAAACTGAATTTTGATATGTTGTGAACTGTTTAATGTTCCCTTTGAATAATTTTTGACACAAATTTAGTCAAAAAATGGCGACATTTTTAAAATTAATTAATTTTTAGCAATTCCAGCAATATAAGTGTACAACATGCAAATGACAATGTTTCAACAATTGATAACTACCACCCACCACTTTTTGTTAAGCACATATCTCTACAAAATTTAAATTTAGAGTCTTTTAAAGAAAAATCAAATTTTTATAAAGCTGATTATCCTAAGATTAACGAATTTCTCGCTAAATCAGACTGGAAATTCATTAGTAATTGTAATAACATCAATGATATAATAGAATCTTTTTACTGTATAATTAACAAATCAATTGAACTGTACGTCCCTATTACAAAATGTAGGACATCTAATTACCCCAAATGGTTTAGCAAAGAGCTAATTTGTACCATCCAGTCAAAAAAACTTGCACATAAAACATTCAAAATATCTCGAGCTCCAAATGACTATCTACTTTTTTCTAATTTACGCAAAAGGGTGAAAAACATATCGATCTCTTGTTACAAAGAATACCTGGAAAATATTGAGAAATCGTTACAAAATAAACCTCAAAATTTATTCAAATTTGCAAACAATCTGAATAGTAATGAATCTGGTATTCCGTCTATCATATACTACAATGGTAAAATTGCTGATACACCTCAAGGAATTACTGACTTATTTGCCGAATGCTTTGGCGAAGTATATGATGTAAACTCATCTAATAACCAAATACCTCAATTCAACTCAAATATTTCTATTGATTTCAACGACCTTGTTATTGATGAAATCGATGTTCAGCGTAAAATTATACTATTAGATAGTCAGAAATCCGCTGGCCCAGACACCATACCAGCAATTTATTTAAAAAACTGTGTAACTAGCTTAAAAGATCATTTAACCAATATATTCAATATATCATTAGCATCAGGCCTTTTCCCTCAAAAATGGAAGATCAGTTTCCTTAGTCCCATCTATAAAAAGGGTGATAAAATGGATGCTTCTAACTACAGACCTATTTGCGTACAATCAGTGATACCTAAATTGTTTGAATCCATAGTTCTATCAAAATTTATATTACAGGCTCTTAAAATTATTTCCCCCCACCAACATGGATTTATATCCGGAAGATCTACACTTACAAACTTAATTATATACGAAAAATATATTTCAGACAATCTAAATTCAAAATTGCAAACGGATGAAGTTTACGCAGATTTCAGCAAAGCATTCGACAAAGTTTCCCAAAAAATCTTATTAAACAAACTAAAAGTATATGGGATAAAAGGAAATCTAGTAAAATGGTGTGAGACCTATTTAACATCTAGAAAACTATACGTTAAACTATCTAACCATATGTCAAACGAAATTGAAGCTTCAAGTGGGGTGCCCCAAGGTTCTCATCTAGGTCCTATTCTTTTTTTGCTATTTATCAATGACATTGTTTCAATATTTGAAGGTATCCATTTCCTATTGTTTGCTGACGACTTGAAAATATACACTATTATAAGAAATTTAATGGACTGTCTTGTATTGCAAAACAACTTGGATCGATTATATAATTGGTGTAACATAAATGATTAATTTTTATACATTAACAAACGTCAATCTATAAGTTTTTCTCGAAATAAAAATCCAATACTCTTTCAATATCACATTAACAATGTAAATCTTTCTACAGTAACATTAATAAAGGATCTGGGTGTCGTTTTTGATAACAAGATGACATTTGTCTCCCACATTGATGCAATCACGAATAAAGCACTTAAATGTCTCGGTTTTGTGTTAAGATCGTCCAAAGATCTAATCTAATACACTCAAAACGCTATACATAACGCTAGTCAGAAGTATTCTTGAGTATAATTCCTCTCTCTGGTCGCCATTATACAATGTGCATTCACACAAAATTGAAAGAGTACCACATAAATTTTTAAGGCATATAAATTACAAATTAAAAATTCCAATAGAAAATTTAAATTATAATTATTTAATGCAATTGCTTAAATTACCCGAATTGTCACAGCGAAGAAAAATCTGTGATGTTTTATTATTATTTAAAATTATCAACGGATATTTGGATAGCCCTGAACTTGTGAACATGATAAATTATCAAGTACCTAACAATTACAACACCAGACTCCATGCTTCATTTAACGTAGTTGCTTCTCGCACTAATTTTATGTTTAACTCCTGTCTTCAGAGATTGCATCGTGTGGGGAATGAAACTTGCTCTGTCGATATATTTTTTTATAAAAACATCGCTTCTTTCAAAAAGCGTATATGTATGCAGATGCAAAAATCCTTAAATGTTCCAGATTGTTAAAAGTAACAAATTTAATACCCATTGCTCTGTAACTACTTTCATAGTATCTACTTACTTCTTTATACATATATGTAATTGCTGTGTACCTTTTATTTTATTTTTTTCCTGATAATAACAAACTAATGTAAAAATCCTTAAATGTTTCACATTGTTAACAGTAACAAACTTAATACCCACTGCTCTGTAACTACATTCATGATAACTACATTCATAGTACCTACTTACTTATTTACATATGTAATTACTGTGTACCTTTTCTTTTTTTTTCTTTTTCATAATAATAACAAACATACGTACATTTATGATAGCAAAAAAAATTATAATTAAAAAAATAATTAATTACAGGAAAATTACCTACTTTTATATTAATCGTTAAAAATGTTTTACACCACTGAAATACCGGCATGCTTCGAGTATATTTGGAATCACATTTTGTGTGATATTGTGACAATAATTATTGAATATAATGTAGCGTGAGCCCAAATACGAATCCGCTGGTTGAACTCATTTGTAAACAATTACTCGAATATTGATACCTACTTATGTAAAGCCTACTTATATCTTTCTAGCTCTGTTTATCATTTTATGTACTATATACTTATGTACAATTTATTTTATATGTAAAAGCCATCAAGGCGTAAACAAACAAATAAATAAAAAGACTTAAATGGAATACATAAAGGACTAACCACAAATAAATGTAGTACATCAAAAAGGTACATAAAATATCTTAAATCCACAACACCAATTAACTCGATTGTTGGTTTATTTATAGAAAATTTCTTTTTCTGATTTTTCTGTTGAGTTTTTTTGGGACGGGGTTGAGGCACCTATGAGATGGATAAAAAATTATCTAGATAGCGTTTAGTTCGGGTGTGAATCTTGCAATCATAAATAAAGATAGCAGCCAATAAAATATGCGCCAAGAAAAAGAAGATAATGTTGGTGGTTCTTAGTCGAAGTATGATACAGTTAAAAATAACCGAATTGGACATCAACACCTTGGCGCAGTGGTTAATGCGTGTCCCAGAGGTGCCAATATCTTTATCTGATTTTTCTGTTTCCAGATTTTCGATTGAGTTTCGCTAATATTCATTTAATTATACTTTTTTTAAATGAAATAATACTACTTAACAAAGAACAAAAAACTTTAAATAACAATGCAAACTTAACTTGATAACGATAAATTTATGAAAAAAAAATGGTGAAAGCCTTTCTAAAAGCCACCCCTCGGTATCTGACTGAAACCTGAAACTGTTTAGCTTTTCCCTTACGGAAACACGTTTCCTATTTTATGTTGTACCTATATTTTTAGCTGAATTTCGCGATAGCGACGGGCGAATGTTGACTTTTTATTGAATATTATTATGCATAATTTTCCTATTAACTTGATCATGTTTTCAGTGCTTCGGGCATTGATACAGAAAATTCAAGATGAGATTTTTATTATTGAGCTTTTTCATCTTTATTGTATTCAGTAATAATACGAACGCTGCAGCCAACTCCCCCATTTCCCGCATCCTTCAAAGTTTCAACTCAATTAAAAAAACCACAAATACCGATATATTTTTTGATTCCCTCCCTCTATTTAAGAAAAACATTTTTAGCACACTGAATTCGCATATATAACACACACATCCACACCCTCACACGCGCATTTATACACATACAAACACTCTCACACACCCCTCTCCTTCAATAAGTTACTAACTTAATTTAGGTATAATGTATTATTTATCTCACAAAAATATAAGTATATAACAGCGACATGTCATTGGTACCAATTATTGTATTAATTCTATAACTTTGTAAATATTTTCCATTATGTAATAATGTACTGTTTGTTTCTGCAAATTAAATAAATAAATAACATTTTTATTATTAACGAATTGATATATTTTTTACTACAGAGCAGACATCCGATTGAATAAAATAGCGAAACTCTGGCGTTATTGGGATATTTCCAGACATT
Organism: Limnephilus marmoratus; assembly: GCA_917880885.1. Classification (NCBI taxonomy): domain Eukaryota; kingdom Metazoa; phylum Arthropoda; class Insecta; order Trichoptera; family Limnephilidae; genus Limnephilus; species Limnephilus marmoratus. Next base: position 40,411,936 of record OU862922.1, on the reverse strand, counting down.
TTTGAGACCTGAAATTCTAGGTGATTAGAATATTCTTTTATTTCACTTTTGTACTTTGCACATGTCCAAAGAATAAAAGTAAAAGTCATTTAAACGCTCATTTTATTTATCCTATTCATACGACGATTATAAAGAATTTCGATAAAAGTAACACATAAGATATATGTAAACATAAGATGTATGTAAACAAAATTGATTACTTGTAAACATGTAACTTGAAAACTTTTATTAAAGAAAAAACTGGTGTGCCTTACCAATGTTAATTTGTTTGATTAAAATGTTTTCAGACTCAACCATGCACCCAAAAAAGTTGAATAATGTGTATTCATAAACTTTTTATATTTGTTGGTACTACTTATATAATACGGGCTAAAGCCTAGGATGGTAGATGATAAAATCACAAAAAAAAAAGAATTTATTATATTTTTGTTAATAAAAAAACATTAATTATAATAATTTGTATTTTCTTTTAAAAATATTGAGTACGTCCTCTTAACTGATTGATCTTAAATATCAATAGTTAAACAAAAAAATTACCAGGGTCTCTCCTGTGAACTAAATATCAATGGTTCAGAAATACTTAGCAGGGAGTTTTATTCAAATCAAATTTGGAAGCGAAAACCGTGCAAATATACGTGTTTACTTCTGGAATTTAATCTGGAATTATTTTGATTCCTTATTCCGCGACCCGTCGTAAACAATTTCTTTGATTTCGAAGAAATTTTACACAAACTACTTATTCTAGCGCCGCACCGTAGCTAACTACAAAAGTATGAAATTCTGTATGTTTACACTATATATGAAGTCATGTATGTTTACACTAGTGGAAACCAAGCACAAAATCTAGCATCTAATGTTTTACCAGTTGTTGTCATTTTGTTATGTGAAGTCACAGAGTCTCAACTGCCAACAACTATCCGGAGCCAAAGGGACTATAGCATCCCAAATTGGGGTATGTTATGAGGCTGAAAGGAGTGGGTTGACTTATTATTCAAATTTAGTTTCTATGGTACATTGGATTTTATTTGTAATTTCAACATATTTTAACAGATGATGTTAGTGTAGATGGTTTTTTTGTAGTTTTGAGTTGTCTCAAAAGATGTCAGTTAAAAGTACCTTAGAAGAATATCGACTATCGCCGTTCGTGTCTAATTTTACGGAAATAGCCGGTGATACACGATAGACAGCGGGGCTCCAGGAGTGTTGGGTTCGCTGGCTTGAGAATAACTTAAAACTTCTATAGGGCGGATGTCTGGTCAAGTAAAATATTCATTGTAAACCTTTTAATACCGTTAATAAAATAACTTGTAATCTCGACGAACCTCGATCTTTATTGGAGTTTTTCCGAACATATTTCAAGTAATTTCAATACTAGGATCACACGTTTTGTAGTATATTTCACATTATCTCCAACACCACAATTAGATACAATTAAAAGTTTTCTTGGCATTAACACGGATCCTGCTACTGTTTTACAACTCTACCATAGAGATACATAAAATCCCTCAACAGTTCTAGAAACTGGCAATATCATTTGTAGCACTGTAACACGGCCTAAAAGCTTTTGTTATCGAACAAAGGCAGCATTAACGAGTTTACGGTTTGTAATGTAAAACCAATGGTTGAAATCTGTTGACTGTTGGCCTCCGACCGCAACTACCAAATAACCGCCGATGTTACGTCCCAACCGATCTATAACCTGCCTACCCAAACTGACGTTGGATTCAATAACCACGGTAGATGTTGATATGCTAATTAAAAGTTACGTATTCGATGTTATGTGTACATGATTATTGAGTGTGCCTACACGTCATAATATGCTTTTGGAAATCTGAGAAATATTGTTATATTAAATCATTAACAAAATATCCCACAAAACATTTGTGCAGAATTTTTGAAAATGAAGATTTTTGAAGTGAAAACTTTTGGTGTCGCAAAACTGCGGCTCCACTGTATCTTTGGCGGTTAAGTGCTGCAGAGCAAAGCCCTATGCAACCCCCGAAGGACCAGTCCCGAAACTACATTGTTCACCAAGTTATATGGGACGATATGCATACACTCGCAAACCCGATGGATAGTATCTGTCGATGGTTCAGATCTGGGCTCCTGGAAAATAAGATAAGCCCAGATTGGATAAAGGAAAAAAGGACTCACCCTTGCAGATGGGGCCTCACTGGTCTCCGGGTTGTGGTGTACACTTCACAAATTAAATTTATATTTTGAAATCGTAATATTTCTTATAGAGAGATGTTAATTTACACTGAGCTTCAATAAGCACACTGTCACCTCTCCAAAATTGGGTACTTTTTCTTGAAACAAATGCTTTTTTCATGATGACATTAAGGATGGGAAGATTAGGTAGGTGGGATAATTTCAGGATTTTGACATTTGCTACCCACCAAGTCTGCGAATGCATACCTAACCAATCCCATTTATAATGTGCGAACAACTTCTTCAGCACCGTTTTGATTTGAAAATCGATGAAACGAAAAATAGCGACACTAAACAGAGACGAACACATACATCTTTAGGATTTAGCCTACGAGAGAATGAGACAAAATAATCGGTCTCCTCGCTCTTTGTGCGGTGCTTAGTAGCCTCCCCGCTCTTGTCTACTTGAGTTTTCTGAAAATTTGACTTTATTTTACCGCGTGTGATTTTGTTGTAATTTTACACTTGTAATTTTTGTTTTACGCAGTACCTATGCTATCATTGGGGATGTTGTTTGGAGGGTCTTTTAACGGAAAGGAAAGAGGGAAAGTTCTGGGAAGGAAAAAGGAATGAGAGATAGGTAGGAATCTCGGGGTAAATATGTCCAGGATTAACAGACGTATGAATCATCTCTCCCATTGCGGTGCAAGTCAATGGGTCGGGAGAGTCCTTCTGGAGTGATCTGGGTTAGGTGTCACTCAACCAGTCTCTCTCGATCCGGCCTGCCACGCAGTAGGAGGTCAAACGCTTTCGCCGCCAATACCTCAACGAACATCACCCCATGAACCCAGGTTCTCTAAAATCAGAGAAAAATTGTCAATTAAACATTTAATTGTAATGAAATGTACGGGAAAATAGAATTTTTTTAAATTTTATCACGTGAAATAAAATGATTTTTGAAAGATGAAATGTTTATAATTATAATATACATAAGTAATTCCATCTCGGATTATTTATGAATTTGTAAAATAATAATATTAGAAATTTCGCTACATTCTTCAAAATTCATTTAATTTTTTTTATGTAAATTCTAAGGAGATTTTGGCTAGCATCTCGTGTTTCGTATTAAGTCTGTACAATTTTATTGATTTACCGTAAAGTGGTCGTTGAATGTACTTTGTATTCACCAATTTGACGTAAGTAATGTTTAAAACTCTGGTGTTCATATTACCTGTGAATCCATTTTTTTTTTTTCTTTTTTTTTTTTTTTTTTTTTTTTTATATGTATACATATATTTTTAGCATGTAATTATTAACCCCACTAGGGTTCGCCTGTATCGAACGTTATTAATACCGTAGCGTCTGCTTGGTTAACCCAGCTACGAGTGCATGTCACATACGCCACGCCACAAATAACATCTGTGTACGTGGAATTTCACACAAAGCTACTGTTATAATTCGATTTTGAATTTAAGAATTCAGCACAAGATGTCGCTACTTCCACCGACGCGACGGGGACGTCTCCCCTCTAGGTATAACTGCTACGAATTTGTGAATATGTGGTACTTCTCCGGATATCAAAAAATTGACGGTAATACATGTTGTATCAAGTGGCTATATATTACATACGTCATTGCTCTGTCTCTGTTATTTTGCCCCTTGGTGACTATCTATAGTGGATCCGAGGAACGGGCTTTTTTTGGAATCAGTTGGATCTATAAAATGGTCACCAACACCAACTGGTCGAAGCCGAACCGAAAACCTGCGGAGCGGGTTTCTAACAGCTAGTTTCCATAATTGCCTTTCCTAGGCAGTCAAATAAGTTCAGTTTGCATTTCTAAGATCTACAAATTTTAGATTCTGTACTTTCGTCTTTTCTACAGTTCCTACAGAAACTCAGGGGGACCGAGCCGGCGCGGGCGGCGTTTTAAACGGGTTGAAAAAAAATGTTAAATCATCTTGTAAACGTGATTATAAAAATAAACTCGGATTTTTTTCGTTTCACATCAGCTCCACACAGGAGGCCCTGAGGAAAATAATTTCCCTCAGGGCCTATGTCATCTTAGGGGATGCTGTGTGGAGAGTCTTTTTAAGGAAGTAAGGATAGGAAGTTTTGGGAAAAAAGGTAGGTGGGTAGGAATCTGCGGGTCAGTGGGTCCAGGAGTGACGGACGTATGAATCCATCCCTCCAACTGCTGTGCAAGACGATGGGTCTCCCTCTCTCTCTCTCTCCCTCTCAACCTGTCTCTCTCAATCCGGTCTGCCACGTAGCAGGTGGGCAGATGCATTCACCGCCAAGACCTGGACAAACCCCATCCCAGGAACCCGGGCACCCCTGCTAAGTCACCAAACGTAGCGCAGAGGTTTTTATGGAAATACTGATGTGACCTGATAAATTAAACATATTGTTACCATTTAATGGTTTACGCACAAATATTTGCCCAAAATTTTGTATCACTATTTAAGTAATAGTAATTAAGTCTTTCTGAAAGTAAAGTATTTACTGCGAAATAAATACGTCAACATTTTTGTCTAGTATTTCAAATTTTTTCCACTGTAAACTGTATACGCAACAATCTGCCTATATTAAATGTTATAAATAGATATAAATGGAAACTGCAGAGGAACCATAGATAAATAAAACTCTTCGTTAATGTGATTCCACACAAAGATCCCAACGGACGCCTGCTAGAGCAAGTGAGATTCGAGTGCATGGCACTTAATTCAATTAAGAAAAAAGAGAAAATTGCAACAGCTAGTGCAGTGAGAAAAAAATACCCTTCAGCATGGTACAACAATAGGTACTTAACAATCTACAGCTACCATTTTCATCAAGGCGTCAAGACTACTTAGTTACACGATAAATGTATTTATTTGTTGTATTTGTTATATTATATAATCGAAATTGCACAGGAAAATGAATACTCTCTCTAGTTTTCTCCAAAACTCCTGGGATCAGTGCTTTTTTCAACATTGAATAAAGAATAACACAAGAAGTGCCTTGTGGGCGCGTTTTGTGATCCAATTACAGACCCAATTTCAGACTTTATTTCCATACAAAACTGTGTTTTACTATGATTACGTAGTTCTGATGGGATGGCGATGTACAATAATTTCAGGTAAGTGCAAGAGAGACAGACCGCTATGCTAAATAGTCTAGAACCAAAGGTAATAAATCAGTGGTGCATTTGTTTCCTTCCAAATTTATATGGAAGGCATTCCTGGTGTTATTTTTTTATTTATTTATTTATTTTCTGGAAATCAACAGTTAACATTTTTCCAGTTTATACATGTTTGTATAGCCAAAATAAAACCAATTATGGATTTCCTCCTTGTGACTTTACCTCTGATTAAACAGCATAATAAAAAAATTAAAATAATAAAATTTATAATAAAGCAGTATGAGACCAAAAATTTTATAAAACAAAAGATTAAGTATATATTACCGCATAGTATTATATTCTTTATCCCATGTTTTTCAATGATTCTTTTAATACACCGATGAAATAATTAAAACATCATTGAATGCAATTTAATGTAAAGTCGAAATTTGTCATTTTGAAGAAATATTGGAAAATAAAAAAGCTGACAAGTTGAAAAATGCTAATATTAACTTTGGATATTTTTTCTCGTTAGCGGTAAATTTAAAAAAAAGCCTATTTTAAATAGGATTTGATATTTTCCTGCATCCTACTAATATATGCTTCCATTATTAATATGCCCTCCATTGATATGCTTGGTGTAACCCTAAGTGACCAGCTCAGGTATGGGGGCTCCATCGAAGCCAGAGAAAAGTTAGCCTCACAGAAACCGGGCGTACTGTATAGGGCCCGCAGATACTTTAATAGTGCACAACTGCTAACCCTGTACAAATCGCAAGTGCGCCCCACTGTTGAATTTGGCAGCCACCTCTGGTCTGGCGCTCCAAAATACCTGAAAAATACCCTCGACTCTGTGCAGAAACTGGCGGTCCGTTTGATAGATTCTCCCATCTTAACAGACGGATTGCAATCTTTAGAGCACAGGCGTCGGGTGGGAATGCTATCCTTGTTCTACCGGTATTACAATGGAAGATGCTCCGAAGAACTAGCATCATTGATCCCTTCGGCACCAGCACATTTGTACACGGTTGACATTTGTCACATGAGAACGGGTCGTTTCTTCGACTCGTTCTTATGTTCAACAGCTCGGCTGTGGAATGATTTGCCGGCCTCTGTGTTTCCTCCTTCCTACAACATGGGTCTCTTCAAGACTAATGTTCATTCCTTCCTCTCCTCAAAAAGACCCTCCACACAGCATCCCAGATGACATAGGCCCTGAGGGAAATTGTTTTCCTCAAGGCCTCCTGTGTGGAGTTAATGTAAAAAATATATATATATATATATTGTAAAGGCGAAAGTTTGTATGGATGTTAATGGATGTATGAGTGTTTGTTACTATTTCACGCAAAAACTACTGAATGGATTTTAATGAAACATTACAATAATATAGCTCATACATTAAATAACATTAAGGCTATATAATTCAGAGCTCTGGCATTATAAAATTTGTACAAAAAAATTTAAATCGGTGGCACGATTAGTAAGATATCTATAATTCTTTAATCGATTCAAATTATTAGAGGAGTACTTCAAATAAATGCGGGAGGGGTGCGAGGGGGGAGAGGGAGTAGTGGTGAGTGGGTGGGGAGGAGGGGGGGAGCAGGAAGCGGAGTGGGAACCCCTCTAATACCACGCGAGCGAAGCCGCGGGATAAAGCTAGTTTAAAATATTTGTCAGCAAAGTGGTAATTGCGCTAAAATTTTAATTACAGACATTATTAACTACTATTATAAAACTAGATACACCTGCCGTTTATTTTTACGTAATCTCTATTACTCGTACAAGAAATGTAATTAAAAAGGAAGGAAAATGATAAATTATTTTGTAATGTTTTTTAAACAATGTTTTAAATTGAATTAAAATCCAATGTTTTTATCAATCCGAAATCCAGCAATGTTTCTTTATACCATCATGGCTTGTGAATTTTTTTTCCGTGTTTTGTTTTGTTTGCTGTTTTGACAATATGTTTTTTAACCCCCCACCCTTATTCAAAGGTCTCTGTTTATTTTAAATTACCGGCTTTTCGTCACAACATTGTTAACAGGCCATTAGCTGAATAAACACCGTCGTTATTCCTCGAATGGAGAACATTTTTTAATTAAAGGCTTTCCGGTATGCAACAAAACCAAAAAACAATTATAATGGTGAATTTTATGGTAAAAAATTAAAGCATTCAATTAAAGTATTTTTTTTAGCATTTACTATGTTCCTTTTTTTGCGTGTTTTAAATTTACGTCACACGTGAGGTCCCGAGGTATACGACTCTCTGACAACTTTTTTATTCTTGTTTCTTTTTAAAGTGAAACATACGTTCCCGGGTTACGAATAACCTAACGACATTTGAAAATCTCCTAGCACCAACACACTAAGCAGAACATGTTGCTTATGTCGTGATGGAGAACTTAACCAGCCGAGGAATTGAACACACGACGCCTGGGTGGGACTCAAACGCGAGGCGTTTGCCACTGACCGGTCGACTTTTTAATTCTCAAAGATACCTATTGAGCGCGTTTATCATTACCGACGATCCACGATTACGATACTAATAATGCTGCAGTTCTTTCTTACACATTAAATAATGTTGAGACACACAGAATACGTGTGTCTGTTTCCTCCAAAGCACTACTTTTTTCCTTCGGAGGAAACAGCTACGGCGCGCAACGGGAATTGCGTTTCATTTTATTCATATGTGTGAGGGAGATGTTGTGATAATGATTGTGTGTTTCCTTTCGGGGGGGTGCAGACATACGTTCCACTGTTTATCTCATCTTCGACTGTTGTTATTTAGTATGTAAGAAAGAGCTGCAGCATTATATGTTTAAGAACAAAATCAAAACCATCAGCGCATTGACGTTTGACGTTTTTGAATTTATATAATATTGCGTACTTTCAAAATTATCGTCGCGGCTAGAAGTATTGTAGGGGTCTACGGACACGCCGCGGCGCGGTGTGTGAGAGAGATGCAAGAAAATTATTCCTTTTTTCTTTGGAGGAAACAGATCTACGTACTCATCTTTTGAAAGAACTTTAGCATTATTGTGATAAGGAAGGTATCTATGTATGTGTATTGCCTTTTTCGTGCTGCCACGGTACCGTAACCGTGAATCGTCACGGTAATAATAAAGACGTTCAATTACATAAACAAATTACAAAAGGAATATATATTCATAATTATTTAATAGTTCACCGGAAAAATAAGAAAAATTATTTTTGGACCCTTCAGTGACTACCTTTTTTAAATGAGGATAATTTTATTTTACTTTAACAAAATATAGTAACCCCTTGTGTCAATTACTAGTTGGTACTCAAACAGTGAATTCAGAGCCCATGAGGTAATTTTGCACAAAAACGGCGCTATACAAATCATCCAAATTATGAAAAAAATATGCCACTATTTGAAACTGCATTCTACAATTTCTCAGTACCACCCATATGCAACTTGTGACACCCATGTAAACTTACTAATCTTACCAAGTCAAATTTCCATCTGCTGCACTTCACAAGTTCGGTCTTAATCTTCTTCTCCAAGTACGGTGATAAGTGATTAGAGACTTATCACCCCTTCTGGTGAACTTTGTCTTGGGTAATATGCACTATGCATTCTTTGGTATTTTATCTTGATTTTTATTGAAGCAGATACCCGGCATGGGTTGCAATGACACTAAAAGAAATAAAGTGTTAATGTTTTAGGTCTGTGCTTTTGAATACACAATATTTTTTGTTTCTTTGTCTTCGGATGTACCAAATTAACCTTCTGCTATCCCCTACCACTATTATGTTTTCTTTGCAATCCCTCCTTCTGCCCCTCCCTCGTCCCCCTCTCTTGTACCCCTCCGTCACTCCTCCCCTGCGTGTCCTACTTTCTCATGCGTTCTGGTTTCCTATCCTCCTTTCCCTCCCGCGCCTCCTTCCCCCACCGCGTTCCCCTTCCACGTTCCACAACGTCCCGCGAATTGCCCCTACCCGCGTTCCCTTCTTCCTTCCCCTCTCGCGGTCCTCTTTCCATCAACCCCCACCATCCCACCCCCCTCCCGCGTTCTCCTATCACTCCATTGCCTTTCCTCCAGCAGGATTCCCTTCCCCCTAACGCACTCTCTCTCTCTCTCTCTCTCTGCCGCTAAATGATACGAAATAGGCCTAGTTTTTGAACTGTTAATTCGTGGTGGAATTCCATTGTATCAGAATTTGAAATTAAAACACTTTTTTACTTTCTTCCACTTATTTATTTTGACCAAACATGAAGGATTTTGACATTTCTATCTTTAGCAAAAGTATGTTGGTTTTCTAGTAAATGCAAGGCGACATTCGATGGATCCCCTTTTTGATTAACCCAACTAGCGAAATGTTCTTTTATACGGGTTGATACTGCTCTCCCCGTTTGTCCTACGTAATATACAGGGTAATTCGAACAGTTCACCTGGTAGACTCCAGAGTTTTCCAGCAAAGGACCAAAATTAGACAGGTTAGAGTCACTAGAAATTAATCGTCTAACGAAAAAAATAGATCGTAAATACGTCATGAATAAACAGTTGAAACATAATGCTCAATCACCATTAATATACCCATTATAATTCACAGCAACGGTGTAAATAATACCTAATATGTGTACTTATAATGTAATAATACTTATAATGTAATACTTATAATGTAATACTTAAGTATGTAATTTAAAAATGTAATAACCCAAATATACGGAGAACCCTAAAAATAATAAATACCATAGTGCGCCAATATTTGTCAATTAAGCCCTAAGCAACAAGGAGGGAATAACCCAACATCACTAAAATAAAATATCGGTAATCACAAACCTTTTCAATCATATTAATTCATATATATTCATTTGAAGTAAAAATATCTATTTAATATGTGACATCATTCATAATTCTAATAATAAACTTTATAATTACCCATACGTACCTTAAAACAAAATAACTTATAATACCTTAAAATTAACAAATAGAAACATTCATTTTAAAGAGACAATGTTGTGTACCCCTGCCTAAGTGTGTAAATACCGTAGCAAAAGAATTTCAACTATCAGTCTAAAAATGTCCGAAATATGATGAAACCGGTCCTGGTGAACATAAATAATTGGAAGAAAGTACAAAAGTGTTTTAATTTCAAATTCCAATAACATGAAATACCTAAATAACTTGGAGCACCTATTACAATTTTTGTAAACAGTTCAAAACGCCAGAGCTCACCAGTATATAAAGAAACCTTAGCGGGCGTACCCTCAGCAACTCGCCTAAAATTTCATCGCATGAATGGTTTAGGAACGCATTTTTTTTTTTTTTTATTATAGCGACTATATAAAAAAAAAAATACATACAAAAAGTAATGTGAAATTAAGTATAAAATATTGTATTTCTTAGTCCTCATTACTAGGGGGTCCTGTGCCGAGGCGGACTAAAGTTATTTAAATATAGTTCATTTGTCTTCTATGTCGTTTTTAGCGTCTTCGCTAGTGTTCTCTCATTGACCTCTTTAAGCCATATTTTTATTCTTGATTAATATTCAATTGAATTTTTTATTAGTTTTATGTCTTGGAGAAGGATGTTATGGAGTTTTGTTGCAAAGTATGTATAGTTTCTTTGTCCAAATGTGGTTTTATAACTTGGAATATTTTTTATATAATTTTTATTCGATCTAGTGTTATGCATACACGGTCTAGTAGAGGATTCATTATTTTTGAAGAGCTTCAATAATATATTTTTGGCATATATTTGCTGTACATTTGGTACGTCAAAGTTATTGAAAAAATCAATTGAAGGCGTTCTAATTGGTACTTTCAATATGGTCTTTATGATTCCTTTTTGAATCGTATTCAGGCTGTGTAGGTACGTATGTGTAGCAGATCCCCATCTTATGATTCCATATTCAATTCGAGAATGACATAACGCGTAGTAGACCTTTTTCATAAGTGACTAACAAAGAAATATTCATTTTTAAGATTTAGATTTACTCAGAAGAAGCTAAAATGATTTTATTAAACAATTTTGTTATATGTGTATAAGTAATTTAAAACATTATAATGTTATATTATTACAATTAAAAAACACACCACAAAATATTACATATCAAAACAAACAGCAGCATGAAACCACAGAATTTCAAGAGAATCGTGAGATATTAAAAGTTTGTGGTCGTTTATATTATTTTATGCTCTTCGGCGTTGATATGCATCGGAATTTATGAATCTCTCGAAAATTGTTGAAAATTCTCAACAGAAAACTTTAACAGGACTCCAAACTGAAAAGTTTCGCTCGAGTGAAATTTTTCACGGATTGAATTTTTGTTTAAGTTTTGTTGTCTTGCTTCCCGTTTCATCCGACGTACCAAATATGAGGTAGTCAACGAAAGAAACAGGTGCAAGAAACAGACACAGGTTTTTATTTTGTATTTCTGAAACCCACCGCTTTTTTAAATAAATCAATATTATTTTAATCGTTTTTAACATCACCACTTTGATCAGTGAAGATATCCAGGAAAAATTGGTTCCCGAAACTAACGTCATTATCGTTAAGAGCGTTTAACCAGCCAGCGGACGAAAATCCACATTTCGTCGAAAGTTGTTCTTCCGAACGTGCAGGGCGGTTACAATAAGAAAGATTAATTATTCTCCGTACCAGCTTTTTTAAATTATAACTCAATATCGAATTTATTTCAATCCAAATTAGCTTTAATTTATACCTTCATCCAAAAAAGCTGAAAGACGTGATGATAAAACTATTAAAATAGTGTACTTTTTGTAGTTATTTTTTGATTATAAGTATTTATCATTTTTCAATAATGTCTAAATTTAATAAGAATGTTAAAAAAATCTGAAATATATTAGTTTGTAAGTGCGCAAATAAATACACAAATGGACCAATTTTCGTCAAGAAACACATGTACGTACATATTTTTTTATGATTTTATTGAAACTAAAATTAAAATTCTAATACATAACTCTGCTAGATAATGTATTGATTTATTTTACTGCATGATTACATTATTTGAAATGGGTGTGGTATAATACAAAAACTTTTTTGAAAATTTAACAAATCTGCCAACGACCTATGGAATAACCTTATTATACTAAAAATTAAAAAAAAACCTAAAAATTTATTACATAACTTCACTAGATAAAAGAACAATCTTTCGAAATCCATTTATAATTTTTTGTGGAAAAGAGTCAATACATCTAAAAACTTTTTTGAAAAAGACGTATTTCCGGCTTTCTCTGGTAATGCCCTCTTAAGAAGGTTAAGAGTAGGCAGAAAGGATAAGTCACCACAAAACCCTGTTTTGGCACACACTCCAAGCTTCTGGAGATCCCTACTGAAGTATTTGATCGATTTGGTTGTGCCATGTCTTCGTCGGGCGGTCGTGATTTGTTTTTTTTTTACATTAGCTCCACATAGGAGGCTCGGAGGAAAATAATTCCCCTCAGGGCCTATGTCATCTTTGGGGTTGCTGTGTGGAAGGCATTTTTTCGGAACCGAAGGAAAGAAAGTTCTGGAAAGGAAAAGGGTACGAGGGGTGGGTAGGAATCTGGGGGTCAGTGTGTCCAGGAGTGACAGATGTGTGAATCCATCCCTCCCACTGCGGTGCAAGGCGATGTTCTGAAAGAGTACGGCTGGAGAAGTCAACGGGACTCCCTCACGGGATTCTTTCCCGATCCGGCCTGCCATGCAGCTGGTGGGCAGATGTAACCGCCGCCAACACCCGGATAAACCTCACCCCATGAACCCGAACACCCATGCTAAGTCACCAAACGAAGCGAACCACTTGGGGCAAATGGTTCTCGGGGCGGCGGTACCCATACCCGCCTCCCAAAGTGAGCTCGGGAATTTGAATTAATTTTAATATAATATCGATTTAATTGGCAAAATACGCAAATAAATGGATTAAAAATTCCTACCGTGTGAACTTTTGTATAAATGGAATATCCAGAAATTTCACGACTTGGTTTAACCCCACACTGAATGCAGCAGAGAGCGTTTTACAAACCTGACAAATTTAAAGTCAATTAAACAACCCAACACACCCGAGTTGTTTTTACACCCAAGTTAAATGGTACCGAAAAATTCCAGTCCATATCACGAAATTGCAGGCACCTGGTGTTGTAAAATACGACGTCAAAATAAAAGTTGTGGAATGCAAACTGTAGTTTGTTGAAGGCCCGTTTTTCATACTTTCCGGGGCTTGTCGTGATACGCCGCGGCCGCGGTCGACGGGAAACTTCTGACTGGCGGCGGCGGGCTGGGGTTAGAATTCAATCTAAGTGTCAGCGGCACTCCTTGTCAAAAAAATAAAACTTTCGGCATCAGGTATTTCTATGTTTATTAAATAAACAAAAAAACGAAAGACTTCAGTTTGAAAACCTAATGCATATCCTAACCTAATGACTATTGTGTCTCTGCTATTTATTATAATATGGTGATAAAAGCAGACCTCAGATAGGTTAGTGTTCACAAATGATTGCATATAAATAATGGTTATTTATGCGTTATCATCACAGAAAGTTTTAAGAACAAATTTTGGCTTTGAGGTTCTTTGAGAACCCATTCTGCCAAGACATTCTACGAAACGAAACGAAACCAGGACCTTTGCCTTTTGAGAACCCATTCTGCCAAATGGCAAAGACATTCTAGGAAACGAAACGAAACCAGGACCTTTGCCTTTTGAGAACCCATTCTGCCAAATGGCAAAGACATTCTAGGAAACGAAACGAAACCAGGACCTTTGCCTTTTGAGAACCCATTCTGCCAAATGGCAAAGACATTCTAGGAAACGAAACGAAACCAGGACCTTTGCCTTTTGAGAACCCATTCTGCCAAATGGCAAAGACATTCTAGGAAACGAAACGAAACCAGGACCTTCGCCTTGCCGGGGCGGAGCCATTGAGTTTATGTGATCGTGTCCGATTCGGTCGTATTTAACTGCACCATACTTCGGCCAGATGTGAACGAATATGTTCCTGTTTTTTTTTTCATTTTTTCAAGTTTCGTATTTTCGAGCAAGAGTCGCTTATATTGTCTTTATTAATTAAATGAGTCGTTCAATTTCTGTATCCGCTATATCAACTTTCACTGATTCGGAGAAAACCGCAAAAAACTGTCACATCTCTAGCATAAATAAAAAATTGCATTTTATTTTTTTATGTAATGAATTGGAGTAATAATGTACATTTGAAAAGTGTTCATTTTTCAATGTATGTCTAGAAATATTTAAGTAATTTGGATAAATACAATGGATATAGCTGATTTTGATACTCACTTCGTGAGGGGCTTGTTTCTACACCCGCCATCTTGGCAAAATAACTTCTCGTGATTGGTTGAATTCCGATATAGCGGGTTTTGATAGTAACTTCTGGAATGATTTAGCGGGTTTTGTTTCTTACTCGCAGTTTTAACATGGTTTTTGGTCGTAATAAAGGAGGTTTTGAAACTCAATTTTACATAAATCTTGTTCAACAAGATGTCATACTCAGATCATTTTGTTAAAAAATCGGATATAGCGGGTATTGATATCAAATGACTCAAATATTACAATTTGAGGTTTTACTTATTAAGTTAAATATAAAAAAAAAATAATTTTGATTACCTTAAGGCCATCCGCTCATGGAGAAAATGAAAAAAAAAAACATTTGTTCATATGAAGCGGATACTTTGTGATGTGACATTATTAATTTAAAATAAAACAATAACTTTGTAAACACCACTTTTATTTTTATACTTAATGCCGACCGGGTTTCGCTAACTTAGTAGAGTATTATACTTCCCTGATGAAGCTACGGTTATAGCGAAACCCGGTCGGCATAAAGTATAAAAATAAAAGTGGTGTTTACAAAGTTAGCTTAACCGTAGCTTCATCAGGGCAGTATAATACTCTACTAAGTTAGCGAAACCCGGTCGGCATAAAGTATAAAAATAAAAGTGGTGTTTACAAAGTTATTGTTTTATTTAAAATAAAAATAAAACAGTTGGCGACTTAATCGCTATCCACAGGAAAAGAACTTGTGAATTTCATTGGCGGTCCGCACACAAGTCGTCAGCGGCTCCCATGGTAACCTGTCAACAAGATGAAACAGTACCTACTGGTCGCCGAAGCCATCGTGTTTCAGTTGCCTTGTTGACGTGTTTCCATGGTAGCTGCTCACGACCTGTCTAGTTTTCGAGTAATTTGCGATATATAGCAAATCATAAAAATATCGATTTTGTTTAGGAGGTTGGTAAATTGTGTTGTTCCGTGAATTGAGTTGCCAACCAGTGTTCGGTTTCCCCTCAAGGGAAGGCGCTAAGACTCCTGAGACTTTATAACAAATAATTTTAATAAGATCATATTTATTTGGTAGGTACACAAAACTTGAAATAAAACACCCTCGGGGATCTAATTCCAAAAAATTAAACATTTTTTAATGCATCTCGATTAAAAGAATTAAAAAAAATCATGTACTTAGCGATAAGTATATACGTTCACCATATACGAGTGTTCATTATGTGTATACACAGTATACATACACACATGTGTGTTACTATTATTACAAAAAGAAAATGTACACCAAACACGAGTCTCGGAACAATTCTCAGAACCAGAAGGCAATTACACCGTATTTTATTATCAGGTAAGATGAAGGCTTGGTTTTTCTTTAGTTCTGATAACATAAGATGCCCGGAGGTGTGGTGCAATGTTTACGCGGAAATATAATTCTTCTTCAGCTAAATATTATGTGAAAAAAAAAAGAATTACCAAAAAAAAAAATTATAAACTCCCATATTTTATAATTCTCCATCATGAAGTTAGGGCACTTTACTCTATACTAACTATACTGGGTATTAATGGACATACTTTACTTACTTTAACCAGTGATTCCTGCCATTATTAAATGTAAAAAATGTGAATAAAATTTTGACCTTGGTGATATTTTTCATGTTTTTGTTTATTTTTTCAACTTCAAACATTAAAAAAAAAACAGTAGGTATTCGAGACTCCAGATACTAATATGTACAGCCTGTATGTCGGACGAATATCTACAGCTCATATGTTGAACTATTATCTACGAACTTCAGAGTGTTGACTAATATCTACAGAGCTAAGGTCGGACGAATATCTATGACGGTCCCAGTGTTGACTAATACCTACAGAGCGTAGGTTGAACTAATTAATATCTACAGAGCGAAGGTTGGACTAATCAGCTAAATGTGTCCAATAGTCCGATATTAGGGATTTTTACATACATACTTACATAAATTAAGTTTTTTAAACTGCATACGCAATATTACGTTATTCCAATATGCTATACATAATTGCAAATCCAACCTCTGCCAGTGCTGTAGATATTCGTCAACACTTTGGTTCTCATAGATATTAGTTAACGGTTTGAGCTGTAGATATTCTTCAACACTTTGGTTCTCATAGATATTAGTTCGATTTTTTCAGTTTTTGGAATTCCTGTAGATATTAGTAGACGCCTCCAGTATTCGACAGTTAGGGTTAGGTGACGGTTTGTTTGATTACTTGGCTCAATGATCAGTGGTGACATGTGGGAGAATTTTTTTTGTTAGATTTTGTAATCCATGGTTAAATTAAGTCAAATACGTTCCTTAAGTCGTGGTATACCCGCTTAAAAAGAAGAAGATTGAAATACGAATGTTAGAGAGAGCGCGCTTATGTTAAAATCGATAATATTTAAGCGAAAATTGTAAAAATGTTTAATAAAACACGACTCGTTTAAAATGAGCAAAAATCTCGCGGGGGTTGTCTAAAATAGCATTTAAAGAAACACTGTAAATTGTTTCATACATATAACTAGTAAAATAATTTAAACAAACGTGTTTATAATAATTTTCGGAGCAGACTTTGCGATTTTTTTCTATCCAGGGAATTGCATATAATTTGCGTTTCGGCACGGGGAATGTATAGATACGAGTATTATCTTCAAGAACACCATATATTTTTTTAGGAGCTTTAAAACTTAAAGTGTTTAAGGTACACATGTAATAAATCTGTAGAAATGGGGTATGCCGTGGCAATAGGCATTTGCACCACAACTTTTGGTTCCTGGACGGTTGTTTCTGATCAAGGCATAACTGGAAAAATTTTTTTTTTTTGAATTTCAACTGATAATAACTGACCCGTAAAAAATCACTGGGTTGTCTAATATTATATTATGAATTAAAAATATTTTATTTTATGGGCACTTTATCACTTGACTGAATTATTTAATTTTAACAATCAGTTCCAATTGTTAAAATTATACTTAAATTCAAAGCAAATTTTAGTTAATCGAACCAGATTTCACGCAGGACTAACTAACCTACAGCACCGAAATTAGTATGTTTGGGTAGATAAAATAAATTAATTTGAACATGACCGTAATACCATGTGGTCAACACTAGCACAAAATCAATAAAGGATTATTTTAGTCTCATAAATATCTCGATTTCAAAGGGGATTACCCTCGGTGGGAGAACGGTGCAAACGAGCGTGATCGGAGCCCGGTTCTAATCCCACTGAAGACCGTTTTTTTCCACACAAGATTTATTACATCGGATAATGCTCCGATGATTTAACTTCTTTGAAGGAACCGATTATGATATTGTTATGGAAGATTACGTGCTGACCGAATGCGGGTGAAATATAAGGAATGAGATTGAATGATATTCGAAGAAATGGTGGAAGATGAAAGACAGTTTTCTCAATAAAACAAATATTGATTCAAGATTTAAGTCGATTTATTTCAATGACTGACAAAATTCTTTAATAAAAATAGTATTCCTTTTAAATCTTTCGTATCGTGACCCCTCCTCCAATTTCCATGGTGAACAAGGCGCCTCCATTCCTCGCGGTCCTCCTCTGCGTGGAGAGCTGCGGATACCGACATACTTGGATAGATTTTTTTATTTTTTTTTTTTTTATTAATAAATTTTTTTGTTACATACATAAAAATATTACAAAAAACATTTCTTTTGATAAGAAGTAAAAAAAAGGAACTATAAAATTAAATATGTAGCTTAACGATAAACAATAAGTAATACAATTTAACAACAAAAAAAAGATATTAAAATAGTATACATATATGTATGGTAACAAAAAAAAAATCCCACATAGGCATCGCCAGTTCGTGGGTATACTTAAGTTTTTTTTTAATGCAGTTAAGATACAACAAAGAAAATTAAACTTTAAATTAGTAAATTGAAACATAATTATGTTTTAACATATTAATAGAATAAATAATTCCATATTTAAAAAACTAAAGTTAAGAAAAATATATATATATATGAAAAACAAAAAAGGTTAAATAAAAATTAGGGATTTGTAAAGTTATAACAGGTAAGATGTTATAGCAGGTAGGTATTTGTGTCATTTGTATTTACCCAAGTCTTTATAATTTTTTTGTATATGCTGTAGGAGGATATGTTTTTAGATTTAATTTCTATAGTCTGATACAGTGCATTATAGATTTTTGGTGCAATGAAAAAAGCATGTCTTTGCGCAAGCCTAGTTTTGCATAGGGGAACCTCAAATGCATTATTTACTCTACTGCTGGAGCGTTTTTCGTTTTTTGTAAAATATACATTTCGTGAAAATATATATTTCAGACATTGCATACAGTAGATTTTTCTTATATCTAAGAGTTCAGCTTCTTGGAATAATTGCAAGGAGGGGTAGGTAACATCTTTATGCAACATTATTTTTATTATTAATTTTTGAGTAATTTCTAGTTGCTTAATATGGGTATCATAAATACCCCCCCATCCAATTATTCCATAAGATATTGATGATTGCACCAATGCATGATATACCAGTTTCATTCTTTTAATATCAACTATGTTATTTAATCGTTTAAAAATGTACGTCAAATACCTAAGTTTATTTACAAGGTTTTCTACGTGATTTGTCCATTTTAGTTGGCTGTCTATAATAATTCCTAGGTATTTAATTGTGTTCCCCGAATTCATTTCTATACAGTTAGAACACAAAACAGGGTTGCAAGAATTGTTGTGAAACCTTATATTTAGGTGAGTTAAGGGTGCCGCCCTTTTGGTATTATAGAATGGAATATACATAGTTTTTTCACAGTTCAGAGTTAGGAGGTTTTGGTTTAGCCATTCTTTGACAACGGATGTGCACTTATTTGCGTTTTCAGAGACTTCTTTCCATGATTTACCATGGACTGTGATAGCAGTATCATCAGCATACGAGAATAGTTTTCCCGGAATACTGATATTACACAGGTCATTGATATAAATTAGGAACAATAATGGACCGATAACTGTACCTTGTGGAACCCCATGTCTCACATATTCTGGTTTACTAATATTATCACCAATTTTTGTACATTGTCTGCGATCAAGTAAATAATTTGTTAATAGTGACAGACAATTATTTTTAATTCCAATATTATTTAGTTTTCTAATCAGTTTATTATGATTAACGGTATCAAACGCTTTTTTTAGGTCTAAAAAGATTGTTAAGCTTTTCATATTTAAGTCAAGATTGGTGTATATATTTTTTGTTAGATTAAATAAAGCGTCATCTGTACTAAGACCTTTTCTGAAACCATATTGATTTGGGGACAAAAGTGCATTTGATTCTAGAAACTCTAGTACTTGTATTTTAATAATTTTTTCTAATATCTTCGCTAGTTGGGATATTAGCGATATTGGTCTGTAATTGTCAAGTTTAGAGATTGATCCAGATTTATGTATTGGTACAATATTGGAGAGTTTAAATGCGTCTGGGAAAACGTTTTTTTCAAAACAGGAATTAAAGATAGATAGATGTATCATCAACAGATGTAGAAAATGTGAAGAGGATGAAGAGACTCCAATTCACTTATGGTGCCAATATCCAGCCCTGGTGGGATACCTGGGGAAATGCACCAGAAGATATAGCCACATAACAATGACAACTCTGGTGAACTTTATAAAATGGAATGGGTTAATAGGCCAGTGCAATTAGCGATCCGCGATCGGAATTATTCCGGTAGTCCCAATTTTTTTATATGTTTTACAAACTTATCTCCTGATGTAAAATCTGAGTTTTCGACCTTGGGTCACTTGAGCTTTCGCCGCCATTTTGAAAAAACCAGCCGAAATCGCACCAAAATCTAGTTTTTCTCAAATATCTCGTTTTCAATAAAAATTTCGGATAAAGTAGCTTTGCAAGTTTAGTAGAACATAAAATTATCTACAATTATCTGAAAATAATTTTCTTCTATCTCTAATGAATATCGAGATATGCAATCGTAAAAACGTGAAAAAGTTTATAAAAACAGGTAAATTACCCGACATGGTTTGGTTTTTTGGGCGTATCTCTTTTCCAGTACAATTTTGTGAAAAAATTAGTGATATGAATTTTGTAGAGAATAAAATTTCATAAAAGACGTAGGTAAGTATATGTTTTATGTTTTTATCGCAATTAGTTATCCAGTATCTAATACAAAATTTTCATAATAATTAGGTCAAAAACCGAATCAGAAGAATAGTGTTGGCCTAACTTGATTATTATTTTTTTTAACAATTACTGTTGAAATAAAATGTAACATACATAACAGCAACATTAACCATCAATGTAATCAAAACATATAAATAAAATTATTAATTAAGGTACAAAGATGTGGTAAAAACAACGAGAGTGGGGTGTTACCCCAAGGTTGAATCAGGAACGTCAGAGTAACATGTAGAGATGAGGCCTACACGAATTAAGAGGGATGATAAAGATGTCCAAACTAGGGTTCATGATTTCTCAAGCTTTTCAATTTCTCGGGTCTCGAGAATTCTCGAGACTAATTTCTCGAGGCGTCTCGGGTTGCCGAGAAATTTACATTTACTTACGTTTTCTCATATTATTTGGTGGTTCCAATAACGTCAACAAATTCAGTGGTTTTCCTCTCAAATAAAAGTATCAAATTAATTATAAATTTTTTATTGATTATATTCAAAAACATTAATCTTATGAATAAGCTAATTAACTTTAAAAAAAAATACAGAAATAATATTATTCAGACTCATAATTATAATGACAGCACCATTTTTGGCTGGTTATTTAGAACTTATAAACAACAGACGGATTGCAATCTTTAGAGCACAGGCGTCGAGTGGGAATGCTATCCTTGTTCTACCGGTATTACAATGGAAGATGCTCCGAGGAACTAGCATCATTGATCCCTTCGGCACCGGTGCATAGTCGGGAAACACGCCAAACGCGTGCCCAACATTTGTACACAGTTGACATTTGCCACACGAGAACGGGTCGTTTCTTCGACTCGTTCTTGTGTTCAACAGCTCGGCTGTGGAATGATTTGCCGGCCTCTGTGTTTCCTCCTTCCTACAACATGGGTCTCTTCAAGACCAATGTTCATTCCTTCCTCTCCTCAAAAAGACCCTCCACACAGCATCCCAGATGACATAGGCCCTGAGGGAAATTATTTTCCTCAGGGCCTCCTACGTGGAGTTAACGTAAACAAAAAAAAAGCTTCTATTAAACTAAACAAAAAATCAACATGAAAGAAAAATATCTTAACTTATAATTAAATTACAATCACAGCACCATTTTTGGCTGGTTATTTAGAAAAAAAATCAACTTAAAACTTGTAAACAAAAATAGCTTCTTAAAAACAAAATAAAAACTAACATGAAAGAAAACGTTGATATCTTAAATTCAGGTAGAAAATAAATGTAAATTATAATGAAATTACAATCACAGCACCATTTATGGCATGTTAATTAGAATAAAAACAAATGAAAACTTTGCAAGATCAATGGAACATCTCACGCTGAGGAGCTGAACATACAGACTACAGACAGACAGATACATAACAATTAGGTCAGCTTACTCTGTCTGATGAAATATGCCTTTAGAAAAACTAAAGCATTTATAGTTTTATCAGACAGCCGATTTCTTATTTTTAAACGACTTCGAAAAGGAGGAGGTTCTCAATTCGACTGTATTTTTTTTTTTTTTTTTTTATTTTTTTTTTTTTTTTTTTTTTATTTTTTTTTTTATGTTTGTTACCTCAGAACTTTCGACTGGGTGAACCGATATTAATGATTCTTTTTTTTATTTGAAAGCTGGTGCTTCCCATGTGGTCCCATTTTAATTTGGTCCAGTTCTGACAATAGCATCCATGAGAAAATCATATAAGTCTTAAATTTGCATCAAGTATGTGCGCGACAAATGGACGAATAACTCAATATCACGCCAACCGATTTCGATGATTCCTTTTTTATTGGAAAGGATGTACTTCAAGGGTAGTTTGATGAGAGTTTGGTTAGGTTCTGATTATGGGATCCATGACAAAGTAACGGAACTCTCCAATTCTGAAGAACAAATTTACGATACTCGGCCGAATCTTAATTGAATTAGTTAGTGTACTTCAGATTCACTAAAAATCAAAAAATAAACAAAAATTTTAACAAAACTAAAAAACAACTTCAAAAAATGCACTAAAAAGTAAAAAAATAATTTCGTATTCTTCTACAACTTTATAATCAACTTACCTTTTCTACTCATCAATATGTAGGTACGATTGTTATTTTTGGAGTCGGTGTCAACCAAGGTACCCGCGGCCCGGCGTGTTCACTTGACAGCTCCTCTCCCGCCGACACCGACTCCAAAAATAACAATCGTACGTACATATTGATGAGTAGAAAAGGTAAGTTGATTATAAAGTTGTAGAAGAATACGAAATTATTTTTTTACTTTTTAGTGCATTTTTTGAAGTCGTTTTTTTGTTTTGTTAAAATTTTTGTTTTATTAACTATATTTCCTGAAATTGAAAACACTCTTTCATTTTCAGTTGAAGTAGGCTTAATTAAAAGCAATGCTTTGTAAATTTGGTGACTTCTTCCCAGTCTGTTCAAAAAGTAAGAACTCTTTCTTTACTATAGATTTTGACAGTGCCACTGCACTTGCCTCCTCATTTATTGAAATGCCTTTAATTGCTTTTTCTAATTGAATTTCGTAGCTTTCGGGTTCATGTTCTGATAGGCTTACTCCTTCTACCACTCCCGACTCATTTTCGGTCAAAGTTGTGATGGCAGGGTATAAACCATTATATTCTCTTTCAGCGTATCCGAACAAAAATGTCTTATTGTTATCAATGAAGTGGTTACTTTTTTGCATGAAATTGTCAGGGCTGTTGATGATTTCTCGAGTTCTCGACTTTTCTCGAGCTTGATTTCCCGGGAACAAAGCCCAACGATTTCCCGGGAATTCTCGGCTCGAGAATTCCCGGGAATGAACCCTAGTCCAAACTCTCATTGATTGGTTTCTGGTCTCATTATTTCCTCAAACAAACGTGATTATGTTTATAAGCAGTGGCACGATCGGGGATAGCAAAGTAACTTGTCACATGGCTGAAAAGATGGGTAAATTTGCTGTGTCTAAAGTTATCAACCAGAACTTTGGAAACCTGCACTTAAAACGTAAGGATGCAATAGTTTGTCTTGCGGCGGTGACCAGCAAAATACAAAATCAGGATGTGACTGTGACAATATATCCATTCATGCTATTCCATCGTATGTATATTGCCAAAAAGTGTGAAATTGAATATAAAAAATAATTCCAACATGAACTATCTCCTGTCCCATTGCCTCTTTTCTTAGAGGAAGGCGTGCGCCAAGGCAACCAAGTCCATATATTACTCATTGTTCAACCCTCTACCAAATAACACAGAACTGGAAAGCAGTAAAATGCACGTAGTTGATGGAGGATATTTACTGCACAATGTTGTATGGGGTCGTACTCAACCCTTTTCAATCATTTTTCAGAAACATGTCAGGCATGCTAAAAAATCATTATGGAGCCAGTTCAGTAGTGGTATTCGATGGATACCCGAATTCGGTTGAAAAGAAAAGTACTGTGGAAAAGTTTCTGGGAAATGAGAAGAACAAGTCTCGTTTTATTTCCCTACTCAGAGCCTCATTTGAACGATCGCAAATAACGACAGTAGAAGCTGAAGAGTATGCTGATGATCTCATTATAACCACAGCAAAGTCGTTATCATCTCAACATAATGCAGTCATAATCATTGGTCAGGATATTGACCTGTTGGTACTCCTCAAAGCTTTTTTACCTCCAAACGTACGAGTATATTACCAAAAAGTTGGTAAAGGAAAATCACCTAACGCGTTGTACTCCCAACAAATGTTTTAAACACATTGAAATAGTTGAAAACATTTAATTCATTTATGCCATAAGTGGCTGCGATACAACTGGTGCTCCGTTTGGTCAAGGTATATACAAATTTTGTAATATTCTTCTCAAGAACCACTCAGTGAATAAAACTTATTCAAGTGTATTTCGACATCCAAAAGCAAAGCGAGAAACAATCACTTTGGCTGCCGAACAATTCTTAGCACTTTTGTATGGCGGCAATGAGAAATCATATTTGGAAAATTTAAGGTATATTCTTTTTGTCAAAGGAGTGAAATAGAATAAAATCAATTTATCCAGGCTACCACCCATCATGCAGCCCAGCAAACATGCTTAAAGAACATACTTTCAAGTGCAGACTTGGCTTGGTCGCCATAAAGATCCAACTGAATGGGGGTGGAAGAAGGACGCTATTGGGTTACTAACTCATGATGAAGGAGGCTGCACCTCAGGCGTTGCAGAACTTTACATCATGCCAATGCAACAAAGCTTGCGCTGGAAAGTGCACATGTAGAAAGTCGGGTTTGAAATGCTCTCTACTCTGTATTCACTGTAATGGCAGCTCGTGCGAGAATGCTGTGGAAGCCTTCGTTCATGATGATGACGAGGAATTTGTGACCCAGTCGCCACAAATTTGGCTGATGAGCCATAGGAAGACTATATTGAAGCTGTTCGGGGTCCGTAAATGGCAGTAAGAAACTTAAGTCAATAGTCATATATTTTAAGAAAATACATTTTTGTTTTTTTTAGCACATCGATGTACCTTAATTATTAATTTTATTTATATGTTTTGATTACATTGGTGGTTAATGTTGCTGTTATGTATGTTACATGTAATTTCAACAGTAATTGTTAAAAAATATAATAATCGAGTTATGCCAACACTATTCTTCTGATTCAGTTTTTGACCTAATTTTTGTGAAAATTTTGTATTTGAACCTAGATACCTAATTGCGATAAAAACCTTAAGCATATACCTACCTACGTCTTTTATGAAATTTTATTCTCTACAAAATTTATATCATTAATTTTTTCACCAAATTGTGCTGGAAAAGAGATACACACAAAAAACCAAACCAAGTCGGGCAATTTACCTGTTTTTATAAACTTTTTCATGTTTTTACGACTGCATATCTCAATATTCATTAGAGATAGAAGAAAATTATTTTGAGATAATTGTAGGTAATTTTATGTTCTACTAAACTTGTGAAGCTACTTTATCCGAATATTTTATTGGAAACGAGATATTTGAGAAAAACTAGATTTTGGCGCGATTTCGGCTGGTTTTTTCAAAATGGCGGCGAAAGCTCAAGTGACCCAAGGTCGAAAACTCAGATTTTACATCAAGAGATGAGTATATAAAACATATAAAAAAAATGGGACTACCGGAATAATTCCGATCGCGACCCCCTTTTTGGCGCTGATTGCACTGGCCTATAAGCAAAATAGGAGATAGCACAATGGGCCTAAGGCCAAAGTGCTTAAGAGCGTTTAACCAGCCAGCGGACGAAAATCCACATTTTGTCGAAAGTTGGTCTTACGATCGTGCAGGGCGGTTACAATGAGAAAGATTAATTATTCTCCGCAACAGCTTTTTTAAATTATAACTCAATATCGAATTTATTTCAATCAGAATTATATTTAATTTATACTTTCATCCAAAAATGCTGAAAGGCTTGAAGATAAAACTATTAAAATAATGTACTTTTTGTAATTATTTTTTGATTATAAGTATTTACCATTTTTCAATAATGTCTAAATTTAATAAGAATGTTTAAAAAATCTGATATATATTAGTTTGTAAGTGCGCAAATAAATATACAAATGGACCAATTTTCGTCAAGAAACACATGAACGTACGTATTTTTTAATGATTTTATTGAAACTAAAATTAGAATTCTAAAACATGCGTTTGCTAGATAATGTATTGATTTATTTTACTGCATGATTATATTATTTGAAATGGGGGTTGTATAATACAAAATCTTTTTTTAAAATTTAACAAATCTGCCAACGACCTATGGAATAACCTTATTATACTAAAAATTAAAAAAATTCTCAAAATTTATTACATTACATTTATTACATGCTAGATAAAAGAACAATCTTTCAGAATCCATTTATATTTTTTTGTGGAAAAGAGTCAATACGTCTAAAATCTGATTTGAAAGTGACATATTTCTGGTTTTCTCTGGTAATGCCCTCTTAAGGAACTAGTCGTAAACCGTCTCCGTTAAAAAATGGGCACTCCAGAACATTGGTGACCTTCCTCGGCTTATTTTGCCAAGCACTTTCCCAGAACTTCAACTTGAAGGTTGAAGTTCTCAGTGAGCAATGTGTCCAAATTATCTTAAAATACGTTGTAGGCAAATAGTTGAAAGCTCATTGTGGATGCCTAGCTCTTACGGAACTTAACATTTGTCCGTATGGCTGTCCATAGAGTCCTGAGCATTTTTTTTTCATTGCCACATTTCGAAAACATATCCTCATATTCGCTTTCTTTCGCTGACTCTGATTGTGTCCATGTTTCCACAGCGTGCAGAAATATGAATCAACGGTCGGACGAGTTTTATCGAGGTGGTAAAAACAGTATAACAAATATGTATAACACAAAGATGTAAAAAAGTTTTGGTTTGGGGTTTGATTTCAAACGCTTACTAGAACACTGTTTTAATTTTTATTAAATTTCCACTTTTTTCAAATTTAAAAAAAAAAAACTTTTTTTACGTTGGTCCCCAAAAAAAACGGTTTTCAAGATTCGTTCTTGTAATCAACGGCTCGACTGGTGTGTTTTCTCTGTCTTCTCATCGTCGTTTCAATATGGGAGGCGGGAACGTGTACGTCTGCCCCAGGAACCATTTATTGGATAACTAACACCTCTGCCATAGGTCACCCCAAGTTGTTCGCTACGTTTGGTGAATTAGAAGAGGTTCCCGGGTTCTTGGGGTGAGGTTTGTCTAGGTCTTGGCGGCGGATAATCTGGACACACTGAATCCCAGATTCCTATCCACCCGTCATACCATTTTCTTTTCCAGAACTTCCTCTCCTTCCTTTCCTTAAAAATACTCTCCACACAGCATCACCAAAGATGGCACAGGCCATGAGGGTAATTATTTTCCGCAGGATCTCCTGTGTGGAATTAATGTAAAAAAATCAGAGTGTGTAATTCACACGCCGTAGAAGTGAAACTAGAAAGTCGCTATATATGTCGCTTTCTTTTCTTTTGCCTGTTTATTTTAAAGTGGTTTGAAGATTGGATATTGATTTTACAAAAATAAAAAATTTATTTTTTTCTGGCCGCTGAGATTTGCGACGCGCTATACCGCTACGCCACCGGACGCTCGTGCGGAGTTATGATTTTACCGCATTATATTTGCACCGAGGACTCGTCATATAATAAATTTTGGTGACGCATTTCCGTTTCATCCAAATTTCAAATAACTTTTCACTTCAAAAGGCGTCCGCACAGTATGCCAAAAGACCACATGGGATTGTCTGTAAGCATCTTCACCACAGTTTGATAAGGCCTTCGCAAGGTGAAAAACTATCTCGGGCAATAATAATTATGCATTAAATTAGCCCTTAGGAAAACCTCTGGGTCTTCAATGTGTTCTTATTACTCACGAGAATTTTCTTTTATAATAACTATTTTTTATTTAATGAATTTAATATAAAATAACGCGCTCGTTACTCTTGGCGTAAATGCATGTTCCTATGAATGTTTGTAAAAATAATACCATAAGCATTCTTTGTGAATGGCTGTGTGAGAGTCCTTGTGTTCTATTCTTTATGAACTCGTGAAATGCCCTTATCAATCAAATTAAAGTACGGCTTTCATACCTACCGTGAATATACTGTGAAACCCACTTTGTTAAATTTCGTATCCTGGAAATATCTGAAAATATCTGGAGTTTCCTGGAAATATATTTCAAGCGACAAACATAGCACCGTATTACGTAGGCACGACCCATTGTTCCCATTCAATGGCGTGTATACAACCTTCAATGGGGAAGGCTTTGATTTTCGATACGCCTGGAGTCAGGGATGAATCACTACCCTCGGTCCTGTCTCATTAAGATTGATTTGACAGATAGAATAATGTATGAGTTTAGTTTCCTCGTTGAAATATTCAGATTTTAATCCTTGCGTCTTTCGCAAATTCTCTACACTATTCATCGTATGAAGTGCTTTTACCTTGTACACTATTGATAGTGAAGGAAATGTTAATTATTCCAAAAATAGTTAAGGGATGAGAAGGATGAGAAAACAGACTGACTTTTATATGAATATTATATTAGATTTCGCTCCCGAAAAGGTATTTGCAAAGCATAAGGTAGGAAACCTTTATAAAATGCTCACAATTTTATTTAAATAGTTGTTTTTTTTACGTGTAACATTATTACTTGAGCTCAGTCAACTGTTAGGTCCTTACATATGAAATTGGCGTTTTGCCGTACTGGCAACTTTGATCTGAAATATATTCTCTTTGGTTAGGAATTCCAAATTCAAATTTATGCAGCTATTTACTCATGTATTTGTGTTTCGAAAATTATAATTCATTTGTTTTTTCCTTAATTGTTTTTTTTCTTTGCGTCACTTAGTTTACAAAAACGTTCCACCGTGGCACCAGTGCTGCAGAAACGGCTCGAAGGATTAAAGATGTGTATGGCGACGGTGCCGCAAAAGGAAACACAGTGCGTTTTTGGTTCCAACGTTTTCGTTCTGGAAGTTTCGACCTGCAGAACAAGCCCCGTGGACGGCCGGAGACCAAAGTTGATAATGAAGAATTGAAGGCTATTGTGGAAGCGGATCCATCGTAAACCACGTCCGAGTTAGCTGCAGGCTGCGGTGTTAGTGATAAAACTGTTTTAATCCACTTGAATCAAATTGGGAATGTGGAAAAGCTTGAAAGGTGGGTACCTCACGAATTGAGTGAATCAAATCAACAAACGCGCGTTAGAACGCTAGACCATACACTGCATAACAGACGGCTACCAAATTAGAGGAGCTTCAATTGGAATGTCTAAGACATCCACCGTACTCTCCGGACCTTGCTCCAACAGATTACCATTTTTTTCGAAATTTGGATAACTTCTTAAGGGAAAAAATTCAACTCTGATGGGGCAGTCCAAACCGCCTTCAAAGATTTTATTGATTCCCGTCCGAATGGTTTTTTTTAGTAAAGGGATCGATGAACTACCTATGAGATGGCAAAAGTGCATAGATAGCAATGGTACATACTTTGATTAAATAAATATATTATATTTTTAAAAATCCACTTTATGTTCCTCCCAAACAAAACTCCAATTTCATATGTAAGGACCTAATATAATACTAGGTTCATTCCCGCGCATCATGATAGATTAGTTGAAATGTGTGTAAATGTATATTAATGTATAAATAACAGTCTTAAATTTGGTGGCGGATCAGTATTAGTTCCGCCGCCCCGGAAACCATTAATTGGATAATCAATATTTAAGCCATAAGTCACCTCTTGTGTTTCGCTAAATTTGTTGACTTTGCAGTAGTGCCCGGATGTGCCGGTAAAGGCCGGTTTATGAAGACCCTTTAACCTCAAAAGCAAGACATTCACAACCCGTCGTGTTAAACTACAGCGGGAGGGATGGATTCATATGACCGTCACTCCTAGAAACACTGACCCCTAGATTCCTACCCAACCCTCATACCTTTTTCCTTCCCAGAACTTCCTCTCCTTTAAAACTCCCTCCACACAGCTACCCCAAAGATGACATAGTCCCTAATGGAAATATTTTTTCTCATGTCCTCCTGTGTGGGGTTGATGTTAAAACAAATGCCTTCCCAGGGTACATTCGTGTCAAATGTTATTGTCATTATTTTTTGGATCGATGAGGTAAAAAAAACTGAAACACAATACATGTTCATTGGAAATTGTTCTTCATATTGTAGTAAAAAGTGTTAAATATTTCAAAAATTGGTATATTTTAAATGCAAAAATTTTTTCATACATAATATTCTTTCTTACAATCAGAACTTACCCGCTTTACGTTAAAACCTTCCAGTATGGTATACTTAGTGATAGTTCCCACAGTTCTGTTTCAAAGGTGCTTTGACTTCCTCAAACCAGCATATTTTATGCCCTCGACAAAGTTTCATGTTTACATTCCTCTGGAGTGGCCCCACCGCACCGTACTTCGAAGTCTTCCCAAATTGGCTACGAAATATCAGAGAGCTGTTCGCCTCGCCGCTACCTATCCTCTAGCTTCTTTTCATATGCACGACTAGAGTGTGCCCTTTGAATTCTCAATTCACTTGGCATTTTAGTTGCGTTTTCAAGTTCTTGTACATTGAAAAAACAGGATATCATGTAAACATGATGCCGCATTTGTTTATGTCAGGATACAAGATGAATCCTGGTAGTCTGTCGGGACATATATTGGGTTTATTGCATCCCCAGTCTCACAAGGAAGGACGGGTAGAAGAAATGATTTTCGAGGAACAGATAGAAGATATTTTTTTTGTTTGTTTATTAATTTGTAGACGGAATGCTGTTTCGAGAGATACGTGTTATGAGACCGTAAATCCTATCAATTTTTCGCCTGTGATCACAGAAATTTCGGGCTAAGTTATTTAAAGCGAATTAAAAATAGCTAACGGGCCACATTAATATTTAAAAACAGCACTCGATTAAGAAGCACGTGAAAAATAGCGAAGAAAAATATGTCCAAATATTCATGCATTGAGCATCGACATCTTAAATGTTACATATAGAGAGTTCAGTAACTATCTTTTGACATACGTCTTAACGTAGTGAAACTGCCTCCTTGGAATTTTTTTTTCTCTTAAATTTTGTAATCTTCTCCGTAATAATTTGGTGTTTAACTGTTTTATGGAGAACCTGATATTAGCCTACTGAGCCAAGTGTCGTTGACTGGATAAATAACCTTAGAATACCAATTGTCCTCCACCAACTCTTCTCCAACATTCTAAAAAGAAGTCCTATTTGTCATACAACATAATTCATACACTTTTACAAAACAAAAATGTTGTACCGACATTCCCCTAACGATTCAGAATTCCTATTTCTTTCCGGGATTACATTTTGCGTAGCCCATAACTCAGCCGAACTGATAACCAAATATACAAATACAATACGATTTGTGGTTTATTGTAGGCGTTCTTGTATAAATTGAGTTTCCCCTGTTGTTGCTTGTGGAACACGGCCTGTGGGAAACGTTGTTTGCTCTATCATTACATCAAAACTCCGAGGGATCATATCTCTCAGTGACTTACTTGTCCCTTATTTATATGCGGGTTGCAGGAAAAGGGTTTACGTCGTAATTAGCTGTGTCTGTAATTCGATGGGTTTGATACAAAATATTTCAATTAATATGTGACCTATATTCGTGCAATTCTTTTTCCGTGTTTTTTTTTCATTTATAACATATTATCTATAACAAAGTTTTATAACAAAATAATTTATGTTTTATTTTTAAAAAATACCAATGTGTTAGGTATGCGATTGTTTTATGTACTTTAGGGCCTTACCAATAAATGCGGTTTAAAATGATAACCATTAATTAGTTAATTTAGTTTTAGAAAGTTTTACCGGTTTTTCACCAACGTGAGAACAAACCTGTCGAAAAAAACTTAGTTAATATACAAATAAGTTCATGAAATTTTAAAAATCTATTCAGTTAAAGGATACATAACATCTACATAAAATACAAATTTATAAAATTACTCAAACGCTCATTCAAATAACAAATAATTCAAAGAGACACAAGAGATACAAGCGACATAAAATATACAAAAGATGCAAGAGACACAAAAGACACAAGAGACGCAAGAATCATAAGAGACACAAGAAACATAAGAGACTCAAGAGACACAAGAGGCACAAGAGGCACAAGAGGCACAAGAGGCACAAGAATCACAAGAGACACGGGAGACACTAGAGACAAAGAGACACACGAGACACAAGGGGCACAAGAATCACAAGAAATACAAGAAATACAAGAGATAAAGAGATAAAGAGATACAATAGACACAAGAGGCACACGAGACATAAGCGACACGAGAGGCACAAGAGGCACAAGAGGCACACGAGACATAAGCGACACAAGAGGCACAAGAGGCACAAGAGGCACAAGAGGCACAAGAGATACAAGAGACACAAGAGAGACACAATCGGTACATAATTTGAGCTCAACAAGTATTTTAGCAGTAGCAGATCATTTTTTTTCTGAATCCGTATAAATTATCGACGAAAATGTCTACCGCAGCACAGTAAAGTAAATGATTTTGTAAAATTTAATTAATTGTGATTGTGAAAAATTTAAAACATGCTTATTAGCAAGGAAGTATATATTTATTTTATTATTTGTTTATATCTTATAAGTGCCTATTTAAAGCATTAATTTACCTGTTATCTTTTAGCTATTTTCTTGTACTATGAAACGCATCGAACGATAGAAAATAAATTATTATCAATGATTTAAATAATGCTGCATGTTTATCGATAATTATTTGCGATTTATTCATTCGGTAAATAAGTGGGTACTTAATTCTGTTTTTTTTGTTTTGTTTCCCAAATTCAAAACACATGTCAGTAATAAAAAGATCATAGTATTTTATGCATTTTCAGAACTTAATCGAAAGAGAACCCGTATTTGAAATTGTTCAGATTTCCAATTATTCCGGGACCATTTAAAAGTTTATAATTTTTTTAATCCTTTTTTTATTTTGCATCAGAGTAGAAAAATAAACTTCATAGCTTAACACTTTTGAACCGGCAAGTTGTGATAATGCCCAGATTATCCGCGTTGCTCTCAGCATGCAGATTGGATAACACGTATGTCGGGGTTGTCTACCATTCCGGATTAAACCCTTGGCTCATGCATATTCATACTTAACCATTTTGTATCACGGATTGAAAATCTAAAATACTTTGATTTAATTTTACACTAGTCCCAAACATTTTATCAAGATTTTACATTTGTGCGCTTAGATAATATCCGCTCTCGGAAATGACTTACGTAAAAGACAATTTGATAAAAAAATCAAATTAACGAACATTAAACTATTACATTTGTTTAATGCTAGTATTTACCCGCGGCTTCGGTCGTATGGTATTAGAGACATTACTGTACAAAGAATTATCCCACGGGAATTAATTTTTTCCGACACGAAAAGTAGCCTATGTCACTTCTCAGTCCTCAAAAATATCCCTACGTAAAAAATCACAGTCAATGAATTGCTCCATTGCGACGAAGAAGGAGGACAAACAAAATTAGGCACTTTCGCATTTTTTTTTTTTTTTTACAGTGAATACCGCACAAGAATCTCAACTGCTCCCGTCTGGAGCCAGTGAGACTATGGCATCCCCAATTGGGGTATGTTGTGAGGCTGAAGGTAGCGGGGAGGGGAAGGAGGTGGGGAAGAGGCAGGTTGGGAAGTACCTGGCTATTCAGATCTGGTCACTAAACACGGCTAAAGCCATTTTCAAGCAACGTTTCAATTCCGAATGGTGGTCTTACACCAGGGCGATACTGATAGTATCTTCCACTCTGGAACATGCCGCAAATATACTATATATTATTTTTAAATGAATTAACTGTGAAATAACACAAATTAATCAAATAAAATTTATTTGCGCATGCCGGGTTCGAACCCGCGACCTCCGGAATGTGAGTCAAGAGTCTTAGTCACTGGACTACGTATTAGTCAGAATTTGAAATGTATTGCCTTCAACAAAAGTTTAAAAAAATTAGAGTGTGTAATTCACAAGCGATAGAAATGAAACTAGAAAGTCGGTAAATGTCGCTTTTTTGTGCCTGTTTATTTTAAAGTGATTTGAAGATTGGATATTGATTTACAAAAACAAAAATGTTTATTTTTTTGGATTCGTAGGATTCGAACCTACATCCGCTGGATTTCTCTGGGACGCGCTCGGCGAGGCGCAAATTTACACATTATTATTCCGACGACCCGTAAAAAAACAAAGCGGCCAATGAGCGAAGACCTATCATCGTTTCCGTTTTATATCTCCACCAATAGGAGCTTTGAACGCAGTTTGATGCTTCGCAGGTGCCGTAGTGTGTCATTTCCGTTTCATCCGAATTTTAAATCATTCTAACGGGGCTAAGGAAGTTTCACTTAAAAAAAATTACACGCGTCATCGCTTTACTTTAAATACTGATTTTCTTTCTAAAAATTTAAAAATAATCGCTAGGAAATAGAGCAATCCCGGTGCTTAAAATTTGTGAAAGATTACGTTGGATAGAACTTCTAATAATATTAAAAAAATATTTATTTTATTTACGCCCAATCAAAATTTAGTTTACGTAAAATATAGTAGTTGACAAAATGTAGGTAGGTAACCGAATATAAGTGAAATAAAAATATAAAATCTGCCAATATTCTCCAAATCAACAATAATATTTTTTTAAATGTATGATATTGTTCACAATACTTTAAGAATTGGTTAGAAATAGTTCGCACATATATGGCTTTTGAAGTTTGTCAAGTTTAAAATATTGTCAAATAGATCCACATTATTCAAGTACATGTTACGACTAAGTTAAAACCATGTATTGGGGAATGCAAACTGTAGTTAGAATAAGATGTATACGTATAAAATGTTAATAATTGTCTAGTTGTTCGTGTAGGTAAAAGTAGATTTATTAAATGCAGTTCACAACAATCGAAGTTAGAGTTTAATAATTTCATTAAAAAGTTGGGTCGTTTATATAAATCTTATTTGACCATCCATTCAAAATATGACCATTGTGTTATATCATTCGAATCCAACATAATTACTTCCTTTTTTTAAGATATTGTAATTTGTTTCCGTTTATCTGTATCGTAAAAAGGATGTTTCACCTGGCATATCGTACCTCTCACGGCATTGATCGACATCCAACGGCTGTTTGTGCGCTGCTCAATTAAGAATACAAGAAACACGGAAGATGGGCCATGAACCGATATTAGTACGAAACGACAAACACAAAAGTGTAGATGCGGCAGTGACAGCTAGGCAAATGCATCACTGCCGCATCTTGATAGTCCGCACCTTGATAGTTTGATCGTAGCTTGTCAACGGTCAGCACCAAAGTTCGTGGATAATGCGTGTTAAACGCGTTTTCTACGAACCTTGGTTCGGTACACTTCCACGCATTATTTTACGCCCTTTTTATTGTCTGTGACAAGAAAGCAGGAAATCAAATAAGCCGTTAGCATTTTGGAACATGTCGCTTTTAAAGTTATCGTGGTATAGGTTGCCGTGGGATAGGAGTAGTAGTTTTGATTTTGGGCTGTTGGTCTTGTGTTTGATTCTTACCAATTAAAAGCCCATTACGACGTTTTAGTTACACATCGTGCAAAGACCGCACAAGTTTAGAATAATTCGATTTCATACTAACAAAAAAATCTTTAACTATATTTTTTAAATCCGGCAACATTGCATTTTGGCATCTAGCAACGATCCCACGCATGCGCATTTGTTGTTATTTTTCATCAGTTTTAGTCAGGTAATTATACAATTATTGCATGTTTTATTTTAAGTAAAAAATTAGGGTTACATGGTTATACCAATATTCAAATTTAATTTTATATTCCAAATTTTAAGAATTTCAAGAAAATTATGTTTTTTGTAACATAAATTTAATGCATGTGTTCGTAAACATGTAGTCCAGAAATTCACATTTCAAGATATTTATGTAAGCAATGCATCCAAAATGTCAGTTTCTGTTGTTGTTATTTTTTGGGGATTAAAAGCAGAGTCAAAAAATTTTATTATACGAACGAAATAAAAGTGAAGTGACAGCTTTCTTGCAAATGCCTTAAATACAATCACTGCGCTTTTGAATTACACATTCTTCATTTCATCGTTTTGACTTAATAATATTTGAGGGTAAGCTTTTTTTTTAAAAAAATCATATTTTAAATTAAAATATTACAAATTATAAATATGTTTCAAATACAAATATTAAAAAAAATATACACTCGTATAGCCTTACGTTTAAGATGAACTACTTCATCAAAAATATTTCATTAAGATGAAGTCATAGTAAATAATGCAAAATCATATGTTTTTGTTTTGAAAATTTGATCGCTTAGAAGTATTGTAGATGCTTCAATTAAATACTGCGTGTAGAACATAGT
The DNA here is from genome assembly GCA_917880885.1 of Limnephilus marmoratus. Lineage (NCBI taxonomy): Eukaryota > Metazoa > Arthropoda > Insecta > Trichoptera > Limnephilidae > Limnephilus > Limnephilus marmoratus. The sequence goes on along the minus strand of OU862922.1, from coordinate 40,375,391 downwards.
CATTTTTTTTATAAGTTTTTTAATAAGCCTATAAAAAAATAAAGTATATGGTCTAAAAAACACATTTTCAAGTCCAAACTCTCCTATTTATAAACCCTTTTTCGGATATGGTTTTATTGTGTAATGTGGCAAATTCAGTTTATTTTATAATAATCGCAAAAAAAGTTGATATTTACACCCAATCTTCCCAAAATAAAATAAAATATGCATTTTCGCGTTAATATTTTACAATACGGCCGCTAGTCGACGAATTCGGTTATTCAAAGTGACCCCTATGGCGTCCACCGAAGAACTACTGTCCACGGCACAGTAGTGAACTATTGGATCGCCTTAAAAGTAATACACCACGGCATCGCACTTTATAAAACAAACAGGAATGCCTTCATCCAACAGTGTATCGAGTGTGGCCTATAAATATGGCCGGAGAGGTTTAGGTCATCAAGGTGTAACAACTGATAAAAATTCTGCTCTATATATTCCATTATAAGGTTAACCTAATGATAATTTTATCTCATGTTGAGAAATTAAAAAATATATATAAATAAAACTTTTCTGATGAATTTTGTATTGGATGATAATAATAATGTAAATTTTGTATTGGATGATAATAATAATGTAAATTTTGTATTGGATGATAATAATAATGTAAATTTTGTATTGGATGATAATAATAATGAAAATTTTGTATTGGATGATAATAATAATGTAAATTTTGTATTGGATGATAATAATAATGTAAATTTTGTATTGGATGATAATAATAATGTAAATTTTGTATTGGATGATAATAATAATGTAAATTTTGCAAAAAGGCGTGATAAGATTTTGTTTGTTAATTTGTTTTTCAAAAATGTTAGAAGTATTAGCTTTAAAGTTTGTCGACCCATACCAAAGTTATGAAGGGCTTTAGGGCAAAACTGAGCGCGGGGTCTTCCCCCATTATTTTGTTTCCTTCGCCGATGATTTTGTGTGTACCTAAGCTTTGCACATTTTGCTACATACCATTGTATGACTCAACTGTCCGTACAACCAAACTTACCCACTTTTTAGAACCTTTGTTTATTTGCTTTGTTAATATGCATTCTTTTGTTTGTGTATATTTATTTCACTCTGTAGGTATACCTTTACCACAGATACATTAATCATTTTTTATAAGTCATGCATTTCTTAAAATGTGTAATGTTTTTTTCTCTGTGGCAATCTGTCATTTTTCATAGAATTACAATGAAATATATCAGTTTTCTTTCAAATCGGTACATATAGTACATAAGTTGTTCCTTGCAGTGTCCGACCGAAACAGGAATTTCTAACGAAACCGAATCTTCGGTATCTTTCTCAGTTTCGGCCGAAACCGAAACCGAAACTTTTTTTAGTAATATTAAAAATCTATTGTCCTAACCTATTTGGGTTATTTTTTACGATTATACAGACATTTAACAGGTGGTGAATGAAATAAAAATAACAATAATTGAAGTATGTTAAAAAAAATTATATTACTGCTATAAAACAAACAAAAATTAACAAAACATGTTATCTATTTTGGAACAAAAATTTGTCAATAAACAACACTTGCATTATAAAGGAAGGACCTCATTAATTGAGTATTTTAATTTTAATTGCATTTACACTCACAACAGTCTTATTACACGTGTTAAATGAAAAAAAACCATAATTGGAGTGTTAAAAAATTATTATTTATTTTATAAATATCTGTAAAACAAACAAAAATTAACAAATTTGTTAACTACTCCTTGGAACAAAAAATGTCAATAATCAACACTTACATTATAAAGAATGGACTTCATTAATTGAGTATTTTAACCGTCTGATGCAGCATTTTAACCGGCTGATGCGAACTCAGCTTATGATGGCGGATGACACACGAGCCACGAACCCATCCGAAGTCAGCCGAACGACGCGCGATAATTCACGATCGCAGAGTTTCGGTGCGGCCGAAGGTTCTGCGGTTTTTCTGCCGAAACCAAAACTGATGCCGATTCTTGATTTTTTTTGCCGAAACTTGCCGAAACCTTCGGTCGATCACTAGTTCCTTCGTTATTATAAATATTGCATGTATGTAGTCACTCATATTCCACTTTTCTATTTCAACTTAATATCGTAAGTGGGATAGAAACAGTGTTTACTACCTATACATTAATAGACTAATAAGTTATAAGTCGGTACCTACCAATACATAAATATTAGTTAGGAACCTACGAATTTAATTATGAATATTGAATTATCAATTAAAATGTGTAGATCCTTTTAATAATTTTATGGGTGGTTTTCGAATCGTTCCTTAGTTGATTGATGAAAAATAATGATAAGTCTATGGAGAAGTCACTCATATCCCACCTTGCTATATGTCAAAGAGCATTAGATACCCACCTACTAATGGCCTAATAACTTATTAAGTAGGAATCTACCAGTCTTTCCGCCTAATGAAAAGCAGGCTCGCGACGCTTGCGCTTGTCGGCGCTCGCTAGTGCCGCCGGGCAGGTCGAAAGGGGAGGTCGTTTCGCTGGTCACCGACTTCACGCCCCCTCGCGGTTACCATAGATAAAGAGCGGGAAATTCAAACAACTGTCAAAGTGACAGGTAAAGAGCGGGAAATCCAAAGTCAATCTTAGACAGATTGTGATATTAGGATCGTTGTTGGTAAGTCGAACAATTATTATTACTTTATGAAATTTAATAACTTTATAGGTAATATATTTTATTTTTTATATGAAGGTTTGGTAGTAGTAGTTTATTGAACATGGAAGCCTTCATAATAGATCAAAGTCAAATGTGGCGGTGATGTTTGTACCCGCAAGCTGCAACCTGTAGATTCTAATTTCAAATATTATGTAGGCGACAAAATTCCTAGGATAAATTAATAAAAATTAAATTATAAATTATAATTAATAATAAATAAAATAAAAATAAAATTATAAAAATAATTAATAAATTATAAAAATTAAATCTAAATTCCTAGAAACTTTGTCTAGGGCCAGATATTTCACAAAATTTGAAAAATTCAAGTTAATTTTTCGAGCTCTCTGTGAGTTTTATTCAAGTTTTGTTATTAAAATAGACAAGTTGCTTCACAAAACTTAAAGAATAACAGAACTCGAATGAAACTTTCACAGAACTTGAAAAATTTACTTCGAAAATATTGAAGAATTGTTCAAATTCTTTGAAAGAACCCGTCCTTAAAAAAATATATTTTTAGCTCTTCATTTTTAAACATTTGTGAAACTCTTAATCAATTATTGTGTATATTTTTATTTAGAGAGTAGGTAGTTACATAACCAATATTATTTACTTTTCTATATTTATAAGAATTCATTTAACATTTTTTTATTCATTATTGTTAACTTTAATTATTAAAATGAAATTAAAAAAAATCCCTAATATTTTTATAAAGTATTGTAAACCTCGTTAATACTTTTTTGTTATTTGTTTTTTGGGGTGTTATGCCGTGTTGCGCTACCTCCTCCTTTAGCCAACGGTTCGGACAGCGTTACAGTGTCCATCATCAGGGCAGATGTGTCTAAAGATGTGGCTAAAGGAGGAGGTAGCGCAACACGGGATAACACCCCAAAAACAAATAACAAAAATACTTGCCGTAAAAATACTGGCCGTGAAAATCTAAAATCATATCCCACGTTAATACTTTTTTCATATGAATGAACAAATTTACCACTTGGAAGTCTGTTTGTTTTAAACCTAAGAGATAGCATTTTTGGTTATTGGGTACTAAATGTCTTCCAAAATATCTTTTTTTTTTGTTTCAGAATATTTATTATTAATTATGTTGATCTGAATTGTTTACAAATCACGTACCGTGAAGTTCACTACATACACAAGTTAGATAATGGCTATAATTAGGTTGTACAAATTTTACAAAGCTTTAAAATTTTCTCTAAAATACCGGCAACCTTCCACGCATTATTTTCTACGTATGGTATTAAACAAAAACAATTTCCGTTAATTCCATTGCGCACGCGTTGATATCTCTACGAATGGACCAAAACCCGAGAAAAGTCGAAAAGAACTTCCCGTCAGGACTCACAAAGGACGAACCCTTTTGTTCCTTTAGAACGGCTCGTTAAGATCCTTCGATTGTGTTATTTTGTTATCCTGTCAGGAAAAGAAATACTACCTGAAAAGCTCCCCAAATAATGATAATTATAATAACTGTAGATTGTAGCTATTACTTAGTGTATCCTTTTGTTTCGCCGGATTTTTCAGGATGCTTGGAGCAGGAAATGTTTGGTATTTTCATTGTTCTTTGATTGTCATTGATTATTGTTGGTTATATTGATGACAATGCTTATCAATTCCTATTCATAATAAAGTGACAGTATCACAATCACACGGATACCGTTTCCTCTTTAATATTTTAAAACAATTTTTTTTACATTAACCCCACTCAATAAGCTTGTGAAGAAAATAGTATCGCTCAGGGCCTATGTCGTATTTGGGGATGCTCTGTGAAAGGTTTTTAAAAGAAGGTAAGGAGAAGAAGGTCTGGGAAGGAAAAAGTTATGAGGGGTGGGTAGGGATCTAGTGGTCAGTGTGCCCAGGAGTGACGGACCTATAAATTCGTCCTCCCCCCTGCGGTGCAAGACGATGGATTAATAGAGACCACAGGGTCTTCCCAAACCAGCCTCTACCAATCCGGCCCGCCACGCCGTTGATGGTAGGCCAATTCGCCACCAAGACCTAAACACATTTCATCCTATGTATCTAGTTTTTACATGAGCTCCACACAGGAGGCCTTGAGGAAAATAATTTCCCTCAGGGCCTATGTCATCTATGTTACCCACGCTAAATCACCAAACGTAGCGAACCAGTGTACAGTATTGTGTTTGGATGCGTTTTCTCAAAGAATTGGGCTTCATGTGCATATTGCGAACTTACAGGCGCAAACACAATAAAATTCATCTTATTATTTTACTATACATAACTTGCAAAAAGGGTTTTTTCCTAAAGTACTAAAATTACTGCCATCTTTGAAATAACATATTATGAACCATAAGTTTTTCTATAAGATCCGGCATTCCGCTACAAGAATTTTGATTTAGGGGAATGGGGATGTTTAGTATCAAAAGCAAATAAAATGAGGTGTATTAACATCAATGTTCGTTTGTAATAAACAAATGCTTATTTTCGAATAATAAATATAATATTATCTTGGAATTACAAGTTATTTTTTTGTTAATTCCCTGGCTTGAAACAATATTTTTAAACCTATAAATCTTATCTATAAAAATCTCGTGTCACGGTGTTTGTGGTCGCACTCCTCCGAAACGGCTTGACCGATTTTAATGAAATTTTATATTTATGTTTGGTAGGTATGAGAATAGGTTTTAAAGTATATGTCATACCGCTAGGTGATTAGAATGTCCCTATCCAGAAAAAAAAATATAAATTTTTTTACAATATTTTTTTATTTGGCATCATAAAATACCTACAACTCCAAATTTTAACCCTCCTACCCCACCCTCCCATTTTTTAATCGCGATTTTAGTATTTTTGCACGAACAAATTTAACCGGCTTTCGTATTTCAAAGAGACCGAAATTATTATGTGTTGTTGAATGACAGCCAAATTTGGCTAAAGACGAACTGACAAAAAATATCGTACACTCCTCGAAATTCATATTGAATTTCTTTATTTCATTTTCCTACTTTAGTTGGTGTTTTTTTGTTTTTGTCGGCGGTCATCGTCTACGGCGCTCCATTTCTCTTTTTGTCATAGATCCCATCCCCACACACTTTACAATACATTCGTTATTTTTTTATTTAACAACCAAAATATTCACTAGAAATAATTTATATGGCAGAACAATGTTTGTCGGGCCAACTAGTAACACATAATAATATAATCACGTAAATTTTTGGTGCCGAAACAACAAGCATTGGCATTGGTACGTTAGTCGAGCCCTCCAAGCGGCGAATGGCTTGATTTTGGTTTTAAACAAAATACTTTATTTTCTTTATTAGATGTGCGTATTTTTTGCTAACATAACATAAAGCAAGCTTATTATGAGAATAATGTATCTGTAATTTTGAACAATTGATACGTTATATTTGCAGCTAGCCAATTGATTGATTACTTTAATGTGAAAACATTAATCAAACTTTTATTCATTAACGAATTGAAAACAGAACGGAAAACCATTGATTTATAACGTTTATGGGACTAGTTTATTCGAATAAACTATTTCCACATTTCATTGAAATCGAGTAGAAAAATGAAATTCATTTTCAGATACCTACCTAGTCCATGGAGTAAATCATTAGATTGAAAACTATTTGGGAATCTATGGGGACTACGATCATAAATCTGCCCACCATAAAAAGTTGATTTATTAAATTTTTCTCGGGATATTGGGCGTTTAAAGGGTAAGGTACTTGATTAAAAAGTCGATCATAAAAGTAACTTTTTTCCTAATGCGACTAGAATAGCACATTTAATCTGGAACAGATGCGTCTTCAGTAAGCTAAAGTCTACAACGATACGTTTTTAGATTTTAACGCCCAAAAGTATTTTCGTTATTTGTTTTTGGGGTGTTATGCCGTGTTGCGCTACCTCCTTCTTTAGCCAACGTTTTGGACAGCGTTGCAGTGTCTATCATCAGGGCAGATCCAGCAGATGTCTGCCGGATATGATCGATATGATCTGCCGGAAAACACCCAAAAAACAAATAACGAAGAAAGTCTACAACATTTTTTAAAAATTAACCAAACTTATTTTTTTTATCTGTCAATCTGACGATTCGGCTTTGTAAGACATGATATTTATAGAAATACTTTCACAGTAAAATATTGAAAAGTTAAATGAAATGGTTCAGCCTTGTCAAGGGTATTTTTTTGTAATATGTAAAATGCTGAAAAAAATATTAAAAAAACTTACAATGCATATTTGTAGTAACTGTATTTCAAGAAAAAATACTTTGCTCTATATGACCATGAGATAGAAAGGATATATTTAAATTTTTGACGATTGATCGATGAAAGCATTTTACAAATAATAATAATAATGGAATTATTCGACACGAACAAAGGGGATACATGTTTTTCGAATTAAAGTTTTCGAATTCAATTGTTCGAATTCAATTGTTCGAATTTCAGTTTTTCGAAAGACTAATTTTTCGAACAGCAATTGGCCGAAAAACATACTTTTCAAATTTGTTAATCAACTTTTAAAATATATATTTCACTTGCTTATGAATAACGAGATACTGTTACGTTAGGTTAGGTTGGGTTAGGTAAGGTTAGGTTAGGTTAGTTGACATTGTCCACCCTATAATAAATACTCTTATACGTTTTGAATACACACTGATTACATCAATTCGAAAAACTAGTGTTTCGGTCAAATGATATTTGAAAAATATGTTTTCGAAAAATTGCTTTTCGAACAATTGAATTCGAAAAATTGATTTCGAAAAATTGCAATGCGGTCAATTTACCTAGACCCGAATAAAGAGCCCATTCTGTTGCTTTTCTTTCAGAAATCTTTCCATCCAAAACCAGATAACCATATTAATTGCCTCCCTTTTTAGGTGTCCATAGAAGACTTTTTTAAAAAGATCGTCTTCAGCTAACGTTTCCACCGACTTAAAACTTATCAATTTGGGAGGCGGGTATGTGTACTGCCGCCCCGGGAACCATTTATTTTATAACCAACACCTCTGCCATGGGTCACTCCAAATGGTTCATTACGTTTGGTGACTTAGCAGAGGTGTCCGGGTTCATGCGGTGAGGTTGCGGCAGATGCGTCTACCCGCCTGCTGCGTGACGGGCCGGATCGAGAAAAACCGGTTCAGTAAAGCCTTTTGACTCAGCCGAACTCTCTTAATCCATCGCCTTGCACCGAAATTGGTGGGATCTGACCCCCGTATTCCTACCCACCTACCCACCCCTAATACGCTTTTCTTCCCCAGAACTTCCTCTCCTTCCTTTCCTTAAATGGGCCCTCCACAAAAAATCCCCTAAGATGACAAAGGCCCTTAGGGACATTATTTTCCTAAGGATCTTTGTGTGTGGAGCTAACGTAAAAAAAGGAAGTTATTTTTAATTTAATCTTTGGCACTTCGCAACAATCCCCTAACAGAAAAGGAAGAAAGCAATAATTATTTATGTATATTTCTTCTTTATGCGGCATTCTTAATATAAGTTTCAAGCACCAGATTTTTCTTTCATTTCTAGAAGTAATAATTAATTATCGAAATCGATGTGGTAAAATTACATAATATATGTAATTAATATATAAAATATATAAAATTACATAATATATATTAATTGTAAAATTACATATATATATACCCCATTTTCGCAACCCTCTACGCCTCAACACACTGCGAATAAAATCGTAGTTTACGAGCCAATTTATATATTCTGTTTTTTATTCAGTCCCCGGAGGTTCGACTTCCGACCCAATTTGATTTATTTACTTTAAATTCGAGTTCCACCGAAAACAGGTTCCAAAAACTTTTTATTGACTCTCCGGACCGCAATCGTACTGATTTAGCGATTATTAAGATAATGTAATGGTTTGTTTCAACAGTTATAACATTTGGAAATCAAAATTAATATTATTCCAAGCCTTGTATTCAAATTATGTGTGGTTTATTATTGTTTCCTCTGATGAACAATACTTCTCGGAAGATCGAAGATTTCAATGATACTTCGGTTCATTCGGTTCATGGTTCGGTCAGACTTGTGTAATAATAATATTAGGTCCTTACATATGAAATTGGCGTTTTGTTTGAGAGGAATATAAAGTCGTTTTTTTAAATATAATATATTTATTTAATCAAAGTATGTACCATCGCTATCTATGCACTTTTGCCATCTCATAGGTAGTTTATCGATCCCTTTACAAAAAAAACCATTCGGACGGGAATCAATAAAATCTTTGAATGCGGTTTGGACTGCCCCATCGGAGTTGAATTTTTTCCCGTGCAAGAAGTTATCCAAATTTCGAAAAAAATGGTAATCTATTGGGGCAAGGTCCGGAGAGTACGGTGGATGTCTTAGACGTTCCAATTGAAGCTCCTCTAATTTGGTTGTTTTTCGTTTGTGCAGCGTGTGGTCTAGCGTTGTCATGAAGCGGCAGTGGCCTAGAGCGATTAACCAGCCTCGGTTGTTTAGCAGCTAGCTTTTCCATCATGGTTCGCAGTTGCTGACAAAAGACATCTGCCGTAATCACATCATTAATCCCTCGAGCCGTTTCTGCAGCACTGGTGCCACGGTGGAACTCGCACTCGTAAATAACGTGATATTTCAAGTTTTCCATTTTGTAAACTAAGTGACGCAAAGAAAAAAAACAATTAAGGAAAAAACAAATGAATTATAATTTTCGAAACACAAATACATGAGTAAATAGCTGTATAAATTTGAATTTGGAATTCCTAACCAAAGAGAAGATATTTGAGATCAAAGTTGCCAGTACGGCAAAACGCCAATTTCATATCTAAGGACCTAACATAATAAGCCTTTTTATTCTGCTCTTCTGTTAGGTATGAATACTAGACATGTTCTTGTTTGTTATAATATATCCCGAAACTCAGCTTGCCTCCTCTAACATTTTCCACTGGGACCTGCCACGCGCTACTCTTCTCCAATGATGTCCAGCCGTGAGTTTTAGGTCGTCTTCTCATCTTATTTTTTGACGTCCTCTACTTCTCTTGCCATCTCTGGGATACCATTCAGTGACATGCTTGCACCATTTTTCTTGTGGATTGCGGATCATGTGACCTGTCCATCTCCACTTTTGTTGGTCTATTAGGGTTGGGTAACTATAGCGGCAACTTTAGTTTTCTCCCTTATTATGCTACATCTTACTCTGTACTATTTCCTTATTCCTGTCAAACTTCTCTCCATGGCTCTCTGGCAGCGTTCGAACTTTTCTCCGTACCAAATGCCACAGACTTGTATTATCTTCTTATTTACAATGAATATTTAACGAGACTTAACGTCTGTTCTAAAGTATACTATGCGCTGATCTACCGCAGGGGAACTAACTGGTCACTGAAGGTGCCCACCTGCCGATCGGCTATCTCCGTAATCATTCGGGTATTAGCCCCAACGGGCCGTGTTGACTCTCTCAAATAGTACAACTTTACTGACCTGTGCTGTGATTTATAAAACCACAGCCATACCAATATGCGTGAGAACTATTATTGTCATTATAAAGTCGTTATTTTATACACCCGAATACAATATGATTAATCTTTATAAAATTGTATTTCTGATTTGGAAAAACTAGCAGACTTTTCGCATAAACTAACGTTTCAAGGTCTTCTGTAGCTCAAAGGATGTAAGGGGGTTCTGCCCCAATACAACTCCTCAAGTTCCTAAAACTTGACAGTTCTTTGACTGCATGTTTTTCCCGGTCTTTCCTCTCATTATACTCGTAAGTGAAGTTAGAAGGTTTGTCTTTTCTGAGAATGCAGTGGTATATAGTTTTAATTGTTCTGGCTGGGAAAAAGATGTCCCTCTCAACGGGTGTACGAAATAATCAAATTCATCAGTTCAACTTAATTTTTATCACCCATAAGAATTTGTATTTTAAAAACATGAATAACACGGTGGTGGCTCAGACATGACTCAGAAATGACCCACAACAAAATATACACCTTGGATATTTGGTTGATGCTAATTTCCTTCAGTCTAATTGTTTATTAAATATTCAGCCACAATTCGATGTAAGCCTGAAAATAACCGGGCATGGTTGAAGTGAGTTTAGATTTATATAATACAAGCTTTTGCCCCCGGCTTCGCTCGCATAGTATTAGGGGGGTTTCCACTCCGTCTCCTCCCCCCCCCCCGCGCAACCATTCCATACCCGTTACATTCATTTTGCAAACAGCTCGCGTGCCACCTATTAAAGCGTAACAATCAAACACACGCAATTTTACATTTATAATATTATATAGATTGGTATAATTTTAACTATCAAAGGGATTCAATTCAATTCAATTCAATTCTTTATTAATTTTAAAACATTACAAAATAAAATTTCAATGCGTTTTAAAAGAGTATTAATTTAAAATTTAAACAGGTTTAAGTAATTTATATTTCAATGAAGCACAATCACAATATAATGGGATATCCATAGTAATCTAAACAAATGAAATGATAGCGCACGTCAAATAATTACTTATAGTTACCAAAAAGTGAAAGAATTTTTAATGTCCATTCAGTATTTTTTTGCGTGAAAGAGTAACAAACATACAACTAGGGTGAAATGCAGATCCCGCCAAATGAGGAGAATTTTAATAAAAATGCACTTTCTAGATGGGAAAAGTGTGACAAAGTTGAATAAAACAGAAATTAAGGCGCGTTCGGCAAAATTGAGGGAGATACAGCTGTTTAAAGAATGTATGAAATGACACTTCATGTCAGCCATTTTGTTACCATAATGTTGGTATCTCAGACTTGCTTTAACGAAGGTTGATACGATTGTAGCTAACTTCGTGTGATATACACGTAATTATGAAAAACAGAATTAATAATGGTCATAAACCATGTTACACAAACCTGGCGTAGCCGCTAAACTACTTGAAAACTGGGATGTTTTTCTTGCGTTGATGCGAGCAGGCGTTATAAAGGGGCACAGACCATGTTACATAAACCATGTTACATAAACCATGTTACAACAGATGAGGATGATTACGAGTGCTACCATCTTTAAGGTAATAATTTAGTTCACAAAATAGCTGACAGTATCGGTTCATGAAGTGTCATTTCATACGTTCTTTAAACGGCTGTATCTCCCTCAATTTTGCCGAGCGCGCCTTAATTTCTTTTTCATTCAACTTTTCCACACTTTTCTCATTTAGAAAGTGCATTTTTATTAAAATCCTCCACATTTGGCGGGATCTGCATTCCTCCCTACATCTATACATCCATACAAACTTTCGCCTTTATAATATTAATAGGATAGGACTACTCTTGAACACTTTAAGTAAATATATGTTATTTTTGAAGAGCCCATACGGAAACATGAGTTTCTCTGAATAGAAAAAAAATCGCAAAATATGCCCCGAAAATAATTAAAAACAAATTTTGTTCTATTATGTAACTTGTTATAGGTTTGAAAAACATTAACAGAGTATCTTTCAGCGTATCTTAAGCAATTTATGGCGAGATTTTTGCTCAATTTTAAACGAGTTTTGTGTTTTATTAAATATTTTCACAATTTACGCTTAATTATTATCATTTTTAATATTAGAGCTCTCCCTTCAACATTTATATGCACATTCCTACCTCCCTTTAAAACCATCTTCTTATTCTTCTTTTTGAGCGCTTACTACGGAGCCTTAATGTATGTTATTATCAAACATATTCATCATCAAACAACGCATATTAATTGATTTCGTTGACTTTGACAGGAATCAGTTCAAAATCCTCCGATTCTAAAATTTGTTTACCAAAACAAAACAAATCACTACTGCCTATCCTAAATAAGTTTTCGTTCTTCGTGGAAGGACAGTTTCAATAATAATGGCTTTATGTAGAAAATTATGCTTGCCATCATATCTGCATTTACTGAGGAAACCAAATGAAAATAGTCATGATGTTAATTTTAGCGTTGGTTCTCGCTAATATCAAGTTTGCAATGTAACATTAATCGGTAGAAATTCTATGATATTGTCAAAATATTTCATCTGTACACCCGTGTCACTAAAATAAAATTCTTAAAATATTGTGTTATAAAAATAAAATTCTTAAAATATTGTGTTATAAACTTAGAAATTATGTTATACATACTAACCATAAAACAACTAATTGCGAACGTCTACACAATGAACGTCAATGAATTTCTATTCCCTCCACATTAAAAAATATAAAGTATTGATGACAAAAGCCTCTCTGAGACTAGGAATCTTAATAGTTTCCACGTCTGGCAGACACGATCCAAATATATTCTTAAAATATTATTTTTTTTATTTTTTTTATTTTATTTTATATAAAATATAATGTACATTTAGATGATGTAATAATTTGTGTACAAGTTCATATTCAAATATGTTAAAACCACTCTTCCATTGAAGCATTAGCTTGTGTCTGGAAGAGTAGTGTACATTTTTTAATGCTATATTATATCATAAGTTCTTAAATTACAATGTGAATGTAAAAAAACAATAAGTTGTAAGTTCGGTGTTATGTAATTATAAGTATTTATCAACTATCAAACATTTTTTTTAATTTGGATAATGTATCTAGAATAATTTTATTGTAATTAGTTGTTAAAAACAACAAATAAAATTAACTTATTTGAAGAATGGAGTATCACTAGGAAACTGAGTTATAATTTATTCTTGAGATTAGATCAGTCGGAAAGATTTTATCATTAATTTTTTTAATTTCATCCGGTAGTCGGTTGAAAATAAGTCTTCCTTGATAAATATAAAAATTGTGTGCGAAGGAAGTGTTTAATAATTTTGGGCATGAAAAAATATATTTATGTCTTGTACGGTTTTCAGTTATAAATTGAAACTTTTCTTTTTCTTTTATAATTTGAATCAATGCATTTCTATTGTACAGATCTTTGAAAGAAGGTACTTGGAATTCCTTAAATAATTGATCCGTTGGGTAGTCAGAAGGTTTTTTCAATATAATTTTAATTATTAGCCTCTGCACAACTTCAATACGATAACCGTAGAAACTATGATATACACACTAACCATAAAACTAACCAAATACTAAACTAAATGACAATGAACTTCTCATTCCCCACATATCAAAAAAGATAAAGAATTGATGACAAAAGTCTCTCTTTGATTAGGAATCTTAATAGATTCCACGTCTCGCAGACACGATCCAATGAAGCTAATGGAACTAGGTGGCATTTCATATAGCCACACCCAGAAATCAGGCTGAATCTACCCCAATACTACCCACCACCGCCCTTAGTGCTAGTCGTGTGTAGCGGTTAGGCCGTTATATCCTCATACATCAACCACAAATATCCCCATTGTACAATTCTGGCGGGTATGTCTATGTTGTTTGTTTCCCTGCCAGTCTGGTTGAAAATTCTATGCGTTTTTTGTGTGAATGCCACAGTAATGGAAATGAGATAGCTAGAGCGTTTGAGGTGGTCGGTAGCTACGTGGGTAGGGCGTTCGATTAGCAGACGGAAGCTCAAAACTCACAGCGGGTGTATTTTTTATATTTGTTTTAATTTTTATATGAGTTCAAACTGCTTTTAACCACCTGGAGGCAGTGAGACTATGGCCACCTGCAGTATATTGCAAGAAGAAGGTAGGGAAGTATCTGGCTTTTTTTTTCAATAGCTCCTCCCAAGATGCCCCGAGGAAAACAATTTCCCACGGGGCATATGTCATCTTTGGGGAAAGGAAGGAGAGGAAGTTCTGGGACGGAAAAAGGTATGAGGGGTGGGTAGGAATCAGGAGGTCAGTGTGTCCAGAAAAGTAAAACCTATCCGTCATTCCCACTGCGGTGCAAGGCAACGGGTCGAGAGGGTCTGACTGGAGAAGTCAAACGGTCTCCCTCAATCAGGCTTTCCCAATCCGGCCCGCCACACAGTAGGTAAGCAAACGCATCCGCCGCCAAGACCTAGACTTTCCTCATTCCATGAACCCAGGTACTATATTTTAATCCTGCCAAAGTTCGTATGATCGTGTATATTGTATATCGTATAAAATATTCACAGCCTATAAATGATTATGTAGGTATTTAAGTATCTACCAACACACTCACAAATTTTATGATTTCTGAGGAAATTTTGGTTTTGGCTATATTGAATAAGTGAAAATTAGAAACGTACTTGCTTGGACGTGATGTCTGCAAACTGTTCACAGAATAACTAGTATTTTTAAACTTGTTTTATAATACTTTAACTTTTTAAGTTTAAAAAAATAATAAATCGGTAATTATATGAAATTCCCTGGATACAACGCATTTTTTTCTGTTATTTTACATTTTAAATGCATGAAAAAAATCAGTGCTTTTTTAAATGTTGTTTAAAACATTTCCACGTGTGTTTTGCTCTATTGTAAATGAGTCGTGTTTTATTAAACATTTTCATTAATATTAGCGCGCTCCCTTTAACATTCGTGCTTACTTATCTCCTTCTTCTTCTTTTTGAGTGCTTACTACCGGGCCTTAAAAGGTCAGCATAAAAATATTGACGTTTTGGTTAAATGCAAATATAGTCAGTTGAACTGACACTTGCGGTCAGCAAGAAGAATAAGATTGATCAACAAATACTGTCAACCGCTAACCTAACTTAATCTAACCTGACCACGTATCATCTGATATTTTTTCAATGTTGACAAAACCATGTACGCAGTATGATATCGAAATGATTTAACCTATCATCTGTTGCTCGCCAGCCGCGGTGGGCAAAAAAACAACTTTTTTTTAATGCGATTTTAACCCTTATGTATTAAAAAACTCTATAAAAGGCAAGGTCAGAATCTCTTGCGCCAACATCTTTCTTGACGTTACACTTCATTTGATTAATTTAGCTTCTCGGAATGCTTTCAAGTGAATGTTCGAAAACATTTAGCAGCTGTCAATGGCGAAAATAACGATATTTTACGTTTTCAAAGGAGTTACAATGTCATTATTTCATAGATGTTTTTTTTCTGGCTAACCTATTTTAAATTGCGAACTTTGGCCTTACTTCGTATACTAAATTAATATTCGAAATGGTTCTTTTACTATTTATTTAGTTTGGGTTATAAATAGTCTCATTTCGAGTAGAAGAAAATTCACAATTAGACGGTTAAGCTTGCTATCTTTGGCAACAAAACACATTCACGGCCTTTGCAATTTTAATGTTCAGAGAAGTTTGTTCATCCTACCGTGGAGTTTTGTGAGGTGAATATTTAAAATTAACCCCTTTTAAGTTGTAAGACCTCGGCGAAGGCGTTTTGGACCCAAGTCTTCTCTTATTCATGACCTTAGCGAAGGGAGGCTGTTTCCTAAATGGGGATTATAAACTTTTAATGTCTACGCGTAAATATATAATTTTTAATAACAATGAGCACGTCTTTGCGTAAATATATTATTTTTAATAACTATGAGCATGTCTACTCGAAAATGTAATATTTTAATAACAGTTAGCATATCTACATGTAAATTTATATATACTTTTAGAGCATGTTTTTAAAATAATCAGTCCATTTGGTTCGTTTCTATTTTATTTTCGTAGCATTACTTTTAAAACCGTTTGCTTTCATCCCAAATAATAATTTAGATTGTCTGGGCGTCCTGCATAGCTCTGGTTTTCTATGTATTCAAATTTGCTTTGAATTTAAGTGCCATATTCATAAAAGGTTAACTCATTATGTAATGAATTAATAAAAACTAATAAGTATTTACTCGCAATGTAATTGGGTATTACCCAAGAGAAAATTATTTTAATTGGAGTTTTCAAAATGTTAACTGGTACCTACCTGATGGTAACTGATTTTTTACGAGTCTGCGCTGGTATAAAATAATTTCTTAATATTCTCTCGTATTGCAATGACAGATACCTTTCATCACTCAATGTACATTTTCTTTTCACTTTTCGTTAAAACCCTTAGGACGGGTTGTTTCACAGAATTTAAATAATTCATCAAATTTTAAAGTAAAAATTCAAGTTCTGCTATTATCCAAGTACTGTAAAACAACCGGCACAACGGAACTGGAAAAGAACCTAAAGCATGCAGTTACATCCGTATTTCGACGATATAACGACGATATATATATATATATAAAAATATAACATTCCATGATTACTGATCATCGGGTCAAAATAATAAACCCGAGTTCGCATTCAACTTGGGTTCTGCGACTTTTCATTCCGCGACAAAATATCCCCGACAAAATATCTATTAAAACCTAACCTAACCTAACAAAAAAATGGGACTAAAATAATTCAGACATCGTATAAAGATAATAAATTATTATTCAAAAATAGTAATACAAAAATAATACGGACACTTGTAGAGTTCGGTTAGGTTGGGATTTAATAGATATTTTGTTTAGGGAATGCAAATCTCGCGAGATTGGGGCTCAAGCGAGATCCCGCGAGTTTATGAATAACAATACTGCGAGATCTCGTCAATTTCGAGATCTCGCGAGATTGCCAGTTTTGTGTAAACATTTATTTTCACGAATTTTTCAACAGACTTTTATGCATCAAACATTGTTTGACGTATTTGTCAATATTTTTTTAATAAACTTCTAAGTAGTAAACGTTGATGTACGTATATATCAAAAAACAAATGAAAGAAACAACCAGTCTTCTCTTCTAATATCAAACAAAAATCTTTTAGTAATAAAACAGTTCTTTTATAACAAACAAAACAACGAGAAGTAAAAAAAAATAAAACTTATTATCTAAGTTGAGTTGACTATAAACTGAGATATTATTATCAATTTAATAAAACTATATCTACTCAGTAGACCCATCAGATATTACAGATTTATTAACACAATATACCAATTAGTCAAACTATTAGAAATTACAGATTAATTAACAAAATATACCAATCAAATGAAAGATTTGTTCAGTTCAAATCACAAACCATTATTTTGAAAATAGCTCCTTAAGAAGCACAAAATGTCCAACGAATCGTCTACTAAACGGCTTCTTACTTCCGCGCTTCGAATAAGACGTTTTTATGCTCGAGTGCAATCTCGTTAAACTCGCGAGATCTCGCCGTTTTTCGTCCGAGATCAATCTCGCTAAAAAAGGCCGAGATCTCGCGAAAACGAGATCTCGTGAGAACGAGATTGCATTCCCTAATTTTGTTTGAGGATGTTTTGTCCGTAGGTAATTTTGTCGGGGATATTTTGTCGCTGGAGGAAAACGTGCATTGCCTTCAACTTGTTGTTTGGGACTAAAATATAAGCATTAAATATAGGAAAAACAGAACGTAAACAATGTTTCATAAATTTATCTGTTACCACCCTGTACTAGTACTTTTTGCGACCGCATAAATTCTTTGTCATTTTTAGGTGGCGTTAAAAAATGTTCGGAGCACGGGTTAATTTGAAATTCCTAACAACAAATATTTCCGTTACTTCCAACCCTTTGTGAATAAAAATTGCAACACGGGAATTCAAACCAACGTAGGGCTTAAAAATAATAGTTTTCACTTTGATGCGTACAAAATTTAAAAATGGAATAGAAATATTTTTCTATGGATTAATAATTTATAAGCTCGTACTTACACAAGTACACTTATAAATAAAAACGAAATCACTCCAAAACTACTGAATTAATCGTCATTGATTGATTCCCTCGTATTGAAAAGAGTTCAGAAGAAATTTCTGATATTTGTCTACCTAGACGAGGGAGGACGGCTACTATTGTGGCTCCATCCAATCGACTCTTTTGGGAATGCTCGAAATGAACTAGCTGTAAGATGGAATTATACGGCCTTCACACCTGGGGACTCTGACCCCAGATTCCCATCTACACCATACCCATACTACCACTTATCTATGTATACACATACCTTTTTCCTTTCCAGAACTTCCTCTCCTTCCTTTTCTCGAAGACCCCCACAAGGCATCCTCAAAAATAACATAAATTTTAAAATAATAAATACCTAATTTAACTAATCATTCATTGAACCCTAAACTACATTTTACCCAAAATATTTAATAAACTACCAATGACAATCAAAAATAATAACGTTTTTAATGATAAAGTCAAACATAATCTAAGGAAATGGCTATTAGATGGGGATGATTCAAAGATATTGAAATATAAGTAGATGTGCTATCTGAAGTTTTTACTAGGTGGGACTGCGCTTCCGGGTGTCGCCGATATGTTTACCAATTAACAAATAAACTAAATGAATGAATAATTAACGAATAAACCAAATGAACGTTAAACTAAATGAACGAATTCTTACCGTATTCAAACTATATTGTTAACCAATACTAATGCACATCTTCAAAAAATCAACGAAATGAACAAATTCTTTTTGTATGCAAACTACTCTAATTAGGGCGTAGTCCGCCGACAGTTGCGCGGACACCACAGCATATCTCTTTTGTATTTGAATATCTTTGGGATGATTTATATTGATGCCCTACCGAATTCCTTGTATTCTTTATTGAAACCCACATTCGAAGGAATTGATAAATTCATTATAATTTTTGTGGTACCTTATGTACATACATATTATATGAGACTATTCATTAACTTGTTGATTATATTCACTTCATACTAAATCCATTTTTTTTTTTAAATTTATTGAGTTAGTTTATACTACATGAATATAAACTAATAAGCACAATGTAACATTTCATTTGATAAATTTAAATATTTATACAGTAAGCATAACATTTCTTTTTAAATACATTCATTCTTTCTTCATTCTTCATACTTTCAGGCATTTCATCATACATCTTTAGTCCTCTGTACATTAGGCAGTTCTGTGATTTTGATTTCTTCATTTGTGGCAATCGAACTCTGTTTGTATTTCTTGTTTCGTAATTATGAATGTCTCTCTTAAAAACAATTTCATCCTTAAAGTATTTTGGCATTTGGTTTTTCATAATTTTATGCACAAAAATTAACACATTATATAGTAGTCTCTTTTTTATTGGAATCCAATTTAGCTCCTCTCCCGTGTTTGATTAATCCTTGCGTATTTGCCTTTCCCCAGTATACATCTCATAGCTTTGTTTTGTATAACTTCTAGTTTGTTCAAATTTCCTTCATTGGCCAAATATAACATCGTAGAGCAGTAGTCCAAATGTGGAGCAACGATAGTTTTATAAATAAGCTCCGTAGTGTTTCTATGTAATTTACGTCTTAGTCTTCTAAGAAAATTTACCTTTTTTGATACCTTTTTTAGTACATATTCAAAGTTCGCTGTGAAAGTCAGTTTTGAGTCTGTACTTTGTACTTTTTTTAATAAGGCTTACAGTGCTATTTACATGTATATACTATTTTCTTAATTTAAATAATTTATTTAACTGATATTTAGCATCAAAATCATATATTTTTACAATGTTTGACAATGTACCAATGTTGTCATTATGTACCTGCTGACAAACTACATAAGGTTTAAATGTAAATAATAAAAAAAATAAAAAAAATAGTCACCCACATATTTAGTGATATCTACTTAATTTCAAATTAACTCTGTTTTTGAGTTTAACACGATATTACATGCTCTTAGTCCTTTTTTAACAATATATTGTTTTAATAAAAGATTTTATTTTTATTTCAGCGACTTCTTCAAAAAGTTACATTCAATATTTCTACAGCAATATAAAAACCATTGGCGAAAAAACAAGGAAACTGAGAAGAACATTCAATATACCTACTAAAATATCCAATAAAATTATACATTATTTATGCAATTTTTGCAAGATGAAATCTTTCAACTCTTTCTCAAGGTTCGGCGTCACTGTTTTCACAATTTTCATGATTATTGGTAAGTTTATTATTGAAAAAACAAAAAGTTGAGAAAGTGCTAGGTACGTCATATTTCAATCGTTTTAATATCGGATTTCACTTAATTTCATATGTTATTCTCGAGCGCAGTACTTCTCAAACTACAGGTTGCTTCGAAGATTCAGTTGCTCCAAGTAGGAAACAACTGAAAAATATTATGTGTAATACAAGTTTTATAATGTATCAAAATATTTTAAAGAAAAAAGGATAAAGATGGCAAAATGTTAATAGATAATCGAATTTTATAGTTTCTCGATCACAAAACCGAACTAAATTTCAATAATATTTATTAAACCATGCGTTGCAATGCCACTTAAATAAAGATTTTTTCTCCCTGCGTCTCGTTCCTCTTCCGCCTACTCTTCCCCTCTCGTGCCTCCTTCCCCTCCCGCTTACCCCCTCCACCATCCTCGACTTCCTCCTCCCCTCTCTCGCTTTCTCCCGTCCCGTAATTCCCCTCTTCCCTCCCACCTTCCACTTCCCACGTCAACCCCCTTCTTCGTTCCCCCCAAATCCTCCCGGATTCCTCCTCTCTATCCAGCTTTCCCTTCCTGCCGCTAAACCACATGAAATACACACATTCTTCAAACTACTCGCGCGCCACCTATTGCAGATTTTTTAATACAAATTTCATAACGCCAGAGCACTATTATACAGGGTGTTAAGGGACGTACTTGACTCACTTTAACCAGTGATTCCTGACATTATTTGGAGTAAAAAATGTAAATGAAATTTTGGTCTCCGGTGACATTTTTGATGTTTTTTTTTTTTTTTTTCTACAAAAACATAAAAAAATGGTAGTTGTTGAACAGTTGGAGGCGGGGTAAGGGTTCGTCGGACACCCGGCTGAGTGACCAGTGACGACATGTGGAAAAAACAAATTTGTTTGATTTTGAAGAAATAAAATTTGAAAAAAAAAAGTCGTCAAAAAATGTCACCGGAGACCAAAATTTCATTTACATTTTTTACTTCAAATAATGTCAGCAATCAATGGTTAAAGTAAGTCAAGTACGTCCCTTAAAACCCTGTATACAGGGTGTCCGGGGGTAAAGTGCATTAACTTCGGGAGGTGATTCTATAAGTAAAAAAGATAAATAACTTTTTTCAAAATTCCAACTTTTAGGGGTTGTGGTAAAAAGATAAAAATATACCAGCATGTGCCGCCAGCTTTATTATTTTCCGCTGTTACGATACGGGCCAGTCACAACCATGCAATGTTGCCACAATCGTGCCCGGCGGGCGCTCAGCAACTAGGATTTTTAGTAGGTACGTCTTTTTGTATGAGAAAAAATGATGGAATTTCGGAAAATGTTTAAAATTAATGTTTTTTACTCCTCCCATCATGTAAAATCACCTCCCGAAGTTAATGCAATTTACCCCCGGATACCCTGTATAGAAACTTCCCTAAAGATAATTTCCGTGAATAGATACCTACAATTAAATTGAAGTATAATAAACTCCTTTCGTTTTATCAGCAAATTAACTTATTATTGTCAAATAAAACATTAAAAGCATTCAATTTTTAGTACGCTATCGAAATCTTTGGGGAACACTGAACTTGTCACATTAAATAATAATTTTAATGCAAATTCTGGGCACCGCAGGTAAAATCGATAATACTTTGTTTATTAATGGAATAATGTACCAAGAGTTTCAGAAAAGGTTTGGAGGCACATAAATTTCATTTGAATCAAATTAATTTTTTTCTAGGAATCAACCAAAATTGAAATTACATTTCTTATGATTTCATTCAAAATTACATTCAAATTAAATAATTAATTAATAATACGAATATTTCGTATGACAAAATTCTTTCTCAAGTCTGCCGTGATATAATATTTGGAACTCGATGTTGAATTTAACGTTTGGAATTCTCCATGGACAGAATTTCTCCAAATTTACGATTATTTCATCACTTGTCTGAATTCGGCATTGAATTAACAAAAATAGACCGCGATATCTTAGGTGTTTAATATGATAAAATAATGTTCATATGTATAAGGCTCAAATATATTCAAATTTAACTTTATATTACATTAAAATAATTCAAATAAAATAACAAACAAAAAAAATTACTTTCTCTATCACATCTATTTTCCAATTTTTTTCATAGAACGAATTTCAAAAGAGACTATAAACATGCACCTACTCTCGTGCAGAAGAATACTTACCAAATTTTATTTCTGCTTTTATTTCAAGAAGAATAATACTTACCAATGTTTATTTAAATCTTCTTTAAATTATCTTTTTATTCTTTATTTCTCAGCTTACTTTTTAAATGCACCAGATTTAAATGTCCGGGTTAAATTTTCCCCAAAGGGAAAACTAAACCCTTTCACACACTTCCCAAATGATCATCTAGTCAATCCACGATATGCAATTGCACTTATTAGTATTATAAATACAAAACAATACAAGAACAACATGTCAACCTACCAGAGACCAAATGGAAAAATAATTCACCGACTCCAGATATTTTCATATCAGAGGGTTCGGCTCTGCGGAACTCCTAATTGAACCTATAAATCCTACTGATCCCTCAATATAAATATTTAAAAAATCTTTTGTAATCCTACATGTATTTAAAATGACTGATTTTTTAATTTTTATATATAAATTCTTTGACAAATCTAATATGCCTAAATTTTGAATGAGAGACCTAGGTATAATGCCAGTATCCGAAATAACAAATGGTAATATTTTTATGGTCTGAGAATGCCAAGTTCTTTTAATCTCATTTCCTAAATCTGTGTATTTTCTTATTTTTTCAGAAACAGTTTTTTGAATATAACAGGAATTTCGAATAGCTAAATCAATGATATAAGTTGTTTTTTTTAATTTTGTCATGTAAAACTATATCAGGTCTATTATGACTAATTGTTCTGTCTGTTAGTATAGTTTTATCATAATATTTTTTATAAAATTCATTTTCTAAAAATGAATTTGGTTCGTATTCATAATATGGTACTATATTACGGCAGTCAATCAAGTTATGTTTAATTACCAAACTTTGGTGGATTATTTTTAAAACCTGATTGTGCCTAAATGTATACTCGGACAGCGCTAATACAGAACATCCCGACTCTTATATTTTTATTTTTATTTGGATTAATATTTGTTTTTATTTTTATTTATCCCTAAATATGTTTTTTTTGTCTTTCCTCTTCTTATATAAAATAATATTCTTTGTTTAAATAAAATAATATTTCATAGCCTAGTATGGTAGATAAAAAATCGCAAAAACTGTAACATGTAAACATTTATGAAATAATTTAAAAAAATAATAATAATAATTTGGATATCAGTTTAGATTTGAAGGCAATATGAATGAACAAGATTAAGGGAAGTTTGGACAGATTTTCCTTTCAGAGAGGATGGAAGGTGAAAGTAGTGTTAGGAGAACACATGATGCACTAGTAAATAGAAGAAGTCGCAAAAAAGTAACATAAATGCTTAAGAGGAACTGAACTGGCTCCACGGTCGTTTTCATTCAAAACTTATTTTTGGATTTCAAGCCAATATTAAATAATTTATAAAAATGTATAAAATGTATAAAAATTAATGTTTCTTTGTTTGTACCTTATGCGCAACCTAAACCATTCATCCGATTGTCATGAAAATTTGGTGATTTGATGAGTGCATGCCCTCGATGGCTTCTACATGTAAAAGTAAACTCTGGCATGATGAAATTATTTCGTGTACTACATCCGATTGCGATGAAACTTTGGTTTCTATATAAGTGCTGGTGAGCTCTGGCGTTGTGTAATTTGAATAAAATTTTTGCAACAAATGGCGCACGAGTTGTTGAAACAATGAGGCATATAGGGAAGAAGGAAACGATGACGGGGAAGGTGGAAGGGAAACGTGGGAGGAAGAGGGGACGTGAGAGGGGAACGGGGACCGACCGGGGATGCACAGGAAAGGACACGCATTGGGAAAAAAGTTGTTTCTTTATGTGGAATTCTAACGAACGCCGGGTACTCCCTATTTTCTTAATAAAAAATTAGAACAAATAATTGCCAAATTTGCCGCTAAAATCATGAAAAATTGAATTCCTTTTTTTTAAATGAGCTCCACACAGGAGGCCCTGAGGAAAATAATTTCCCTCATTGCCTATGTCATCTTTGAGGATGCTGTGTGGAGGGTTTGTTTAAAGGAAAGGAAGGAGAGGAGAGTTCTGGGAAGGAAGATGGTTTATGGGGTGGGTAGAAATCTGGGGTTCAGTGTGTCCTGGTTATCCGCCTCCAAAACCTAGACAAACCTCACCCCATGAACTCGGGTACCCCTGCTAAATCACCAAACGTAGCGAACCACTTGGGGTGACCTATGGCAGAGGTGTTGGTTATCCAATAAAGGTTCCCGGGGCGGCGGTACCCATTCCCGCCTCCCAAATTGTAATACTGGGCTTTATTATATAAATATATTTATATATAAAAAAAATAAAGAAAATAGCTTACATCCATACTATTTGCTAAATATTTTGGTCTCAAATCCAAATAAAGTTTTATTTGAAGAAAAGTCGCGCGGCTGTTCCCCTTAAGTAAGTAAGCACGGTTGGTTAGTTAGTTGAATAGTTCTGTCCAAATTCGGGTATAGAGTCACATATTTTTCGATGCAGATACCTAAAAATCTGGACCCTAGCTTAAAGTTCGAGTGTAATTATTTATCCGACGATCCCCTATAAATATCACTTGGCAGCCTTGAATGAAACAAAAAAACCGCACCGATTTACTTTGGGATTGGAGACATTTGTCCCGATTTAATGATACCCATTTACAAAAAGTAAACGCACGAGAAGTCCTAAGTGACCCTTCCTTGTTTCAATTTATTAAAGGGTTTTTAAAACTGCCAGAAAATACATGAGACGGACTAGGCACCTACAAGCCAATCGACTAGATTTTGCTGTGTTGTGAGAAAAAATTGGAATGTAAGGACCAAATGTTTTGACAACTCAGTCAGTTTGCAAAGAAAAATTGGAAAAATAAATAATTGTGTAACATTACACGTACAAAGACACTAATGCGTTATACTAAAGAGGACAGGATGTCAATGATCTTAAGAATAAATTTTCTTAGGTTAGTTTCACAGATTCTCGGAATGACCTGCCGTTTACTCGGAGGACAGAAACTTGTCTTGAAACTTTAAGCTAAAATTTTGCCTGAAAAGGCTACCTGCAATATTCATTATATAAAGGACCCTTGGGGTATTAGATTCAGTGAGCGACGCTTATATGAATTTAGTGGAGAAAATAAACATAATTCATTGTTCAAGATAGTGGGGAATGGTCTTGGTGTTTTTGAAAAAGCTGTAGTAGTAATATTATATTTCTACGTGAAAAACGTAATATATGCATACAGTTAATAAAATATACACTTACAAATATATATGTAAGTACATATTTGAATTTTATATAAATTTACAGGTCCAAGTTCTTGCATCCTCAAAATTCTAAGCATCAAGGTTCCAGATATAGTCGGCCCCAACACAACAATGGTATTGGAAAGTACTTACACCGCAGAGGGGACAGGCCTCATGTCCATGAAATGGTACAAGAACGGACACGAGTTCTTCAGATATGTTACCAACAATACGGACCGTTTGGTAAACATGGATCATTTAAAACTTTTGTTAGTTTTCGTTATCTTTATTGTTATTGTTTTCGTTTTCTTATTTGGATTCATTTACTTTAACTTCTTTGTTTTCTTTTTCTTTTTTTTTTCTTTTTACATATTTTTTTTTTGTTTAACTTTTTTTTCTATTTCTATTTTTGCTTTTCTTTAGTACTTTCTATTTTTTTTTCTTTTAGTCTTTTAGTCTTTTTCTTTTCTTTCTTTTTCTTTTTTCTTTTAATTTTAATTTTATTTATACTTTACTTTAATTTTTCTTTCTTTATTTTTCACTTAACTATTTCTCTTTCATTTTCTTTAACTTTTTCATCTTACTTCCAATAGCCCTCGCTGATGACATTCAATGTTTCTGGCCTGCTCATTCATCCCATCTCCAAAGAATCTCAGTTCGCATTATGTGGACCAACATTCTGCAGAATTAGCGTGGACATTCTGGATAGAAATGCCACAGGAGTGTACGCGTGTGAGATCTCTTCAGAACCCCCCGATTTTCTTACTTACGTTGCACACCAAAATTTGACCGTCTACGGTGAATATTTGTTATTAATAAAATATTACCTGCATAACCTATTTTTGTTTTAATATATCGAGTTTTTAATCAAGTACATATTTTTGGTTGATTATTCAGTATTCAAATTTTTAAATTTTAAAACGGTTTCAGATTTCCCACAATTTCCACCAACACTATCCCGAAACAAACTTCAATACGTCCTTGGAGACCACATGGATATTCAGTGTGCATCAGCTCCCTCGTACCCAGCCTGTAATATGACTCTAAAACTCAACGGTGCGGATGTAAGTGGAAATGATTACGTAATCCAAATGCACCTGCGAAATTATATGAAATGTTGTAACAACTTGTCATTTATGAACACGAAACGAAAGTACAATTTTTTTTGGCCTAGGTTTTAATTTTTTTGTTTATTTCAATTTCGTGCAATCACCAACTGCCTGAAGCCAATCTGCAATCCCTGGAGAGTGTAAGGTTGAAAGGAGTTTAGAGGAGAAGGATATGGCAGGGGGAAGGTTAACATGTATCTGGGTAATCGGGGCCAGTTTCTAAATGTGGATAAATTCAATTCAACAAATGTTTGATTCCGACTGGTGGTATTTACTCAGATCAGACCCCACTGACACCAGCCGCAAATGTGCGTTAATGTATTTTTTGCATGTGAATATTTTACAAGTATCGCAACTGCTCTCAACCGCCTAGAGCGAGTGAGATTATGGCATCCCCAATTGGGGTATGTTGTGAAGCTGAAGGTAGGGAGGAGGAAGAGATGTAAAGTATTGTAATTTTTTTCAATTCAAAAAGTGTTTACACGTTTCAAGACTATGAAGTTTATAAAATATAATTTTATTACATATTTATATAAAAAAAAACATTTCATAGTTTTCACACTTTATAAATGTATTTAAAATTTCTTCCAGATTGACGAACAACACAAATCTTGGGACGTTCGTCATCAGATTGACGAAACCGATATAGAAAATAGAACCATATCGAATATATATTTATCTATGATATTAACAAGAAATCTGTTGAAACTTCTACAACGCAATACACCAATGAACATATCTTGTTCCTGTAGGCTTGCGGGGATGACATTTACAAAAGATATGTTTGTATTACTTCGGGTGCCATCCCAACATTATACCCAGCTACGGACACACATACAAACCCCATATGGAAGCAGTAATACAGGTAATCCAAAATATTTTATTTTATATTCATTTTTAACTTTATTATTAAACCTCAAATTGTAATGTTTCATTAAAATGAAGGCAATATCCAACACGACAATGGTATAAAAATCAATCGAAAATCTGAAAACAGAATAATCTGAAAAAAGATATCGTTACATCCAGGACTCGAACCCTACGCCTCGGCGTGGAGGTCTAACAACCAAGCTAATTGTCTATCATATTAGATCACATTTAACTGTATCCTACTTCGACCAAGAATTATAAGCATTATTTTAATTTTTTAACGCAAATTTTTATCGGCTGCTATCTTTATGTATGATTACAAAATTTAAAAAAATGATATTTAGTCTTGAAAAATTTTTATCAATTTTTATTTTTAATATGGGAATCTTTATTAGATAACCAACACCTCTGCCATAGGTCACCCCAAGTGGTTCGCTACGTTTGGTGATTTAGCAGGGGTGCCCGGGTTCATGGGGTGAGGTTTGTCTAGGTTTTGGAGGCGGATGACCAGGACACACTGAACCCCAGATTCCTACCCACCCCTAAAACCCTCTTCCTTCCCAGAACTCTCCCCTCCTTCCTTTCCTTAAAAAAAACCCTCCACACAGCATCCCCAAAGATGACATAGGCCCTGAAGGAAATTATTTTCCTCAGGGCCTCCTGTGTGGAGCTCACGTAAAAAAAAAAAAATATGCGACATTTTTGACTTTTCATGGCACGATCAAGTGAATCAAATACTTGAGTCGGGCCATGTCAAAATTCAGAATAATAGAAGAGAATGTATGAGACGATGTATGAATGTGAGTGAGGCAAAGAGTGTGTGCCAAGACCGAGTTGTTTGGCGGTCCGTCCTCTTTGCCTACCCCTGCGGGGAAACGGCATGATGGTTAGTTAGTTAGATAGAATAAATATGAAAATGAAGATAATGCTGGTAGTTTTTGGTCGATGTATCTAAATTAAACCTAATCGGATAGGCATATTAGCTCAGTTGGTAGAGCTTCGCCCGGCAAGGCGTAAGTCCTGGATTCGAGTCCTAGATATGACCGTATCTTTTTCTGATTTTTTTTTCAAATTTTTTGATAGAATTTTGCTAACATTGTCTTCATTTAATTGGAATATTTTAGATAAATTTCACGCAACCTTTAAAATGTGTTCTTGCAAGGCAAAACAAAGATTAACTACAACTACCACATCTGTACCCTGACGTTATAAACACTAATAATAGTCTTTCTAGTATGTGTATCTAATTTACACATATTTCGAAGATAAATCTCATGTTTCACATTTTGTTTTATTTTATGCAACGATGTTTTTCCTTTTTTTCAGGAGGAAACCATAAAATGAAAGGCCAAACACACACAGTCTTGGAATATTTCTGTATAGTTCTTCTTATAAGTCTGCCATTTGCAAATTAAGGGCCAACGTTGGTCTGTTTTCATATTATATGCAATGCATTATTAAGCTTTTTCACTTCAGCTCCCGCAAGACGCCGCGCCGAGTCAGTTCTTAGTTATTGGAATATGAAATCAGTATTATATTCGACTCCAGATACTAATATCTACAGCCCGTATGTTTGACGAATATCTACAGCTCATATGTTGAACTAATATCTACGAACTTCAGAGTGTTGATTAATATCTACAGAGCGTAGGTTGAACTAATATCTACAGAGCGTAGGTTGGACTAATCAGCTAAATGTGTCCAATAGTCCCATATTAGGGATTTTTACATACATACTTACATAAATTAAGTTTTTTAAACTGCATACGCAATATTACGTTATTCCAATATGCTATACATAATTGCAAATCCAACCTCTGACAGTACTGTAGATATTCGTCAACACTTTGGTTCTCATAGATATTAATCAACAGTTTGAGCTGTAGATATTCGTCAACACTTTGATTCCCATAGATATTAGTTCGATTTTTTCAGTTTTTGGAATTCCTGTAGATATTAGTAGACGCCTCCTTATATTCCAGTAACCACAGCGATGCACTATGTCGTGTAATTTTCTGGATCAGACCGCCAAAAATAATACTCCTTCATTATAAGAGGTATAAGTTTTGATATTTTTAAGAAAAAAAGTGTCTAAAAACCGTGTTTTATTATATTATGTAAAACTGTGGCACAAATATTTGTAGGTTTTACAATCATTTCTAAAGAAGCCAATTTTCCACTGTTAAATGCACGAGCAGACTGTAAAATACTTAAAATAAACTAAAGAACATTTATTTATTTAACCATTTATTTATCAATGGGTAAAGAGAGTGACGGGAAAAAAGCCCTACCTTCAAATGAAGTGATTTGTTCTTCCATCCACTCAATTTGGGAGGCGGGTATGGGTACCGCCGCCCCGGGAACCATTTATTGGACAACCAACACCCCTGCCACAGGTCACCCCAAGTGGTTCGCTACGTTTGGTGACTTAGCAGGGGTGCCTGGGTTCATGGGAAGAGGTTTGTCTAGGTCTTGATGGCGGATACGTTTGCCCAACCACTGGATCAGAGGAGACTGGTTGAGGGAGGCCTTTTGACCTCTCCAGCTGGATTCTCCCGACCATTCACCTTGCACCGCAGTGTGCGGAATAGATTCATACGTCCGTCACTCCTGGCCACACTGACCCCCAGATTCCTCCCCACTCCTCAATATTTGACGACCTCCGTAGTCCAGTGGCTAAGACTCTTGACTCACATTCCGGAGGTCGCGGGTTCGAACCCGGCATGCGCAAATAAATTTTATTTGATTAATTTGTGTTATTTCACAATTAATTCATTTAAAATAATATATAGTATATTTGCGGCATGTTCCAGAGTGGAAGATACTATTAGTATCGCCCTGGTGTAAGACCACCATTCAGAATTGAAACGTTGCTTGAAAATGGCTTTAGCCGTGTTTAGTGACCAGATCTGAATAGCCAGGTACTTCTCAACCTTCCTCTTCCCCACCTCCTTCCCCTCCCCACTACCTTCAGCCTCACAACATACCCCAATTGGGGATGCCATAGTCTCACTGGCTCCAGACGGGAGTAGTTGAGATTCTTGTGCGGTATTAACTGTAAAAAAAAAAAAAAAATATCTTTTTCCTTCCCATATCTTCTTCTCCTTCCTTTCCCTTAAAAAACCCTCCACACAACATCCTCAAAGATGACATAGGCCCCTAGGGAAATTGTTTTTCTCGGTGCCTCCTGTGGGCAGCTAATATAAAAAAAAAAATTAAAAAAAACGTGACATAGTTACACCATAAAAGGTATCGCATAAAACATATATGAACGAGGTTTTGCGAGAGATTCAATAATTCGTGAGATTCACGATCGCGACAATATTTTAATTGATTAATGTGGGTATTTCAAAATGATTGTACAAATAATATTTTTAACTGGCATCGGTAGGTAGGATTTTAATCATCTTATTCTATCTTCTGGATCCCAAGTAGGGCTTTGTAAGAAAGGAGAGGACAATGGGAGATGAATACATTGAACAAGGCCTTAAGATGTGTGCTTAAGTACGAAAACTGTTTCAATACTAAATATCCACATTATTCAATAAAAGCACAATTGAAATAGGGTTTATAAGTAGGAGATTAAGAACTTTAAAGCATTTTTTTATAGGCATGATACGTTATTTTTTCTGGGCTTATAAAAATATTTATCAAAAAAATATTGGATTATTTCAAAAGGAAATATGTGTTCTTTCCCAGTATTTAATTACAGAATCCAAAATATTTCTAAGCGATCTAATTTTCAAACCAAAGACATAATATTATTATGCATTACGTAATAGTGCTTCACCTTGGGAAAGCCTTAGCAGAGATTTATAATCAAAAGCTGCAGGTGGGGCCGTAGGCAAATATGAGAATAATTCCTTGCGGTTTCTAGATTATTCTATTATTATATTATATATGAAGGATGAGATTGGGAGCATTTTTGCGTATTACTCTTTGCTCGATGTGATGCCTGATGACATTCTGGAGTTGGTGTAGGAGTTAGATTATAAATATGTACGATTATATTTTTATTGTGTTATTTTCTTTTTGATTCTTTGTTTAGTGTCGAAAATTCATCAAATCAAGCTTACCTATATTTAAGAGTAATCACAATTTGAATTACCTAGATGCTTGCTTTGTAACATTGCTTCCATTTTATTCATGGGTCATGGAAAATGTTTTTATTGGAAGTTTAATTATTATAATTTCCACTACAATATTTTTATGCAAAATAACTTTTTGACATCATTTAAAAAGAGTAAATAGAAAAAAACACTATTTTTAATAATATATCATGTCGTCATGTTTCAGAACCAAGTTTGTTTATTTAATTTTTTTATACACTCTTTTATACGCCCATAGGGCTTTTAAAAAAAAATTTACACAGGAGTTAGTGATAAACAATAAGCTGCAAAAATAGTTTCTTACGTTATAGTGGTTTACAATAGAGAACTCCAGTCCAATTTTTTTTTTCATGAATAATGACCTTTTAACATAAATTTATTTTTATTTTTAGAGTTAATTTTAATAGTTAAAATAATTGTCAAAGTTTTAATTTTTCAAGACCCCCGAAAACCACCGTATATATGGTGAATCGTTTGTCGTCATCGCTCCTGAAAAATTACTATAAGATCGGGAAATCAGCTGATCTACTGCCGCCATTTTGAATTCTGTTGTTCGAAGTATTCTCCCTAGAAATAGCATTACTATTTTGTTTGTGCAGTAGTTTTTGAATACTTTCAATATAAGAGATACCTTTATTTTTGAAACATTATTTAGCCCTAAATAATGTTTCAATAAACACAACAACTAAATCTCTATAAACAGTATGTAAATAAACGAATAAATTTATACGATGGCTTGTGTCATAACATACATTCCCATACAATGACTTTACTGTGACGTCGAACAGTGACATCACCTTGACGGCGTGTTTTTAAGACCCGATTAAAAATGGACTTTTTAATATTTTTTTAAAAAACTCTGCTTTTAATGTTATTAAATAAAACTTAAATATTCAATCAGCGTTAATTGGTGTATATGAACATATTTTTTTAAAGTCAGAATATTTTTCACTGGAGATCCTTATTAGATGAAATTTAAAAGAAAAATAATAATTATGAAAATAAACATAAATAATATATGTTGACATAACAAAATATTTCAGTTTGTTTTAAAAATCCAAATTGTTACATTAAAAATGTCGATATCATTTGTATGTTCGTTTGCTAAACTATGTGAGCTAGAAATTGGCGAGTTTGTGAATGGTTATATTAAAATAGGTTTTTAAGCCTAGTGAGTCGAGTAGGTACTCTTAAATTGACTACACTTAGGAGTTCGTCCAATCCATTTCCATTATTCCTACTTATATGTCATTTTAATTTTAGTATACTTTGTATCCTGAAAGAGGGGCCATTTAGTTTCTAAACATGTTGATATAATAAATGAACCAAATGTTTAATAAATTATTATTTATGATAATTTCTTTCACATATTTTTTATTGACCAAACTATAGAAAAATAATTCATCATTTTTAATTACTTCTCAATTTTCTTTCCTTTCATCTTTCAATTATAAATAGTGGTAGCAATATTTTTTTATAAAATTCATATTCAAGAAATGCAATTTTTTTAATATAAGATAAGAAGAACATTAGATACTTACACAAAAGCTTTAAAGATAAATTTTGCCTTAACATTTTACAAATGCCTTAATATGTTACGCTGTAGGTACGTTAATAATATTGATATTAAAATTTACCTCTACGTTATCCCACAGCAATTTATACGAGTCATAAATTCCTTATAATATCGTCGCCTTAGTTCTTAATTGTCCAAATGAACATTTTAGTTTTAAAAAATAAAGTGTAAAAAATGATAGTTAATCACTTAATTAAGAATTATTTAAACTAATGAGACAGTGTTTACGGAAATAGCTTTATCTTAAACACCTATCATAATGTTTCATTGAAATAATGAAAGAAAACCTTTTACTCCTGTCAAATTTTCTAATGGTCGTTTGGACAATTAAGAACTAAGGCGACGATATGTTGACTTTGAAACTTATATTTATTGAAATATACCATGTTTAACAAAACTAGACTTTCATTTACTTTACAAAAATTGCAATGAAACTGTACATAATTGAATGTAAAATAATGAAAAAGCATGCATAGTACATTTAAGATGTTTGTTTTCATTTAAGATGTTTGTTTTCAACAGTTTTTAAAGGAGAGTTGAATAATTTACAGATCGTAAATAAAAAGATTAAGATTCTGCAAGGAGAGATTCATTTTGTTCTGTAGCGTTTCTACAGCTCATAAATAAATTTATGAGCAAAACCGCAGCTGAGATTGTTTGCGACCATCCGGCTTTAAAAGTTCAGTAAATTCAACTAATCACACTGTTTACATTTTTTTTAACCCTTCTGCTTGGTTCAATATATTCGCACCTTATAATCCGGAAGCCTCGATTTTGCGATTCATTTAGTCACTTTGGATCGAGATTGTAAAATATCTATGCAAGATACCTTTCATATTTCAAAGACAATAAGAAGCATAATTTTTTTCTCTTTCTGGTTAAAAGAAAAATACAAATGTTTGCATGAGAGGAAGAAAGATATATAGCTATTAAAATGTAAGGTCGCTCGGGACGTTTTTGGTCTTATGAAAGTATAACGCGATTACGTGTTTTGGTATGTATATTTATTTATTTATTTTTTATTTATAAAATACATGTTACATATATTAGACAATTAAGTAGATTAGATTTATTAAATCACCATGCTAGGCGGCTGCCTGTTTCATGGTGATCAATTGAAGATAGTATCTCTTTAGTGAAGTCTAGTGTAAACACATGGTACTAGTATGTAAAATTGGTAGTTATAAAAAAATAAAAAAGAGAAAAAGAAGTGCGTAAAATAAACATGTAAATTAAATAAATCTATAAACATATGGTAATAGTATGTAATGATTTTGAAAATAGTTAAAGTTATAATAAAGAATAGAAAAGAGAAAAAGAAGTGCATAAGGATAAGATTATGGAAATATACATATCAATATTAAAATTTTTATATTTATTTTTATATGTTTGCGTGCGTACGTGCATGTGTATATAGGTGCACACATCCATATACACATAAACACACACACACACACACACACATATGCCCCTACGTACAGTAAAAACTAAAATTAAACAAGCAGATGGGTTAAATATTTTGAAGAAAAATAATTTTTAGCTACGATATTCCCTCAAACCCTCCCGCGTGGAGTTAATGAAAATGAAAAAAATAAAGCTTATTGAGAAATCCATCGTTCTAGAAAGAAGAATTATAAATACAATTCAACATTTGTGAAACTGTAAAAAATTTAAATGCAAATAAATATATCCTCCCTCTGCCAGATTCAAACCGGCGACCTTCGCACCCAAGGATTATTTGCTCTGCCAACAACTAACCATCAAACCGTTTCCCCGCAAGAGAAGACAAAGAAGGTTATCCAACCAACAACTCCTGCAAAACTTTGCGCACACTTACCTTGGGGATGTGCGCAAAGTTAAACATTATTGCACCGCACCTAAACACTATTGAAAATTTAATTTGAATATCTGTATACCGCAAGCGGCGGGTCCGACCAAATTGGCTGGACTCCTGGAGTCCTTGGAAATCATTTGAAACATGATATGAACATGAAATGTGAAATTTAAAAAAATCCTTATAGTGTTTTTTTTATTACATTAACTCCACACAGGAGGCCCTGAGGAAAACAATTTCCCTCAGGGCCTATGTCATCTGGGGTGCTGTGTGGAGGGTCTTTTTGAGGAGAGGACGGAATGAACATTGAACTTGAAGAGACTCATGTTGTAGGAAGGCGGAAACACAGAGGCCGGCAAATCATTCCACAGCCGAGCTGGTGAACACAAGAACGAATCGAAGAAACGACCCGTTCTCATGTGACAAATGTCAACCGTGTACAAATGTTGGGCACGCGTTTGGCGTGTTTCCCGACTATGCACCGGTGCCGAAGCGATCAATGACGTGTGATCAACAAGTTTGAATGTAGAATGCGCTTGAACCACAGTTGCAAAAAAGAGTTTTTGATTGTAAAGATGGCGGACATAAAATGAAAATTGGCGAAAAAATTCAGTTTTAATTTTGCAGTAACTTTTTTCTGCAATAATAATTTTTCATAAGTCGAAGTTCATCCGCATATAAATTTTACATTATTTAATTTAAACTTTGAATTAAATGAATCGGATGAAAATTCGATGTGCTACGATTCCAGCCAACTTGAAAAACGTGGTTTTGAGAAAAACGGGAATGTATCAAGTAAAGGAAGATTTTTAAGCAACAATGGTCGATTTTTTGATAGACTCCCCCCTTAATTCATTGATCTTCTTAATATTGACATGACCAAACTCAAGTATTTCACTAAAAATAGTGGCGCACCGAAGACGATAAACACAAATTATCAATAGTTACATCAATTGATGTCATTCATAATTGACAATTATTCCTAATAATTGATCGTTTACAGAGAAGATATAGTTGTGCTGCACCCTTGAGATGATGTTTACAGGAGCGGTGCTGTACAACAGGTCATCTAATTAATATTATTATTTTACAGAAGGTCATCCACAAAATGTCATTATTAAATAAAATTGAACATGAAAAACTACAAATATTTAAAATAAACATCAATAATCACGTGAAAATAATTTTCCTTGGGGCCAATGCTGTGTGGAGGGTCTTTTTGTGGAAAGTAGGAGTGAACCTGGGTCTTGGTTGTAGAAGAGAGGAAACATGGAGGTCGAAAAATCTTGTCATAGCCGAGCTGTTCAACTCAAGAACGAGTCGTAGAAATGACCCTGTTCTCATGTGACAAATGTCAACTGTAAACAAGTGTTGGGTGAGCGTTTGGCGTGTTTTGTAGCGTGACCTGTGCGGAAGGAATCCATGACGCTAGTTCCTCGGAGCATCTTCCATTGAAATTCGAACAAGGAACAAGGTGGTCTTAAGATTTAATTTTCAAAACCGTATGTGCTGTTTTTCCGTAGATACTTGTATGAAGAAATTCTAAAAACAAGCTCCATTTATTTTACAAGGTTCTAACACCGCTTACACTCTCTATTTTGTTTATATTTGACAGTTGATTGTTGTTACGAGGCGCTATATGGTTTGTCACTTTGGTTGGATAGGGTTGTAACTTCGCCTTACCATTTTCTGAGATTTTAAAGTTTGCAAAAACGAAGTTTCATAAACTATTTACCGACATCTGATTTTGAGGTTGAATCTTTTATAAAGTATTTTAGTTTAACATATTTTTATGGAAAATATTTAAATAGGACATGTACTTACCATTAAGAACACACCTAAAGGTGCAAATAGAATCAAGTGCGATCATATAGGGCATAATAGTTCATTGCATAAAGTTCTAACTACATTTTCAGCTCAGTTTCAGTTTCAGTGCCGGCAACCCGGGTGTTTATTTTTTTTTATTCATGTGCATAGTTTTTTTTTACCTACCTCACTAGACAAAGTCTGTTCCGAGGCAGGTATTTCTCTAATGCCATTCCAAGAAAGGGCCACGTTTCCTATAAAATACTTTACACAAAATTTAACCATAAAATCAGAAATTGTTATTAGATTTACAGAATTCATCTTTACAAAGTTTGACATCTCAAAACATGGTAAGGCGAAGTTTGAACCCTATCCAACTAAAGTGATGAACTACACTACGCCTCGAAAAACGATATACTGACAGATACAAACAAAACGGCAATTGCAAAAGATTCAAAGTGATGTAAGAAACTTGTCAAATAAATGGAAGCTTTAGACACTTGATTTCAGAACTTTTTCATAGAAGTACCAACGAAAATAAAACACAAATGGCTCTGAAAATTATTTTGGTTGAAGGAATTTTTTTTATTTTATTTTTTATGTGAATAACTCGCAAGAGTCCCAGCTACTCCCGTCTTAAGACAATGAGACTATGGCATCCCAATTGGGGTATGTTGTGAGGCCAAAGGTAGTAGGGAGAGGAAAGAAATGGGGAATAGGGAGGTGGGAAAGTACCTGGTCATTCAAATCTGGTCACCAAACACAGCTAAAGCCATTTCAAGCAACGTTTCAATTCTAAATGGTGGTCTTACACCAGGACGATACTGAGAGTATAGTTCCACTCTTTAACGAGGAATGAGCAAAAGAATTGTTTTAGCGATCAAAGGTTATTTAAAAAAATCTAGTTAGAACCTTGTCCAACTGAGGTGACGTATTGTAAGTTACATTCTTGTTTTGTGACAAAGATATCAATATTGAAATGTGATTCCCAGCAGCATCGAATGAAAAAATCTGAATATTTAGCGAAACTGACAGTATGCTCTGAGATTTATATTTTCACATTTTACATTTTCCAATAGCATTCCATCTCCGGAGGATCGGATCCGACGTATTTCCACTGAGACGAACAGAGCGGGCGCTGGGGCCGCCTTAGCAATATTTCGTATTAAAATTCATGAGATTCTTCATATCTATTTGTTTACAGTCTTTTCTGAGATACAGGGCATACGGGAAAATAGTAAGTAATGTAAGCAAGGGCTACAATATTGAGGGTTCCATTGCAAAACAGAGCATTGAAGAAAAGTTTAGATTGCTGAAGATTACTGCCAAAAAATACATTTCATTTATAATATGTGGAATAATCATTTTGAAACGTTGTCTAAGACAGCTTACTCTAAGGTCAGCAAATCTAGAGGTTACTAATCGTTTAATCGAACTTTCTAGGTCAAATCGAGCTGTTTACTATGATCGCTCTTTTCGTGTAATTGGCCCCCACATTTGGAATAAACTTCCCTCAGCTCTTACTAATATCCAGAATTCAGCTGAATTTAAACGAGCTTTAAAATCTAAATTATTTAAAAAATCATTACGTACATGAATCCTAACATCTTTTCAAGCCATGTTCTCAAGTTTCCTGTAATTGTTTGGTTTCGGTTTCCTCCTAATTGTGTTTTTATGTTTTGTCAGAATTTAGTGTCAGAATATTTCTCATTTCTGGACGCAAACTGCCTTCTGTTAGAATATTATATTTTAGTTTTAAAGTTCTTGTTTTGTCCTGTACTACAATGGCACCGTTACCGATTATTATTATTGTCCTATGTGTGCTATAACAGCACTGTTTTCGTTAATTTTTGTTCTCTTGTTCGTTTAGTAAAAACTATTCCTTATTTCATATTATTTTATCAATATTATAAGGATTTTTTTAAATTTATTATTGTTAAGCGCACATGAAGCAAGAAAAAAAAACAAATATAACGTTATTATTATAATTAAGAGAATATGGTACAGAAAGTTCAAAAAGAAACCATTTAAAAGAATGAAAATCATTTTTAGATTACGATTCGGACATGCACTAACGTGAGGAGTATTGTGTTTGTTAGGCCTCTCTGATTCTCCAATGTGCTCGATGTGTGAACAAATTGAAGATGTCGAACACACATTATCGAATTGCTTAAATTATATGAACGACAAGGAGTGACAATATTGATGACCTCGAACTCAGTTCAGAATTTAATAGCCTCACTTGAACTTTTAAACTTGTTTTACATTTAAAGAAGATTAGAGATTATAGTGAAAACTAATTAATATTATAATTTAAAAACAGATGAAGCAAAAATGATTTGATTGCGTGAATCAGAAGCCTTGATAATAAACATGATACGAAAAAAATTTACGTTTATATTAGTGAAAGATATTCTCAGTAACACTCTGGTGTAAGACCACCATTCAGAATTGAAACTTTGTTTGAAATGGCTTCAGTCGTGTTAGGTGACCAGATCTAAGCAAGGTATTTTTCCACCTTCCTCTTCCCATCCCCTTCCCCTCCACCTACCTTCAGCCTCACAATTTACCCCAATTAGGGATGCCATTGTCTCACTGGTTCTCTACGTTTGGTGAATTAGCAGAGGGTTCATGGGGTGTAGTTTGTATAGGTCTTGGCGGCGAATGAATTTGCCCTCCAACTGCATGGCAGGATGGGATTTTGGTATTTTTGGATCGGAAGAGACTGGTTGAAGAAGACCTAACCTAGGCCTCTCCAGCCGGACTCTCTAGCCTTGCGTGAGAGGGATGGATTCATACGGGCATCTCTCCTGGACGGATCGACCCCCAAATTCCT
Source organism: Limnephilus marmoratus (assembly GCA_917880885.1). NCBI lineage: Eukaryota > Metazoa > Arthropoda > Insecta > Trichoptera > Limnephilidae > Limnephilus > Limnephilus marmoratus. Next base: position 40,335,454 of record OU862922.1, on the reverse strand, counting down.
ACCCATCCCTTATACTTCCTTCCCAGAACTTCCATTCCTTAGTTTCCCTGAAAAGACCCTTCGCACAGCATCCCCAAAGATGAAGTATGTCCCGAGGGACTTTTTGCCTCAGGGCAACCTGTGTGGTAAGTAAAAAAAAACGGTTGGGAGAGGTGGGACTCTTGTGCGGTATTTTAAGGGAAAAAAACTAAACCTTACCCAACCCAACCAAACCTAAACTTTTTTTTACATGAATGCCGCACAAGAGTCCCAACTGCTCCCGTCTGGAGCCAGTGAGGCTATGGCATCCCCAATTGGGGTGTGTTGTGAGGCTGAAGGTAGTGGGAGGAACTGACTCATTGTTTCATCCTTTTCCGTTTTGTTAGTATTCGATTTTATCCGATTATCAAAATTGAGATTCTTCTTCTTCTTTTGCATGGTGGGGGGTAAGAGGAGGACGTCTAAGGATACATTAACATTGAGATACATTACCAACATACTGAAAATGTAAATTGGTGATCAATTTTCTTGCAAAACAATCATACACGGAATTTTAAGTTCGGGATATCTTTTTTTTTAAAGAATCGTGAAATTTTTACAACCGTAATATCGTGAAAGGGTTTATTGAAAAAATCGGTTATTAAACGGTAGATTAAAATAAAATTAATGATCTAAGTTAAAAAAATATACGTTTCTCTTTTTTCATATCCCTCGTGAAAAAAAATAAAAAAATCAACGTCTTTATTAGAACCAAAAATTATTGAATCACTTATAATTTGTATGTTTTTCATCCCATAATGATCCGTATTAAAGTACTCGACGCTGAATTAGTTGATATCTTAGCCAGTATTCAAGAATTTCCTACACCGTGCGCTTTATCGTACCAAAACAAACAATTATTTGAAAATAATTTACTAGCAATATGTCCCATAAAAACTAACAAGCCTCTAACTTTCATTTAAATACAATGTACACTAAATATTTTTTGTCTTTTTCACTTTATTTGACAATAAATTAGGCTTGGCCGTTAAACATCCTTAATGTGTGGCCCTTTTATATTAAACTGCTAAATGTTTTGTATACTAAACAAACCCTTATCTCGGAGGTCAAATTTAACGACGAAATATCGCACATTTCACAGGCACCGCGTGCAAACCATTGATGTAATACGGAAAGTTACCTTTTCTGTAAAAAAATTACCACCCCACTATTATTTGATTATACTTCTAACAATAGAGCACTCCAGTTCAATTTTTTTAAATGAATACTGACCTTCTAACTTAAATAACTGCATTTTTATTTTTATTTTAGAGTTAGTTTTAATAGTTAAAATAATTGTCAAAGTTTTAATTTTTCAAGACCCCCTGAAAACCACCGTATGTATGGTGAATCGTGTGACGTCATCACTCCTGAAAAGTTATCATAGGTTCGGGCAATCAGCTGATCTACTGCCGCCATTTTGAATTCCGTTGTTCGAAGTATTCTCCCTAGAAATTGCATTTTTATTTTTTTTTGTGCAGTAGTTTTTGAATATTTTCAATAATAGAGATAAAGTAATAAGAGATACCTGTTTTTTAAAACATTATTTAGGCCTAAATAATGTTTCAATGAACACAACAACTAAATCTATATAAACAGTATGTAAATAAACGAATGAATTAATACGATGGGTTGTGTCATATCATACATTCCCATTCAATGACTTTACGGTGACGTCACGACACGTCGAACTGTGACGTCATCTGGACGGCGTGTTTTTACGACCCGATTAAAAATGGACTTTTAATAATTTTTTCAAAAACTCTGCGTTTAATATTATTAAACAAAACTTATATATTCAGAATCAACGTTTATTGGTCTGTATGAACATATTTTTTTAAAGCCAGAATATTTTTCACTGGAGTTCCTTATTAAATAATTCATTGGTCAAGCTCTTAGGTTATGGCAGTTAAAATTAAAATGTTCCACGAAATATAATTTTTTGTACTGTTTTTTTAAATTTAGGTACATAAACATTTCATTATAATATTATATTATACATAAAAAAAGAGGAGGCCTTGGGCCTGATAAGGGATCCACGATTCATACTTTGAAATCGAATTCTCTCAATTGAATAGAATTCTTTTAAATGTATGTGTAAAATAATCAGTTAACTTTATTTGATTATTAAAACCACTGGGGGGATTATGGTCGAAAAATGGACCACTTTTATTTTTCTGCGATTGATAGCGGTCCAAAATTGGACCACATTTTCCTACCATTAGTAAAATAATTATTGTAATTATTTAAAACATTTCCATGGCAAGCCATTTATTTTAAAACGAGGCTATTGAAATACTTTACCTATTATGACCACAGATGTAACAAATCGGAACTTCGTGGACTATTTTAGAACACTGTTAAAATATTTATTTTTTTTCCTGCTGAATTTTGATAGATATGCACCTTTCATTATCAATTATACCACAGACAACATACAGAAATCGAAAATATTCTATGTTGACTCGAATAAGTACCCCTCATGGCAGTTTCAAAGTAAAAAAACACAGGATTCGCGATTCATTGGTTATATAGTACTATAATAAGTTTTTATCTCTCTTTTATAAGTCGTTTTAAATTTTATAGTTTTAAATCTCCATGTTAAAATTCGAAGGTATGATATTTTTTTTTTTTGCGAAAAATTTAACAATAATCTTCTGGGAAATCTCGAGCAATCGAGGCAAATTTATTTATGTCGTGTGGTCGCTCCAGAAGTTATTAAGTAATGGTTTATTATTATTCTTAATTTCGAGGGATTCTAGATTCCAATTGTATTTTTATGTAATATTTTAGTCTCAGAGGTTTTATCAAATGAGTGATTAGTTTCTAGTAGATGGTTCGCGAATTCTGAAAATGCATTATTATTTACTCTTTTGTTTACGTTCCGGTGCGTTTTTTTATCGATATAACAAGCAGATCAATCATTAAATTAAGTTTATTTATCCCGAGTGGTTAGGTTTGTCATCCTTACCATCGGTATTATTAAGTATTTACCTAAGCTATTATTAGTTTATATACTTAACTAGCTGACCCGGCGAACTTCGTACCGCCTCAGAATTAATAAGTGTTGTGTTAGCTGAATTACACAATGAAGCAAGTATCGATGCGCAACAGCCCGTGTTTTGTTTTTGTCAGTATCAGAGTGGCGTTGTTTACGGATTTTCTTATTTTTCCACTTACTTACGGGAATTGCGTTTCATTTTCTTTATACGTGTGAGGGAGATTTATTAAAATTATTGTATTTTTCCTTTGGAGGGGTGCAGACATTCGTTTACCGTTTGTCTTATATTTTACTGTTGACATTTAGTGTGTAAGAAAGAGGGGCAGCATTTTATGCAAGAACAAAAGCAAAACAATAAGCGCATTGATATTTGAGGTTTTTGAATTTTTGAAATTCACCCACTATTCAATATTATAGGTACTTATCACAATATTGTTGCAGCTCTCTCAAAAGATAAAATAAATCGTTCCATACAAAATGTAGTAGGAAAAGATTTTTCTTCATAACTTTTTTTGTCGAAATTTTTTCCGATGTTTTAATAGATATTCTGCTATTTGGGGCGGAGACAAATCCAACAAATCAAAGATCATAAAAATCGGTCCAACCGTTCTTGAATTATACATGGTGTAACTAACACGACTTTGTTTTATATATTAAGACTCTGCAACCGGTCCCGAAAAGAAGAAGATGGAGAGATACGAAATTACGAATGTTAGAGGAGAGCGCTAACATTTACAGCGACAAAATCGATGCGAAAATTGTGAAAAATGCGAAAATGTTTAATAAAACACGACTCGTTTAAAATAGAGCAAAAATCTCGCGGGCATTATCTTAAACAGCATTTAAAGAAATGCTTTGATTCTTTTCATACATATAACTTGTAAAATAACTGAAACAAACGAGTTAATAATAATTTTTGGAGCATACTTTGCGATTTTTTTCTATCGAGGGAATTTTATATAATTTGGGTTTCAGCGCCGGCAAAGTCTAGATATTATCTTCAAGAATAACATATATTTTTAAGAGCTTTAAAACTTACCGTATTTAAGGAAAATATGTAATAAATCGGTACAAATCCGGGTTACGGGCCCTTAAAGATTAACACTAAATTAACTTATCTTTGGTAAATACGTATTTTTATAAATCAGCAATGCTATTACTATTAAAATTATAGCATACTATAACACAATTCAGCAATCATTTAATTATGTAGGTCATAAAGAGTATTATGGGATTGACCGTTGTATGCATTGAAAGAATGCCTGATGATACCAAAAAAATGAACTAAGTTGGTTCCCAAACGGAGAGAACGATAGTTATAATATTACAATTCATCTAGTGAATTTAATATCAATGCATGTAGCTTATATCGTTCCATGCTGATGTTCTATTAACAAGAAAAAAGCCAAGTCATCCAATTAGTTACTGTGTTAGCAATTTAAAATTCCGTGTTTAAGTAAGCGAATAATTTTTATTGGTCAATTCGCTTATCACAATTTGTGGAGACGTGTAGTGCGTGCGTGCTGGCTAATTACTTACCCGGTTTAACCAGGCACAGGCACAGGTCACCTACAAACCTCCACCCCTTCCCACCCCCAGGCCGACAGTCACCACCAGAAAGCATATTATTTAAAGGACTAAGAGCGTTTCAAATTAAACGCAACATCAAGGTGCCCGATTAGCAGCGGAGTGCCGTGAATGTATTTTTATTATCAGTTTATTAACCGTTTTACGAGATGTGCAAGATAAACAAGCATCGATTTTTTTTTTAAATGAAAATTTCTTTAGCACCGTTGTGATTTGAAACTCGATGAAACGTAAAAGCGACACTTAAAAGAGACAAACACGTACATCTATAGGATTTCGCCTGCAAGATAATGATACAGTTAGTGTCCGACCGAAACTAGTTTTTACGGCCGAAACCGAAACCGAAACTGGGTTTCGGCTTCAGTCTCAGGTTCGGCCGAAACCGAAACCGAAACCGAAACCGAAACTTCAATATAAGGTCATGTTTTGGTGGAAAAAAATAGTGAATCTTAATCAATCAGCCATTAATATTTCTATTTTTGTGAGTGATAATTCATGGTGGAATTCCATATTAATTCATTATTATAATTTATATAATTCAAAGGCACATGTAAAAGTCTGTGAATGAGTGAATAGAATACTGATAATTTATGTGAAATGTGGTGTCTAGATGTATTGTGTATGATGTTATCACTATATGTAGGTTTTCTATAGATTGAAAATTTTTTGTTAATGATTTCTATACCTATGGCGAGAAAGTTAATTTTATTTCCACCCATTTCCATTGTAAACTGGAGAGATTTATTAATTTCTTTTAGAAAAACATCTAATTGCGTGTGTGTTCCTGTCCAGATAATTAGAATGTCATCTACGTATCTACGGTAGAAGGTAACTTTTTTAAACAATTTTAATTTTTCGAGGGATTCTTCGATATAATCTATAAAGAATTCAGCTAGCACCGGCGAAATCGGGCTCCCCCATGGCTCACCCACTAGATTGAATATAATAGTTATTATTGAATCTAAAGAAATTTTGTTCTATACATGAATTTAGTAGTCTTGTTATTTCTTTACGTTTGATCAAATTAATGATTATTTTCCATGTAATTATTAATAATTATTTTTAATTCTTCTGTTGGTATATTTGAGAATAAACTAACAACATCAAATGAAACTAAGGTAGCATTATTAGGTACTGTGATGAAATTTTGCTATTTATTACTGGAATTACCAAAATATTTAGAAATTCGGGAGTCTAAAACGACTTAGCAACAAATATAATTATTATAATTGACTAAAATCCTTGTAGACTACCCCTCTCCCCTCCCCAATATGTTGTGTATATAAACCGTAGACTAAGAATTATTTATACCAGTCTGAAGATGGCTTTGACGAACTGAAACCAGTCACGGTCAAATAAAATTAAGTGGAATAAAGTTTTATATTCGTTTTATTATATAATATATTTCAATCGGCCATTATTTTTAAATCATAAATTAATCATTCAGTCTCTGATATTTGAACTAAAAATAAACATAACATAATTATCACTTCTTATTTCAAATAAATTATTTATGTTTTTTAAAATCGTAATCTTAATCGCTTCGTAAATAATATTAAAAAAAATAAATAGTAGGTGTAAAAATGTAGGTCTTCACTCAGGAGAAATCTTTTAGTTAGACTGGTTTTTTATAAATGAAGCACTTTTTTTTGTAAATTAATTTCTTGATTTTTATTGTTATGATTGAATATTTACAACTGACGACAATAACTTTTCCCCACCCAACGGACAAGGGTTCAGTTGTATTTTAAATTCTTAGTGCAAGTTTTTGTAAAGAAGTAAGTTAATTTCACCGATGCAAGCCTTTTTATAAATCCTTGTCTGTTGTGGGAGAAAGAGACAAAAATAAATGATTCTATTAGAGACATCTGACGAACAAATCAGACAACCCTTTGATCGCAATCCAACCCTTGATGGTAACTCTTAACTCCATAATTGGTTTGAATCCTGGGTTTAAATCTAAACAGTAGGTATTACCTATTTGCACATTATTAACAAATAACAAAATAAAAGGTAGAAAACAAAATACTCTTTCATCTTAAGAACAAAATAATTTTGGAGGCGGGAATGGGTACCGCCGCCCCGGGAAATTTTATTGGATAACCAACACCTCTGCCATAGGTCACCACAAGTGGTTCGCTACGTTTGGTGATTTAGCAGGGGTGCCCGGGTTCATGGGATGAGGTTTGTCTAGGTCTTGAAGGTGGATGACCAGGACACACCGAACCCCAGATTCCTACCCACCCCTTTGCCTTCCCAGAACTCTCCTCTCTTTCCTTTCCCTAAAAAAACCCTCCACACAGCATCCCCAAAGATGATATAGGCCCACAGGGAAATTATTTTCCTCATGGCCTATCATGAACTAAATCATTTCAATAGCGAAATAAAACTTAGGGAACGTACCCCTACTACGTGACCAACTTTTTGCAATTTTTACCCCCTCCCCCCCCCCCGGTGACCAAAAACCTAAGCAACCCACCGCTCATTTGTACCAAGCGTGACATTTTGAAGAACCCCCCCTCCCCCTAAACGTGTCACGTAATATGGGTACGTTCCCTTACCTATTTCGAAATAATGTTAAGTATAAACATCTCCAATTTTCAACAAGTGAATCAAGTCCTGACACGACTATGAGCGCGGACGCAGAAAATGACACTTCGTGGCCCGCAGTTCAGTGCTTCGAACATGAACATGATAGCAGAATGAAACCTCCCAAATTCAGTTTCGGTTTCGGCCTTAGTTTCGGCTGAATGGCGGCCGAAACCGAAACTAAGCCGAAACTCGTTTTTTGGCCGAAACTAGGCCGAAACCGATACCGACACCGAAAAATCGGTCGGACACTAGATACAGTTAATCGGTCTCCTCTTTGTGCGGTGCTTTGTAGTCTATCCACTCTTGTTTACTTTAGTTTTCTGAAGACTTCACTTCTACCGCACGTGAACTGCACACTTGTAATTTTGATGTGAAAACTTATTTAGCTCCGTTGTGACTTGAAACTCGATAAGACGAAAAAGCGACACAAAAAAGAGAAAAACAATTACATCTAAAGGATTTGGCCTGCGAGAGAAAGAGATAGAATAATCGGTCTCCTCTTTGTGCGGTACTTAGTAGCCTCTCTTTTGTTCTGTTTCTCTCCTTGTCTACTTTAGTTTTCTGAAGAATTCACTTCTACCGCTAGTGAACTGCACAATTATTGTTTTTATTTTTTATATATACATAGGTAACTTTTCTGCAAAATAATTTTTCTTTCATATCAAGACTACGGCTTCCTTGGTTGAGTGGTTACGATCCTTCGCTACGAACCGAAGATCACGAGTTTTAATTGTTAGACATAATTAATCACAAGAAATTTGATTTATTTGGGTTATTTCAGAATCTATTCATAAATTTAATATAAGGAAATACTTAAATTTGTAGCGGGGTTCAGGTTGATAGATACTCTAAGTATCGCCCTGACGAGCTATTCTATATCTTTTGTGGGAACGAGATAATTCTCGGCCGAGATCTGCTGTCAGATTTGTGTGATTTTCTAATACTGTTAAATGAATAAATTATCATGAATACTTGCATGGATTCATGTTTAAAACAACCTAAACTAAAATATGAGACAGCTCACAGCTGAAATTCTGTCATCGGCCCATAGAAAAAGCAAATAACAGCCATATAAAATCACACAAATCTGACAGCAGATCTCGGCAGAGATCTATCTCGTTCCCACAAAAGATATAGAATAGTTCGTCTAGTGAAAGACCACCATTAAGAATTGAAACGTTGCTTAAAATGGCTTTAGCAATATTTGGTGACCTGAATTAATAGCCAGGTACTTCCCAACGTTCGTCATTTCCTCCCCCTCTCTACTATCTTCAATCTCACAACCACAACCGTGATGCCATGGTTTTATTGGCTCCAGACGGTTGGGAGCAGTTGAGTCCCTGGTGCAGTACTCACATAAAACTTTTGAGGGGAAAAGTGAAGTGAAAGTTGAATATAAAGGTGGAGATACGAAAAATAAATATTGAAGAATCTTGTTATTCAGATCTAGTAACTAAACACAGATAAATCCATTTCAAGAACTTTTTTTTTATATGAATATCTCACAAGATCCTCAGCAGCTCCCGTCTGGAGCCAGTGAGTCTATTGCATTCCCAATTGGGGTATGTTCTGAGGCTGAAGGTAGTGGGGAAGGGAAGGAGATGGGGGGAAGGTAGGGAAGTACCTGTCTATTCAGATCTGGTCACCAAAACGGCTAAGGCCATTTCAAGCAACATTTCAATTTTGTATGGTGGTCTTACACCACGGCGGTACTAAGAGTGTCCGCCACTCTGAAACGTGCCGAAAAAATACTATATATTATTTTTAATGAATTAATCGTGAAAAGCCACAAATCAATCAAATTTTTTTTTTGCCCACACCGGAATTCGATTCCGCGACCTTGGGATTGCGAGTCAAAAACCTTATCGCTAGACGACGCCGGCCGTCAAGCCACGTAGCGCATTGCTACCTATTTCTTTTTTAAATAAGAAACTTTCGAGTTACATTCACATGATGTTCGATACATTTTTGAATTTACTTTGTATTAAGTACATACGCACACATTTCACCACTAACAATTACACATCTGCTCTGATGATGGACACTGTAACGCTGTCCGAAACGTTGGCCAAATGAGGAGGTAGCGCAACACGGCATAACACCCCAAAAATAAATAACAAAATTACTTTGTATTATTCAATAAGTTAATTTTTCGTTTTGTTAAAATCACCATTTTCCAAACCATGACAAAAATTGTGAATCGGTAGAAAAATAATTATACAGATTATACAAAATAAAATATTTTGATAAATTTTACAAATGAGAACAAAAATAACAAATTTCCGAACCGAGCATTACGCCATATTATCGTAGAAAAATATTGATACTTATCATCTGCTATTTTTAAAAATTTTGTATTTAATGTGAATACAGCAATTATGTAAGTTTTAAAGAGCAAATATTAACACGGTTCTCCACCCCTGAACTCCATGACATGTGTCACTTCGCATTATGATCTGTTTTTTATCAGAGAAAATATAAATGCTTTCTCAAGTAAATATGAAAATGAATTAATACTCGTGCGTTTAACTTAAATTTGCCGTTTTATTTCATTTATGTCTCGTTTCGTTCACGCCAAGTGAAAATACGTTTGTAGATTAATTTACACAACTTTTAAAGTATATGTGCTACCTATTAAAATAAGCTTATATTAATTGCTGCTTATTAAAATAAGTTATGTGTGGTCGGTAGCGTGAGTATAGATTAATTTTATTTCTCTTACTAGAAGAAAGTTAGAACTAAGTGTAATAAGTGTAATAAGTGTAAATTGATCGCATCTGAATGTTTTGTTGTCGAATTATACTTTATATTCCATCGCTTACAATTTATTTGCGCACATCTAATCAAAAATTTAATAATATATTTTGTATAAAGCAACTCGCTTGGTTAATTGATTGATTTTTTGGGGTCGTAGTACGCATCCCTCCTCCTTTGACCGACATTTTAGCTAACCTTGCAGTGGCCATCGTGAAGGCAGATGATCTGTTCTGATGATGGACACTTCAAGACAGATGATCTATTCTGATGATGGACACTTCAAGACAGATAATCTATTCTGACGATGGACACTTCAAGACAGATGATCTGTTCTGATGATGGTCACTTCAAGACAAATGATCTGTTCTGATGATGGACACTTCAAGACAGATGATCTATTCTGATGATGGACACTTCAAGACAGATGATCTGTTCTGATGATGGACACTTCAAGACAAATGATCTGTTCTGATGATGGACACTTCAAGACAGATGATCTATTCTGATGATGAACACTTTAAGACAGATGATCTATTCTGATGATGGACACTTCAAGACAGATGATCTGTTCTGATGATGGACACTTCAAGACAGATGATCTGTTCTGATGATGGACACTTCAAGACAGATAATCTATTCTGATGATGGACACTTCAAGACAGATGATCTGTTCTGATGATGGACATTTCAAGACAGATGATCTGTTCTGATGATGGACACTTCAAGACAGATGATCTCTTCTGATGATGGACACTTCAAGGGTGTCTGAACAAGTTATCACTTTGTCGGCCTCCGTGGTTGAGTGGTTACGATCCTCGGCAACGAACCCGGATATCACTGGTTCAAATCCCGACGTAAATTTTATTTGATTAATATGTTTAATTTCACTTTTTATTTATTTATTTAAGTAACATAAACAGTCTAAATAATTAAAAATAATATGTAGGCAGTTAATTTTCTACACTTTCCTGGGTAGTTGATTTCAGTATCACTCTGGTGAAAGAACCACCATTTAGACACGAAACGTTGCTTGAAATGGATTTCTGCCGTATGAGGTCATTGGTGATCCAAAAGAAGCCAGGTACTTTAAAATAGTAATAATGATTATTCTTTTTTATTATGTATTTATTTACCGCCCGGGGGACTTTTACATAGTGGGTAGTACAATTAAATTATGTAACAAATAAAGAAGTAATAAAAATAAAATTAGATAAAAAAATGCAGACAAGTCATAAAAATACAAAATACAGAGATTTGATAGGTTTACAAAAATGCAGATGTATTTATGAATAGTGTTGGAATAAGTTTTTTACAAGATCCACAAAACTTGCCAAGTTATTAAATTTGTCAACATCACCTAAGTACTGGTTTCCCATGGTGTGAAATCGTATTATATGAGAGTTAGCAATGTAGTTGTAATAATAAAAATGTTTTTATTAATATTTGTTAATAGATTATTATATATTATGCATTTATACATCATGCTAGGCTTAACAACATTGACAAATAGGTCACTGCTCAGCTGAATACTCTGGACTTGGAATGCAGCTGGTTTCCCTTCCCCATCTTCCTCTTCCCATCTCCTTTCCTTCCTCACTATCTACCTTACAACAGGATCCAAAAGAGATGCCTTAGTCTCACAGTTGGGAGCAGTCGAGACTGTTGCGTGCTGCTCACATACAGTAATCAATCTATCTTCTTCTATCTATATAAATAAAATGAATCGCCGAAATGTAAGTACGCGCATAACTTCCGAACGACTGCACCAAATCGGATAATTCTTTTTTTTTGTGTGTTCGTTATTGTCAGGATAAGGTTTGTATAAAACTACTGGTGAGCTCTAGTATTATGAAATTTGTTTAAAAAAATACAATAGGTGTACCGAATGTACCGGGACTGAATGTATGGAATGCGGGAGGTGGGAGGGTGGAGGGGTTTCGCGGGATGGGGGAAGGGGGAAAGTGGAGTGGGGAGAGGAAAGGTGGAGGAGACGGAGTGTGAACGCAAGAGGGGAAGGGGACGCGGGAGAGGAAGGAGGAGGAAGGGGAACGGGAACGGGACGAATGGGAAAGGACACGCAGGGAGAAACAATTTCTTTATTAAATGGCATAGCAACGCATGCCGGAAACAAGCTAGTAAATAATGAAAATTCCTCAAAGCCTTGTCTATCATATCATTTTTCGATTTCAAGGACTTTCCTTTTCTCAATTTAATAACTTACCGAAAATTATCTGTTAACACTTGGAAGATGGGACTAGTGAGATATTTATTTTTTCTTCTTCTTAAGTCAGTTCTTCATTACTGAGGATCGTGACCCCTTCTCCAATTTCCGTGGCGGACAAGGCTTCTCCGCTCCTCGCGGTTCTGCGCTGTGTGGAGAGCTGCGGACACTAGGGATGTTATGGAGCTCCGTAACCGTAACCGTAACTATCGGATATCCGAAATAAAAAAAAATATCCGTAACCGTAACCGAAACCGATATAAAAGTTTCGGATAGTTTCGGATAAAGGCGGAGTCTAAATGACAGATTACGACAGATTTCTTAGGTTTCTTAGGCTTCATAGGTAGGTACCCATATAGCACTTAAAGTGGCTATAATAATAGTTATTTATTTCACTGATTGTAAAAACAAATAACAATAATAATAAAAACGTTTATTCATTAATAGATTTTTTACAGTATTACATATGTTGTTCTTTTTTCATTGATTTTATTGATGAAAAGGTCACTGTTCAGCTATAATTCAGAATTTCTCCTTGAATGAAGCTGGTTTTCAGCAGTGCCTCCAATATAAAAATATGATAATATAGACCAGAAATAATAGTCTAATCTTGCTATTTGTATTTTACTTTCATAATTTTAAAATTCTAATATATATTCTATAATATCGGTAACCGAAATTATTCGAAACTAGCGGATAATCCGAAATAATTTCATATCCGTAACCGTATCCGAAACCGGTATAATATTATTCCTACATCCGTATTCGTATCCAGATACGAAATTTCATATCCATAACATCCCTAGCGGACACCGACGTACCTACCGGACGCCAGTAATACTTGGTCGCTGCAGCGCATTAGTAACCCTCCCCCTTTTTTAAAGCCAGGATATATATTTTTTCTCCATTTTATCATTTAAATCGATGCAGTCATGTTGATTTGGTAGGGATATCCTTTCTCTCCAAGCAAGTTTTACATCGGGGAAAAAAGATATCGTGAATAATAATGAATTCCAATTTCCCTCAATATATAAATAAAACCCACCTTTCGCGCGTGTGTTCGGGAGAATAGCAAAACGTCTGAAACAAAGCACTCACCGTGATTTACATTACATCCGCAAACATTATCATTCAGCTTTTACGCAAATAATACAGAAATTCCTCATATATTTAACGCGAAATTCTTCATTTCGCGTTGTATGCAGTGGAAGGTGGAAGCAAAACGAATTGTTTAACCAAGTCGTGTCACATAAATTTAAAGCCAACATGTGGAGGATGTCATGCATACTGTGAGAGAGGTTTTAGGGTGGCACACCTGTTTCCGGCCATACAAGAGCGAGACAGGTGATCCCGCATATAAAAGGAGATGCAGGCCTCTCCTCACTCTCTTTTTCAACCGCCAACACGTTAGTTAGGACGTATTTATAGCCATTACTTATAATAAATATCCATATCGCCAATACGCGCATTATTTATAAATAACCTCGCCTACACTCGAGTCTGTATTTAACAGTGGCGCAGCCTACGGTACACGATTCTGCACAATACGGCAGAAATATCGCGAAAAGAATCGACGCGCAAAAAAATTTGGCACAAAAATTTGGCAAAAATACGCGGTAACATTATTATTTCGGGTCGGTAAGAAAGGCCGGACCGAAATTATTCCAACACTTCACTGCAAGGAGTGAAGTGCAAGAAGACACTGGAGCCAGCCAGCTTTTCGGAAGGGGGAAGCACGGGAGGTCCAGCGTCAATCGACATCTCTGAGGGTCAAGGATCGGAGATCCAGGTCGCAGGAGTGATCTGGGGTAGCCATCGGTGTTACTGTGTGACGGGTCTGGAAGGAGCCATCAATTCACAGGGTCAAGGAGCAGTTTCCGGAGCAGGGTCCAGGGAGCAGACGGCAGAAGAAGAAGCCTCATTGGGAAGTTTTTGTTTTTTCTGTTTTCTTTCTCTCTATTTGGGTACCTTCTGGGCATTGGGAACATGGAGTCTCGAGGATTGGAGTCCTTCAGTTTGCGTGACGGGAACTGGGAGAACTTCAAGGTCCGCCTCGGACAATTTCTCCTCGTGAATGATGAAAAGTTTGCATCGGATGATAAAAAAAAAGGGCTATTTTCCTGAATGCATTGAAAGATGATTGTTTTTCCTTATTGGTTAATTTGTGCATTCCTAAAAAGGTAACAGATATTAAGTTAGAAGATTTGATATCTAAACTTGATGAGTATTGTTGTTCAACGAAATGTTTTTTTGAAGAGAGATCTAAGTTTTACAGTGCTAAACAAAGAAATGACGAATCAATCCGTGAGTTTGCAGTGCGGTTAAAGTCTCTTTCTACTAATTGCAAATTTGGGAATAGTTTATCAGTAAATTTAAGGGATTTCTTTGTTTTGGGTTGTAAACCAGGAAAGGTAAGGGAAAAATTATTTCTCGAGGGTGAATTATACTCGTTCGAAAAATGTTTACAAGTCGCCGAGTGCATTGACCTCGTAGCTTCAACTCAAGCGCAGTCCCGAGTTGATAATACGGTTTACGCTAATGTACAGCTCAAGGCCGGTCGACTCTCTTTTAATAATTCGCGTGTGAAAGACAGAGACGTGAAGCGTTTCGGGCATAGCAACAGGGCACGGTCACAGTCGCCAGCGAACGCTGTGAAACAAAATTGTACCGTTTGTGGTCACAATAATCACATCGCGACGGAATGTAGATATAAAAATTATTTATGTAAAATTTGCAGTACGAAGGGTCATCTCGCAAAACAGTGCAAGCGTTCCTCAACACGTAAGAGTGTGAATACTTTGTTGTCGGACACAAAGTTGGGTGAAGTTAATAGTGTCGAACCATTTTTTATTGAAGTTTCACTAGACGGGATCAAGAGTAAATTCATGGTAGATTCTGGAGCATCTTGTTGCGTAATTTCCAAGGAGTGTTATTTCAGTAAATTCAGTAGAATCAAGCTAGTGCACGAAGACATTAGTCTACGGGGTTTTGACAATACGCTCGTGAAAGTGGTAGGTACAATTACGCCACAAGTGGAATTTAACGGTCAGTGTCACAATTTGAAATTTGTTGTTGTCACAAGTGCTTCGTTATCGATAGTAGGGCGTGATTTTATGAATCTTTTTAACGTCGGGATTAACGGAATCGTAAACAGTATAAAACAGAATACTTTGAAGCAGCGATTAGTAAAAAAATTCCCGGAAGTTTTTACGGATAAACTAGGAAAATTTAATAAGTACGAAGTGAATTTAACTTTAAAAGAGACCGCTATTCCGATATTTCGTAATCACAGAGTTATGCCGTTCGCTTTGAAAGAAAAAGTCGAAAGGGAGTTAGATAGTTTACTGTCAGACGGTATTATAGAACAAGTCCAGTTTAGTGAGTTTGCAAGTCCAATTGTTCCAGTAATTAAGAAAAACGGTAGTATTAGATTATGTGGTGATTATAAATCGACAGTGAATAATCAGTTATTAGTTGACAAATATCCATTACCTAGGATAGAGGAGCTATTAACGAAAGTAAATGGTGGGAAAGTTTTTGCAAAAATCGATCTTAAATCGGCGTATAGTCAATTTGTTTTAAAAAAGGAGTGTAGGCGTTTTACAACAATCAATACCCATTTAGGATTGTTTCAGTATAAGCGGTTAGTGTACGGGTTATCTCCCGCGCCAGCTATATTTGCAAAGGCAATGGCAAATTGTTTGTCAGGATTACAGAACATGACGTTTTATTTGGATGATATTATCGTGATAGGGGAAGACGAAGACGATTTAGAGAAAAACGTATGTGTCGTGTTAGAAAGGTTGAAACATTGTAATCTAACAGTGAATAGTGACAAGTGTGAATTCAATTTAAAAGTTATTGAGTTTTTAGGTTATAAAATAAGTGAACAAGGGATTCAACCGTGTGAACGGAATAAAGAAGCCATTTTAAATGCACCAGCACCTAGTGATTTAAATAATTTAAGAAGTTTATTAGGTATGATTAGTTATTATCGTAATTTTATTCCAAATATGGCAGATATATTGTCACCATTATACGAATTACTTAAAAAAGATGTTAAGTTTCAATGGGGTACGGAACAAGAAAATAGTTTTGCGATAATTAAAAGAATATTAACTTCGGATAGGATTTTAACGCATTTTGACGAAAATATACCTGTGAAACTTGTCACAGATGGTAGTTTTAATGGGGTAGCAGCAACATTACTTCATAGGTTTCAAAATGGCGTAGAAAGACCGATTGGGTTCGCAAGCAGAACTTTAACTAAAGCGGAAAAGAATTATTCTATTCTAGATATTGAAGCAACAGCAATTATTTTTGGAATTAAAAAGTTTTATCAATATTTGTACGGCAGAGAATTTATTTTAGCTGTGGATAATCAGCCGTTAGTGAGAATTTTAGGTGAAAATAAAGAAGTACCTAAGATTGCCGCGTCAAGGTTACAGAGATATGCTATTATGTTAGGTTCGTTTAATTTTAAAATTGAATATGTAAAATCGAAAAATAATTGTTCAGACTTTCTGAGCAGGTGTCCGATTGAAAAGGTTAGCTGTGAAGATGAGATAGAGTCTGATTACATTAATTATTTCGAGAATAATGGGTTTAATTTGTCTTTAGACGTGATAAAAAGCGAAACCGAAAAGGATGATGTGTTAGGTCAAGTAAAAAATTTTCTTATCGAAGGTTGGCCAGCATCAGTAAAAAAGGCACAAAGTGGTAACTTTATTAGAATTTTTTGGGAAAAAAGGTTAGAATTGTCTTTGATAAATGGGTGTGTTTTATATCAACATAGGGTTGTTGTACCTGAGTCTTTAAGACAAGAGGTTTTAAAGATGTTACATAGATCTCACTTAGGGGTTTTTAAGACTAAAGGTATTGCAAAAAGCTTTGTCTGGTGGCCAAAAATTAATCAAGATTTGGAGAAAATAACGGAAAATTGTAGAGATTGTTTAGAAATTAAACCAGAATCACAAAAGAGTTCTTTAGCAGTGTGGCCATATGAACCTGAAGTATGGTTCAGGGTACATATTGATCATGGTAGTTTATATAACAAAAATTTTTTAGTGGTGGTAGACTCTTCTTCAAAGTGGATTGAGTGTCTGGAAGTAAACAGTCTGTCTTCAAAAGAAAATATCGAAATACTTCATAGATTATTTTCGCAATTTGGTTTTCCTGCAACTTTAGTTAGTGATAATGGTACGTGTTTTTGTTCTGAGGATTTTGAAAATTTTTGTAAGAAAAATGGGATAGAACATATCACTAGTCCAGTCAATCACCCTAGTAGCAACGGGCAAGCTGAAGCTACAGTAAAGACTTGTAAAAATTTCCTTAAAAAAATTTGTAAACATAATGGATTTCCTTCAGATTATAAAGAAAAGTTAGGTAACTTTTTAGCAGACTATAGGAATACAGTTCACGCAACAACAGGATGTGAGCCATCTGTATTATTAATGGGTAGAAAAATTAGAACAGTATTTGACTCTCTGATTCCAAGGAAAATTGAGGATAGAACGGGTAGTTCAGGTTCTACTCGACGAAACAAAGTAATAAAAAAGGTTACTCAGAGCCAAAACAATCAGAAAAGACAATATAAGGGTAGAGTTAAATCAGGTTTTAATATAGGTCAGAAAGTAATGACTAGAGATTTCAGATCTCAGGGTAATAGGTTATGGGTCCCTGGGGTTATTGTGGATAAAAAAGGTAGTAAAATATATTTCATAAAAATTAACAAGTCTAATATGGTGTGGAAAAGACATTTAGACCAGCTAAAGGAATTACATGTTTCATGGCAGGAGGAAGATAACCAGGAATTCGCGTCTGACACGTTGGAATTGTCGACGGACGAATTAGATCTCTCCGGTATGTTACGTAATAGAAGTGTCTCTAATTCTGTTTCTCCATGTTTCAGGTCTAACCCATGGCAAGGAAGGCTTCGGCCCAGGTGACAGCACTTCGCAGTCGAAATGGACAGAAATGGACAGAAGGGAACAGAAAGAACAAAAACAAATGTTTTGTTAATTTTAAATGTAATGTGTTAATTTTAAATGTGAAATATGAAATATAAAATATATTGTATGAAATATGTAGCTATAGGTATCACTTATGTAGCCAGGATTCTCCCGTTTAAGTAGGGGAGGATGTGAGAGAGGTTTTAGGGTGGCACACCTGTTTCCGGCCATACAAGAGCGAGACAGGTGATCCCGCATATAAAAGGAGATGCAGGCCTCTCCTCACTCTCTTTTTCAACCGCCAACACGTTAGTTAGGACGTATTTATAGCCATTACTTATAATAAATATCCATATCGCCAATACGCGCATTATTTATAAATAACCTCGCCTACACTCGAGTCTGTATTTAACACATACATTTTAAGCAAAAAATCCTTATCGTTGTTTTTTGTAAGTACTCCGCTTTTACGACTGTTCGGGGCATTAGTTAAATAGTTGTGAATGTGAAATAGTTCTTTGCCATTAGGGATTGCATACACACCAGTTGTTTACATTTCCTTTGCTATTTATATCATACGGAAAACCCTTTTGTATTACAGTGACGTTATTTAAATTGCTATATGTTTGCCCTGGTTATTAGGTTGATAGAAGTAATATGATTTTACCTCGGAGCAAGGGCAAAGCTTGCATTCATTATGTAGCCCGGGGTTGCATGTAATTTAATAATTTCTCTTATACAGCATGTTCAAAAATACATACCTAATTTCGAAGCAAAAATCTAATCATTTGTAGAAAACCGGTGCAAAACAACAATGTTTTAATAATATTACCAAATTTAGTTAGGAATTCACTCTCGTATGGCTCTTGACTTACAATCCGAAGGTCGCGGGATCGAATCCCGGCGTGGCAAATAAATTTTATTTGATGATTTGTGCTATTTCACAATTCGTTTAAAAAATAAATACAACGTAAACTATTAGTGAAAGTACAAATATACTATTAGTGGAAAAAACCTGGTATAAGACCACCATTCAGAATTGAAACGTTGCTTGAAATGGCTTTAGCCGTATTTGGTGACCAGATCTGAATTCTCAGGTACTTCCCCACCTTTCTCTTCTACATCTCCTTGCCCTTCCCACCACCCTCAGCCTCACAATATACCCCAATTGGGAATGCCGTAGTCTCACTGGCTTCAGATGGGAGCAGCTGGGACTCTTGTCAACTATTTACATAAAAAAGCAATTTTCGTTGGAATAATAAAAATAATAACGTAAGCGCTGTTTTGTGTTATTTTACTTCAAGTGCAGTTAGTTATCTATAATAAACTATAGAGATGAGTAATTTAGTCATTTTAAACGGAGTCATTACATTACCAAATATTGAACAAAATAATATGAAACAAAGAATTTACAGTATGCACAATAATTGTACAGTCCGTACAAATATATTAATATATAATATATTCTTATATATTAATATATTCTTCAGTATATGTTTGCTCTGAAGAAGAAACGGTCGTTCCGAAACTGGTCGGCTTTACTCATATATACAAGTGGTTCAAACAAAGTGACATTGTTTCATTTATCGATAAAATAATAAATTGGAAAAAGAATTGGCCAAGGATATGTAACTTGGCTGGTCAGTGGCCGAGTTGGCTTCACGTTTGGGTCCCACCCAGGCGTCGCGGTCGTATGTTTATCTCTTCGGCTGGCTAAGTCCACCATCACGGCACACGCAATATTTTCCGTTAACTGTTGTGATTGCAGAAGATTTTCAAATATTTTTAGGTTATTCGAAACCCGGGCATGTTTTTTTCTTGACAAAAAAGTTTTCAAATAGGTACCTACTTACCTAATAATTTTATAAATAGTGTAAACATTTTCATTTTAATTAACAAGAATAACAACAAAAGATTTAAAAAATTATTGAATCGAAAACTTCTTTAGCGCCGTTGTGATTTGAAACTCGATGAAACGGAAGCGAGCGACACTATAAGAGACAAACACATATATCTATAGGATTTAGCCTACTAGAGAATGAGATGGCAATAAAATATGTATTTTATTCACGGGTACTCAGTTCCAATAAAACACAATAAATCCACGTTCCCACGCAGGTCCCCCTTAGTGTACTGTAGTGGTACAAAGCACCTGACGAATCTTTGCAGGCATTCAGCCGACCGGGGATTGAATCTTGCGAAATCGTACGTTACGCAGTTTTTTTTTTTTTTTGTGAAATCAATATCAATCTTCAAACCACTCCAAAATGAACAGGTAAAAGAAAATGACTTCTAGCGACTCCGAATAAAAAACCACAAATACGAATAAGATGACTAAATGTATAGGAAAAGGCGCACTGGAATTCGACTACAAAAATATGGAAAAAATCATCTTTCACATTGATTAAAAAAAATGCTCAGTATTCTCCCCACACTTGTCTATTTTAGTTTTCTGAAGGTCTACAGCGTGTGAATTACTGATTATTGTTATTCATTGTTGTGTCAATAAATACAACAAATAAAAATTATAAAAATATGTTACAAATATACCCTTAGTAACAGGAGCAAATGCGTGCGAAGTTTTGTTAACAGTTATTGATTTCCGATAATAACAATTTATGTTTTTGACGGGTTGATTAGAAGTCCATTCTAATCAAACCTTTTGTTGCCCATTCCCAGTATATTCCATACTTTAGAGGTTATTTGACACATTTCGAAATAATTACTTAGTAAATTCTGGTTGAAATGCTGTGTTGATACTGTAAGTATTTGAGGACCTTAATAAATATCATTAATGGAAAAATGATCTATGGTACTTTTAACTTTTTATTCCAAATGAAATATAATTTTCTTTCTAAAATTATGTTGAAATTATTGGAAAGTCTTGTGACTCACTTGGTGGAAAATTAACAACTTGATCACCACCTGACCGAGCATCCAATGGCTACTGTCTTGTTCTTGCATTACTTGAAGAAGTAACTTGGCGGTCAGTGCAACGACACCATGTCAAAAAGGTAAGCCAACCAGGCAGCAGATTTCGACCATGGAATACAGAAGCTGGTCGTTCGACACGACCAGGAGGTCAAGCACAGATAAAGCGATAACTTTACAATATCGGATCATTAGGCGTAACTTTCGACGATTTTATATCGATATACCGAGCAAGGTTTCACTTTTGACAGCCGAACCGACATTGACGGTAAATAAATAAGAAACCAATCAATATACGCTGGCAACACTGGATGTGTTTTCTATGAATTCACAGTCCAAAACGTCAAACGCCAAATAATTACTTAAATTGGCGATGGGGAATTGAAATATGTGCACTGGCAGTCTGCCTTTTTTACACTAAACGGGAGTTAATTAATTAATGATATCTTAAGTCATATTTCAACCACTTTTGTTATTGAAATGTGATTTAAGTACCAAACGGAATAAATTGATCGCGTTATTTAAATCCGTGGATAAATTATACGACTTATTTCTTTTCGTTAGTTCAACCTGTTTATTAAAAATCCAGTAATTTCGCATAACGAACAACAATATTAGTTAACTGAAACTTATCTGATACTAATAATAATAATAAATTTGGATAACTTATATAGCGCTGTTTTTGCGAAAAATTGCCTCAAGAGCGCTGTAAAGGAGACCGCGACAAAATTTATCAATCGTTGTTCGTAATATCTGTTAACAATCGTTGACAGTGCTCGTAAATATTGATAACTAACCATAGATGATGGATTTAGTCGATATTGATATAGGGTTATATCGATCGTCCATGCTAGACTTCCAATACCTTAACATAAGTGGAAAATTAGTTGAAAAGTAGATTAAGGTTCAAGCGATCGTATAAAAATAATCGGTACTATTTCAAAAAATTCTTACCATCAAAACGGTACTTGCTTTAAAAACGCCCGTCTTAATTTTTGTTTTCAAACAAATGGTAAGTAAGTATACAAGAAATTTACAAAAATTTAAAGGTTCTTTTAACATATTTTTTACCTTGAATAATCTGATTTCTGGGTAGTACAACGATCCGTTTTAAGGGGTAGGAATTTAATCCTCAATGTTTATATTTATCTAATAAAAAATTCACTCACTTCTTCTTCGGTTCGGCTTAAATTTTCGTAACAAGTCTCGCAGAAGTGTTATGAAAACTTTCGCTCTCGAGCCTCGTTTGAATATTCGCATAAAAGCTCCCGAAAGCTCGGATTTAACTTAATATATTAGTTTTTTTATAAAAGGACAGACAGGTCAGTCGACCCCTCAAATATCCCTAAAAAGGTCTTTGAAGTTAAATCCTTACTTTGCCGTCAGAAGGAATTAGGTAACAAAGGAAAAACATTATTTATTCAATTTCAAACGATTCCCATAAAATTTGAAATAGAATAGTGTTCGTAGTGTTTTTTTTTTGACATGGTATAGTTTTCTTATGAACAAGTTATACGACAAAGGTTGAAGTGTTCCACAGAGATTTAAATGTAACATTATCATCAAAATGAGCATTCAGCGCCATTTTTAACATAAATTTTTATTTTTATTTTTATATTTATTTCAAGAATTTGGTTTATACATACATTACAGATGGTTGCATGTGCAAGGTTATAAAATAATTAATATTTTATTCTACTACTCCATAAGTTGAGCTCTAGGAGCTCGTGTTTATGGAAGGAGTATTTACATGCAAAAAATAATAATAATGTTCCAATAAAATGTGTAAACAATTATCAAAGAGATAAGTTTTATGATTTTCACGGCCAAAAGCATTTTCCTTATTTGTTTTACCTCCTTCTTTAGCCAAGGTTTCGGACATCGTTGCAGTGTCCATCATCAGGGCAGATCCGGCAGATCCGGTAGATGGATGGATCTGCCGGATCTACCCTGATGATGGACACTGCAACGATGTCCGAAATGTTGGCTAAAGAAGGAGGTAGCGCAACACGGCATAACACCCCAAAAACAAATAACGAAAATTATCAAAGAACTTATGAAATAAAATATCAATATTATTTTAGATAGGTACACAATTTAGAAAAAATTTGTTATAGGAGGACAAAAACAATACATATTTTTTTTTAAATATTAAATATTACAGTTTTCTGTAAGGATAAATTACATTAAGGGTACAATATGTATATCATTATCCAATTTCAGAGACTTAATTTGCTTTTTGAATAATTCATATTTCACTGTTTCTGTTATACTAATTTTGTTTTTGGACAATAATATATCGTACTATCTTACACCTAAATACAAATAGTGGTGCTGAGCCGTGGTCGTTCTAAGCATAGGGATGGCTATTAAGCCATTAGTTTTAAATCTATTGCTTATGCTATCTGGTAGGTGAATTTTTTTAATAAAATATTCTTTATAAATTTGATATAAGGCGTTTCTCTTATACAATCCTGTGATAGATGGTACATTAAATTCCCGAAATATCTCTATAGTAGGGAAGTCGTATGGTTTCCTAAGGATGATTTTCATAATTATTCTTTGAATTATAATTATGGGCTGTAAGGAAGCCTAAAAGGCCCCTCCCACCCAATAATGCCGTACTATAATAAGGACTGAATTAATGTTTTCTTGTTTAAAATATTTCGTATGTTATAGAAAACATAGATAAGTTTTCTTATTCTTTCCACGGTGAGATTGATATGATCTTTCCATTTAACATTTTTATCTATTAAGATTCCAAGATATTTTACATTAGATTTATGATTTAGCTTAGCGCAGTCCGTATTACATGTACCGTCATTTGCACAATTTTTGGAATTAATTGTTATGTTAATTAAATTATTTGGCACGTCTTCTTGTAAAGAGAATGGAATATAATAAGTTTTTTCTGTGTTGAATGACAATAAATTTATATCGAACCAATTTTTTATAACCTTCATGTCTTGATTAGCTGCATTGGTAATACGTCTTTTTTTCGATAATTATTGCAGTGTCGTCAGCAAAAGATATAAGTTTACAATTAAGTGATAATTTAAACATTTGATTTACGTATATTATAAATAAAATTGGTCCAATAACAGTCCCCTGGGGAATTCCAAATTCTAAAGTTTCATCTACGAAAAACTACACTTAGTGAGTTATTTAATTTTACTTTTTGACTTTGAGTTAGATAACTTTGTAGCCAATACCTAACCTTACCAATAATACCGATATCATTTAATTTATTAATTAGTTTTGTGTGGGAGATACTATCAAAAGTCAAAAATGAAAATGCCAAGGCATTTGTTTTTTTTTTGTCTAATGCGTTGTATATAGTTGAGGTAAGTTCAGCAATGGCATCATGAGTACTTAGTTTCTCTCTAAATCCAAATTGGCTACGACTAAGTATTTTATAATTATCAATGTAGTACATGAGTTGCTTTTTTACGATCTTTTCAAAAAATTTTGCAATGTTTGAGACAAGAGATATTGGTCGATAATTTGATATTTCCTCAGGGCTGCCTGATTTGAAAACGGGTGTTACGATAGATTAAATATGATAGGTCCCCGTTAAAACACTGATTCTAGGTCCGTTTATATAATTATTATTTTTAATTGATGAACTAATGTTTAAAACAAGATTTTTCATAATAGCACAAAAGGTAACAATTATTATAAGTAATAATGGGAGGAATGCAGATCCCGCCAAATGTTGAGGATTTTAATAAAAATGCACTTTCTAGATGGGAAAAGTGTGGAAAAGTTGAATAAAAAAGAAATTAAGGCGCGCTCGGCAAAATTGAGGGAGATACAGCCGTTTAAAGAATGTATGAAATGACACTTCATGAACCGATACTATCAGCCATTTTGAAAACTAAATTATTACTTTAAAGTTGGTAGCACTCGTAATCATCCTCATCTGTTGTAACATGGTTTATGTAACATGGTCTGTGCCCCTTTATAACGCCTGCTCACGTCAACGCAAGAAAAACATCCCAGTTTTCAAGTAGTTTAGCGGCTACGCCAGGTTTGTGTAACATGGTTTATGACCATTATTAATTCGGTTTTTCATAATTACGTGTATATCACACGAAGTTAGCTACAATCGTATCAACCTTCGTTAGCAAGTCTGAGATACCAACATTATGGTAACAAAATGGCTGACAGTATCGGTTCATGAAGTGTTATTTCATACATTCTTTAAACGGCTGTATCTCCCTCAATTTTGCCGAGCGCGCCTTAATTTCTTTTTTATTCAACTTTTCCACACTTTTCCCATCTAGAAGTGCATTTTTATTAAAATCCTCCACATTTGGCGGGATCTGCATTTCACCCGTAATAATTATTAGCCTGAAACACTCATCTACATTGAAAAAATCTCCCGAGAAAAGATACATGCCGCCGACGGGACTCGAACCTGAAAATTGTAATAAGCAGTAATTGTTGAATGAAACACTAGTAGATATTGAATTATTTGGCGGGCAGGAGATAAGGCGACTTAGCTCAGTGGATAAGAGCAGTTGACCGGAAATCAGAATGACGCGGGTTGAGTCCCGTCGGCGGCATGTATCTTTTCTCGGGAGAATTTTTCAATGTAGATGAGTGTTTCAGGCTAATAATTATTACTTATTTTTAAATAATTGTAACCCTTAAATATTTATTTATTTATAAGTACATGATACATGATTAATACATTTACTTGAGAAGATACATTAGGTCACCATACTAGGCAGCTGCCTATATCATGGTGACCAATGGAAGATAGTTATATTGAAATGAAGTCAAGTAAGTGTAGGTAAACATATTTAAGTAAAATTAATGTAAATTAATGGTAGAAATGTTTCCAATAACTCA
Organism: Limnephilus marmoratus; assembly: GCA_917880885.1. Taxonomy (NCBI): domain Eukaryota; kingdom Metazoa; phylum Arthropoda; class Insecta; order Trichoptera; family Limnephilidae; genus Limnephilus; species Limnephilus marmoratus. Next base: position 40,309,539 of record OU862922.1, on the reverse strand, counting down.
CAAATTGCCAAAGTTGCCTGGAAAATAAACACAAATAAGTAAGGTAGCTGATATGTATGTACATAAATACACATACATACACACATGCACACATACATACATATATATATATATATATACCTACATAAACATGTATTTATGCATACCCACACATACATGTATATTCATATATATATACACATATACATAGATATACCTACATACACATACACACTTGTTTGATGGCAGAAACAAACCGTCAACAAATAGTGGTAAAAACAAGAACATCTAAAGGAGGCTGGATAATACCGCATGATATTTATACATACATACGCCTGTGTTATAAAGTTATAGTATACGCATGCTATGTTTGCACGTCTCGGTTTTAAATAAAATAAAAAATAAAAAAGAATAAAGAATAAATAATACATTTATATCACTATCTAAGTATGTAAAACAAGTTGAAAACACTATCATAGTCACTCATCAGAAGGTCAGCAAGCGCCTTTCTGAAAGTGAGATATTTGGCTTTAGATTTTATTTCAACTGATAAGTTATTAAAAATTTTAGGTGCAAGAAAGTTGAACTAAAAAATTAAAATATAAAATTGTAATAAGCTTGAGAGGGAGCCGCAAGCACAAATATATGTATTCTTAGTGTGTCTTGTATTGCCACGAATACAGAAAAATAGGAATAAAATTCGCTTGACAAACGGATTCAAGAAGTCTCGATTTAGAGCGCAAAAGTGATTTTTATTTATTTCATGAATCATTTTATAAGAAAGAAAAAATTAAATATGGCAAACTGTCGCAGATAATTATTATAGCCATAAAATTATTTAATTTATATTATTGTTAATTAGTATTTTTAATAATTTGTTTCTGATGTGCGTTCATACATTTCTAATGAAAAAAGACATTTTTAGTTAAGCTTACACTTTTTTTAACGTACTTAATTAACAATTTTATTTTAATTCTACTCGTGGGAACTAGAAGGAAAAGTTTAAGTTTCTTCAAAGCGTTTTTAGTATTTACTGTATAAATCATTTCGTGGTAATTTTGATTAACCCTCGACCCGTCGCGTGGGGTCTTTAAAAGCCCAGGTTTTACAGAAATGCTAATTACGTTCATTTTAAATGTTCCCACTGATTTCTTACTTTAGGTAGCTTCCTAAAAGGGACTATACATGACGCAATCGCCGAGAAAATTTAGTTTGCGCATGTGCTATGTGAGATACAGACTTGTGTTTCGGCGTGAGGCTAAAAAAAACCAACAAAATACCATGAAAAATCAAGTTTATATGTTTTTTTTATTGTACTTTGTTGATTTTTTTGTTGTAATAATAATAAGTCTATATCAACCTCAAACAGTTATAAGTTTGATGGAAAATGGTTAGATTTTTATTAAAAAATATGATTCAAAATTTCAAAAAAATGTTCCTTGTTGATTTTTAAGCTCTTGCATTGAAAATAAATAACTAATTTTAAACGTTTCTTTTTATTTCAAAGCAATCATTATCACCTGACTGTAATCAGTTAAAATAACATATAAAATGTATGCTACAACAACTATTTAATTATATTTATTTTTGGGGTCCTACGCGACCCCACGCGACACCTCGCGTTACAAAAAAGGCGCGACAAGCGGAGGGTTAATAATTCATTTCGAAAATAGTGATTTAGCTTTAAGTTTTGCCTTAACGGCATAACATCGTAACAGTTTTTTTCTTCTTCTTCTTCTTGTGCCCTGTCCGTTCAACGGACGTTGGCTATCATGTTGGCTATGCGGACATTGTTTACTGCGGCCCGGAAGACTGGCCAAACCACTGTCTCAGGTTTTTCAACCATGAGGTTCTCCTTCTTCCGTCTTCCGGCAATCTTTCCCTGCATTATGAGATGTTAAAGTTTTCGGATTTTTATAGTTTTAATTACAGTTTTTTTTTTTTGCTGATCATAATTTTTTCAAAAGCTGAAACGGGCCTAGAATCAGCGGTTAAGAGGAAGCCCAGTCGCCGATACATTGATAAAATCGGTATTTTATCAAACTGTCGCGTCGCCCTTACTCCCCCCGAATACCGAACGAAGGTGCACCTGAGGCTAATATCTAATTAAAATCATCAAAATCGAGGTTTTGTGTTCCTCCTCCAAAACTGGACCGATTTTCAAGGTTTTTTTTAATAACTGTGTTAAAAAAATATTCTCTGTGTCAGTATGTTTCAAAAAGCAAAACGTACCGTCACGCTAATGGTCGATATCTATATTATGTTAATCTTTGCAGTAATGTCAAAATCCAGAGAGAAAATGGGGAATAGTTGCAAATTAATAGGTTTACTCTTAACTGGGACCCTTCAAATGTAAAAAAATCAGAGTGCGTAATTCACACGCGATCGAAGTGAAACTAGAAAGTCGCTATATGTCGTTTTCTTTCCTTTCGTTTGTTTTTTTTTTATTGTTTTGAAGATTGGATATTTATTTCACAAAATAAAATGTTTTTTTGGGATTTCGTGGGATTCGAACCCCCGTTCGCTTGATGTCTGTCTCTCTGGCCGCTGAGACTTGTCAGACACCTTGCCAACTACGATATGGAAGGCACGCGCCGAGGGGCAAATTTACAGAATTATATTAGAACCAAGTATTTGTGTAGAACTGAGATGTGACGCATTTCCGTTTCCCCAGAATTTCGAGTCACTAACGGCGCTAAAGAAGTTTCACTTAAAAAAACGAATAGGAGCTGATTGGCCTAGCTTGAATTTCTGTGAAAAACCCTATCATCAGTGTTTTTTAGGATATTTATCAAATGCTCGTATGTACGAAAACCTTTTGTTCGGCCGGCGTAGTCCAGCGGTAAGGCTCTTGACTCGAACTCCGAAGGTCGCGGGATCGAATCCCGGCGTGGCAAATAAGATTTATTTGATTAATTTGTGTTATTTCACAATTTATTCATTTAAAATAATATATAGTATATTTGCGGCACGTTCCAGAGTGGAAGACACTCATAGTATCGCCCTGGTGTAAGACCACCATTCAGAAGTGAAACATTGCTTGAAATGGCTTCAGCTAACCGTGTTTGGTGACCAGATCTGAATAGACAGGTACTTCCCCACCTTCCTCTTCCCTATCTCCTTCCCCTCCCCACTACCTTAAGCCTCACAAAATACCCAAAAAAAATATTATTTGGAACTGTTTATGTATGCAAATTCTTAACTTAACTCTTCATTTTTCTAATATCTTAAAAAAATGATCATTTATAAATATGTATCTGTGTATTACTTTATTACTTCTTTAAATCTTTTTAAAGTAGAGATAAATATAATAGTAGTGCACCTTTATTTTACCTATTGTGGGACTACTACCTTTTTTATGTTGTAGTATTTATTTGTATGTCACAACAAATCATAAAAAAAATGATTTTTTAAAAGTCGCCTTTCACAAAAATTCATGGAATCTGAATGAAGAATTTCCATTAAAACCGCAGAATTTCCACTTAAGCATCTTACTTGGATTCTACATGAAGTCAAATAATCTGGCGATGAAATTAATAGGCTGATGTTTTATGCAAAATACATTTTCGAAATATTATGTTTAATAAAATGAGTGACCTTTAACAATGTTGCTTAGATTTTATAAAACTCACAGGATATAATCGTAATGCGATGTTTGTAGTTCTTTGTTAAAAAAGTAATATGTTTTCAACCGAATTTTAATATTTGACTGGGTACAGTATAAATATTAGGTTTACTACACGTACAATGGAGTGGTGTGGTTTAATCAACTAGCAATAGAGCTGAGATTAGAACCTGACTACAATAAATTCAAAAATAAATTAAACAATAATATCTTAAATAATTTAGCCACTTAGAACCGCATTAACCTTTAATTAACAATACTTATTCAAAAATTTATTTTAAATTATTATTTTTTTTTAATATTATTTTATTTTTTTTACACATTCGATTTATGTTAGTACGTAAATATAATGTATGTGTTATAATTTTTAATTTTAATTTTTTTAATTTAAAAAAAATATATATATATATTTTTCTCTTCCCTTTACACACGAGTAGTTACACTCTCGTAAAGGTTATATATTATATACATATATATGTTTATACTGTTTATAATCAATGTTGCATGTTAGTATTTAATGATTTGAGTTTAATCCGTTTGTAACCTGAAAATGTAATTACTCATGATTATATTACATGTATATGTATATAAAAACTAATAAAAAAAAAAAAAAAAAAAATGTATTATATTTACGTGGAATTGCCCAAAAGGAGTGGTAATCTCTATTTATAGATTTTGAAGTAAAACTTTTTATGCACGCTTTACTTGGGGGGTAAGCAGGTGCATGCGTTACGAAAAGTGGTGATTGTTACGAAAAATGTCATGCGAACGGTAAACGATGCGAACGGTGATCGATTGCTAGGCGAACGGTCGGACTTTACGCACGCTTGACTTAGGGAGTGATAAGGATAAGGAAAAAGATTGGTCACCCCAAGGTCGTAGGTCACCCCAAGGTCATAGGTCACCCCAAGGTCGTAGGTCACCCCAAGGTCATAGGTCACCCCAAGGTCGTAGGTCACCCCAAGGTCATAGGTCACCCCAAGGTCGTAGGTCACCCCAAGGTCATAGGTCACCCCAAGGTCGTAGGTCACCCCAAGGTCGTAAGTCACCCCATTGTCATATTTCACCCCAATGTCTATGTCACCTCTAGGTCATAAGTCACCCTGTTCGCTACGTTTGGTAACTTAGCAGGGATACCTTGGGCGAGGTTTGTCTTGTAGTTTTACTTCAGTCGGGTGGTCTAAAGCACACTCATTTTTTTTCTGGCGATGATGGAAAGGGAAGAGGGGAAGGAAGAATGAGAAGAGAAAAAGGTGAGGAATTACCTGGCTATTCAGGTCTGGTCACTAAATACCACTAAAACCATGTCAAGCAATGTTTTCAAGCACGTCTTTCACAGTGTCAATAGGTACTGCAAGTATTTGGGACTCTGGAACATGCCGCAAATGTGCTATATATTATTTTTTATTAATCAATTATGAAATAAAACAATGCAGTCGTAAAAATTTTTGTTATATACGCCAGGACATCTGGATTCGTAGTCGAGAATCTAATCTAGACCACGGAGGCCGTCAAATTCTGGAATACCCCAAGTGGTTCGCTACGTTTTGCGACTTAGCAATGGTGCCCGGGTTCATGATGTGAGGATTATCCAGGTCTGCGTCTGAAGATACTGGTTGAGGGAGATATTTTTACCCCTCCAGTAGGATTCTCTCGACCCATCGCCTTGCACTTCAGTTCAAGAGATGGATTCATACGTCCATCACTCCATGACATACTGATCCCCAGATTCCTCATGCGTTTCCATCTACACAGCATCCTCAAAGATGACACCGGCCCTGAGGGAAATTATTTTGGTCAAAGCCTCCTGTGGGGAGCTAATGTAAAAAAATGTATTAGCTTCATTATTTTGAACGTTGTTTTATTCAAATGTGTACCACCAATCTTCTCGTAATTTAATAAAATGGCTTTGTCATCAATGATTACCCCTTTCTGAAGGCAGGACAGCACCACCCCGACGTGTCACGACGCCGACGCCTGGCATTCACTGGTAACAGGACTAATAGAAGCGCAACGCGTTAAGAGGGTACCTACTCATTTATGTCATTCTACCAGGGAGACAGGTGCCGTGAGAAGGGTGTCCAATGTCCACTGGCCTGTATTAGCCAACCAGTAGCTGCTTGCCACCCCTTGCCAACTTCCCCTTTAGCCGGAATTCCGACGTGTCTGAAGCGGACGTATTCATGATGTGGATGTTGAGACGCCACACGCCGGTATGTTAGTGGCGTGACTCAATGTTGACAAAGGTGGAGCATGTTGCAAAGAAGTGGTTGATGTCAAATTAGACTGGCCGATAAAATATTTTAAAAGTATGTATTTGCTGTAAGTGCACATTTGTGGAATATCGTCAACTTTAAAAGAGTTGAAAATAGGTCGCTTTGAAGTTTAAATTACCTCCTATGATTTAGACGCGGGGTAGAAATCTCAAAATGGGAAGCCAACAACAAGACAATTGTAGAGTACTCGATTTCTAGTACTTTAGTACTAAACTGCCACGCGTCGAGTATGGTCGTGTCCTACTAGTAAGTAAATTGCGTAATGAGAAAATGTTTCTATTACACGCTAAACAGTCGTAAAAGCGAAGGAATAACATTTCATTTGTAAATACAAGCAAATTACTAATTATTATCGATTATAAAAGTAATACAATTACTTTCCGCCCAAAGATTTTATGCATCATTAGAGAACTAAAGGCCTACTAAAGTACAGGTCTGGATGCGCAACAGCCAAATTACAAAGTCGATGCCATGCCGTCGCTAAGTAAAATTTACTTTTTATAATAATAATCTAATGATTTTTTATTTACTTGCCTGCGGTAAAACAACATACAAATCAGCAGAAACAACAAATACAATAACAATCAACGCCATTTGCAAACTATCGTTGTTCATTATAGCTATTTGACACCTCAAAATTCGACTGGTGCCCAGGCCTCCTACTTTAGTCGGCCTTGAGACAGTATTCGACGGAACTTTTGAATTTTGAATACGAAAATGCCGCCCGCGTTCTATCTTTTGTTTCGTTCATATGCACATATTCTTTTAAGCGTCTATCTTTATCATACACGAATAACTTTTGAATTAAGAAATTATTGAAAATCGCTGAAAACAAAAGAGTTTTGATTAATTGCCACATTATATCATGAGTTTGTGAGACTATGGCAAGTCTATTTATATAACGTCATTGCCTATAATGCGTAAATTTCAGCATCACGTTACAATTCGAACTATTATTTATAAAAACTTAATATCAATTCAATTTGTATTGGAACAACTCTCCCTTTATAACTTTTGAAGGTTATTCCTATCAATGTGAATATATCATTGAAGATAAATATAACGCTAACGGCTCATGGAACTGAAAAAAAAACCATTTGCCGACGCAATCGCAATCAACAAAAAAATGTAAAACAATGGAAATCATATTCAATCAGTTTAAAATTCATCAGTTAAATTATTAGTTCATAAACGTTTATACGAACAAAGGCATAATGTTCGTACTTTAACCAGAATCTCAAAATTCTCTCAATAAGAGCAATTCTGTGGTACAAAATTATTTTTCAGCATGTGAATAGCCCTATATACATAAATAGACTGGACCACACTTACAATACTCGTTTTACGCTAAATGAAGAACTAATCGTACCTACGCATTTAAACAAATATGGACAAAGAACGCTGGACCACATGATACCTACTTGCTTAAATATGTTACCTGCTAAAATAAAAAATATACAAATAATGTAAAGAATCTAACACAAAAAATTTCTAACTGGATAATAAGTTTTAATTTTTTAAACTTCAAAGTAAAAAACAAAATCGATATTTTTCTGATCTGACATATTGCAGATTACTCGAAAACTTGAAAGTCAAGTTCGTGATCCGCTGCAATGGGAACCTGTAAACAATGCAACTGAAACGCGACTGCTGCACGACCAGCATTGCTGGCAACTGGTTTTTTTCAGTTTCTGCATGAGCGAATGCCCTAATAATATAAACGAAATTATGAAAGAGAACAAGATACAGAAAAATAAAAAGATAACGGTCGCAACTGGGACTCGAACCCAGAACTTCTCATCTATTAAAAAAAATATCAGATTTATTTATCTGAGACACAATCTAGGCAATAAAGCAGTTCGTTGAACACTTGTATCCGATGAAAAAGACAGTTGCCAATGATAAAAAAAATGATTCGATGATAATATTGTTAATTCTAAAATTTGTAATGAGAAATTGACAAATATGAAGTTCAAATAAGAGGTGGCAGTTGCCGAATTGATAAGGCGTTTGTCCCGGTAAGGTTCTGGATTCGAGTCCCATTTGCTAGCGTTATCTTTTTATTTTTATTTGTCTTTTTCTTTTTCATATTTTCGTTTAGATTATTAGTGTTATCTTCTTTTTCAATGATTAATAATAATTGTATGTGGCTATAAACTTCAGCAGGGGCTTTAAAGTACATAAATAGTTTAATATTGTTTGAAAACAATTGTTTTCACTATTCAAAAGCCATTGTTATTCAGAAATATATTTAAATGGATTATTTTGCCATCTGAAAATAAGAATTATTAAGTTTTTCATTCGAATTTGAATTATCAATTGAACTTAATTTATCACATCTTGTTTAATGAGTTTTATAGCATGTAGATGAAAAATTGGGTAAGAATAATAATAAAAATTGTTAGTTGTTTGGAGACCAAAAACTAGCATTTTCGAGACAGTTGAAGGATTTTTGTTTGTTCTGAAAATATGAAATTGCTTATTTATTGTGAAATTAAATGTTTATGATATCATAGCCGCACGAATAAATTGGTAATTGATTTTGAGATTCTTTGTATTTTTTGGAAGTGAAACTTCTTTAGCGCCGTTGGTGACTTGAAATTCGGGTGAAATGGAAATGCGTCACACCTCAGTTCTACACAAATACTCAGTTCTACACAAATACTCAGTTCTACACAAATACTCAGTTCTAATATAATGCGATTCTGAAGAGAATTGACATCAAATATAGAGATAGACGAATAATCCAGGCGCTATACAAGAATGAGGCCGCTATAATTAGATGTGACAATGATACAAAAGAAGCCAGTATAAGACAAGGGGTGAGACAGGGATGCTCTCTGTCACCTGTTCTTTTTAACGCTTAACGCTTATATACAAAGTGCGATTGATGACTTTAGAGAGAGAATGAGTCACAGAAAAGGTGTAAAGATACACGGGCAAACGGTGGATATGATAAGGTTTGCTGACGATATTGCTTTGGTTGCTGAAAGCGAAGAAGAACTGCAAGAGGCCTTAACATTCTTCAAAACAATTACAACATGAAGATAAATAAAGACAAAACAAAGCTGCTGACTGTAGGCCGAACGCAACATCAGATGAGAGTAGAGATGTCAGGGTTCCACTAAAGAACACCAAGGAGTTTATCTACCTCGGGAGCAAAATCAAATGGGACGGTCGGTCTAAGAGCGAGGTCGACAGCCGTTTACACCAGGCTAGGCTTGCATTCAATAAAAGGTCGAAAATAATAGAATCGAATAATATAGACCTGAAACTGAGAATACTCCTCATCAATTCATTTGTATTAGCTTACAATAACAATAACATATTACTTATTCTAAAGATTTTAAAATTGTTATTCATGTTTTCATAATTTTTTTATTTATTTTTATTTAAGTATATTTCTGTAAAAAATCTAATTTTATCTTATATCTATAATTTTAAAAATGTATCTAAGTATATTTCTGTTAAAAAATTTAATTTAATTTTATATCTTTAACTGTAAAAATGTAACTATTAAATCTCTACAATAAGATCTTTAATGTAAAGAACCCGTTAGACAAACTGCTAAAAAGTAGTTTATCGGGACTTTTTGTCTTATATTTGTAAAATGTATAAAATAAATAAATAAAAAATAAAAATAAAAAAAAGACCTATGTATGGAGTATCTTGATGTACGGCTGCGAAACATGGTGCCTATCCGTAAGAGATAAACGGAGACTAGAGGCTTTTGAGATGTGGTCCTATAGAAGACTACTAGGAATTTCCTGGAGAGACCACATCACAAATGAGGAGGTTCTCCAAAGAATCGAAGGAGGAGCACCTGCTCAGGACCTTGTCCGAAAGGCGCGCAAGATGGATCGGCCATGCAATAAGACAAGAAGGCCTCTTGCATGCCATAATGGAGGGTATGACCGAGGGGACAAACGCTAGGGGACGCCCACGCCGAGAGTACCTGGAGGACCTGCTGGTGGACGTGCGCTGCTCATCATATGCAGACTTCAAAAGAGCCGCACAAGACAGGGAAGAGTGGAAGAAACGAATAGATGTAATTGCTGCAAACCAATCCCAGGATTGAAACCAGAGAGAGAGAATATAATGCTGTAAATTCGCACCTTGGCGCGTGCCTTCCAGAGCGTAGTTGGCAAGATGCCTGACAAGTCTCAGCGGCCAGAGAGACAGACATCAAGCGAACGGGGGTTCGAATCCTACCAAATAAATAAAAAATATTTTGTGAAATAAATATCCAATCTTCAAACCACTTTAAAAAACAAGCAAAAGAAAAGAAAGCGACATCTAACGACTTTTTTCAAAACTAACAACTAGTTTCACTTCTACCGCTTGTGAATTATAATATACAGGAGGCCTCAAGAAAAAAAATCCTTGAGAGCCTATGTCAACCCTCGGATACTATATGGGGTGTCTTTTTAGTAAAAGGAAGGAGAGGAAGTTCTGGAAAGGAAAAAGGTATCAGGGATGGTTCTGGGGGTCAATGTGTCTAGGTGTGACGGACGTATGAATCCATTCCTCCCACTGCAGTGCAAGGCGATGCGATGGGTTGATAGAGTCAGTATAGGTTAGGTTCCCTCTACCAATCCAAAGTGGATGTATCATTCGTAGACAAATGCATTCACCGTCGAAGACTTAGACGAACCTGACCCTGACCAAACGCAAAGAACTACTTGCGGTGACCAATGGCAGGGGTGTTGGTTTTTTGTTTTTTTTTTTGTTTTTTTTTTTACATGAGCTCCACACAGGAGGCATGTCATTTTTATGCTCACCTATGATGCTGTGTGGAGTGTTTTTTTAAGGAAAGGAAGGAGAGAAGAGTTCTGTGAAGGAAAAGGGTTGAAGGGGTGGGTAGGAATCTTGGGTTCAGTATGTCCTGGTCATCCACCTCCAAGACCTAGACAAACCTCACCCCATGAACCCGGGCACCCCTGCTAAATCACCAAACGTAGCGAACCACTCGGGGTGACCTATGGAAGAGGTGTTGGTTATCTAATAAAGGTTCCCGGGGTGGCGATACCCATTCCCGCCTCCCAAATTGGAAATTAATAACGTTCATAATCTTAATAAAATTCTGCTCGTATCAAAAAACATCTTTTTATTTACCGTTTTGTGTTAAAACCCAATAAACAATTAATTACGTTTTGCATTTTCAGCAGAATTTTCTACTATCCTGTTCAGAAGGATAACATCCAAAGTAAAACTATTAAAAATATTAAACGCCATCATGTATCGTAAAACTATTAAGTCCTATAATGTTATCACCATTTTATGGTTTCACAGATATCATCAATCCTAACATATTATGTAAGTTTACGACATCGGTAATGGTCCTTTATCATGCCATCGGATGTTTGTGTTAGTGTTTTAAAAAATAAAACTCCAGTCCGGACCTTGAAGTCACCGGTTCAAAATAATATATGTGAAATTGGAAAGAAGATTTAAATTACCAAAACATTACAAAAATAGTTCTTTTTATTCGATTTAACAGCATTTTGTCATGGTGATTACTGATTTAAATAATAATTTATTATATTTTGCCTAATATCGATCTTTGTTTGGCAATATTATAATAGTCCAACGGATAACAAAACAAAAAAATATATTTGTCTCAGATAATTTTTTTTGCTGCGTTTGTGCTTCCGTACATAATTATTTTTTTAAATAAATGTTTTAATCAATTTTTTATTTAATTTATACTACTTCTCCATTCACCGTATTGTTTTAAAAACATTACAAAATTGTTCATTCAAAGAGAATTACATAATAAACAGAAGGTACATCTTTGTTATTAGTTTTTGGGGTATTATGCAGCGTTGCAGTGTCCATCATCCGGGCATCATCTGCCCGAACGTTGGCTAAAGAAGGAGGTAACGCAACACGGCATAATACCCCAAAAACTAATAACAAAAATACTTTTGGTCGTGAAAATCTAAAATCGGAAGGTACATCAACTATACTAGTGGTAATAGAGTTTACCCTTTAACGGCAGCTTTAATGATGCTAAATATATCAATATCTGAATTCTGTCCAAAAGCAAGATTACTTTCGACCGAATTTTGACAATTTTGCAAGTTAGTCCTGCTGGCTGGGAGATAAAACAGTCTATGCTGTTGGTGATGGAGGTGACCATCAGGTACATAGAAATGAATGCTCTCCATGACACTGGAGGTTGCCCACCACTTTCCCACGGCGTTTTAAGGAAACAGATGGTTTCCTCCTTCACCGTACACGTCAGGACTCTAATTTTTATTTATAAAGAAGCTATTTTTTTATGAAAATGACTCTAGACCTCCAATGTCCGGGCATACATTGTTAGCAGGCAGTATGCGAGTGCGTACATGGTGTTAGTTATTTATTTCACAGTATCACGTCTCATCTCTGCCACTGGATATAGCTGAAAACAAAGTTTATTAATAGAAAAGAGGAAAAGTTACTAAAAAAAATACATATTATGATGAGATTGTACGACTTAACCAAAGCAACTGAGTTGCAGTCGTCCGGCAGTCCCGCCGAGGATAAGCGGAGCCACCAGTCCAGTCGCAAGCGGGACTCGATGTCCGCGCCCCTAAGCCGGCTTCCCGGTACGCCCTCGAAGAAGGTGTTGGAATTAAAGTGGGAAAGACCTGAAGACCCTAGGGATAAAAGTGAGCATCGGGTCACCGGAGGCAGGGCGGAAGGGCACCGGTCCGCAACGGTTGGTCTTCAGGCACGCTCATGGCGACGGGGGAGGCGCGGGCGGGTTATGCAACCGCTGCCTTGGGAGTCATCTCCTCAGTTGATGCACGGTCATAGGTCTAGTCCACCCCCTTGATAGGGTGTAAGACAATACAAATTGATGAAATGGTAGTTTCGTTCCGGCTCCATGACAGTCGAATCTTTAAACCTGATTCTTTCTGACCAGTTCATTCCAAGCATACCCAAAAGATAGTGTGTAGCATAGAGCCACTTGTAGTAGCCATGCACCCTGATGAAGAGAAATATCAGAAACTTCTCTCTCCAACATGAAATAATCCTTTACTTTGTGTGGACTCCAAATTATCGACCCATTTCAAGCCTACTCCTTAATACCAAAGAAATGAATAAAATTATGAGAACCCGGGTATCTCTAAAATTCCTTGCAGTGCACATGTAGAACAAAGTCCAGCATTATCAGTGTAGTGCTACAAGCCATCTAAATAAGAGCATGAAATATCAGTCAATTATCAAAAATGATTCCAAGATCCTTCAGAGTAGAGATATGATTTAAACAACATACCCTTAATCTGCTTAAACTTTATAAAGAAAGTGGGTAGGATAGAACAACGGGCTGCAGGTATACTTCATGTGGAGAGTTTTTTGGTGGCCGGACAACCCGGAATAAAATCGACTCAACACCTCCTTAAAAAGTCATTTAAAGTGATGAAAAAAATGTGGGTATAACAAATTGGTGAAATGTGGTAAACTATCCTTTACAGTTACCAAGATTTCTTCTAAAGGCCGAGACGATAATAAGATGTGGTATTCTTATTTACGTTTATTGCGAGAGCTGTCCAAGATGTTGCTTATTGGAAGCCTGTACAATATAAGAGGACGAATGGACATCAGACATTCCATTGTATGCGTTACTCATGCTGTCTCACTTATACATGCACGTCTCTTTCATACGTTACCCACTCTTAAGAGGGCATTACCAGAGAAAATCCGAAATATGTCATTTTCAAATCAGATTTTCGACGTATTGACTCTTTTCCACAAAAAATTATAAATGGATTTCGAAAGACTGTTCTTTTATCTAGCATTCGCATGTAATAAATTTTGAGAATGTTTTTTAATTTTTAGTATAATAAGGTTATTCCATAGGTCGTTGGCAGATTTGTTAAATTTTCAAAAAAGATTTTGAATTATACCACACCCATTTCAAATAATATAATCATGCAGTAAAATAAATCAATACATTATCTAGCAAACGCATGTTTAAAATTTTAATTTTAGTTTCAATAAAATTATTAAAAAATATGTACGTATCTACATGTGTTTCTTGACGAAAATTGGTCCATTTGTGTATTTATTTGCGCACTTACAAAATAATATATTTCAGATTTTTTTAACATTCTTATTAAATTTAGACATTATTGAAAAAGGATAAATACTTATAATCAAAAAATAATTACAAAAAGTACATTATTTTAATAGTTTTATCATCACGACTTTTAGCATTTTTGGATGAAGGTATAAATTAAAACTAATTTGGATTGGAATAAATTCGAAATTGAGTTATAATTTTAAAAAGCTGGTACGGAGAATAATTAATCTTTCTCATTGTAACCGCCCTGCACGATCGTAAGAACAACTTTCGACGAAATGTGAATTTTCGTCCGCTGGCTGGTTAAACGCCCTTAAATAAGTTACGTTAGGTTAGATTATGGGCTAATTTTCTTTTTTTTCATAGCTTTTAATGACTTTCAGAGAGGTGTTGAGTTGGGTTGATTCTGATTTGGCATGGAACCATTTTATTTTAGGTCGACAAGTTCAATTACTACCTAACAAACTCAATTTTTTTATTGTTACAAACAAGTAAAATGTAAGGTTAGTCACATCAAGATTCTTAAATAAATACAAAATACAAATTTTTATTTTTTTAATTGATAAACTGATGTTTAAGACAAGATTTATATGCATAGCACAAAGAGTATCTTTTCTCGGGAGATTTTTTCAATGTAGATGAGTGTTTCAGGCTAATAATTATTACTTATAATAATTGTTACCTTTTGTGCTATGCATAAAAATCTTGTCTTAAACATTATTCTATCAATTAAAAAATAATTATTCATATTTGACAAGTTAAAGTATTTCACCAAAAAATGTAGACATAATTTGTCTCGACGCCACCTAATGGGAGATTTACCACTTACAATGCCTTTCCCATATAAAAATAAAGTTGGTTGTTTGCATGTTGAAAATGTAATAAGCAGTCATTGTTCATTTTTTGAAGAAAACTTCTTCTAAAAGGTTGTTACTTTGTGATGTCATTATTTATTTATTAAAAGAAAATAACTAAGTTTACATCACTTTATTTTTTATATTTTATACTATGTTTCGTGAACCATGTTCACTTCTTCAGGAATAAAAGTATACTAAAGTTAACAAATTAATTATAGATTACATATGGAGAGAAGAAATTGAAGGAGGGGGAAGGGTTGACAATGGTGGGAGTTTCGAAGAATTGGGGATTACCAAGCTATTAGAAGTAAAAGGCCGGTTAAGTGGGAAGATACTTAAAACAGGGTTAACAATTTTTTTTGCTTATTAATTATGTCAGCTTTGGAATTTACATTTTTTCTTATTTCTAAAATTTCTAAATTATTGATTTGCGATGTTTTATATCCCGTATATTTGAAGACCTGAATTTATGTCAAAGCTATGATCATATTTTAATAAATGGTCTGCGAACTCAGAATCAAAGTGAATAAATAAAGTGATGTAAACTAAGTTATTTTCTTTAATAAATAAAAAAAGTAATTGTTCAATGAAACACTAGTATATATTGAATTATTTGGCGGGTAGGAGATAAGCCGGCGTAGCTCAGTGGTTAAAGAGCAGTTGACCGGATATAAGAAGGACGCGGGTTCGAGTCCCGTTGGCGGCATGTATCTTTTCTCGGGAGATTTTTTCAATATACATGAGTGTTTCAGGCTAATAATTATTACTTATAATAATTGATACAAAATACAAAGGCTAAAACAGTTTTTGTAGTTGTTCCTCCATTTTGGTCAATGTGGGATATAGAACAAAGACATAATACAATTTCCAATTAACGTTGGTGTCCTGACACCACGCTTTTGGTTTCCCTTTGTTTTTAATAACAATTTCATGAAATCCGCTCTCCTCCGTTCTTTATTTTAAAGATCATCCCCAGTAATAGTAATAAAGGGACGTTTTTATTATTTGGCACATCAACCGCGCCCCATTTGGTCAACCCTTTTCCGCCCAAACGGGCAGAATTGGCCGCCGCAGCCGCCGTTAGCCCGAAGGCTTTATAACCGTTAACTTTTATGCGAATCCTATCGCCTTGGACCAATCTATGCCGCGCTAAAGCGGGATAACACCGGGTATAAAATATCGCCGTTGGTAATAAGAGGGTTTCTTATATTATCTCCATCTGGTGCTTTGACGGATGGTGTGGAGTTTTCATTTTCATGGTGGTCGCTAGCTCTGCTCATGCTAAAACTTGTTTAAAAGAATGTTTTATAAATCACTGAACTTCTTTTATTTTGTTATTGTAATTTTTTTGGATTTGCACGCTTGAAATTGTCATGCTGTTTTATTATTTAATCGATTTACAAAAACGTCCAATTTAAGGTTTAGCAGAATTGTATGATTTAATGGTGTAATCATATAAAAACCTTTATTAGAAAATATTGAAAATTAGTGGAAACAATCTAACCATTTGTTGCAATATGTACTCAAAATTTTTTTTTCTAAAATTATTGGAATGACTTTTGAAGATTTTTCTACACTAGCTCCACACAGGAGGCAATGAGAAAAACTATTTCCCTCAGGGCGTGTGTCATTTTTGAAGATGCTGCGTAAAAGGAAGGAGAGGAAGTTCTGGGAAGGAAATAGGTATGAGAGGTGAATAGGAATCTGGGGATCAGTGTGTCCATGAGTGACGGACGTATGAATTCATTCCTACAACTGCGGTGCAAAGCTTTGGGTCGAGAGAGTCTGATTGGAGAGGTCAAAAGGTCTCCCTCTGCTATTCTCTCCCAATCCAGCCGCCACGCAGAAAGTGGCCAAACGCATCCGCCGCCAAGACAAACCTCACCCCATGAAACTGGGCACCTCTGCCAAGACACCATACGTACGTGTTGGTTATTCAATAAATTGTTTATTTTGGCATATACTTTTTTTAAGTTTTAATCGTCAGTAGGTGAACAATTAAAATTAATTAAAAATTAAAACGGCTTAAATTATGCACAAACAAAACAGCTAAATCGGAAACATCGAACCACACAGGTATGGATTTTTTAAAGTTTATTGACTTTTTGACATTTTTGAAGTGCCTATTAACACTTGCTCGAACATCTACCATCCAAAATTTCATGTTCACGGTTTATCTTAAAGCTTTTCCAATCCCAGGTGGTGTTACGTCACTGACTTCTATATTAGGTTCAAAGGCAGTTGCATGATTTCAGCACCTCGGATCACAGCAACGTCTGGACCAAAAATGATTTTGACTGCGCATCTAGAAGCCCCTGAAGTGAAATTGCATTACGTCGGCATCTCTGGATCGAGTTACCAGACCATTTGTGGTAACTCGTGTCGACACCTGTGCCGTTGATTTCATGACCGCCAGCTTCCCTCGTTGTATATTTACGTCAGCCCTGCCATTTATTGACTTGTGATATCTCACATAAATTCAATCAACTCTATTTTTAATTCTGACAATTTATTCGTGGTGTAATGCCATTATAATAATAAATTAAAACAAATACTTATAAAACTTTTTTTCACTTAATTTTTTTTGTGACTGAAACCGGTTTTAGCCTGTTAAGGTCATCGTCAGACTGATATAATTGTTTCTTAATTTACGGTTTATATACATAACATATGATGGGAAGGGGAGGGGTGGGGTCTACAAAGATTTTATTCAATTACCAGCTGACGAAACACAACGCCATGTACTAACAACGCATTTACCTAACCTTTATAACCAACGCCATCTGTTAATTTGCATACAAATCAAATCCACACCGCCCGCTTGCCAACCCGTTCCCTTTGCATATTATATAATTCAACCAATATACACAAAAACTTGACAAATTATAAACCTAAATCTTCCTCATGAATTACTCTCGGTGAAAACCGCATGAAAATCGTTTCTGTAGTTTTGAGATTATCGCGAACAGACAGACAGACGCGGCGTTCGTCTTTAATAAATTTATAATATGTAGAGACTAGCTGACCCGACAACGCGTTGCTGTGGCTAACGAAATGCAACGCCATCAACTGGTTGGTTACCCAACCTTTATAACCAATGCCATGTGTCAATTTGCATGATCTAGATAGATCTATCTACCGGATCTGCCCTGATGATGGACACTGCAACGATGTCCGAAACGTTGGCTAAAGAAGGAGGTAGCGCAACACGGCATAACACCCCAATAACAAATAACGAAAAAAAAAAACATTAAAATAGTTAATTCCTCCTTTTCTTTTCTTTTCCTATGTTTTAAAGCCACATTTTGTCGGTAAACAAACTTTAATATTTTTCCTCACCTCGTTATTTCTAATCGTATTGCTACAAATTATTATATTTAGTATAATGGTTATTATGGTTTTGCAAAATATCTTTTTTTAAATGTTTTTAAAAACGTAATACTTATTTTTATTTTCTGTTTCGTGCTATACAATACACACCACAAAATACTTTTTAATTGTTTATGTTATGAAAACCGCTGTTGGTTTAATTTATTTAGTATTACACTACAAACAGTGATTATATAAATTAATATTGTTCAATAATTACTTTGAAAATATTTAAACCCCCATAAACCTCCATTGAATGGAAACCGATAGGTTTATAATAACTTGGGGGCTTTATTTAAGGCAGAGATTAATTATGTTGTTCATTGGTTACCGTTGATAATTTAATCGAAATATTATCTCCCATACCGGCAATAAATTTAATGCTTATCGAAAATTCAAACACATGCGTAATCAACCCTTGACAAGTTATTACTAAGAGTAGATAAAATCAAAAATAAAATCGTTAGAGAAAGTTTTGAAATGACAAAAAATCTGTTGTAAGAATGATTATGCATTTTTCAATAAAATTTTTCACATAATCTTCGTAATTGCCAACTACGCTATACTTGTGGTTTACATATTATGTTTCCTTAAATATTTTATAAATCTGTAACTTACTTTGAATGATTACCATATTTTTAACACGTAATTATTATTTAAAAACACAGAATAATAAAAATATAAAATTAGTAACATCCTACTGAATATCTATATAATTTGATAAAATTATTACTTCTCTATTAATATGTAGAACTCGAGATTGAGGTTGCGTATTGGAAGTCTTTATTGAGTTCTAACAAGATTACAATTTTACAAATCAATTCTGAACTGGACAGCGCAACAGATTAAATACACTACCGGTATTAGGTAAACAAACGAACGTGGATTTTTTACTGGGTCAAGGTTAACTGCGGTTGCGTGAGGCGAGAATACTGAACGCTATGTAAACACTGGAAACACTGTACTGTGTGCGTTGCTGAGCGCCTTTATATAGTCCGGCGAGTCGGAGTATTGCTTTGTCTGGTAGTAATTCTTCACTCGGTGACTTTCTCGAAAGCGCCCGAACTGTGCATTTCAGGCGCGCAATGGTTCGTACCTTTTCTGGAACGCGTGAGAGGTAGGTGGGTCTGTAGCTCATTATCTATGCGATAGGTACCTACACATACAGCCGTCGTAATGCCGGCGCTAGGTGTATTTAACGAGAGGCGGCCGGAACGTTCTCGTTAGTTCGGTATTCGAACACTTTAACATGGGCGTCGCTTCTGGAAAGATCCAGAATTTCGGAAACAATCCAGAACATGTGGTAGCAGAGGCTGACTGCTACAAATAGATAATTTGGATTTAATCCAAAGCTTGACATTATTTTTAAAAAGACGTATGTTTTATGATTCAAAAGACGGTCAGAAAACTAAAATCAAAAAAAACTATAAACTTGCAGAATGAATTAAATGAATTTTAATAACATATTAAACATTGAAATATGTTGAAAATGATATAATATATTGAAAATTGGCGATTCCTCTCATTTGGTAGGCGGGTATGGGTGCCGCCGCCCCGGGAACCATTTATTGGTTAACCAACACCTCTGCCATAGGTCATCCCAAGGGGTTCGCTACGTTTGGTGACTTATCCGGGCTCATGGGTTGAGGTTTGTCCGGATCTTGGCGTCGGATGCTTCTGCCCACCTACCAGCTGCATGGATAGGAGAGTATGATTGAGGGAGTCCCTTTAACTTCTCTAGCCGTGCTCTCTCGGAAAATTGCCTTGCACCGCAGTGGGAGGAGTGGATTCATACGTCCGTCACTCCTGGACACACTGACCCCCAGCATCCATCCCTAATACCCTTTTCCTTCCTAGAACTTCCTCTCCTTCCTTTCATAAAAAAATCTTCCGCACAGCATACCCAAAGATGATATAGGCCCTTGGGGGAATTATTTTCCTTAAGGCCTCCTATGTGGAGCTAATGCAAAAAAAGTTAATTAAAAGATTTTAAGGACAGTTTACTTGTTTTGAATAGACAAGAATAGATTAATTTGATTCTCTTGAACAATTGATATTATTGAATTGACCTTTTTCCCGCCCATTCAAGAATTAAGGACAGTGATCATTTTCCCCTGACCTCTATTTTATCACCAAGTTAAAATAACAGCCTTAAAAATAACCCCAAGTCAACATTGAACACTCATTTATCGCAGGTTCTTGAGGCGTATGTTCCAAATTAGTTAATTCAAATCGGAAAACCTTATCGAACCTTCTGTACGAAGGTTTTCAATTAAATTCCGCCCTCTCTCTATTATTGTTATAATAGTAAGGAAGGTAAAACCTATAAATTTAATTTAGGGGAAGGTTTAGGAGTCGGGGAACAAGGGGCAAGTGGTAAAGGGGGGTTATTCCGATCCGGGGTGATTTGGATAAGGGTGAGTTTTACATGGTGTGGGTGGAAGAGGGGTCGGATTGTTGAGAATTTATTACGGTATCGGTATTAGAAAAACCGCCAAAAATACCATTGACGAATTTATATTCCCACGTTTCGTTAACCGATAAATCTGTTTGTATTTGTTACCCTTGTTCCTCTTGTTCCCCCAGCTCTCAACACCTTCTGTTATTTAATTACACGCCATGTAAAGTTTCATGTTTAGACATAAAAACGTTAATATTTATTGAATTGCTTTATGAGAAATTGGTTTTACTATTCGGATGCCAAATGAAAATTATGAAAAAAATTATAATTTGTGGACCTATTTCATTGCAGTTAAGAGGGTATAACCAGAGAAAACCGGAAATATGCCATTTTTAAATCAAATTTTGGACGTATTGACTCTTTTCCACAAAAAAATAATTATTCATTTCGAAAGATTGTTTTCTTATCTAGTAAATGCATATTTTAAATTTTGAGAAAAAAAATATTTTCAGTATAAAAAAGTTATACCATAGTTCGTTGGCAGACTTGGTAAATTTTCAAACAGAATTTTGTATTATACAACACCCATTTCAAATCATAATATAATCATGCAGTAAAATAAATCAATACATTATCTGGGAAATGCATGTTTCAAAATTTTAATTTTAGTTTAAATAAAATCACTAAAAAAAAGATCCGCGTACGTATTTTGTGACGAACATGCTTCAGTTTGTCTGTTTATTTACGATCTTACAAACTAATATATTTAAGATTTTTTTACATTCTTATTTTGCGTAGACATTATTGAAAATGGTAAATACTAATGTTCAAAAAATTAAGTACAAAAAGTATATACTTTTAATATTTTTATTATCACGCCTTTCAGCATTTTTGGATGTAGATATAAATTAAAGCAAATTTTGGATGAAATAAAATCGATATTGAGTTAAAATTTTAAAAAGTTTGTACGGAGAATAATTAATCTTTCTCATTGGAACCGCCCTGTACGACCGTAAATTTGGATACTTAAATAATAATTCATAACCTACTCTTTCATAAAATACTTTTTACAAGTTGTGCTTTAATATATTAAAATTAATTAATTGTTTGCGCCCGTACATTCGCAGTATGAGCGGGAATAAATATTTTTTTCCGTAAACAAACGAAAATCTTCCAAGAAAGACTAACCAATACAATTTTGGATTACATCACCGATACCATACTGAATTTGTTAGCCTTTCTTGAAAAATTTGAGTATTTTTTTGGACAAAACTATTTATTCATATTCATATTGCGTAGGTATATTCGAGGGCAAACTCACGTAATCTATGAAAGAGTAGATTATGAATTATTTTAAGAATCACATTAAGTGAATATTTGAAAACTTTGTTGATCGTGATTGAAACAATAGTAAACATGATCTTCAAATTCCATGGATAATTTTTCTTGTGGCATTTTCGTGAGCCAGAGCTCATCGTTCACGTTTTTGCTACTTCAATCCCACAGACAAATAAGTCCTGAATAAACAGCTATAATAAAAGATTTATTGAAAAATATGATTGACTTTTATTACAATTTCACCTGCAAATACGAGTAATGCCTAGTGTTTATTTAAATTTTCCAATTGGAAAATTTGGAGACCCTTAGCATTATACCCAGCTTGACACGGTTAATATTGCATTCGGCTAAAAGTTAATTTCTTATGTTCAAGATTTTGAGTTCACAAAATGTACCCTAGCAACGACGACACCACTTGAAAGTTGAATGAGTCAAGCAAGCTTTGTACTGTCGTCTCTAGCTTCACCGAACGAATGTTCTTTGCACTTGTAACCTTTTTTCACCCAACTCCTTACTTGCATGTTGGTTAGTTAAAAGTAATTACATTTTTTTGTTTCTGACCTATATTACCATTAAATCTCTCGGAGCAAAATAGAGAGAGGTATATTATTTGCGTCTTGTGAACTCAAAAACACGCGCTACATTTTCAAGTTTTTTTGGTGCTTTTCATCCATTTTTCTTACTGAACGTACTTTTTCACTGCAACTACATTCGTTACAAAATTCCGAAAATAATACACAGTAAGTAATATTTACGTCATCGTCATCATCACTATTGGCTCCACAACCCCTGGTGGGTCTTGGCCTCCTCAAGAGTCTTCCTCCAATCATCTCGGTTTTGTGCCAGGTCTCTCCAGTTTAGAAGCTCCAAGATGGATATGTCTTTGAGGACGTTGTCGCTCCATCTTAGTCTTGTCTTCCCAGGCTCTTCTTTCTTCTTTCGTCGTAGAAGCATCTAAATCAAATATCTTTTTCGATTTGTAATTACAAACAAAAATAATATAATATTGACTGCTGCGCCACTTGATGATATTTTTACTGTATATTTTTTTAATGATAATTTACAAACTTTAGAGGATTATCTGGGCCACGCTAGGTACTTTTCCATTTTGAGGAAGCCCCATTTTATAATTATAATAAATTCCAATAAAAGATGATATGAAACAATAAATTGAAATAAAATAAAACTGAGGCGGTTAAAATAAAATATATAACGTCAAATACGAGTATCATTATGTACTTATTGTTGTATATAATGAAATGTGTATTTTGAAGATATTGCGTATTACTTATACTCGCATATGTTTATCGCTTTCACATTACAAATCTTTTATTTGATTTCAGAAATACTCTTTTTCCCTCACTTTCTGCGCCAAGTGAAAGATTGTTTTTTTCATTTTTTTACATTAACTCCACACGGAGACCCTGAGAATTTTTTTTCTCGGCCTATCTTATCTTTGCGAATACTGTGTGGATAGCCTTTTTAGGAAAGGAAGGAGAAGAAATTCTGGGAAGGAAAAAGGTATCAGGGGTGGGTGGGAATCAGTGTCTCTTCGTGAGGGAAAGGAAGGAGAAGAAATTCTGGGAAGGAAAAAGGAATCAGGGGTGGGTGGGAATCAGTGTCTCTACGTGTGTCGGACGTGTGAATCTATCCCTACCATTCCGGTGTAAGGCGATGTTCCGAGAGAGTCCTGCTGGACAGGTCAAAAGACCCCCCTCAACCAGTCTCTCCCGATCCACGCAATTTGTAGGCAGACGCACCTGCTATGTCACCAAACGTAACAAATCACTTGGCACAGGTGTTGGTAATCCAATAAACGATTTCCAGGGCGGCGGTACCCATACCTACCTCTCAAATTGAGAGTGATTGGATAAATGCATTTATTGCCTGTTTGGTGTCTTTGTCCAAATCTTACGTTTACCATCGG
Source organism: Limnephilus marmoratus (assembly GCA_917880885.1). Lineage (NCBI taxonomy): Eukaryota > Metazoa > Arthropoda > Insecta > Trichoptera > Limnephilidae > Limnephilus > Limnephilus marmoratus. The sequence goes on along the minus strand of OU862922.1, from coordinate 40,285,693 downwards.
AGTCTTTACGTAACGCCATTTCAAGCAACGATTCAATTCTGAGGGTGGTCTTACACCAGGACGATACTGAGAGTATCTTCCACTCTGAAACGTTCCGCAAATATACTTTAAATTATTTTTAAATTAATTAATTTTTAAATTAATTAATTGTGAAATAACACTAATTAATAAAATTATTTGCGCACGCCGGGATTCGATCCCGCGACCTTCTGATTGTGAATCGAGAGCCTTAACCCTCGACCATGATGGCCGTCTAATATATGTAATTTACGTCGTTGATGTACGCCTAATATACATTGTAATGAACAATGTTAGGTATTATATAAATTTGGGAGGCGGGAATGGGTACCGCCGCCCCGGGAACCTTTATTGGATAACTAACACCTCTACCATAGGTCACCCCAAGTGGTTCGCTACGTTTGGTGATTTAGCAGGGGTGCCCGGGTTCATGGGGTGAGGTCTATCTAGGTCTTGGAGGAGGATGACCAAGACACACTGAACCCCAGATTCCTACCCACCCCTTAAACCCTTTTCCTTCCCAGATCTCTCCTCTCCTTCCTTTCATAAAGAAAACCCTCCACACAGCATCCCCAATGATGATATAGGCCCTGAGGGGAATTATTTTCCTCAGGGCCACTTGTGTGGAGCTCATGTAAAAAAATAAAAATAATAATCAATAAAAAAGTGCATTTTTGTTGATACTCGGACTTCCCAATATAATCATAGTTAGTTTTATGACGAGTTTATGACCGTTCCTCGAAAACAGAGTGTTAGGATGAAAACTATATCGATCAAGAGCGATTATTAATACTCTCCGCAATCTGTAAGATGTGGAAACATCAAACGTACTGTTAAATTCAAGGAAAACACGTCCAGATGAAGACAAAGTGCTGACGGCGAAGTACGTTCTGGGAAAACCAAACGTTACTACAGCATGTCTGTCGATTCTGAAACACTTAGGTATCAACAATAATACTTGTACATACAATGCATACAGCTAAACTGTTATGTAGTGACCATTCTAAATTTATCCATATTGATCTATACATATCTGAAGATTTATGAAGAATGAGTTAACCCGTTTAATCATAGGAGACCATATTTGTCCCAACGCTCGTAGGTCTCATATAAAACGCTGTAACTCCCTTACTATCATAGTTAGAAATATGTTCTAATCGGTGTTAGAAAGGAAAAACACCACGCTTTATATTCCAATCTAAAAAATAGCCACCAAAAAAGTAAAATGTACACTTTTATGTACACAAAGTTTTGAATCGCAAATTGAAAAAAAAATTTGAAACTTCGGGAATTTTTTATAAATTATTTTTACATAGAGCGACATAAAGTGAGGTTACAATATGTGTTTGTTGTACATTTGTCTAATAAAATATGTATGTGTTTTAATTTTTTTTATTATCAGGAACTTTAGTTATAAAAAACGTAAGGTGAGCCATTTTGAAAACTTTTTTATGTTTGTATGCAAAATTTTTATAATTAAATAAAAAATGTTTTTTTCGAATTCTATACTTTGAAAGTCTATTTCATCACCTTTCTAAAACAGTTTTTGGTTTTTGAATGTGCTCAGAAATATTCCAAATACTTGCATTTTATTGAAAAGCGAAAATATTTTGACCATCTAAAAAAATGCCAAATTTTTGAAATTGATGAATGTAAGTAAGTCTAAAGACATGGTATTTGAAAGCGAGAGTACGAAAACAGTGTGCAATATAGTTGTTAATGGTGAATACTTTGAGCAGGTGGATGAGTTTGTCTATCTAGGAAGTATATATGTTATAGTCAATCCTTGAAGCTCAATCCTCAGGTCTGACTTGAAGAAGTTGGCCCGAAGGCTTTGGTCAAACCTAGGATAAACCAGTCATTCCGCGAAGAGACTGCACATCGACCTTTGACTATGACGTATATACGAAAGATGGGAAGGCTTACAGAGGATATTGAAGGAATGGCAAATGCAGGTAACTCCTTTCATGGAGGACTGAATGCCGTTGGCGCTAACAAAAAACTGTTCAAAGAAGCGAAGCTAGCAGTCCACAGTGGATTGTTGGTACCGAACCTGATGTATGGCAGTGAGGCATGGAACTGGCAGAGGAAGGAAGAAAGTAGAATGAATGTTGTAGAAATGTGGAGATCCGCAAATAATGCATGACTGATGTAAGCGTAGTGAGTAAGATTGAGAAAGGGATCCTCAGATGGTTTGTGCATGTATAGTGAATGAACGATGAAAGGAGTGCAAGGAGAATATATGATGCAAATGTGAATGGTAGAAGAAGTCGGGGACGTTCGAGAAAGACATGGCACGATCAAGTGAATCAGATACTTGAGTCAGACCATGACAAAAATGAGAATAATAGAAAAATATGTACCTATAATATGATGTATGAATGTGAATGAAGCAAACAGTGTGCACATGACCGAGTTGTCGAAAAAAGTCGACACGAAATCGAAAAAAAACGAAAGGTTGAAGCGGCCGGCGTGATGGTTAGTTAGTCAGTTGGTCTATATTTGTAAAAAAAAATATTGTTACTATCTATGTATCTTTTTCTTCAAATGTGTAAGTCTTATTAAAAAGAAAATAAAGCTGTTATATCCTATGACGTTACATACTATTAGACGAGGGGTAGAAATCTCAAAGTGGGAAGACAAGAACAAGACAATTGTAACGATCTCGATATCTAGTACTTTAGTACTAACCTGCTACACGTCGAGTAAGATTGCGTCTTACCAGCACTTACCAGTAAGTAAATTGCGTTTTAAAAAGTGTCAAAATGCCCTCATGTGTGATGAGAAAATGTTTCAATTACACGGCAAATAATAGTAAAGGCGAATGAATAACATTTCATTTGTAAGTACACGCAAATTACTTAATTTTATTGATTATTATAAATAAAGTAAGGGGTCTGGGCGCGCAATAGCCAAATTTCTGTTGCTAAGTAAACTTCACTGTTTTATAGTAGACTAATCAGTCTAAACACTCTGTTTATTTGTTTGCTTGCGGTAAAACAACACATAAATCAGTAGTTCTAACAAGTATTTATGATAATCGCCACCATCTGAAAACTATCGTTGCCTTATTGTATTTATTGTATAGCTCGACATATCAAACTCCGACAGGCAGCCGGACCTTTTATTCTAGTGGGCCTCAAGAAAAGAAGACGGCGAACGTTCCATCAAAAAGTGACAAGCAATACGCCGCCCGCTCCTATATTCATTGCATTCATAGTATGAATGCAATGAATTTCATACACACACATTATTTGATTGTCTATCTTTAACACACAGGAATAAACTTTTGAATTAAGAAATTATACTAAAAATCGCTGAAAACAAGAGTGTTCCTTACTTTCCACATTATATTGTGAGTATATGAGACTATGGCGAGTCTATTTATTTACGTAACGTCCATTGTTTATATCATTATTTATCCAACAAACTATCGTGTAATGCAATTAAATGCCTTTTAATATATCAGCGTCATAAATGAATTATAAAATGCAATGTATTATTAATAGAACTTCTATTCTAAATAGCCCTCTACTACTAAAAGCACTTACAATTTAAGTGCAACGGATAAATTTTCATTTTGCATTCGACGCTGCGCAGGAAGCATTTTTTTTTATTCCCACGAACGTTTTTCCTTTAACAGCATTACATGGTGGTTTTTTTATTCCAGAAATGGAATTCTCTTGATTAATATTCACACATCGGTAGCACCGTAAAATAAATTGATTTGGTGCTTTTTACAGTGATTTTGTCAATCTCATATTTCAAAATTCAGAATCTGTATAAATAAAAATGAATAGCCGAAATGTATGTACGCGCATAACTTCCGAACGACCACACCAAATTGGATAATTCTTTTTTTTGTGTTCGTTACTGTCAGGACAAGGTTTGTACTACTGATAAGCTCTGGCATTATGAAAATTGCAATATGTGGCACAAGAGCTGTTGGAAAACTGAATGTATGGAATGCGGGAGGGAAGAGTGGTGAGGGGAACCTGCGAGGAGGGAGGGGAAGGGGATGTAGGAGAGGAAGGGGAGGCGAAAGGGGAACGGGACGAATGAAAAAGGATATGCAGGGAGAAACAATTTCTTTATTAAATGGCACAGCAACGCATGCCGGGTACCAGCTAGTTAACAAAATAATCTCCGATTATTTTTTTGACTGCATATTATTTGCAACTACCTTTTTTCATTGAAAGCAAATATTAATTATAGATTAATAACCTAGATAGTAAAGATAAACAAGTCAATTTATTAGTCCTCACATTTGAAATTGGCGTTTTGTATGGGAGGAACATAAAGTCGATTTTTTTAAATATAATATATTTATTTAATCAAAGTATGTACCATTGCTATCTACGCACTTTTGCCATCTCATAAGTAGTTCATCGATCCCTTTACTAAAAAAAAAACATTCGGGCGGGAATTAATAAAATCTTTGAAGGCGGTTTGGAATGCCCCATCGGAGTTGAATTTTTTCCCTTGCAAGAAGTTATCCAAATTTTGAAAAAAAAGGAAATCTGTTGGGGGCAAGGTCCGGAGAGTACGGTGGATGTCTTAGACATTCCAATTGAAGCTCCTCTAATTTGGTAGCCGTCTGTTGTGCAGTGTGTGGTCTAGCGTTGTCATGAAGCAGCAGTGGCCTAGAGCGATTAACCGGCCTCGGTTGTTTAGCATCTAGCTTAATCGTCTGGCCAGATTTAAGAAGGCTGTAGTGAACGACACAAAAAAAAAAAAACAACTGCGTTTTCTTTTGCGGCACCGTCGCCATACACATCATTAACCCTTCGAGCCGTTTCTGCAGCACTGGTGCCACGGTGGAACTCGAACTTGTAAATAATGCGATATTTCAAGTTTTCCATTTTGTAAACTAAGTGACGCGAAGAAAAAAAACAATTAAGGAAAAAACAAATGAATTATAATTTTCGAAACACAAATACATGAGTAAATAGCTGTATAAATTTAAATTTGGAATTCCTAACCAAAGAGAAGATATTTGAGATCAAAGTTGCCAGTACGGCAAAACGCCAATTTTATATGTAAGGACCTAATATTATATTGATGTGAATAACCTTTGAAAGTTATAAAAAGAGAATTGTTCTAATAAAAATTTAAAATCTACTGGATGAGTCCAAAAATTAAGAGTCGATAGTCAACCAGTTAAAATTTAATTAAAATCGCGAAGTTTTCCTCAAAGCTGACAAAACGAAAGAAAAAAATAATTTTCGATTTCTCCTTTTCCCTGAAGCGTGTCAAAATATCATTGAAAGACGTGTTCAATAGCGTGACATATAATAATACGCAATATATAACGTCAATCAATTGCACAGATGGTGTAAGGTATCCCCTTCTTAAAACCAATCCAAACCATATGTAACGTAACACCCTTTGATAAAGGCATTTCTCTTACACTTCCACAAACACCTCCCCCTCTTTCTTATAAACACATGTCACATGAAGAGTTCTTGCATAGCAGCTCTCAGAAACAGTACCTATCTTGTAGATACATATGGCCGCTGGCGTTGGTCGCTGATGTTCATGGTTGCTGATGTTGATGAAAACTTGCAATTTCAGTATGGTGTTTAGGTAACAATTTTTCACTAGCGATGAAATCCAAGACCTCTATAATAGCCAGATAACATTTTGAATACCCACATGAGGTAAAAATTGCGAGGCGCAATAATGCCATTCTACATATTTGTATAAAGAACAGTCGTTTTAAATTCAGTAATTTAAATGATTCCCACTTCATCTATGGTCAGTGGTTGAGTGGGCGTAGCGCTTGGGTCCCAAACGAGCGTCGCGTGTTCGATTCCTCGGCTGGCTACGTCCTCCATCACAACACAAGCAACATTTTCGGCTTTCTGTGGTGGTAGTAGGAGATTTTCAAACATTGTTGGGTTCCCATTGAAATAAAAAAAACCAAAGACATCAATAAACTGAAACTCAAACTGAAGCTACACTTCATCAGGAATAATTAACTAAATAAATACTTGTTTTTCTCCTTCTTTCTATTTATTTTTAATACATATTCATCTCTATTTTATTTAGATTTTACGAACTTCTCCTAAGTGCACAATATCTTAGTATGTAACCGTATCCTATGTATGTACACCTACACATATAGATGATCCAGAAGTCTCAATCTATCCTATTATATACTTACTTATTACATAATGTTGTTCTATTTCAGTTATAGTTAGTGTAACTCGCTCATTAAGCACAAGAACTAGCTTCTTCTTTGGTGAGATTGCAATGTTTAAATAATTTCTGTACCGCTATGTAATTTCTATAACTCCACTGTATAATTATATAACTATATTAAATAAAAAATAAAAAATAAATTGTTGGGTTATTCGTATCCCGGGAATGTTTGTCTTTCTTTAAAAAAATAATATAAAATAAATAAATAAATATACTTACGATAAAAAAATCATTTAAAAATCGAAACATGCTTGCTTGGGTGTATACGATTAAGATGAAACGTTGGGTATTTGATGTGCGCATGCCCGCATGGTTTCTGTATACAAAAATGAGCTCTTGTGTCATGAAATTATGCATTGCTCTTGCTAACCATGGCATTATGAAATTTGTATAGAAAAATTGCAAAACCGAGCGAGCTGTTTGAAAACTAAATGTACCTGGAATTAATATATGGAATGTGGGAGAGGAGAGGGGAACTCGGGAAGGGGGTTCGATGGACGGGGGAAGCGGGAGAGGGAAGACAGAGAAGAGAGAGAGGGAAGACAGGAATAGGGAGTGGGGAGATGGAAGACAGAGAAGGCGGAGGAGGCGGAGAAGGTGGAGAAGGCGGAGAAGGCGAAGAAGGCGGAGAAGACGGAGAAGGCGGAGAAGGCGGAGAAGGCGGAGAAGGCGGAGAAGGCGGAGGGGAAGGACGAACAATTTCTTTATTAAGTGGCATAGCAACGCATGCCGGGAACTCGCTAGTGGTTTATAAGCATCTAGTAAAATGAATCTAGTGAATGTACCTGGAATTAATGTTTGGAATGTGGGAGGGGAAAGGCGAACTCGAAAGGTAGGTTCCATGGACAGGGGTAGCGGGAGAGGGGAGAGGGGAGAGGGGAGAGGGGAGAGGGGAGAGGGGAGAGGGGAGAGGGGAGAGGGGAGAGGGGAGAGGGGAGAGGGGAGAGGGGAGAGGGGAGAGGGGAGAGGGGAGAGGGGAGAGGGGAGAGGGGAGAGGGGAGAGGGGAGAGGGGATAATACGTATTACAGGTATTATTGCATTGCAAGAACTAATGCAGTAGTTAGGTAGGTACTCGAGGCCAAGATACCGTACGCGGAAAAACCACGAACCACAGCAAATGTATTCACATATTAATTAATTGCAAATTTCGAAGATAGGTGCAGAGAATTCGATTTTATAAACATTTATTATGCAACTCTAAACTGTAGGGGTTATTTTTATGTACCGTGGAGAGTATATAAAACTGGGACCTCTCCGCTGGGCAGGACACGTAGCAAGAATGGAAGAAAGCCGATAACCGAAGAGCCTTCTCCTTATATAATAAACCTGCAGTACGAAGGGGTGTCGGGAGGCTTTAACTCGGGTGGTTGGAAGCTGTGGAGGTAAACGCGACACTAAGTAGACAAGAGTGGGGAGACTACGAAGTACTTTTTATCAATGTGAATGATGATTTTTTCCATATTTTTGTCGTCGAATTCCAGTGCACCTTTTCCTATACATTTGGTCATCTTATTAGTATTTGTGGGTTCTTCTTCGTAATCGCTGGATGTGGCTTTTTCTTTGATTGTTCAAAAAAAAAGAAAATATAAGTTGAAAGAAAACAAAAAGCTTAATTCTTTAACATTAGTTAATAAATAATTAACAGTTTTTTCTTGCTCTCGTAGACGCTGACGACGTCGAAGGTACTGACAATTTATCGACAACACCCGGCTCAGTAGTACTTGATGTTCTTCCGACTCCCCCATTCAATGATTTTGTGTCAATTTTATGGATTGACATCATATGGACGTGTAAACCTTTTGTAAACCCGGGTGTGGTTTTGAGAACAGCTTTGCATAACTTGCATTGAGCAGTCAAATTATTAACTGCTTTCTTGAAGTATCTCTAAACTGCTAAACTCAACATGCACTTGATCTGGATTATTTTTCGACATTTTATGGTATTAACAACGTAAGAATCCAAAAATTATGTTTATTTAACTCACAGAAACAATAAAAATGCATAATTTAAGAAAAAGTATTGACCATAACTGCACACCTAAAACAAACAAATGGCTGCCTGCACGCACGCAAGTATCTCTTTCTCACTCACTCGACACAGTTTTATATTATCTGTCCCACTCGTCATCCGTCGCTAATATTCGTAAATAGTCGGGATAGTTTTCTTTCTTCGATGGACACTCCCGCTCGACCGTCAGTCGGTCAGCGCACCACTCGCGCCCCGAGTGGACGTGTGTAACGTCGCTGACTACTGCCGCCCAATCCCGTCGATCTTGAACGGGATCTCGTCATATTATGCTTCGGGATTGATCGAAAAATGTCACGAGATTGCGCGAGATCTAGATCCCACGAGTGTTTTAAGAAAAATATATATTCCATGCTTTCTCATTCTTTCGCAGGCTAAATCCTATAGATGTACGTGTTTCCTTATTTTTAGTCTTCAAGTTTAATTACAACGGTGCTAAAAAAGTTTTCACTTCAACTATTAGTGCGTCCTTTCGGGTGGAGGAAAGATTCCAGGATTGAGTCTCGATCACAAACCTTTTTTAAAATTTTAATTCACTAGAGAGTAAAATTTTAATAAGATTTTTTGATTTAAAAAGTATAGCAGGGCTCAAGTAAAAAAAAAGTATTTCAGCATTTTCTCTGATTGTTAAACTTTCCACGATCGTTTTTTCCTACGCACGAAAAGATTGTTTGTCATTAGAGACTGCAAGCTATGCACACGTGGGAGATTTTTAATACCCATATTGTTGACGCAACTATGTATACCTATCTATATACCTTGTTCCATTTATCTACCCATCCTTTGTTTACCACAATTACCTGTCCCTACTGACAATATTACCTACCGTTCAACAATAAAATCAATATGTCAGTCAGTCTGTTAAAATAAGCTGTGCAACGAACATCATTATTCTCTCAGTTTTATATAACATCGACCAGTTTATGGAAGCTTGTGCAGTGAGTGATTTAGTGCTCCCTCAGATCCATAATATTGAGCAGAACATCAACCATAAGGGGTAAGTCAGTTTCCTTCTCCATTCATCTGTTTACCCTTCCCCATAGTTGTGTCAAAGTATTCACAAACATAACATTTTTTTTAATATATTGATACAGTCCACTCCACGTGTCGCCTTTGCGATACCACATATTTTAGTTCAAATAATGAAAAGATCAAAATACTTTGCAAAAAGACAATCAAAGCAGAAAAAAATAAAACCATCCTACATATCATCCTATTTACTACCATGGTCCATGTTTCAACGTGTTGGCAAAAATAACGGAAGGAAATTCTGGCATAACATCCCGGAAAACCGAGGAAGATGTTAATGTATAATGACCCAGTTTTCTTCCCTGAGCGTTTTATTAATAAGCCATCTTACCCCCACAGTCTTGCATTTTTATATGATTAATATCAATTCGTCGGCTATGAGTCATATTAATTTCTCGCGTATTATATAGAACACCGGGATCATAAATTGCCAGTAGGACAAAATTATGATGAAGTTAGTGGGGGCCCAGTTCTTATGGTGCTCGGACGGTATATCATAATGGAAATTTAAAGGTAGAGGATTTAGGTTCAAAATGGCCCAATATTGGATGGTTTCCATGGTAAAAAATTGGGTTTATTCGGAATGCATTCTGGCAATAAGTGTATTTAGACCTATTGTTGTTGAACTCAAAAAACATGAAAAATTTTTGAAATTGTCTCAAAGTATTTTTTTTAATAAAAATGGGTAAAATTCTACCTGTGACTTGCGGGAGAAACCAATTAATAGACATGTATTTATATACGGTCTAACCAATGTTTAGTTTTGTAGTGACAGAACATAAAAATATAGATTTATATATACATGCAGAGTAAAAAATAATGCAATTAGATGCTAAAAAATGAAATAAGTACGAAAATGTAAGTTGTAAAATCTAATATTCTATGTAAATTACAACAAAATAAAAGTAATCCGTTGTGATTTGAAATTCGGATGAAACGAAAGTGCGTCACTAAAATTTATTATTTGACGGGTCCTGAGTTCTATTATAATGCGGTAAATTCACGGCTCTGCGTGAGCCTCCGATAGCGTAGCGGTATAAGGGGGTATACATTAATTACGTGAGCAGTTATTCTTCCAATCTCGACCCCTCCCCCCCCCCTTGGTGAGACAAATTTGGGCCATTTCATATTATATTCTTTTCAAGCAAGTGAGATTTTGCTGGACCCCTCCCCCTCCCCCCTTTTATGCTCACATAATAAATGTATGCCCCCTAAAACACGTGACAGATCTCAGCGGCCAGAAACATTAAGCGAACAGAGATTCGAATCCTACGAAATCCAAAAATAAACATTTTTATTTTTGAAAAATTAATATCCAATCTTCAAACCACTAAATATATAGGCAAAAGAAAAGAAAGCGACATCTAGCGCCTTTCTAGTTTCAGTTCTACTTCGTGTGAATTGCACAATCTGATTTTTGAAGTGAAACTTCTTTAGCCCCGTTGTGATTTGAAATTCGGATGAAACGGAAGTGCGTCACTAAAATGTATTATTTGACAGGTCCTGGGTTCTAATATAATGTGGTAAATTTACAACTCCACGCGAGCGGTTTAGAGCGTCTCAAATCTCAGCGACCAGAGACATCCAGCGAACGGAGGTTCGAATCCTACGAAATCAAAAAAAATAAACATTTTTATTTTTTGTAAAATCAATATCAAATCTTCAAACCACTTTAAAATAAACAGGCAAAATAAAAGAAAGCAACATCTAGCAACTTTCTAGTTTCACTTCTAATGCGGGTGAATTGCATACTCTGATTATTTTTTCTCAGGCCCTTCTGTGTAAAGCTATAAAATCGAGTCCAGTTCACACGCGTTTGAAGTAAAACCTTCGCCTACACATTCTTAACCAATAGGAACCTTGAAAATTAGGGCATAATCAAAGCAGCCAATGAGCGCAGTTTGATGCTTCGTAGATAATGTAATGCGTCATTTCCGTTTCATCCCAATTTCAAATCACAACGGTGCCAAAGAAGTTTCACTTCAAAAACAACAAAAGTAGTTTAACAGGCTTGATCTTTATATATAAAAATGATTTTTTTCCCATATTCGCTCCTATACTATTAATCCGATTGCGACGAAACTTTGGTAAGATGTTGTGCACATGTTAATGTTTCCATATAATGGTGAGCTCTGGCGTTAAGAAATTTGTACACAAAATTCACATGTATTTAATTTAGTTTAGAGGCAGGGAGGGGAGGAGAACACTGTTTCTTTGAGTGGTATTGCAACGCATGCCAGAAACTCACTAATGAAAAATAAATAAGAAAAAAAATAATATTCAAATCTTTTCCAATGCACCCCTGATAATCAGTCTTTATTATAACGAAGATGATAATTTTCCGGCACGGACGACGGACCGTCGCGAGTGTTATAAATAATAGACCTTCCGTGGTTCTCCCATATTCAAACTATCATTAGTTTCTTATATGAGTCCGGACAGTGATTTAGTGCCGCAAAAACCCGATATGCCCGCGCGGCTAAAAACCCTCGTGGAAATTCTGAATTTCGTATAAGAAAAAAGGTGTATTTATAAGCCTGACAAAGAGGGTGCGGCGATAGTTAATTGAAAGTTGATAAAGCTGCCTCTAACCACGTATTGTGTTTCATTTAGTCATAATAAACATTTTTCTGTTTTCTGTTTTTTCAGGTCAGTGCATTATATCAGTAAAAATCTTGAATGTACATATTTATTAACTCACGTGGGTCTCGTAGAAATCGTTGTGTCTCCCTTACTATCATAGTTAGAAATCTTTATCTTTATTATTATTATATTATATTATACTAAGTATATAATGAAGTCGCTTGTATGTGCGCTTAGATCACCCTTTGACCCTTTTACATGGCCATTAAAGTATACAACAACCTTCCACATGATATTAAACAAATTCAAGATACACTCAGATTTAAGTCATCACTAAAAACATTCCTTCTGAACAGGTCTCATTACACATTAAGTGAATACCTCACATAGGTACAACTGTTTTTATATTTATGTTTATATAATAAATTAAAACCAATTCACTTTGTATTACACCACTTTTATATTTATATTTCATTTGTATTCAAATCTGTACAACATGTTAGGTTAACTGGAAGAAATAGGATATAGGTACCTATAAGTTATACCTTTTGTACTAAATGAAAATTTTGTACAATAAATGATTTGATTTTGATTTTTGATTTTGATTTTGTTCTTTTAAACTACACAACAGATTTTCATGCGGTTTTCACCAATATATGGAGTAATTCATGACGAAGGTTTTTAGGTATGTAATTAGTCAAGGTTTTGTGTAAATTGGTTGAAATACATGATATATTTGGCCAAACGGCAGCGGGCAGCGTGGTATGGATTTGATTTAACAGATAGCGTTGGTTATAAAGGTTTCGTAAGCCACAGCAACATGTAGCCGGGTCTGCTAGTATAATATAAATAGTGTTAGAAAAAAAAACAGCACAAATCTAAAAGTTAAATCACAATACACCTTTATGGAAACAAAAGTCCGATCGCGATTTAAAAAAAAAAACAATAAAATTTTGATTTTTTTTTTAAATTATTTTTACATGAAACAACAAAAAATGGAGTTGATGACAACATTCATAATATCTACTTTAGTCTAACAAAACGATCCGCAGACGCATCCGCCCATTATTATGACATGCTAATTATTAATGCTAATTATGACACGCTAATTATTAATAACTAGCTGGGATACCCTGCTTCGCTCAAGGAGTTGATGAACCCACGACAAATCTAGCTTTATGTACCAATGAGTAGCCCCACCCGTACTAAAAAGGCTTCCAATGGTCCACAATGTTCCAGAACATTCCACAACATTCGAGAGTGTTCTGAAATGTTCCACAATGTTCCACAATGATCTGGGATGTTCCCGAACGTTCCAGACCATTCCCTAACATTCCACTACATTCCAGAATGTTGTTTTGTGAAAAATCACCCCAAGGGCGCTGTACAAATTATTATGCTTTCTTATTACGAATTATTTTTATTATTTTCAAAATAAATTATTTCTTATTATGAGGCTCTACCTAATTTTATTATTTACAAACGGATGCAGAAAACACACTTACCTGGCAGGTCACTTCTCATAAACACACTTTTAGTGGATAGTTTATGCTCGGAGAAACTCGGCGTTGAACGCAGAAGACACTATATTTAAAACACTGGACAATGCGTGATTATTTTTCATTTGCTACCCCCAATCATTTTCCATATTACATGTATGAGATGATTAGTGGCAAAAGTAGATATTTATTTTGAAAGACCGGAGAATTTAGAACTCTTTAAAAATAACCTTAAAAAGTTTACAAGTTCTTATTTTCTCACTTTTTTGCCTAATTGGTTATTTACAATTTCACGGGTTGCATTATTGATACGACTGTCTGAAGAGCTGAGTTTTAAATTTAGTTATGATTTCTGTCGAGTTTGTGATAATTCTTAAATCGTATATCAGACCATTCCAGGATTTATCTCCTTACACCCCGGAAGCAACAATCCAATAACAATTTTACATCCCAAATCAAATAACTTCTAGACCAACCCAACACTTATATAAGTTTTTATTTCATGGAACGAATTTTGTATATCTTATGGTTGGATGTACCTATCGGTAGAAATTGATCAAGTTTAAATTATAATACTTCATTTTAATATGTAAATAATTATTCAATTTCATCATTAAGTCATTTAAAAAAATATCTGTTTTTTTTAACATACATATTCTCGTGAAATATATCAGCTATCGAACTCAAAAATATTTGTACACACTTATTGTTGCATCTTTTACAAAATTGTCAGTTCTCCCATTCCAAATATCAATATTTGAATTAACACTTTGTACTTACCACATACTACCTACCTTTTAAGTAAATGAAATAATATTTTTTTTGTTTCTACTATGTCTATTCTTACCTGATATATCTACATTGTAGGAGTTTTTTAAATATGTTATTCATATTTCATTACGTAAACTTTTTTTCATGCCATAGAAGTTTATTTGTTTGTTACTTCAAATAATATCATTTCTGTACCTTTTTGAAGTAAAACTTTTTTACGCACGCTCGACTTGGGGAGTGAGCTGGTGAATGACGTGATGAGAGCGTTACGAAAAGCGAGGCGAACAGTAGTTGAGAGGGAAATATGAGTTAGTGAAGACAGAAAGAGAGAGAGTTACGTTTCGTATTACTGTAGGGGCAAGAGAGAGAGGTGCGAGCACACATTTTCTTTCTCTCTTTCTCTTTCCAGTTACGTTTCGTATATCTACGACACAGTGCAGGCCTATTGTCTTTATCACACTGTAAGAGAAAGAGAGAGCAGTGCGCGCGCGTATTTTCTTTCTCTCTTCCTATATTATATTTTAATAATAATTATAATTTAATAATAATAATTTGACATTGACATTGGGGTGACATATGACATTGGGGTGACATATGACGATGGGGTGACCTATGACCCTGGGGTGACCTACGACCTAGGGGCGACCTACGACCTTGGGGGTGATCTACGACCTTGTGGTGACCATCCTTATCCTTATCCTTATCCTTATCCTTATCCTTATCCTTATCCTTATCCTTATCCTTATCCTTATCCTTATCCTTATCCTTATCCTTATCCTTATCCTTATCCTTATCCTTATCCTTATCCTTATCCTTATCCTTATCCATATCCTTATCCTTATCCTTATCCTTATCCTTATCCTTATCCTTATCCTTATCCTTATCCTTATCCTTATCCTTATCCTTATCCTTATCCTTATCCTTATCCTTATCCTTATCCTTATCCTTATCCTTATCCTTATCCTTATCCTTATCCTTATCCTTATCCTTATCCTTATCCTTATCCTTATCCTTATCCTTATCCTTATCCTTATCCTTATCCTTATCCTTATCCTTATCCTTATCCTTATCCTTATCCTTATCCTTATCCTTATCCTTATCCTTATCCTTATCCTTATCCTTATCCTTATCCTTATCCTTATCCTTATCCTTATCCTTATCCTTATCCTTATCCTTATCCTTATCCTTATCACTCCCCAAGTCAAGCGTGCGTAAAGGCCCGACCGTTCTCCTCGCCATCGATTACCGTCCGCATCACACTTTTCGTAACATCATACTTTTCGTAACGCATTCACCAGCTTATCCCCCAAGTCGAGCGTGCGTAAAGAAGTTTTACTTAAATAACAATGAATGGCATATTTTTAAATGATAAAAAAACAAACGTGCTTTAACAAAAGCGTGTCTCTTTATTGTCTGTTCTAGTATTAACAAAACACAACTCCTTATACACATTTGACAGTCCCCTAAGTATAATGACTATAACTTCCTATCCCGAGCCCATTCCCCGCCCTAATGAGTAGATTTTAAGAGAGCCCAATAACCATTTTAATACATTATTATATCACGGTCTCCGCCGCGAAACACGTTCATTTACTATCTCTCCCATCGGCCGACGTATAAACTTTTACTACCCCCATAAAGTCACATAAAAGTGAATTCTAAAATACTTGAGAACAAAGGGGGGTGGTTCATTGGACCGTTAATTCCAAGGGAGAAGAAATGATATTCATGGTGTGTCCAGGAACCACTCGGGGTGAATATCTACCGATATTTTAATTAGGGACTCCTTAAAAACGCCAACCCAATAACTTTCACCTCTGACATTGATCATCCCAAGTGGTTCGCCACGTTTGGTGATTAGCAGGAGTGCCCGAGATCATCGGATGAGGTTTGTTTAGGTCTTGACGGCGGATGCGTCTGCACACTAGCTGCGTGGCGGGCCAGATAAGAAGAGGTCCGTTGAGGGAGGTCCTTTAACCTTTCCATCTAGTCTTTTTCGATTCATCGTCTTGCACCCTCGTGGAGGACTGGATTCAATCGTCCGTCACTCCTGGACGCACTGATCACCAAATTCTTACCCATCCTTCATACCCTTTTCCTTCCCGGAACTTCCTCTCCTTCCTGTCCTTTAAAAGACCCTCTGCACAGCATCCCCAGATAGTATAGCATACCTAAGCCATTAGTTATAGGTATAATATAGAGCTTTGGAAAAAAATTGAACGGCGCCCACAAAATATCACAATATTATTATTGAAGTGTGAAATTGTGAAAAGAAAACGGTTATTATAATAAACAATAATATATTTGTATTGTCAACCTTATTCAATAAAGGTACAAGTTTGGCTCCCGTGTCTCCCGGACATGACGCTAAAATTAAAAGTAGGTATTAACTAGTGTCCGACCGAAACAGGACTTTCTGCCGAAACTGAAACCGAATCTTCGGAATCTGTCTCAGTTACAGCCGAAACCGAAATGTTAAAAATCTATTGTTTATTGAAATTTGACACATTTTTTACACTTTTACAGATAGTTAACACGTGTTAAATGAAAGAAAACATATTAATTGAAGTATGTGAAAAAAAAATTAAATAATACTGCAATAAAAGAAACAAAAATTATAAAAAGTTACAAAACATCTGTGATGTTTTATTATTATTTAAAATTATCAACGGATATTTGGATAGCTTGAAATCTGTGATGTTTTATTATTATTTAAAATTATCAACGGATATTTGGATAGCTTGAAATCTGTGATGTTTTATTATTATTTAAAATAATCAATGGATATTTGGATTGCTTTAAATCTGTGATGTTTTATTATTATTTAAAATTATCAACGGATATTTGGATAGCTTTAAATCTGTGATGTTTTATTATTACTTAAAATTATCAACGGATTTTTGGATAGCTTGAAATCTGTGATGTTTTATTATTATTTAAAATAATCAATGGATATTTGGATAGCTTTAAATCTGTGATGTTTTATTATTATTTAAAATTATCAACGGATATTTGGATAGCCCTGAACTTGTGAACATGATAAATTATCAAGTACCTAACAATTACAACACCAGACTCCATGCTCCATTTAACGTAGTTGCTTCTCGCACTAATTTTATTTAATTTTGTTTAACTCTTGTCTCAGAGATTGCATCGTGTGGGGAATGAAACTTGCTCTGTCGATATATTTTTTTATAAAAACATCGCTTCCTTCAAAAAGCGTATATGTATGCAGATGCAAAAATCCTTAAATGTTCCAGATTGTTAACAGAAACAAATTTAATACCCATTGCTCTGTAACTACTTTCATAGTACCTACTTACTTCTTTACACAATATATGTAATTGCTGTGTACCTTTTATTTTATTTATTCCTGAAAATAACAAACTAACGTAAAAATCCTTAAATGTTTCAGATTGTTAACAGTAACAAACTTAATACCCACTGCTCTATAACTACATTCATGGTAACTACATTCATAGTACCTACTTACTTATTTATATATGTAATTACTGTGTACCTTTTATTTTTTTCATAATAATAACAAACATACGTACATTTATGAGAGCAACAAAAAAAAATAACAAAAAAATAAATAAATAAAAAAAAATTATTAAATTCAAGAAAATTACCTACTTTTATATTAATCGTTAAAAATTTTTTTACACCACTGCAATACCGGTATGCTTCGAGTATATTTGGAATCATATTTTGTGTGATATTGTGACAATAATTATTGAATCTAATGTAGCGTGTGCCCAAATACGAATCTGCTGGTTGAACTGTGGGTGGTTTGTATATTTATGGTTGAACTCCTTTGTAAACAATTACTCGAATACTGATACCTACTTATGTTAGGCCTACTTATATCTTTCATGCTCTGTTTATCATTTTATGTACTATATACTTATGATACTACATACTTGTTATAATGCTCCTGTACAATTTATTTTACATGTAAAAGTCATCAAGGCGTAAACAAACAAGTAAATAAATAAATAAACATGTTAACTACTTCTTGGAACAAACATTTGTAAATAATTAACTCTTAAATTATAAAGAAAGGACCTCAGTAATTGGGTATTTTAATTTTAATTGCGTTTACAATTAAATGAAATAAAAAACAATGAAATAAAAAATCTAATAATAAATTGGAGTATGTGAAAAAATAATTATTTATTTTTTTGATATTACTGTTACAAAACAAACAAAAATTATAAAAAATAACCATCGTAAACTTTTTGTTGAAAAAAAATTGTCAATAATCAACTCTTACATTATAAAGGAAGGATCTCATTCATTTAGTATTTTAATTTAACTCAGCTGATGATGGCGGGTGACACACGAGCCACGAACTCACTCGAAGACAGCCGAACGACGCGCGATAATTCACGAACGCAAAGATTCGGTGCGGCCTAAGATTCGGCAGATTTTCTGCCGAAACCGAAACTGTTGCTGAAACTAGATTTTTTTGCTGAAACTTGCCGAAACCTAAACCGAACCTTCTGTCGGTCACTAGTAATGATATTGAATCTGAGCACCTTCCATTGAAATACTAGCAGACGTACAGAATACCTACCGACAGCGTTGTTCTAATGATAAAAGCATAACAATTCAAACATTAAATTTCTCTAACTCCTTACTTGTGAAAATCTTCTGTTCACCGCAAGAACACAGAAGAGAAATTCCTATATCCAGGATAAGTGGTGGAATTGGTCAGTTTCGATTCCTGCTGTTTCCGTCTTCTACAATACAATTTCCCTTTACAATCCACTTTTCATGTACAACGTTTGAGCAAACTGAGAAATACGCCAAAGTACTGCAATAAATCATACAGTTTTATTTGTTTGAATATCATAAATGTATATTTTTCCTTGAGATTTACGAAAAGCCTTAATGGAGGAATGAATTTCTAATGCATTTTTTGTTAATCAGCAACTGGCATTTTATTTGTTTATTTACATATATTATTTGAATAACTGAAGGGAGTGGAGAGTAAAATAATCATTACATAGTATAAAATGAAGTCGCTCAAAATGTATGTGCGCTTAAATCGTTTGAACTACGCAACGGATTTTCATGCAGTTTTCATCAAAAAATAGATAGGAGATAGAAGGTTTGTATGTATAATACATGCTTATTATAGTAGAGAAAAGCCGAGAAATTCAAATATTCAATTCAGGTCGCGGGCAGCTGGCAAGCGGGTGGTGTGGATTTTATAAAGGTTGGGTGATGGCGTCATGTTTCATTAGCCACAGCAATGTGTGGCCGGGTCGGCTTGTAAAATAATAAAACGGAAAAGTGGAAAGTTGTGGAAGACTGATCTGATCTGGTCAATAAGAACCGCTTGAAGCCATTTCGATATATACGTATAAGACATTTTACTTTGTAACTGGTCACGCTTTTAGAAGAATGAAATCAGAAAAAAATTCTCTTGGACGAATAAATTTAAAAAAAAAAATACATTAGCTCCATACAAGAGGCACTGAGAAAAATAATTCTCCTCAGAGCCTATGTCATCTTTGGGGATGCTGTGTGGTGGTTTTTTTTTAGGAAAAGGAAGGAGAGGAAGTTCTGGGAAGGAAAATGGTATGAGGGGAGGGTAGGAATCTGTGGGTCAGTATGTCCAGGTGTGACGGACGAATCCATCCCTCCCACTGTAGTCGATGTTCCTGCTGGAGAGGTCAAAAGGTCTCCCTTCACCAGTCTCTCCTGATCCGGCCTGAATCGCAATTGGTGGGCGGACGCATCCGCTGCCAAGATCCGGTCACTGCCAAGTCACTAAACGTAGTGAAGCACTTGCGGTGACCTATGGCAGACGTGTTGGTTATCCAATAAATGGTTCCCGGCTCTAAACTCGCCTCCAAAATTCTCTTTTAGGACTATTTTAAAATAGATATATCTATTGAACCTTTAGCTACTGACGTGATTTTTTTTTTGCTTAAACTCTGACGTGGGGGCATGGATGGCCTGTTGCTTTAAATATTTATATAGGTATTAGAGATTTATGAAAAAAATTTGGTCCATATTATTATTTATTGGACAATTTAAAAATATTCAAATAAAATAAAATTATTTTTATTGTTAAGTGACTTCTTTTTGACAATTTGGATAAAATATAATAATTTTCGGCAAAAATCACTTGAGATCAGAAATCGGTCTGTATTATCTATACTAAATAAAACAATGAACTCACTTTTATTATAATATTTTAATAGTGTCTCGAATAAACTTTTATATAATCAACTTTAGTAAATATGTTTATTTTTATATAGTAAAAATCAACTTTAAAAAGTCACTTAAGTACTGACGATGGGTCAGAGAGGTCCGCAAAAAAAACTGAATTTACTCACATAAATTTAAGTTGCGGCTCTGGCGTCACTAAATTCGAAGCTACTGGAAGCGGCGTATGCGTCTATCGTCGTGAGTATTTCGATATAAATATTGTTGCCAGGACGGAGCGGCCCCACGTCAGCAGTTAAAGGTTTTAAATAAAACGATTTAATTTTTTTTTTTTAATAAACATTCCCGGATTACGAATAACCCAACAATGTTTGAAAATCTCCTACTACCACTACAGTAAGCGGAAAATGTTGCTTGTGACGTGGTGGAGTCGAATAATATAAAAATTACTCTCTATACCTGGGTATCTAGCATGGTCGATCGATATAGGTTTTATCGAAAATGTCGGTAACTTGTCATCGCTCTCGAGTACGACTGCAGGCCGCTAATGAAAAAAGAACTGTTCACAACGACTTCTAACGGTTCCTAATTTATTTGACGTGAACTGTTGTTTGTTCGTTAGCGGCCTGCAGTCGTGCTCGTGAGCGATGACAAGTTACTGACATTTTAGATAAAACCTATATTGATCGACCATGCTAAATATTCAGGTATAGAGAGTATTTTTTATATTATTTTCAACACGTCAAGTGTGCAAAACTTTCCCAAAAAGAATCAAAATTCTGCTTTATGGTGTGAGAAAAGGAGATAACGGTGCCTTGTCGAAATCTAATGCAGAGAATGACCTTTTGGAAAGGTAAGTGTGCAATTTCGTAGAACTTAGAATAAAAATGTACACTAGCTGACCCGACGAACTTCGTACCGCCTCAGAAGCAATAACTGTTATGTTAACTCATTAGCTAAAATAAATTCAGTTTTTTCATCAAGTTAAAAATTACACAATGAAGCAATTATCGATGCGCAACTGTCCGTATTTTGTTTTTGTCAGTATCGGAGATGGCGTTGTGAACGGATTTATATTTTTTGATTTTCTTACGTTTGCACTTACGGGAAATGCGTTTCATTTTCTTTATATGTGTGAGGGAGATTTATCGTAATTATTGTATTTTTCCTTTAGAGGGGTGCAGACATGCGTTCACTGTTTGTTTCATTTTTGACTATTGACATTTAGTGGGTAAGAAAGAGGGGCAGCATTATACATTTTAAGCAAAATAATCAGCGCATTGACACTTGACGTTTTTTGAATTTTTATAATTCACTCACTATTCAATATTATATTTATCACAACATTGCTGCAGCTCTTTCGAAAGATGAGAATTCGTTCCGTACACAATGTAGGAGGAAAATAATTTTTTTCAAATTATTTTTTCGTGAATTTTCCAATGTTTTAATAGCTATTCTACTATTCGGGGCGGAAAACTGGTCCAGCCGTTCTTGAGTTATAAATGATGCAACTTACCCGACTTTATTTTGTATAGTAAAAAAGTAGATAAATAGATTGTAAGATTATTTAAATAATTTTTTTTATTTTATTTTATTGATTTTGGGCAATTCGTAAATATTTGTGAATTTTCTACGAGTTTCGCCTTTGAATATCTCTAAAAAGGCATCTAAAATCGTATCAAAATGATTTATTTCAAAGTTTTTTTTTATCATCGGTATGTATACGATTTTTAGAGGGCCCGACAAAAATACATCACAGATTTATAGTATTCTTTTCCGTTTTGATTTACCACTGAGAGCTCATGTTTAACCTCTCTTTCTTTTACATGCTTTGTTTCCAGAAAAGAGGGAAAGGTACACAAACGACAGGCCCAAAATCAAAATATAGTGCAACAACCAATATTAGCGGCCCATTCACCGGCGAGCACGTCGTCACTAGAGCGAGCGACGAGTATTTTTGCATGGATGTCCGCCGTATTGATCAATCAACATCAGCGAACATGCTCGTGTAACGTCGTGTTCAGACTGCTCGCCGCGAACATGCTCGCCCGTGAATGGGCCGCTAATGCAATGGAGTGTTGTGAAATTCGAAGTTGGGAATGGAAGGGGTCACGGAACCCAGCGCCCACCTGAGCCCAATATTTTCATTTATATTTTTGATTCGCTCGCGTTTGGATCGTTGTGTGGATTCGTGGTAAATTATTTAATTGTTTTTTCTAGTATTATCATAATTCGCCTACGATTTCAGTAACTTAAAAATTATTCATTCTTTTAATTTATGTTCGGTTTTTAATTGGCTTTCATAGCTATTCATTTTACCGAATTATTCATTATACATTATATTTGTTTCGAAACGTTAGCTCTTTCACACTAATTTTTGCTTTAGTGAAAATAATTATTGGCATTTTAATTTGATGCTTAATTATAATTTCATTTCAGACAAGTCATCTACTGAGCATATTGTTGCCGAATGGAATGGTAGCAGAAGAGCAAGGATGAGAATGTCTGCTATCCAGATCTGGTCACCAAACACGGCTAAGTTCAGGTGAGTTTGTTTTATTTTACAGTATTGCACACTTTTCCGTTAGTGAAAATAATGGTAAATATGCAGTTAGCCACCTCACGGATAATACGGAACGTTCGTGTTGTCAAAATTTGATGCACGGATAATACGGATTGTTCCTTTTTTAACTAATAGAGAATAAAGCAGGGTTTGTCTAGCGGGCTTGTGTATGTTATCTTTACTTTAAAAAACAGCCTGCGTTTTTGAATGGTTTGTTTGGCTACGCAGATTTTGTCTAGCGGGTTTGTGTAATTATTTTAATACATTTCTTTCCATGTTTTTGGCCTCCCCCGAAATAAATACTAACTTTTCGTAATAATAAAGCTAAAATTAACGAGTAAGCGGTTTAATGCATAATAAATAAAATAATTATTGGCATATTAAAAAGCGGTTTGATAATTATTTTTTTTTCATTTCAGACGCAATGGGCCGAAGCCAGTGGAACTATGGCAGTCTAATTCGAGTATTTTGAAGCTGCGTTGAATGGAAGCAGAAGGCCAAGGATGGGATCTTCAGCTATCCAGATCTGGTCACCGAACACGGCAGGAGCCAAATCAGGTGATTTTGTTCTTTTTTACAGTATTGCAAGTACCTACTGCAGAGCTGTTGCTATTTTGCAAGCTCGATGTTAACAATCATCTCAATATTATTGTAATTGGTTAAATGATAAAGGATTTCTTAATTTTTTTTTACTGTACCTGTTATTGATTTGTGATTGTTTTGTGGAATAATATCGTAATTTTTTGCCTAGAATTGCATAATATTATGCAATTCTAATAACACAAATATTATCATTTTGTTGCCAAGCGCTCTGTGATCAATGCAGCATTTCATAATATTATGCAATTCTAATAATACAAATATTATCATTTTGTTGCCAAGCGCTTTGTGATCAATACTGCATTTCATAATATTATGCAATTCTAATAACACAAATATTATCATTTTGTTGCCAAGCGCTCTGTGATCAATACTGCATTTCATAATATTATGCAATTCTAATAAAACAAATATTATCATTTTGTTGCCAAGCGCTCTGTGATCAATACTGCATTTCATAATATTATGCAATTCTAATAACACAAATATTATCATTTTGTTGCCAAGCGCTCTGTGATCAAAACTGCATTTCATAATATTATGCAATTCTAATAACACAAATATTATCATTTTGTTGCCAAGCGCTCTGTGATCAATACTGCATTTCATAATATTATGCAATTCTAATAACACAAATATTATCATTTTGTTGCCAAGCGCTCTGTGATCAATACTGCATTTCATTATATTATGCAATTCTAATAACACAAATATTATCATTTTGTTGCCAAGCGCTCTGTGATCAATACTGCATTTCATAATATTATGCAATTCTAATAACTCAGTATGGGAGTCGTGCGTGACGTCATCGTACACCTCTGCCATAGGTCACCCTAAGGGGTTCGCTTCGTTTGGCGACTTAGCAGAGGTGCCCGTGTTCATGGAGTGGGGTTTTTCCAGGTCTTGGATGCGTCTTCCCACCGTCACATCACTATTGTTGTAATGTAATTGTATATATAACAAAACACCCACCAGCTAGCTGCAAGCCGGATCGGGAGAGGATGGTTGAGGGAGTCCCTTTGACTTCTCCAGCCGTACTCTCTCGGACCATTGCCTTGTACCGCAGTGGTAGGAATGGATTTAAATATCTGTCACTCCTGGACATACCTACTGATCCCCAGATTCCTAACCACTCCTCATACTCTTTTCTTTCTCAGGACTGCCTTTCCTTCCTTTCCTAAAAATACCCTCCACACAGCATCCCCAAAGATGACATTTCATAATCTTACGCAATTCTAATAAGTCATATGTCGTAATCTTACGCAATTCATAAAATCATAATTTTGTTGCCAAGCGCTCTACGATTTACTGCATTTCATAATCTTATGCAATTCTAATAACTCGATTATCATAGTTTTATTGCCAAGTGCACTATAATTAATAGTTTATTTCATAATATTATGCAATTCTAATGACTTTAGTATGGGAGTCGAGCGTGACGTCCTCATCGTTCTAGTATCTTCTGTCTTTTTCGTTTTCAAACAAGACGTGAGTACGAACTCTCGCTGTGACACCTATAATATGTCTTGCCTATATTTTTTTTAAACGATTCTTTGTTCGAACTTAATATCAGTACGTAGAAACAATTTTAGATAGCAACGTAGAGCAGAGATTTTTTTAATATTAGCTCCACACAGGAGGCCCTGAGGAAAATATTTCCTCTCAGGGACTATGTCATCTTCGGGGATGCTGTAGGGAGGGACTTTTAAGGGAAATGAAGGAGTGGAAGTCTGGGAAGGAAAAAGGTTGGAATGGAAATAGGAGGGGTGGGTAGAAATCTGGGGGTCAGCGTGCCCAGACGTATGAATCCATCCCTCCGATTGCGATGCAAGGCGGTGGATTGAGTCCGGCTGGAAAGGTAAAGGCTTCCCTCAACCAGTCTCTCGATCCGGCCCGCCACGCAGCAGGTGGGCAGACGCATCCGCCGCCGAGACCTGGATTTAAGTCACCAAACGTAGCACTTGGGGTGACCTTTGTCAGAGGTGTTGGTTATCCAATAAATAGTTCCCGGGGCGGCGGTACCCATAAATCACAGCAAATATACACAGTTAATACATAGCTAAATCACATCGCCATCAAGACCCTTTATCTAAAAGAAAAAAACATCCATGTATTCAGTAAGAAGAAAAAAGTTATAAATTTTCTGTGAAAATAGGGAAGCAGTTTTCCCGTTGATTTCTCTAAGTTTTCTTTTTGAATAAACCCATACTCCGAACCTGTTTTGTCATATTTTTTTTTATTTCATGGTTTGGGTTAAAAAAGATATTTTTTCGTAATTATGCATTTTGTGCAATTAGTCGTAATTGGAATCATATCCTTAGTGGTTTTTTTATGCGAAAACCATGAGTCACGACTGCTCGCAACTATTCAGAGCCAGTGGGGTTATGGTATCCTAATTCTGAAGAAAGTGTTTGGATGTTCCTGGCTATTTAGAGCTGGTCACCAAACACGACTAAAATTTTTATTTTTCATTTAAGTTATAGTTTTCTTTTCTTTTTTTAACATTATTCAGTTACGTTAAAAGATGCGCAATATAAAGTGTTTTTGGAGCTTGTATTCATAATTTAATGCTTGCTTAAGTATTATTTAAATTTCACTATATTATTATTGTCATTTACGTAGTTATTTACAAAATAGGGACACTAGAATATGCACTTTTAATTTCAAAAACAATTAATATCAAACATTTTTATTTTGTGAAATCAATATGCAATTTTTAAACGACTTCAAAAAACAATAAAGAAAAAAAGGCGAATTCTAGCGACTTTCTAGTTCCACTTCCACCGCGCGTGAATTACACACTCTGATTTTTATTGTTTTTTTTTAATGTTAATAGCGCACAAGAGTCTCAATTGCTCCCGTCTGGAGCCAATGAGTCTATTGGGGTATGTTCTGAGGCAGAAGCAGTGGGAAGGGAAAGGAGATGTGGGGGAGGAAAGTGGGGAAATATCCGGTCATCAAACCAGTCAGTTCACTTGCGGTAGAAGTGAAACCTTCAGAAAACTAAAGTAGACAATAGTGGGCGGCTACTAAGCACTGCACAAAGAGGAGACCGAATATTCAAACCCATTCGATGTTATTGTATTTGTCTCTTGTAGTGACACTTTTTCGTTTCATGGAGTTTCAAATCACAACAGTGCTAAAGAAATTTCACTTCAACAATTTTGGCATGTTGTCAGGCTGAAAAGGGTGGGGAGGCGAAGGAGGTGGGAAAGGGCAAGGTTGGAAAGTTGCTTTGGTTAGCGGGATTTGATTAATCTGTTATTTATTTATGGGGGCCAATGCAGCATGGAATCGGGGTTTCTACGAGGGACTTCTAAAAGTGAGTACAATGACAATTCATTTTATTTTCTGGTACACACCCTAATTTGTGTTCTGAGACCTGTGTGCGAAGTGTAATATAATTCTTAAATATTAGGAACATGGAATGATGAGTAAGACTCTCGACTAACAATCCGAAGGTCGTAAGTTCAAAACCCAGCATGCGCAAATTAATTATATTTGATTATTTTGTGTGATTTCACGATAAGTTATTTAAAAATAATATAGCATGTCTGCGGCACCTTCCAGAGTGGAAGATACTCGGTATCGCCCTGATACAAAGATATTGAAATATAAGTATACTAGCTGGTTCCCGGCATGCGTTGCTATGCCATTTAGTAAAGAAATTGTTTCTCCCTGCGTGTCCTTTCCCATTCGTCCCGTTCCCCTTCCACCTCCCCTTCTTCTCCCCCTCTCGCGTTCCCACTTCGCCTCCTACACCTTCCCTCTCCCAACTCCACTCCCCCCCTTCTCCCGTCCCGCGAACCCCTCTCCAAAGTTCCAATCCCTCCTCCCAGGTTCCTGTCCCCCCCTCTCCCACGAACCCCCTACCCGATTTCCCCTCCCCCCTGAAAACTGATTATCCAGGTATATTCAGTTTTCAAACAGCTCGCGTGCCATCTTTTCAATTTTTTTATACAAATTTCATAATGTCAGAGCTCACCAGTTGTTTTATACAAACCTTGCCCTAACAATAACGAACACAGAAAAAAAGAATTATCCAATTTGGTGCAGTCGTTCTGAAGTTATGCGCGTACATACATTTCGGCGATTCATTTTTATTTATATATATAGAAGATTATATAGATAGATTATATAGATAGATTATATAGATAGCTAATATCCATGTATCGCTTATATCCATGCTAATTTGTACAGCGCTCTTGAGGCGATTTTTCGCAAAAACAGCGCTATATAAGTTGTCAAAATTTATTTATTATTATAGATAGATATAGATATAGACAGATAGATAGACATATAGATAGATTTATTTATATAGATGTGTGTTGTCTGCTGTTTTTACTATGTGGGTCTGCGCTTCCGGGTGTCGCCGATATTGTTTACCAATTAACAAATAAACTAAAAGAACAAATAATTAACGAATAAACCAAACGAACGTTAAACTAAATGAACGAATTCTTTCCTTATTCAAAATATATTGTTAACCAATATTAATGCACATTTTCAAAAAATCAACGAAATGAACAAATTATTTTTGTATGAAAACTACGCTAATTAGCGCGTAGTCCGGCGACAGTTACGCGGACACCATAGCATATCTCTTCTGTATTTGAATATCTTTGCCCTGATATGAGACCACCATTCAGAATTGAAACGTTGTTTGAAATGGCTTTAGCCATGTTAAGTGATTAGATTTAAATAGCAAAGTACATCCCTACCTTTCTCTTCCCCATATCCTCGCATCACTAGTTTCTTCAGCCTCACAACGTATCCCAATTGAGAATGCTTACTCCAGACGGGGACAACTGGGAATCTTGTGCGTGCCTGATTCATTCCTGAAATTCGTGCGATTAATACAATATTCATACTCGTAGAATAGCATTCAAGCGAGTGATGTGTATTAGGTCCTTGCATATGAAATCGGCGTTTTGTAAGGAAGGAACATAAAGTCGATTTTTTTTTAATATAATATATTTATTTAATCAAAATATGTACGATGCACTTTTGCCATCTCATAGGTAGTTCATCGATCCATTTACTAAAAAAACCATTCGGACGGGAATCACTAAATTCTTTGAAGGTGGTTTGGACTGCACCACCCAATTTTTTCCCTTGCAAGAAGTTATCCAAATTTCGAAAAAAATGGTAATCTGTTGGAGCAAGGTCCGGAGAGTACGGCGGATGTCTTAGACATTCCAATTGAAGCTCCTATAATTTGGTAGCCGTCTGTTGTGCAGCGTGTGGTCTAGCGGTCAACGCGCGTTTGTTGATTTGCTTCACTCAATTCGTGAGGTATCAACCTTTCAAGCGTTTTCACCTTCCTAATTTGCTTCATGTGGATTAAAACAGTTTTATCACTAACACCGCAGCCTGCAGCTAACTCGGACGTGGTTTGCGATGGATCCGCTTCCACAATAGCCTTCAATTCTTCATTATGAACTTTGGTCTCCGGCCGTCCACGGGGCTTGTTCTGCAGGTTGAAATTTCCAGAACGAAAACGTTGGAATTAAAAACGCACTGTGTTTTCTTTTGCGGCACCGTCGCCATACACATCATTAATCCTTCGAGCCGTTTCTGCAGTACTGGTGCCACGGTGGAACTCGTACTCGTAAATAACGCGATATTTCAAGTTTTCCATTTTGTAAACTAAGTGACGCAAAGAAAAAAACAATTAAGGAAAAATATTTGAATTATAATTTTCGAAACACAAATACATGAGTAAATAGCTGTATAAATTTGAATTTGGAATTCTTAACCAAAGAGAAGATATTTGAGGTCAAAGTTGCCAGTACGGCAAAATGCCAATTTCGTATGTAAGGACCTAATATTATTAAGCTTTTTCAATTTGTATTATACTAGCCGGAGTCCCCGGCATTTCCGGGTTTTACGCAGATTTTTTTTTAATATCAAGTTCACAGTGACCTTCCTATTGTTTTGAAGGTTAATTGTGCAAAATTCGGAATAGAGATGTAGATTTGTAAGGAAATCTTAATCCACGCCCGTTGTGCGCCACTCGGCCGCTCACCACGGTCACTCTTATTTACGTAAGCAGATAGAATGTAGTTGGGACAGATTTCCTCGTTTTCTTTAATATGAATGTGAATGACCCGCAAAAACCCCAGCTGCTCTCGTCTGGAGCCAGTGAGACTATGGCATCACCAATTGGGGTATGTTGTGAGGCTGAAGATAGTGGAGAGGGGAAGGAGATGGCTATTCATATCTGGTCAATCACGGCTAAATCCATTTCGAGCAACGTTTCAATTCTGAATGGTGGATCTTACGCCGCGCCGGGGCGGTATGCGGTACTGCGAGTATCTCCCACACTGAAACGTGCCGCAAACGTATTATGCATTAGATAAATGAAACAATTTAACTTTGTTTGAACCACTTACATAATGAGTAAATCCGACCGGTTTCGGAATGACTGTTCCTTCTTCAGGGCAAGCGTATACTAAATATATATTATTTTATGAATTGTGATTTGATTTGAACCCGCGACCTCGGATTGCTGGTCGAGAAATACCACGTAGGCCGTCTAATGCAGTTAGGACGTCATTTCACAACATAATATTGCGTATAATTTTTGCGGTGACTGGTAGGTAGATGCTCTTAGTACAGTAGGGCCGCGCTAATCCGGATCGGAAAAAACAAGACCCCTTCCGAATTATCGAAGCGTCCGGATTATAATACGCAATTTTTTTTAATAGGAATAAAACACATTTTTAACTTGGATTTCATTTATTAAAGTAAAAATTTAATGTCAATTTATACTCGAATATGTATGTACGTACAAATGTACTTATACAAAATTCAAGCATGTAAGAAATTCGGGCACTTACATGAAAAAAAAATACTAAAAGTTAATTAACGAGTGACGGCAAATGATTGAATATTGACACATTTAGACACGCACGCACCCGTCCGGATTACGGCGTGCACCGAAGTAACGGGGGTCCGGATTAGCGAGGCTATACTGTACCACCCTGTTGATCACTATTGCTTAGCCGTGATTGTTGACCAGCTCTTAATAGCTAGGTACAATCTTTCAGTTCTTCATCTCCTTACTGCCCCCATCTTCTTAAGCCTCAACAACATTCCCAATGAGATCGTCTACTTCAAGAGGAACTTTGGTAAATTATACAAAATAGGGACACTGTTAAAATGCACTTTTTATTTCAAAACACTTTTGTAGTACTTAGAAAACAATGAGATGTATTTCAGTTACCGAAAATGGAAAATAATTCATTTTAATAGTTCGTAAAAATTGAAATCTTTGTTGAAAGTTTTTCCATTGCTTTTTGCTTTTCTTATTTAATCAAAAATATGAACCTATGATCCTACAATATGTTCTGTTAGGGTTTAATAAAAAAAAATAGATGAAAAAAACTAGTCGGAAAAAACGATTTTAATATTTTCATTATTTTTAAGGTGTTATGCCGGATTGCGCTACCTCCTTCTTTGGCCAACATTTCGGGCAGCGTTTCGGTTATCCATTTATCAGGGCAGATGTGTATGATGATCTACACATCTACCGTGATGATGGACACTGCAAGCTGTCCGAAACATTGATTAAAGAATGAGGTTGCACTGCTTAACACCCCAAATATAAATAATGAAAACCCTTTTTTTGTTATTTGTTTTTGGGGTGTTATGCCGTGTTGCGCTACCTTCTTCTTAGGCCAACGTTTCAGACAGCGCTGCAGTGTCCATCATTAGGGCAGATCCGGCAGATCTGCACATCTACCGGCTAAACGATATAACACCCCAAAAACAAATAACGAAAATACTTTTGGCCGTGAAAATCTAAAATCAGATCTATTGAAGGAAACTTCTTCCGTACCCTTGTGATTTGAAAATCGATGAAACGGTTTCGGGCAACACTAAAAAGAGACAAACACGTACATACAAGTAGTGGGGTGGAAAAAGGGATGGGAAGAGGAAGGTGGAGAAGTGCCTGGTGACCCGGTCATCAAACGTGGCACCAAAGTTTCAATTTTGCACGGTGGATTGCATCAGTGAGATACTGAGTATATCTTCCACTCGGAAACTTGCTGCAAATCTCTTTTTTGGGCCGTGGTTCGTAGCCTCCCCACTCTTTTCTACTTTAGTTTTTTTACCTCTCTTTTCTAATTCATTTTTCTTAAGGTTTCACACTTCTACCGCGTGTGAACTGCACGAAAATTATGCGATTTTTATAACGTAGCTGCTAAGGATGCATTATTTTCCATTTTTGGAAACTGAAATACTCTAACTTTAGTCTCATTATTAACTATCCGATATAATTTTTTTTTTTCAATAAAACATGCATATTAAGCGTGTCCCTATTTTATAATCATTTTCCGTAAATTTCCATCATTTTGGTTAAGAGTATTTTGGGACACAACTTTTTGAACTTTTGGAAAATACCAAATATTACCGAAGACAGGCTTAATTTAATATTATATATTCACGTTTGCGGCCGGCCGAAAAGTGTGATGTCAAGGGTCGTGCGCGGCGGTATGCAACACTGACGTTCAAATTAAGAATTATTGTAGAGTACGCGCCACACTTTAATACCGTCCTGACGTTGATACAGAAATCGTTGTAATAGGCGAGTTTAAGGTCAGTAAAATGGCATGCCTCCCTGCCCACGCCCCTCTTGCACGTATGTTTTTTACGCAAATTTTTATTTTGCTTACGTTCATTATAAAGTCGGTAACTGCGCGAGAATGGATCTTATGTCCAGGCCGGCATTAAGTGTGGCGTGTACTTTGAGTTCACTGGACACTACTGCATACCTTGTTTTTATCTCTGAAAAATTCGCGAAACACAATTTTTTTTAAAAATTTTTTTCATCAATGTAGAAATAAAATTAGATTACCTCAGCGGGTAGTGGCTTCGGGTAGTTGCTACTCTTGTCAACACAATTTTTTTTTTACGTATGATCAAAATAAAAATATGTATACGTTTTTCACCCTTATTCAAAATATTGCTTCTTATATTATTTCGTCGATTACTTAATTGAAGCATTGAAGCCTTGGATGACTCCATCGGAGCAAATAACCTAAGATTTAATCGGAGTGATTCGGCCGAGGTTTAGAATTGTTTAATCTAATATTTGATCAACAATTATGTACGCATTTGAAGACTGGCAACACCAATTTAACTGTCAAATATTTTTTGAAGTGCAATGACACTGAATGCATAGAACACAGTAAACCACATTTTAAAAAACATTTTTTCTTCATGACATAAATTTGATTAAAAGGCGATTTATAAAGCGATTTGCTTTAATTTAATTTAACATAAATTTGAATTTAACAATAGATAGAAAGAATCACCAATGGTGAGTTTAGTTACACTACTTTTAGATCTAAATGAGTTAAATATATTCAGATCTAAAATTAAAGACATGATCTAAAGCCCAGGCAACGCTAGGTACTTTATCTAGTATTAAATAAATGTGAGCAATTTCTTCTAAACTGTGCTTTATATTTTATTACATTATAGTTATTCTTCATTATGTTAGCACAGAATTGCAAAAGCATAATAATAATATACCTATATGCAATTCTTATAATTATTTTTTCCACTATTATGCCTTTTTAATTTTTTATAAAAATGTAGGTTACACAGCTTTACTTTAACACCATGAGTTATGTGTTTAGTATTACCATTTGATCAACAGTGGCGCCCTCATATATTTTCTACTCTTATTTGACAAACTGTATATCCTATTCCTTCCAGCTAACCCAACAAATACGTATTATATTATTATAAAACCCAATAATTACGTAGTTTATTGTATGCAAATAAAAACAAAGGTATTAGTTTATGTATGGTATTCATTGGTAGTGAAATGACATTCGTTAAAAATGTTTTTTGTGATTGATGAATACTTGGAGCAGGCGTATGAGTTTGTGTATTTGGGTAGTATGTTTACGAGAGATGGGAAGGCTGATAGATATATTGAAAGAAGGGTGAATGCCGGTAACTCCATTAATGGTGGACTGGATGCCGTTGGCACTAATTAAAAGCTGTCGAAAGAAGCGAAGCCAGCAGTCCATAATGGAATCCCGGTACCTACTCTGATGTATGGCAGTGAGGCATGGAACTGGCAGAGGAAGGATGAAAGTAAACTGAATGCTGTTGAAATGAGATCCCTGAGACGTATGTGTGGTAAAACAATGTATGTGTGTGAGAATTGTGGATATCCGCAAAAATGTAAGGCTGATGTAAGCATATTGAGTAAGATTAAGAAAGGGACCCTCAGATGGTTTGGGCATGTAGAGCGAATGAACGAAGAAAGTAGTGTAAGAAGAATATACGATGCGAATGTGAATGGTAGAAGTCGGGGACGCCCGAGGAAGACATGGCATGACCAAGCGAATCAGATACTCGAGTCGGGCCATGTCAAAAGTCTGAATAATAGAAGAGTATGTATGAGACGATGTGTGAATGTGAGTGAGGCAAAGAGTGTGTGCCAAGACCGAGTTCCGTCCTCTCTGCCTACCCCTGCGGGGAAACGGCGTGATGTTTAGTTAGTTTTTTTTTATTTGCGTATATCGTTAATTTGATGGTTATGTGGAAGGTTGTTATATTCGTACTTATCTCGTACTTCAGTGGCCATGAAAGCGTCCTTTCTGAAAGATAGTTGTGTTTGCTGTAGGTATTAATGGTTTATTGTGAACCTTGTAGCGTGTTTATAATTTTGGTTTTTTTAAAGAATTTCGGTTTTGAACGGATTTTGCGTTAAAATGTTTTTTTATGTATTGAAGTGCAGATACGGCTCCCTGTTTTTAACCCTAAAAAAATTTAAAATAAAAAAAAATGGTTCTCTTTTGTGATGTTCAATCGGGAGGCGGATATGTTAATTGGATAACCTAAACCTCTGCCATAGGTCACCACAAGTTGTTAGCTACGTTTGGTAACTTGACAGAGGTGCCCGGGTTCGTGGGATGAGGTTTGTCCGAGTCTTGGCGGCCGATGCGTCTGCCGATCAGCCGCGTGGTGGGCAAGATCGAGAACTACTGGATGAGCGCCTTGCACCGCGGTTGGAGAAATGTATTCTTATGTCCTGGGCACACTAAACCTCAGATTCCTACTCACCCCTCATACCTATTTCCTTCCCAGAACTTTTTTTCCTTCCTTTACTTAAAAAAAAAAACACTCAATACACCATCCCTTAAGATGACATAGGCCCTTAAGGAAATTATTTTCCTCAAGGCCTCCTGTGTAGAACTAATATAAAAACAAAAACTGTTGAATTTACATCACAACGAAGAATCCGTTTTTTTATCTGAGCATTTTAACGTTTAAAAACCGTTTAGAGCCGTGTTTGCACTTCGACACATCAAAAACATTAAACTGACAACCCGTTGCAAAGGGCAACCGAATTTTCTAACACAAAAATTCGCATCAAAATCGAAAATTCTAAAAAAGAAATCAACATATATTACACGCTACAAGGTTCACAGAAAACTTTTTTTTTTTTTATTTAACTCTAAACACAGAAAACTGACAAGTGTTATTTCGAAAAGGACCCTACTATATGCTATTATATATTTACTTTTTTTCCTGCTCCTTTCAGCTGACCTTCCGCCTGACATCCTCGCCTGATAGACAAGGCTCGAGCTCGCTTCGACTCGACTCATCACCTATCATCTCATCTTTTTCCATGGGAACTGCGCAAGAACTCTGCGGATAAGGCATCACAGTTGTTTGACTAGGCATCTAGACATGAAATATTTTGGACGGGTTGTTTAACAGAATTTGTTCCCACCGCTCCCCACCCCTCACCGCTCCCCACCCCTCACCGCTCCCCAACGCTAAACTCCCCACCACCACTCCCTGCCACTCCCTGCCATTCCCCACCACTCCCTGCCACTCCCTGCCATTCCCCACCACTCCCCTCCCCGCCCCGAAGGAAGAAGGAAAAAACCACGAGTAATTAGTTTTATTTGAGCAGGTATGCGAGTTCATTTTAAGTTCCATTCAAACTTTGTATTATCTCCAATAAATGTTTTGTTTGTGGGTCTTTTAATTGGGTACCGCCATCCCTGGCATTCTCCGCGTTTAAGGGTTCGTATTATTTTGTTGTAGCTTGTTCCAATATCGGAAGGCTCGGCGAGTTAGTACGAACTAATGTGGAGAATCATAAGCAGGAGGACGAGGCCGGTCTCCAGCAACTGGTCTTGGTGACTGTTCTTGTCGTCCTGTCGCGCCTTCCGCCGTCTTGTCTTCATGCCACGCCACGCCTCCCCGGCCCCGATTCGACCTATTTCTCCCGCCATGGTCCCGACTGACATCCCCTCCCTGCCCCTACCCCGCCCCACTCCCTACCCCGCCCTACTCCCCCGCCCCACCACTCCACTATTCTTTACCCCACTACTCACCAAGCCGCGCCCCACCACCCTTATCCTATCCCACCTCTCTCCACACCCCTCTCCACACCCCTCAACGCTTCTCCACCCCTCGCTCCATTACCACACTCCCCCCTTCTCCCCACCTCCCTTCACCACTCCCCGCCCCTCGCCATTCCCCCCTCCCCCCCAAACTCCCGACCACCGCACCCACTCCCCGCCTCTCGCCAATGCCCCACCCTCGCAAAATGCCCCGCCCCGCGCCTGCACCTCCGCCACTGTCCCTCGCCCCGCTCCGCGCCCCTCGCCCCCTCTACTCGCCCTCTGCCCCCCCCCCCCCCCCGCCCGCTCGCCCCCTGGTACCCGCGTACCCTCTGCCCCCTCTGCCCTCTTTGCCCATCGTACCCTCTGGCCCTCGCCCCCTCTGCCTCTCGCCCCCCCTGCCCCCCCTGCCCCTCTTCCCCTCTTCCCCTCTCCCCCCCCTCCACTCCCCCTCCACCCTCCACCCTCCACTCCCCCTCCACTCTCCACTCCCCCTCCACTCTCCACTCCCCTCGCCCCAAATCCAGATACGGATCCCTCTCCACTCCCTCCACTCCCCTCCACTCCACCCCCTCCACCCCCTCCACCTCCACTCCACTCCCTCCATCTCCACTCTCTCCACTCTCTCCACTCCCTCCACTCCCTCCACTCTCCATCCACTCCCCCCCCTCCCCCTGCCCCCTTCCGCCTACTCCCAACACTCCCCACTCAAATTTAAAAAAAAAAAAAAAAAAATTTCCCCGAAAAGTTAAGATATCAAACCAATAAAATTAAAAAAGAGAGTTAAAAGAATGTTATTTTTAACAATCTCAAAATGATCTCGGGTCCTCTGAAAGAAAAAAAATTAACTTGCAAGTTCCATTTTTCGGTAATTGCGGAACAGCAGGGTACACCTAGGTGTACCCTGTAGCGTATCTGATACTTGTATCAAGTGAGTACGTAGGCACGAGTCTACTGCGAGCCGCACGCGCGTGGAGCGCAGTGTGCTCGCAGTGACCCGCCGACGGCGGTTTCACTGCGAGCACGAAGGCGGATACGCGGTTATTTACCGTGGACGAGCCGTACCCACTTGCAGATTGATACAGTATCAGATACGTTACATGCTTACACTCTAGGTGAGTACCCTGCTGTTGATTTTTATTTTGCAACGTGGTTTTCATTTGGAATTTCGTTTCTAATCAGTAACTTTGAAATTATTAACACATTTATTAAAAAAGTCCGACAATACCCCCCCCCCCCCCCCCACCCCCTGAATGCTAGCCAGTCATCCGCCATGACTCTGAGAAAAGCGGTTGCGTGCACCACTCTGCGGCATTATTGAAACTCCATGAACACGTTGTCCCGTCCAAATACAGCGCAGCGCGCGACCGGAACACGAGTGATGGCGTCCGAGCTAGCTCGAGTGGCACAGTGGCACGCGTCCCCCCCCCCCCCCCCCCCCCACTTCCCCCCCCCCCCCCGCCCTGGAATAATCTTATAATAACCTAAGCTTTATTAATATGGTTTTATGACAATTTACCAAATCACAAATCTATCTTTTATTTATTGGACATTAATTGATTTTTCAACTCTGGCAACATTTCGATTCGAGCGTTCGCAATTAGTATTTCGTCTGGTTTCCACAATAGCGGAGTAATAACACTGCTTTAGATATAATATCCAGACTTCAAACAAGATAAACTCTTTTAAAAATAAATAAAATATGAACACAAAATTGTTGTTGGCATTTATAAAAAAACGCCTCAGCCTCTCAACGCCTCAGTCTAGACGAAACCAAAAATAACTACCTGAACAGCGTCATGCTTGAAGGACAACACTCACGAAAACGTGCGCACTCGGAAGGTTGCCGAGTCAATTTTAACTACTTACGCAATAATGTACCTACATTATAATTAGATAGAAACTGGAAGATTTACGTGCATATTAAAACATTAGCCTTTTTATTTTTCATTATACACATGTGTGAAGGATGCTTTGAATAATATTATGCATTTTTAGCCCTAAATGAATATGAAGAGATAAGAGGGGCATTCAATCATCTTTATCAGCTGCCCTCTTAGCTATAAAGCGCGGTTGTTTCTTGAGTGGCTGAAAATTCTGGATCAACAAATTCTGACGCATCATCTCAAAGTTGGACTATTTTATGCAGCTAGTTTTCTTAGGTGTCCGTTGATAATATTTGCTGTTTGGAATATAGGCTATTCGAGGGAATTGCAGCTTTTAGCGGAGAGAGCCGTGTTGGAAATCTTTGATGTCATGGTTGAATGTATATCTATAAGTATTAATTAAAGCGACTTTCTGGGCTATAAATAATATTGACTGATTCGACTAAACTCCTGAATGATTTGACCAAAATTTCTCTACCATTCACCTTTCTACAATTGTCCCTTCTTCTTCTTCTTCTTCAATGGCGCTACAGCCCATTTCGAGCCTTGGCCTCCTTCAAAATAAGCCTCCACCGCCCTCTGTCCTCGGCCGTCGTCTTCCAATCTGCAACATGGAGTAATCCTCTTGCATCCTTCCTGACATCATCCTCCCATCTCAGTCTAGGTCTGCCCGCCTTTCGTTTACCTCCCGGGTGTCCTGTCAGAACCTTCTTCGGTACTCGTGTGCTTGGCATTCGGTGCACATGTCCGGCCCATCTTAATCTTTGGAGTCTTAAATGGGTGGAGAGTCTGGGAGCTTGGTAAATATCATAGAGCAATTGTCCCTATCGCTTCACAACATTCTCCAGTACTGTAGGTGCAAAATATCCTCTGGCTAGTAACAGGCAGTTGAGATTTATAATGGGCCGTATTCATAAAACTGAAGGATATCCTTGTAAGTATAAGGTTTTGAATTGAAGAAAGAGGTAGGAGTAGAAGCATTTCCTTTTTTTCGTATTCATAATGATTACCTTATACTTGCAAGAATATCCTGCAAGAATAAGTAAAAGGTTGTTGACATATTGGCTTGTGACTGTGCCGCGGCAGGTAACCTGTAGTCGATGGTTTGTTTAATTACGGTATTTCTTTCTAATCGGTGTTATTTGAGTACAGTACTTCGATCAGAAAAGATGTATTCGACAAGAAGCGATAGTAAAAGTACAGAAAAAGATAATGCAACAACCGAACTGCAGTACATAACGGATGAAATTGATAATGTCCCCGTGATTTTGGAAAAATTCTTTGTAATCACGAACAGGTGTTGATAAACGCTGCTTGTAGTGTTTAAACTCTCAATTCCACAACATCTGCCATCGCTACAACTGATCACTACACGATTGAGTCTGCTACTGACCACACTCGAAATTATTGAAGGATATCATTTTTATTTAGAGTTAAGGTCCTCTGCCCACTACACCGTTCCATACCATGACCGTAACCGTAGCGGCGCATGCAAAAAATATTATTTGTATCAATCAGTATGAAACGCTGCCCACTAGCCCGTTCCGTCACCGACCAACGCCGTCGCATACCATGACCGGACTGACGGCAAATTCTCGTTGCCACTCCGACAGTTCGTGATTTGTGTTCAGTTATGAGACGTGCGTCAGCGGGTAGACAGACATTTGAACGGGGATGGTACGGGCACTAACCGCGGTGTATACGGGTAACATACGGTCACTATACCCGTTACGTACGGGTATAATACGGTGTTAGCACGTTCTAGTGGGCATAGTAGGGCGTAGCGTGTTTATTTCGTGGCTGATACGTTCATAGTACGGGAATGGTGTAGTGGGCAGAGACCTTAAAAGGTAACGTTTATGAATAACCAAATACTTTTTGTGAAGGTTATGCTCATACTCTATAAGTATAAGGTTTTACGCGGAATATTATGAATGCGGGCTGAAGGATTTCCTTTATATTCTGCAAGTATAAGCATAACCTTTTTTTTATGAATACGGCCCAATGTGTGATTGCCATTGTATGAACAATTATCAAAATAACAAAATCAAGAGAAACGGAAACCGTTGCCGTCCGTCAAAATGTACTCATACTTATTAAGAAAGAGCTTGTTAGATATTTGTTTATACGTAAAGAAATAATTTATTAGAAATATTTCCAATGACGACAGTGGGACCTCAAAGTCAAATACATTAACTTTTCCTGCAATAGTCTCAGTAAATTATGTAGGTAAGTGCTTCCCGCACCGAAAGGATTAAATACAAATCTCTCCACTCTTCTGTTAGCCTGGTGCCTGATGCCTGGTGCCTAGTTCCTGGCAGGTGGCAGGGGATGAGGGCGAGGGTGAAACCTCATCATTCATAGCGCAAGTGAGGAGAAAATATGGATACACGTCTATTGGTAATCTATCAACATTATCTGTCATTTACATCAGGGACAGGTTACTTGATCCTAGTTCACGGTCAATTATTTCTTCGGGATAACAAAAATATATATCGAATATTTTGGTAAAATGTATAAGCCGATACACGGATTATACGGAATATTCCTTTTTAATTAATAGACAATCAAATAAGACATTTGTCGGAAGCACCAACCTTATAAAATAAATTCTCGGGAAAATAAAAACAAAAAAGTACCTACTTCGAATTATTATTACTAATACTACTAGCAGTTAAAAACCCGCTCCGCAGGGCGACTTTTAGTTCGGCTTCGCCCAGTTTGATTAGGAACTGGTTCCTAAAATAGCCTCCGGAACCGAAAGTAGTCAAATGTAATCAAAGCATTCAGTAACGAATTGATACTAGTAGTCGGTACTACCCGAAAGTAATCAAAGCATTCAGTAACGATTTGATACTTGCAGTAGTTACTACCCGAAAGTAATCAAAGTAATCAGTAACGATTACATAGTAACGATTACTTTTTGTGAAAGTAACGGATACCGACGGGTAGTAAAAGTACCGATATTGAACACTACTAACTATGATACAGTTACAGCTAGTAACAGTGACAAAGTAAACCGAAACACGCAATGACATCATAAAATGTAATATACTCGTATATTGCATTATAGCCTATAACCGCCTATTAAACCTATTACTTATACCTTGGTAATATACCTCCATATGC
This sequence comes from Limnephilus marmoratus, assembly GCA_917880885.1. Classification (NCBI taxonomy): domain Eukaryota; kingdom Metazoa; phylum Arthropoda; class Insecta; order Trichoptera; family Limnephilidae; genus Limnephilus; species Limnephilus marmoratus. Next base: position 40,244,816 of record OU862922.1, on the reverse strand, counting down.
GACCTGCTTACGGAAGTAGCGACATCTTTTGGCAGATTCTTGAACTAAAATTCGAATTACAACGGTAGCTTTGCTTGAAATTTCACGAACACAGATGTTATTTTTGGCGCGGCATATAAGGCGTGACGTCGAACATGCAATGGAAGTCGGGTTCTGGAATTCAACCACACGCAGATCGTAGGCTATTAATTCTGTTTGATGATGATGAGTTGAGGTTAAAGCTATCAAAACTACATTTCACCATCATTTATATCTATATTATATACATCCCAGGATGAATGAATGGTTTGTTTGGCAAGCAGGGTTTGTATAACGGGTATGTTTAAAAATTCTAATACCTTTATTTCCATGTTCTTCTGTTATAAATACAGCTACAAATTTGTCAATAATGCATTCACTTCATAACATGAATAAATTATTGTTTTATATGGCTATAATATTTTTTCTATAATTGGCAGATTGATTGATTGTCTATGAAATGGAATATAAAAATGATTTATACGTATATATAAATGAGTATACCGCGTAAGTGAATAATTTTTTAAAATTTAAAATCCACATTTCTTACATGTTTTTTCGTCCCTCCCGACATTAATACTCACTTTTCACGATCATAAAGCTAAATTTAACAGTTTGAATAAGAAATATTTCGAATTAACCGGAGCGGAGTAAGACATAAATAATGATAGTTTTATGGTGTGTTTATTTTATTTATTCGTTATCTTTGATCTGCTAAAGTTAATAAATGCTCGTGACTGGTGTTTTCGTGGTTCTTTATAACTCTTACCAAAACATTGTATTAGATAGTTTTTTTTTTTTTTACAGTGAATACCGCACAAGAATCTCAACTGGTCCCGTCTGGAGCCAGTGAGACTATGGCATCCCCAATTGGGGTATGTTGTGAGGCTGAAGGTAGTGGGGAGGGGAAGGAGGTGGGGAAGAGGAAGGTTGGGAAGTACCTGGCTATTCAGATCTGGTCACTAAACACGGTTAAAGCCATTTTTAAGCAACGTTTCAATTCTGAATGGTGGTCTTACACCAGGGCGATACTGATAGTACCTTTGACTCTGGAACATGCCGCAAATATACTATATATTATTTTTAAATGAATTAATTGTGAAATAACACAAATTAATCAAATAAAATTTATTTGCGCATGCCGGGTTCGAACCCGCGACCTCCGGATTGTGATTCAAGAGTCTCACCCACTGGACTACGGAGGTCGTCGTTATATAGTATTCGTTCCAAGAATATATCAAAACATAGTGACTTGCATATTTGAACGTATGCTGTGTAAAATTATGAAATGAATCAGGTTTGTTGATTTGGCAATTCTGTTTTACGTAATAGTACCTACTAAAGACAACAAAAGACGACAAAATGATTATTTTGTTTGTCATAACATACGACAAGTTTTAATCAATATCTTTGTATCTCTCAAAATTGAATGATTTTTTTCAGAAAATTAATAAGGACATTAATATTTAGGCTAGAAAATTTAACAGGGATTTTTTAAAGTATTTAACTCGTTTTGTAAAACCGACCCACAAAGCTTACTTGAACCATCATCATTGCATCTAAAAAATATTTGTTTCATCCCCGGGATATTATCTCCGCTCTTTTGTTTCCGAATTTGTGAAATGTCTCTTTTTCATATGATTAACGACCCATTACGTGACGTCACGGACGTTGCCAAAAGTGATTTCGAATAAAAAATCCCATTAAAACAGGGGTAGATACTTCGCCAGGTTGCAAACTAGAAATTGTTAAAATATGCGATATTCATTTTGTCACCATTTGTTCACTACACTACTTCAATTAGTAAAAGCGATACAACTTCCGAATACATCGAATATTTTCAGGGCAGACATTAATGATTTTCGCAATCCCGTTGATTATATACGTTGCTTTTTTTTACTGTAACAATGTACCTAATTTGAAAAGTTTTTAATTATTTTTTTTTTAATTGATAAACTAATGTTTCAAACAAGATTTTTATGCAAAGCACAAAGGGTAACAATTATTGTAATGTGGACATAATTTGTCTCGATGGGAGATTTAGCACTTACAATGCCTTTCCCATATAAAAATAAAGTTGGTTGTTTGCAGGTGGAAAAATGTAATAAGCAGTAATTGTTGAATGATACACTAGTACATATTGAATTATTTGGCGTTTAGAGCAGTTGACCGGATATCAGAAGGACGCGGGTTCGAGTCCCGTCGACGGCATGTGTCTTTTCTCGGGAGATTTTTTCCATGTAGATAAGTGTTTCAGGCTAATAATTATTACTTATAATAATTAAGAAGTTTTATTAGGTTTTAACCTCCACATCTCTATCTCTATCTCTTCAAAGTATCAATTAAAGTCCTCCGTCGCGTCTGTCTGTCTGTCTGTTCGCGATAAACTCAAAAACTAATTAACGGATTTTCATGCGGTTTTCACCAACAGATTGATTCATGAAGAATGTTTAAGTATGTAATTTGTCAAGGTTTTGTGTAAATTGGTTGAAATATATATTATATAAAGGGAGCGGGCTGGCAAGCGGGCGGTGTGGATTTGATTTGTACGCAAAAGAACTTATGGCGTTGGTTATAAAGTTTGGGTAACCAACCGGTAGATGAAAGTTGCGTTTCGTTAGCCATAGCAACGGGTGGCCAGGTCGGCTAGTATATTATAAATAATATGTTCAGCCTTTAAATCAAATTACAACCAAACATTAGCCTTCCAGTGTTAACATTGCGGAAGTAACTCGTTTTGTTTTGCTTTGTTTCGTGATAATTATGTTTTTATATATTTCGCAAATCATCACTTTGGTTAAACAGGGTTCCAACTTCACTTTACCTTGTCCTGAGATGAGGTGTCAAAGTTTGCAAAGACGATTTCTCATTTTCGTTTTACCGATTTCTAGTTTAGAGGTTCAATCTCTTATAAAGTACATTTTAGTTTAACGTACTTTAAAGGAAAATATTTAAAAAGGACGACCAATTAGATTACCATTTTAGAATATACCGAAAAGTGCAGATAGAACCATATGCAACCAGCTAGGGCAAAATAATTCATTGCACAAGGTTCTAACTACATTTCTCTTATGCCAATCCAAGATAGGGCCAAGTTATGTTTAAATATTTTTCATTGAAATCTACTCGAATATTTTACCTAAGATTGAACATCAAAATCAGAAAATGTTAAATATTATTAGAAATTGATTATGAGAATTCGACTTCACAACCTTCGATACCTCCGAATATGGTAAGGCGAATATGGTAAGTCAGGACCCTATCAACAAGTAATAAAGCAGTATCAGCGAATTTATGTACAATGTCGATTTTTTGTACTTTATGTTGGTATATACAGTATATAAATAAGTTGTTTTATCTTTGATGCATTAGAATAAAAATATGTTTTATGCTTTTATTATTCGGCAGTACAAAGCTCTATGCACACATTATGACATTTTAATTATGTGCAAGTAGGTTTACCCTATTTTCCCTAAACCAAATGCATATTGTATATATTGCATATCAATAGAATAGGTATGGGATGGATTAAATTCAGATCCGTAATAGGAATATTGTGACTCCAAAGTGCCTGTAAAACTTAAGGGAAAGATATACTGTATAAAGCGATAATGTATGGCTCCGAATGCTGGACTACGTACAACTCCTACTCTAGGCAACTCGAAGCAGCAGAAATGCGATGGTCGGCAAGAGTATAAATAAAAGATAAGATTAAAAGTTCACATATTTGTGGTAGTCCTAGTGTCACGGACATAAACAGTATTAAGCTGGAGGAACGACAGTTGAGATGATATGGGCACATAAGACGGAGATCATCAGACCACAGAGTGAAGCAGGCAATGTCTATGGAGCTTCATCGACAGTCATCCAGAGAACAAAGAACTCCTGGATGACTCAATGCTCCAAAATACTTCAAAGAATGGCCTGGGTGAAGGCGATACTATAAGAAGCTACAAAATGAGAACGAGAAGAGCCGATCCCAACAGCCTGCCTAGGCAATGAGTTGGGACAGTGCAAGGAAGAAGAAAAGAGACTGCATTATTACATAATATAAAATGAAGTCGCTCAAAATGTACGCGCGTATGAAACTACGCAACGGATTTTCATGCGGTTTTCACCAATAGATAGAGTGATTCGAGAGGAAGGTTTATGTGTATAAAAAATACTTATTATAGTAGAGAAAAGCTGAGAAATTCAAATATTCAATTCAGGGTGCGGGCGGCGGGCAGCTGGCAAGCGGGTGGTGTGGATTTTATACAGGTTGGCTAATGGCGTTGTGTTTCGTTAGCCACAGCAACGTGTGGCCGGGTCTGCTAGTTGTATATAAATATGCCGGGGGGCGACTGTGGATCAACTGTCTTAAAATCAATTTTAAAATCCCGTGATTTTTCATAATAAAACTGATTATTTTTCTTAACCGAATGGTATATCTGGCAATCAGCCAGATGTATCGCTCACTAGCTTCGTTCAGGGAGTTGATATGAGATTGAACTGACATTCGAACCCATAACAGATCTTGAATTGTACATCCCTACCAACTACGACCTCCGTAGTCCAGTGGGTAAGACTCTTGACTCACGATCCGGAGGTCGCGGGTTCGAACCCGGCATGCGCAAATAAATTTTATTTGATTAATTTGTGTTATTTCACAATTAATTCATTTTAAAATAATATAAAGTATATTTGCGGCATGTTCCAGAGTGGAAGATACTATCAGTATCGCCCTAGTGTAAGACCACCATTCAGAATTGAAACGTTGCTTGAAAATAGCTTTAGCCGTGTTTAGTGACCAGATCTGAATAGCCAGGTACTTCCCAACCTTCCTCTTCCCCACCTCCTTCCCCTCCCCACTACCTTTAGCCTCATAACATACCCCAATTGGGGATGCCATAGTCTCACTGGCTCCAGACGGGAGCAGTTGAGATTCTTGTGCGGTATTCACAGTAAAAAAAAAATAAATAAATAAAAAATGGGCAGCCTCACCCGTACAAAAAAGGCCTCGAATGGTTGACAATGTTCCAGAACATTCAACAACATTCGAGAGTGTTCTCAAATGTTCCATAATGATCTAGGATGTTCCAGGATATTCCCAAACATTCCAGACTATTCGCAAACATCCACAACATTCCAGAATGTTCCGGGATGTTCTGGTATGTTGTGGGATGCTCTTGAATACTTTCGAATGTTCTGGACTATTCTAGAAATTTCTAGAGGGCGAAACTTCCAGCCTTTATATCTTCAAAAGCACGCCCTTCAGGTAAAAACGGGAACCTTCTTGATGGATGTGAGATAGAGGGCTACCACACCATATAACTCCCTTGATCGTACCGGTACTCGTACTTGATCGACCGTTTCTCAGTTTTAGCACATTGTACACATTGTATCCACATTGTACACTTTCTTTTATAATATGTATTGATTTATAAAATCAACCCTTTCCGCGCTCAAAAAGATGAAGATGGAGAGTTATGTAATGACGAATGTTAGAGGAGCGCGCTAATATTTAAAGAGATAAAATCGATGCGAAAATAATGAAAATGTTTAATAAAACACGACTCGTTTAAAATAAAATAGAGCAAAAATCTCGTGGAAGGCATCTGCTATTAAGGTAGATATGTAAGAAATCAGTAGAAAATTCGGGTAGCGGCGGCTTAAGTAGATACTGATTGAAATGAAATTAATGTTAGATTTATCAGAAGAGTGTTAGTGTTACAGCTTATTTAAAAACATTTCGCTTCATCTCATCGCGTGTTCCCGGGGAGGTACTTTATTAGATCGTTAGTAGGTCGGCTAAAATTAGTAAGGTAGTTTTAGTATAATAATATCTTAACCTTCCTGTATCCAAGATGGTAATCAATGTTACCCAACTTATTAAATATTTTAATATATTGTCACATAAATATTATGTGATTAGTGCAGTCCTTGCCTATTTAGTTATTTTGTCTATGGTGTTTTTTTGGGAGACTGGTAATTTTTGGGAAAGAGAGATGTGATTTTTTGTTTATGGTCACTTCCTTCCGCTGCAGAAGGGCTACTGTCGCGGAAATTAGTCACTCCCGATTATGGGGTTTCAATTTTGTTAAATCATGTGAATCTAAGTTGATTTTCACTTAAAAAGGCGCGGGGTGTTTTTACGTAACACGAGAAGTTCGTGTACGGTTTTATTTATAGTGGATGATGTACAAATCCCACTTTTTCCGAAGTTGGTAGTTGGCCATCTTGTGGTAATATTTATGGACACGAATTTGTAAAGTGATTTGGTCCTTGTGTTGGCTACAATAATATGCCATCATGACCCCGCGTCGCGAATGTCACGGATTGCTGACAGTTCTACCGAAATCCGCAAGTCTTGGAGACTGTTGGGGGCCACGTGCCTTTTGAATGGAGTTTGTCGAGATAGCCCGAGGCTGGATACGCTGCTTGGAGGTGTAGCGGCCTCCTTCCCAATTAGAAGGACGACCTTGGTTCTCTGGATTCCGCGCCGTCCCCGGTTGAAGAGGCTGGAAGCCCCGTCCCTTCTCGTGTTCTCTCTACGAAGCAAGTCCGCGGTCGTCATCCGGTGTTATATCCGTTTAGTTAGATCAGCGAATCCATTAGGAGTCCATCTGGTATGTTTATATTTTGTATTCCTATATTACATTGATATAAATTTAATGCTAACCTTCCATTGGTATAAATTTGCACAATTTGCATCTCATGTTTGTTTTTTTTCTTGACTACAATATAGTTTTATAAAATTCATTTTCTTTTTATTTTTCTGAAAACCTACCTACCTGACAGATAACCACATGGCCCATTATCCTGAGCTCTGGTCTCTGCTCTGCCGCAAAATTACACTATATACGAACATGTCTCCTTTCAATATATCTTCGTATGCATCCTTGACACCAGTATTTTTTTTTTATAATTCCAACAAAAACATAGTTTACATAAATATATAATTTAAACAATTTATCGGTAGTCCCGCGAAGCTGCCACATGGCTGCTTGTCTGCAGGTTCTACTTCAATATACACTCGTTAATATTAGAAGTAAAAAATAATATGTGTAATTTCAAAAATGTAAAGGAAATTGAAGACCTCTGTAAAAAGATTTAATATTACAAATATTTAGAGAAAATGTATTAAAAAAATAACATAACAACCAATACAATAACAAAACAACCAATACAATTGTAACATTTGCTGCTAGCGGTGTGTCTCTATTCGCAATTTCGCATGGTCTGGTTGACTGCATTTTACAACGAATGGGGTACGCATGGTTCAGGCGTGCTTCGAGAATTTTCGGCTCTTCAGTTGACGGAATTACCGCGGGTCGAGTGGAGGAGTTTGTGGAACGGGCTGTCATTGTGCTGGAACCCAATCATCATTACCGCACTACGGAATGTGAGAATTAAATTAGTTATTTAACTGATCGAGATTTTGTCTTAGATATATTGTTAGCGGACCTAAATGGGGGTCCCTACATTCTGCCGACAGACTAGCTCAGGTTTTAGTCAGCAGAGCGGGAGAGGCCCTCACCACCAGGGTGGTAGGATCTGTGAGGCGTGTGTGGGTCTTTCCTGAAATAAAGCTCAAATTTCTACGGGCTGGGAGAAGGCAGTGAAACCAGTAATCAGGGTAAACATCAGTTATATTGGGTAAAACACCTGCGTAAACACAATATCACAATAATGCATACATAGTAATTCAGGGTAGCAACAACAGTTATATCTAAAAAAGGAGGAATCTGTCTCTATAATCTCTCTGGAAGGGCTATTTATCTCCGCGGTGAATTTACTGCGAACACACGCAAATAAGGGGGAAAACAGCTTGGGTACTTACAGTGAGCGTTTGGACTCCTGTATCTTCCGTGTCGGGAAAGAGTTCGGCCATTCTTGGTGTCGCAGTGTAACACTTAGCAAAACACGTTCCATTGTTTTCCGCGTGGAAACTTCTAGAATGAGCGCGGAACGGTCCCCACGCCATGCGTGCTTACTAGACCAGGAGCTACGGGTAAGTGGCGGTTGGTGGCTCGCTGCCGACGGTGGCTTGTTTGGGTTTCGCCGCCGGTAGCGCGCCGGGAAGCTAGCGGCGAGGGAGTGAAACTGTAGTTTGCGTAGTGGCGTGCTCTACAACTTGGGAGGAGGGGGCCGAGTAATTTGCAGGGGCGTATTTGTGTATCGTAACAATATTTAGAGATTACTGAGTTTAAAATATGTATCGTTTACACAATACAGGCGCCCATCAGTTTAATCTTATAAATTATTAAATGTTAGATTCGTATTGACACGTGTAGAGAATTTACGATCATTTGCAGCTGGAACGATCTATCGTATCCAGCCACCCCTGATGAGTACATTTATTTGTTATTTTAGAGTCTCATTGCTTAAATTAGAATGTTCCCAAGGGCAGGGTTTTAGAATTTATAATAAATTATTCAATGTTTCTGACATGGTACTCTTTTTATTACATGCCTACCCACATTGCCTTGCTTGCTTTATCTGAGATTAGAATACTCTTCACATTGATGGATGTCCCACCTTGGTGTATAATGAATAAAGGTAAATATTTTATGTCACACAATAACATAACAACCAAATACAATGGGATACAATTTTTTAATAATTATCCCGAAGAATTTAATAAAATTGCAGATTTCTTGTCATTTAAGAAAAAGGTAAGTACAAATATTTAAAAAAAAATTAACTGCCATAACAAAACCAATCTTTCTTTTTTTTTAAAGATACCTACATAGATTTTTCATTTATAAGCCACATTTTTAGAGTTTTCATGCTTAAATTCTCATTTTCCTCTAAAACAAAATTATTTTTGAGCTTATTAAAAATCACTGATACACGGTACTCCAGCGTTCGGCTTCCATATTTATTGGATATTTTAGGTATTTTCCGGCCTTTTTTCTGTGAAACGTGTGCTGACTATGTACCAGTGGTCTTTTATAAGTATTATCTTCCCAGTTATCCTTAATGTTAAGGAACCAAAATATACCTTTTATTGAGAGCAGGCCCTCAGCCCAATATAAGAGTTGCACATTGTGTCTTTGTCTATAGACTTAAATTCTTGTTTTCCATAATACGTTTATTTTTACAACTAATTAAAAAAAATACTAATTTTATATCGTTTGATAACGTGTGAGCTTACGGAAATAAAATAAAATTATTAATTTTCGAAATAAATCATCGCTTTATATTTTTACCAGAGAAGAAAAAGGCAGCATATGTCGATCGTCCAGTTGATTAGTCAGACATCTCCAAATACTAAGTTTTGATATAATGATCAATGTGTCAAAATCATCAATCTCATAAAAAATATACCAAAACTTGGCTCAAAATCACTGTTCCAGATATTTTTTTCTCACAGTTTTAACAAAGCCATTAATTACATCTATCATTAGACAGCTTTTAGAATAGATATATTATATTGTTTTTGCCTTTAAATTTCACTTGTAACATTCATTCTTATAAAACTTTCACAAACGCGAAAATGACAGTGCAGATTATTATTATGTTGTAATTTTTAATTGCATATATTCAGTTACTCTTTTTAAATCCTTAATTTATATGCACTTAAATAATAATAATAAAAAAAAAAAACAATATAATTCCAATGCACAAGCATTGCCTTTGTGAGATTTTTTTGGTCATTCATTTATTGTATTAAGTTTTTTTATATACTTTTCATTATTTATTTATCTAATACATGTAACAAAAATTTTCAATAATTTTTTTTTTGAATGACGTAACCAATATTCAAATGCTCACCATAATTCAAATATTATTCACACGTGTCTGTGTTTTACATATTTAATATGCTGTAAAATAACACCGAGATGCATAACTGTCCGGTACATTGGTATGACATTTTAAAATATACTTCTAATCACCCAGAAAACATGAACACTTTGATTAAATCATTACACGTTTTTCTGCATTTTAATTGATTTGGTGGTGTTTAAAAGTAATCTGAGTATTGTATCAGAAAACAGAGAGATGGTACACTTTTACGTATAACTGTATACTCAACTCAAATTTAGATTTTTCGGAGATGTCTGTCTAATCAACTGGACGATCGGTGTATGTATACATATGTGAGCCCTTGCCCGAACTAATGTTGTGTTCAACAAAACTATAAATATTGAGTTATAGGTGGAAAAAGTACTAATTTAATTACCTAGCTTTTCTTCAACGCTTTGCGTTTAAAACTATTGAGAATTGTATGTTTATATAATAGTATTTTAAATATCAAATCTATATTTATATACATACATATCCATAAATACAACGGCTTTGTCTATTTTTTTTAATAAGAGTGAGAGTTTTTATGAAAATAAAAGAAATAAAACTTATTACATATGACGTTATTGAATTTTTAAATATAAATCGGTGCTGACTGTCAAACCATTTTTGAAAATGATTACTTTTTTATTAATTTATTTTGAACCAGTAGCACTAATCATTACATTTGTGGTGTCCGCTTTATAAAATATTTCCGTCATAGAATATAGTAATTAAACTCAATATCAATAAATAACATAAATATTTCGGTAACGCTGGCACCTTGGGGTCGGACGAAAGTTACAGAACTTGGTAACGGGAAGGTTAAGCAAAATAATTAACAGCAGCTATTTTATCAGAGTGTTCATTAAGACATTCCATTTAACATCTTCATGTTTTGGTTTCCTTAATCCTGGCAACACCGAGATATTGTAATAACGGAGATCATTAAAGAGACATAAAGGGATACCTCGTTTTCCCAAGGCGTCCTTCATTAGTCCCTTAATAAATAGCAGATTGTGTTATCGTATAGCTACCATCTTGTATTATTACAGTATCGCAATAAATTAATGCCTTGAATTAGGCAGGTTGCCGCTGTGTTTCGACGTGTTAAAGTACCTAGGAATGTAATTATTATTCATCTCGAATAAGTGGATTGTCAGATTTACAAAAGTGTTTTGTTTAGAATCGCCTACGTAAGATCTTTAACGATGCTTCAAACACAGTTTTGATTATAAAGAAGAAAAATATTTTAACCCAAATAATGTTAACACTAAATGGTTGGGTAGCGATTTTGGATCTTCACAAAACTTATTAGGCAGCAAATACGAGTATGTTAACATATATTCTTAAAACCAAGCCATGAAAAAGTATTTAAACTCCCGCATTTCGAATTTATACCGAAACTAGCTGATCCGGCGAACTTCGTACCGCCTCAGAATCAAAAACTGTTGTCAACTTATTAGCTAAATTGATCTAAATTGTTTCTCCCTGCGTATACCATACCTTGATCTAAATTGTTTCTCCCTGCGTATCCTTTCCCTGAGTTCCTTTCCCCCCTCCCCCCCCTCCCCCCCCTCCCCCCCTCCCCCCCTCAACCCCTCCCCCCTCCCCCCCCTCCCCCCTCTACCCTCCCCCCTCCCCCCACCCCCCACCCCCTCCCCCGGTTCACAGTTCAATATTATACCCCTTACAATATTGCTGCAGTTCTTTCAAAATAGGAGAATTCGTTCCATACAAAATGTATGGGGAAAATAATTTTCTTCGGAGTGGAACACCCTTTACTTTTAGGGGTATGAAAAATAGATGTTGGTCGATTCTCAGACCTACCAGATAAGCACACAAAATTTCATCAAAATTGGTCCAGCCGTTTCGGAGGAGTATGGCAACAAAAACCGTGACACGAGAATTTTATATATTAGAAGATATAACCAGTCAAAAAGTAATTCCTCCTATTTGTTTCTCCTTTCATCGCCAAGAAATGAAAAAATTCAATTAGATACGTCGATAACCATACCATTGACGATTAATTTGTCACTTTTCAATATAATCTTCTTTTATTTTCAAAGTTTTGGTCCATATTTTAGCAGGGGGGTGTATCGCAGAGTAATAAAAAGCACGGTCCTCCTTCCTAAAGCCACCCGCCATAGCTTTTGTTGGGCGAAATACGTGCTTTAAGACTCTCCAACCGGGTCCGAAAAGAAGAAGATGGAGAGATACAAAATGACGAATGTTAGAGGAGAGCGCTAACATTTACAGCGACAAAATCGATGCGAAAATTGCGAATATGTTTAATAAAACACGACTCGTTTAAAACAGAGCAAAAATCTCGCGGGCATTATCTTAAACAGCATTTAAAGAAACACTGTGATTTTTTTCATACACATAACTAGTAAAATAATTGAAACAAACGTGTTAATAATAATTTTTGGAGCGTACTTTGCCTTTTTTTATATCGAGGGAATTTCATACAATTTGCGTATCGGTGCGGGCAAAGTCTAGATATTATCTTCAAGAATAACATATATTTTTTTAAGAGCTTTAAAACTTACCGTGTTTAAAGCAAATATGTAATAAATCGGTACACATCCGGGTTGCGGGCCCTTAAGCTTTTTAAGGGTTGTGACGTATTATTGACGTATATTGACGTACATCCCTGTTCCAAAAAAATCAACCATAATCAAACCCTCTGCATCCTTGAACACTGTCGCCATAACTTTCCCTGCCGGTCGCACAGCTTTGAATATTTTCGCTTGTTATGCTATTCTGTTCACTATGCGTACGTGCATTAAAGTCATTTTCTGCGCGTTGGATGCTCCTATCGAATGCGTATACTGCTTTAGACAAAACTTGGCAGGCAGACATGAACGCGCATGCGCAAATATCAAACTTATTCTAACATCGTGGATGCGGAATGGAGCAGAGAATCCACTGTTGCTGGTGTTGTTTTATGTATTTCGGTCGGGTCCGCGCCTCGGTTTTTGTTGTTTTTGGCCACTGCTGAGGTTTGGACGGTGTCGTTAAATTGCAGTATTTATTGCTGTTTACGGCTAGAAAAAAATAATCTCAAAGCTTTTTTTAATGCTGAATGAATAAATAACAATTATTATTATATTTATTATACGCCTCAAAAGGAAGGGATGCGCCGCATCCACATTATGTATTAAAGGACTTCGCCTCCCGGGCACCCCTGCTAAGTCATTAAACGTAGCGTGTGTAGGTTATCCAATAAATGCTTATTATGTGTTTTTACTGTTTTGGATAATAGTCTGAAAACAAATGTAATAAATAAATAGTTGTATTATTTTTATTGGAATAACTCTTATTATGAGTAATACCCTCTATCTGTGATACATCCTCTCTGCGTGCCGCTGCAAAAAAAATGATTAAGTGAATTAACATTAAAAAACATTTCATTATTTCATACAATTTTCTATTTGGAAGGCGAAAATGGATACCGCCGCCTAATTTATTAGATAACCAACACCTCAGCCATAGGTCACCACATAATTCGCGACGTTTGGTGATTTAGCAGGGGTGCCCGGGTTCATGGGGTAAGGTTTGTCTAGATCTTTACGGCGGATGACCAGGACTCACTGAACCTCAGATTCTTATCCACCCCTCAAACTTTTTTCCTTCTCTTTTTTTACATGAATACTGCATAAGAGTCCCAACTGCTCCTGTCTGGAGCTAGTGGGACTATGGCATACCCAATTGGGGTATGTTGTGAGGCTGAAGGTCGTGGGGAGGGGAAGGAGATAGGGAAGAGGAAGGTGGTGAAGTACCTGGCTATTCAGATCTGGTCACCAAACACGGCTAAAGCCATTTCAAGCAACGTTTCAATTCTGAATGGTGGTCTTACACCAGGGCGATACTGAGACTAGGTATCTTCCACTCTGGAACGTGCCGCAAATATACTATATATTATTTTTAATGAATAAATTGTCAAATAACACAAATTAATCAAATAAAAATTATTTTCACGCCGGGATTCGATCCCGCGACCTTCGGAGTGCTAGTCAAGAGCCTTACCGCTGGACTACGCCGGCCGTCAAAACAACAAGTAGAACGTCGGAACAAGTAGAACGCTCCTCTTCTTTATTTTCTTAAAAAAACCCTCAACAAAACATCCCCAAAGATGACATAGGTTATTTTCCTCAGGACCTCATCTGTGGAGCTCATGTAAAAAACAATACAGTACGGTAAAAACCAAAAGTATCCCTTCAAATTTATTAATAACAACCTTAGCCGTACAATATACACATTTAATTAAAAGCAATTAGGATACCTAACCTTTACATTCTAATCCTTTGTTTACGTTTTAATATAAAGTTGAAAGCTCACTCGCAAAAAGCTCCCCTAACTAACAACAACGAGTATTACGCCATTGTTCCCAGCTTCAACAATATTTCATTTGCTTAACTTATTTCAGGATGCTTGCTGAAGTTCATGTACCTGGAAGCAGATAAGGGTATGTCGCAGGCCTCGCGGCTAATAGTTGATTAGGCCGCCAGGCACAATAGCTGTCACGGAAAGGATGCGAACGGGGATGGAGGTGAAAATGCTGTGTTTGGTATAATACAACACTTAAATCAAAAGGTGCAGAGAATAATACGTAACAATACGCATTGAATTTAATTTGTTACTCACTTTGTTTACCAATTATTCTATGTATCTATCTACGTTATATGGAAATCAAAATGTGATTGCTTGTGTGTACGTATGTGAGTTGTTTGTGTATTGCTATATTAAGCTCAGGAAATGTTTGAAACTTTCATAATATCTTATTTCCACCCTCGCGAAGGTTTCTGGATTATTACAACCACATGACAATTCATCTGAAAAGTGTTTTAATCATTACAATAACTCGTACGAAACTTTAAAAAATATCACAATTTGAGAATCAACATACCGATATTTCATGGCAGCGAAAAAGTCAGTTCAATTTGGGAGGATAATATGGGTACCGCCACCCCAGGAACCATTTATTGGATAACATACAACTCTGCCGTAGGTCACCTCAAGTGGTTCGCTACGTTTGTGCGACTTAGCACGGTTCCCGGGTTCAAATTCTTCCAATTAAAGGGCTTCTCTGGTACATTATAATTATGGATAATTCGGGAGAAAGCAGGTATAAAAATTTATTGGTGCACAGTCACACAACAAGATTTACTGAAAACAAAGGCCTAAAAATACCACGAATATCAAATAAGTATGGTAGCAGAACGCTAGAATATATGATACCCTTGATTTACAATATATTACATCAAAACATTAATTTTAAAAATAATGAGGAACCCTGCCATAAACTGACAAAAAAGTGGTTAATAAATGAACAACATATTTATCTATAGTAAATCTTATATTATGTATTAATATTGTAACCTAGACTAATGTATGTTATGTAATAATATTTAATGGTAGAACCTACAGACAAGCTGATCTGTCACAGCTTTGTGGGACTACCCATATCTTATATTGTATCATATGTTATCATACTAAATTAAATAAATAAAATAAAAAAATTAAAAAAAAAATGGGGTGAGGTTTTGTCGGCAGACGCGTCTGCTCATGTGCTGCGTGGCGGGCCGGATCGAGAGATTGGTTGAGAAGGCCGTTTGACCTCTCCAACCGGACTCTCGACCCATCACCTTGCACCGTAGCGGGAGGGATGGATTCATTCGTCACTCCTGAACAAACTGACCCCTAGATTCCTACCTCATTATTTTTGCCTTCATAGAACTTCCACTCCTTCCTTTCCTCAAAAAGACCTACCACACAGCATGGGCCTCTTGTGTGAGGTTAATGTTGAAAAAAGTTGTGTTTTTCATTAATTCGTCCGATTTTCATTATTTCTTTTGTTACAAATTTAATTTTTTGAGATATTACGTCACATTACGCAAAAAAACTGATTCAAATTTCTCTGTTGAAATGCTACTAGATTGAGGACTTATTTTGCGTATGGCAGGTCGTTAAAACACGCTTAACTATGATCGTTTTCCATTATTTCTGTTCCCGAGATAAATTCTTATAAAAAGCTACAGCATTTTAATTTTGACATTTCAATAAGAAACGTGACTATTTTTCTTAAAGCCTCGATGACACAGGGCTAGTTTACAAGCTACTATCTGGGAAATTCACTATCTGTTAGTAAACTCGCTCAGTATCATCGTGTTACTTGCTAACTAGCAGATTGTTGACAATCTACGAAAAAAGTTGAAAAGTCGTCAACTTTACTCGCTACACGTTTGCTCCGCTTGCTCGTGATTGGTTTATTTATGCTTTATTGGTTTATTTTAGCTGTTAATTGGCAGCCATCTTGAATATTATTTATATTCAAGATGGCTGCCAATTAACAGCTGATTTCGACTGTCAAACATCACAGAATTAGTTCACGCAGGCGTCGTTATTCTTGTTACTGGCGCTAGCAGCGACCTCAGTTTCCTACGCTTCTGAGCGAGTGAAAAGTTTTGTGTGTCATCATGACAATCTCACTCGTCGATTTATCCGCTTTTAGCTTGTAAACTCGCCCTGTGTCATCGAACCTTAAATGAAAAACTTATAGATTTTAGTGTGCATGAGAACATTGTCTTATTTGTCAGTCAACAATAAAATATCCAAAATATTTTTGAAGTTATTATCTGGTGTTAAATATTTTCTTACAAGTTAGCTTCCATTTTATGGGCAAAACCGATTCGCGAAACTTTTTGAAATGAAAATTTCTTTAGCACCGTTGTGATTTGAAACTCGATGAAACGGAAAAGAGCGACACTAAAAAAGAGACAAACACGTACATCTACAGGATTTAGCCTGCGAAAGAATGATATGGCAATAAAATATTTATTTTATTTACCGGTAGTCGGTTCCATATAAAACGATAAACCCACGGTTCCACAAAAGTTCCCTTTAGTTTTAAGGAATAACCACACATTAAAAAAATCATTCCTCCGAATTTTAATATAGAGACATACATACAAACTGATTATAGTTCTAGATATGTATTTTTTTTAAAGAAAGACAACATTTCCGGCTTACGAATAACCCGGCAATATATGAAAATCTTCTACTACCACCACAGTAAACCGAAAGTGTTGCTAGAGTCGTAATGGAGAACTTTGCCAGCCGAAGAATCGAACACGGAACGCCTGGGTGAGACCCAAACGCGATGCCCACTCAACCACTGACCGGTCTATAGTCAATGAATTCACCTGTCTTTTGTCGATTATTACATATTCGTTAGATTTATAAAACAAATTATAAAATCGTAAACTTCTACTTAATTACTAACAAATAAGGGAAAATTTGCCAAAATTGGCAGCAAAGCAATCCAAGGTGTTTTAAATAGTGCCATATTGTGACAAAAAGCATTCCAGTGGATAAAGCTATCGATAAACCTTTGCAGACATTTAGCAAACCAGGGATCACTTCCTACAAAATCCAAAAAATATATATATTCATTTTTGTAAAAGCAAAATCCATTCTTCAAACCACTCCAAAATGAGCACGCAAAACACACTGATAAAAATTGCTTCGTAGTCTCCCCTTATCTACTTTAGTTTTCTGTAGGTTTCACTTCTACCGCGTGTGATTGCACAATCTGATTTTTTAACTGTAATTTTCCTAGTAGCAAAATAGTTTTTTCCTAAATCTATCTTTCCCATAAAAATAAAAACGTTTTGGAATTTAACCTCAAAGGCCATCTGATTATCCTTTAATCACACAAAACGTCCGCCGGGTCATTGAACAATACCAGGGGACCAGACCAGAGAAAGGGTTTCCAACAGAAATCGGGAAGTGATGAAACGAATCGTATTCGTATTTTTGACATAGGTAAAGATGAAGATATGCGTTCGGAATTGAAAATTATTATTTCCCTCCCATAAAAGGTAGATCATGACATAAATAGAATTTTATGGATCCCTGGTCCTATCATAATATTATAAGATCGTAAAATGGGCTTTGAATTTGATAATAATTTAATGCTTGGGTAATTTAATTTATAGTAGGTTTGTGGAATGATGCAAAAGGGGATAAAATGTGTTATTTGCCTTGTTAAACATTTGGGTTAAAAGCAGACATGTTTCCTTCATGTAGTAACAACATTTACAGTAATATTTTCATTATAACACTTGATATATATCACAATACTATTAAAACTTATACTGACAAAAAATATACTGCAAATTCTCAAGTTCGGTTTTTATCATAATATTGTAATGATTGTTTTTGTTTTAAAATATTTATTGCATTCAGTTCGCTCTAGTACTTACCTAGTTCTCGCCTATTTAATACACTCACATACTCTCTTTATATTTACTTATGTTACATTTAGTTCGTACTTAAAGAAACATTGTTTTTTTTTCAAAAAAGAAAATTTTTGTCATAAGAAATGAATGATATTAATTTATATTTTTTTTAATAATTTTACTTAAATATGTTTACACTTATACTAGACTTCACTTCAAAATAACTATCCTTCGTTGGTCACCATGATACAGGCAGCTGCCTAGTATGGTGACCTAATGTATCTTCCCAAGTAAATGAAGTAATTTATTATGTAACATGTAATCTTAATATATAAAACAAAGTCGGGTTAGTTAAACTATCTATAACTCGAGGTCGGCTGGACCGATTTTAATGATCTTTGATTTTTTGGATTTGTTTCCGCCTCGGAAAACAGAATAACTATTAAAACATCGCAAAAATTCACGAAAAAGAAAGTTATGAAGAAAATAAATTTTTTCACACATTTTGTGTGGGACGAATTTTCATATTTTGAAAGAACTGCAGCAATATTGTGATAGGTATAATATTTAACCGTTCGTAAATTCCAAAAATTCAAAAACGTCAAATGTCAATGCGCTGATTGTTTCGCTTTTGTTCTTAATCACATAAAGCTGCCCTTCTTTCTTGCACACTAAATGTCAATAGCCCCAAATAGCACCTGCACCCCTCCAAAGGAAAAATACAATAATAATAAATCTCTGAAATGAAACGCATTTTTTTACGTAAGCTCCACTAAGGACCCATGTTATTTTTTGGGGATGCTGTGTGGAGGGTCTTTTTAAGGAAGGGTAGGATAGGAAGTTCTGGGAAGGAAAAAGGCATGAGGGGTGGGTAGGAATCTAAAGGTCAGAGTATCCGGCCTTGACCGGAATTAACCTTTTACCTTGACCTTTCCAGCCGGACTCTTTCAACCCATTGGTCGAGAGAATCCGGCTGGAAAGGTCAAAAGACCTCCCTCCACCAGTCTCTCTCGATCCGGCCCGCCACGCAGCAGATAATTGCTATGTAGTGTAATTTTTAACTAAATCAAAAACTTAATTTAATTCAACAGTTATTGATTCTGAGGCGGTACGAAGTTCGTCGGGTCAGCTAGTAAATAAATAAATAAAATAAATAATGATGAACGCCCTGAAAAATTCACTGATTTTAGATTGAGACTACTGAGTTTACTACTACGGGTACCAATTTGACGAAGTAATTCCCTCAGGGCCTTTTTCATCATTGGGGATGCTACATATGTGGAGAGTCTTTTTAGGGAAAGAAGGGAGAAGAAGTTCTGGGAAGGAAAAAAGTTCATGTGGTGGGTAGAGATATGAAGCTAATATGTCTAAGAATGACGGACATTTGAATCCATCCCTTTTCTGCGGTGCAAGGCGATGGGTCGAGAGAAACCGGCTCGAGAGGTCTTGGTCAGATCTCTCTCAACCAATCTCTTCAAATCCAGCCCGCTGCACTACATGGCAAACGTATTAGCCGCCAAGGCCAAGACAAACCTAACCCTATAAACCTGGGCACCTCTGCTAAGTGACCAAAAGTAGCTAACCACTTGGAGTTATCTTTGGCAGGGGTGTACTGACTAATGAGAAATATATGAGGTTTGACCTATGAATGAACCAAACTTATAGTCGCATTTTTTTTGAAAACGTGGAATCAACCATATTATTACTATGTATAAGTTTTTGACAGCTAAATGGAAATTTCATAGAACAATCGATAGTTCATGGTGGAATTGAAAATCCTTGTTTATTAAAAATCCTTGTTGATTGAAAATCCTTGTTGATTGAACATCCTTGTTGATTGAAAATCCTTGTTGATTGAAAATACTTGTTGATTGAAAATCCTTGTTGATTAAAAATCCTTGTTGATTGAAAATCGTTTCACGGTCATAAAAATTCTAGATGGAAAGTCTGTTAAATAAATTGCATTCAATAATAAGGAATAAATTTAATTTAATAACACGACGAAACGGTTCGTCAATTTTTACAACTTCTACATACATGATTTAATATTTAGCGCCCTTGAGGTGATTTTTCACAAAAACGGCGTTACATAAATCATCCAAATATTATTATTATTATTATTAAGCTTTACAGTTAAAAAAAAGTCCTTGAATTGATTTTTTATTGAAATCTCGCTTTACAAATTATCCAATTGTTTTTATTTTATTGTTGTTTTTTTTACATGAATACCGTACAAGCGTCCTAACTACTCCTGTCTGGAGCCAGTGGGACTATGGCATCCCCAATTGGGGTATGTTGTGAGGCTGAAGGCAGTGGGGAGGGGAAGGAGATAGGGAAGAGGAAGGTGGGGAAGTACCTGGCTATTCAGATCTGGTCACCAAACACGGCAGAAGCCATTTCTAGCAATGTTTCAATTCTGAATGCTGGTCTTACATTTCTTCCATCTTCCACTCTGGAACGTGCCGCAAATATACTATATATTATTTTTAAATGAATAAATTGTGAAATACACAAATTTAGCAAATAAAATTTATTTGCCATGCCGGGATTCGATCGCGCGACCTTCGGAATGCGAGTCAAGCGCCTTACCACTGCACTACGCCGGCAGTATTTATTATAAATATGTAAAGTAAACGAGCGACTGGAAAGCATTGAAGAGGTACCTACTTCGGTAAATTAATGGATTTTTTTTAATGATTTGTAAGTAAACTACCTCGGTAAGTAGGTACCGTTGTTTATCGTTGTTTACCGTTGTTTATTTATGATTTGGAAATTTCCCGCCCTCATTTAAAAAATCATTCCTCCGAATTTTAATATCAAGACATATAAACAGCTTGTGATATTACAGAGCCATTGACTGCACGTAGGTATATTTAGCCTTTTATCCCATGTTTTTAGGATTCATAAAAAGTATATTAAAAAAAACCTTAAATTTATAAACGCATACGTTCTGCGTATTTTAAAATTTAAAATTGGCGCCCGTAATACCTGTATGGAGAATATTAAATATTATGACTTATATACTATGATGTGTATAGCCTATTGATAATATCAGATATAAATTTAAATTCGAACTTGCATTTGTTACTATGTAACACACGACCAATGATTAATTTGTAAGAAGAAATATTTCAATCATTTCGGTTCGTGAAATGTCAAAAACCAATAATTCAAAAGAGATGCGAAATATCGTGTGTTAAAAAGCTAAAATACTGACTTATCTTGAGAGTAAGTACTTTTGAAGTACTTTTGTGAGGAACTTTTGAAATAATTTCAATAAATATTTAAAAAAAAAACGATTTAACTTGGCCACATTTGCTCAGCGAAACGCTCGAGGTTGTTAGCAAAGTGGCCAAAATGTGACAAAAAACGCTCCAGTTGTAATTGAAATATTGATGTGAGCATAAAATGCAAATTAGAAAAAATATTTGAATTTTATTAGCATTAAGGTCGTTTTCCAGATTGAAATATACAGGATGTTAAGGGACGTACTTGACTTACTTTAAACAGTGATTATTGACATCATTTAGATTAAAAAATGTAAATGAAATTTTGCTCTCCGGAGACTTTTTCAATGACTTTATTTTTTTTTCTTCAACATCAAACAAAAATGATTCTTCTTCATGTCGTCACTAGTCACTCAGCCGAGTAACCGCCCAACCACTTACCCCGCCCCCAACTGTTCAACGCATGCTTTTTTATGTTTTTGTAGAAAAAAAGAACATCAAAAATGTCACCGGAGGCCAAAATTTCATTTAAATTTTGTTCTCCAAATAATGTAAGGAATCACTGTTAAAGTAAATCAAGTACCTACTTCCCTTAATACTGTGTATAAAGTTATGCAAGCTTTTCCTTTCAAAGTTAAATCCAAGCTTTAAGAACTTTATGAAAAGCATTTTTTAACCCTTTAGATTTAGATTGCCCATTTTTTTAGGATAGTTCTGCCAGAATTGCCGCTTTTAATTACACCTTCTTTCCTCTGATGTAAAGGTGAAGCATTGTTAAGGTAACATATCGTGAACCAGTGACCACATGCGGGTACGTAGAATAATTACCGTAGCAGGAAGTAAGTGCACACAATAGAGGGAAGGTGGTTAAAACAGAGGTGGCAAGCCCATTAAATATGTTTTATTGCATTTTCACTTAACACTGTTGCCCTGAAAAATTCGTTTTAAGTACCTATGCACATATCACACATTGTATTTTCATAATAATAATTATTTATTTATTCAGCTTAACAGAGCAGCGAGTGCAATACTCTATGTGACATATCAAAGTATACAGCTACATATAAAATTACATGATTATTACATAAAATGGAATTAAAGAGAAAATAAAATAAAACAGGATATTTGTGAGGTGCTGAAATATACCTACTCTTGAGGTTTAACATCTTACTGCAAAGATTTTCGATAGTGTATAAAAGGCATTATAATTTTGATGGCAATGTTATTACACTTAATAAGATGGGTCGAATGTACCCGTTTAATAATTTTTCGAGGGTACCTTGTTATGTATATATTAGGTATTTATGAAACAATGCCACAAATGCAAAAAAAACATACTTTTATTTCTAATAATAATTAACAGTCGTCCTCCAGAAAGAAGGATTTCCCAGAGTCGTCCTCCAGCAAGAAGGATTTCCCGGAGTCGTTGTCCAACAAGAAGGATTTCCCAGAGTCGTCGTCCAACAAGACGGATTTCCCGGAGTCGTCCTCCAGCAAGAAGGATTTTCTGGAATCGTCCTCAAGCAAGAAGGATCTTATCACAACAATCCCCCCTCTCCCTACCTATTTAAATTAGCTATAAAATTAAAAATGACAAATCATTAACACTCCAAAAATGAATAGTTGTTCGAGGATTAAATTAGATTACTCTCAGTACAAGGTGCTAGTTATGAGTCAGGAAAACAGCTGGTGAGAGATGACGACATCCTTCAGAGCACGTGAGACACTTCTTCGCTTTTGTACAGATGTGTGATCCAAATGAGATTCTCTGATCGATGTGAGATGACACGGAAAGACAGCGCACGAATGAATAGTTGACATCAAACTGGGAACAAAATGCAGAAGATATGGCAGAGGTCCAGAGGATATGAGAGAACCGTCTCGCAGATGACAGGAAGGAGTTTATATTCTCGTGTCTAACTTAATATAAAGACAGCATCTGCTGGAATAGCTTTAACGCAAAGGGGGTTTATTTTTTAAGGCCTCGGACAACTTTTTTAAGATGCTTTAGAATTAAACCTGTAAACTAACACAAACAGGTGAACATTGTAATACATTTACAATATTACGATGTTCGCCTGTTTGTGTTGCTTACTGAACATTCCATACCAAAAGCGAATGATTTTTTAAATTAAATTTTTTCGTTTCATCGAGTTTCAAATCACAATCACAATAAAAAACATATATTTTTAAATAATATATAATACATACATAGCATAAAGATGTATGTGTTTGTCTCTTTTTAGTGTCGCTCGCTTCCGTTTCATCGAGTTTCAAATCACAACGGTGCTAAAGAAGTTTTCGCTTCAATAAATTGTTATGAAAAATAATAGAATGGTAATGTAGGTACGCTTTAGTAACGTCGTCATTTTCATCATCGTGAGGACAAATCTCACAACTTTATTTCAATGTTAATGTATTTTGCATGAAAGTCCATTAATTATTATCATTGCAACCGCTGCATCCGCTCGAGTTTGCCGAATGAATAGTCCGTAATCATAAAATGAAACACATGGGCAGTGGGCAGCGGGCAGTGGGCAGCGGGTAGTGGGCACACGACGCATAGGGAAAATGCCAACTTTGAATGAGGACCAACATACAAATACAAACATTAATACCATTCTGTTTTGGAACGAGTTCACTAGAGTTGACGCAGAATACCACAAATTGCGACCTCAATTAGAGCAAAAAATGTTAAATTCTTGCTAAATTTGTTAACATTGGTACAGAATTTTTATAATTATTTTAATTGTTGAGTGAATTTACCCGATGACCGAAATCGTTGCATTTTTTTATTGTACCTACATGTCAAATGTAACATTATAACTCAGAAAACTATTTATTTGTCTGAAGCAGCAAAAAATCTGCTTCAGACAAACTGTGCGCTGTGGCGTTATGAAAATTAGACAACCTTTCTTTAAGCAACTTCCATATATTATCATGTAATGTATATCACTGCTATATATTATATGTTGTCATATAATTCATGAGCTTAGTGCTTTGAAATATCCATTAAACTGTAAAAGAAAAACTTCGCAATATTCGTATTTTCAACCTATGGGGGATTTTTATATGGGGAAAGTGTATTATTGCGTGTGTTAATAAAAAAAGCAAGACCTCGTACCCACAGGTTTATTAAACACTATTCAACTTCATAATTTTTTTTTTTTATTTAATTAAAATTAAATTTGAAAATGTTATTATGTTTTGAAAATGGTCTTGTAAACCAAAACAGCTGTAACAAAAATACTAGCGGAACTCGATAATAACATTTTCAATTTTAATTTTAATTCATTTAAAAAAAAATTAAAATGGAGTTCTACGAATTAAACGCAAAAACAATTAACAATCCATAATTTTCATTTATTTTAGTTTTAAAAAGCTTACAAATTCAATACAGGATTTGTATTGCTTATTTACGGGCGCAAATAATTAATACATGTTAATATTTTAAAGCGTAACTTGCTAGAAGCGTTTTGCATAAAATAATTAAACTATCGCCATTTAACAATTAGCAGATTATTAATTCTTTTTCGAAAAATAACATAATAGTAATTGCGAAAATTATTAATAATTTTATCCAATATATTTCCGACATTTCCGATATTCGACATATCAAATCGTGTTAAGGATTTGAAATAATTTGCATGTCAGCCTGTCATTTCCCCCCTTTCTCATGGGGAATTGCATGATGCCATCAATCCCCGGTAATCAGGAGCGCATATCAATTAGAAGATGCGCCGTGCGGTGATGGGCGCTCGCAAATTGGTGTCGCCCTCAATTCGTACTGATAAGGTGTCAACATCATATTACCATAATCCCGTCATTCACAATCTCCGTTGATCGTGATTTACGTCAATTTGGATACGTCACGAGATATAATATGTGCAATATTCGACACATGAGGGGTAAAACCTTTCCTTGCCGGTGCTTCCGACTGATATGACATGTCAATATTATATATTTTTATCTCTGTTAATTTGATATACACGTAGTTCAGATTTTAGGTGGTCCTCAGCAATACATTTATGAATTGTAAAAAGTATTTCTTCATACGTTCAATAATATTTGTCTCAATTCTAACATCGGCATTTTCTCCGATTCACTGCCTTAATTTAAAAAGAGCGTCATGTCAACAATATAATTTGTTCAACGCTCATAAATACATTTATACATACTCACACACACCTTCCCACTACGCACATCACCCGGCAACCTAACCTAACCTAACCTAACCTAACCTAACCTAACCTAACCTAACCTAACCTAACCTAACCTAACCTAACCTAACCTAACCTAACCTAACCTAACCTCTTAAGAGGAATATAAACGCTAGAAATATGTCGAATCTCATGCCTGCAAAATTTTAAAATCGAGCGTCTTTTTGCACGAGGCTAGTAAGCGAAAAAGTGGTTTTTATTTATTTTGTGCATAATTTTATAAGAACCAAAAAAAGTTAGAATATAGATAATGTCAAAAATAGTCTTAGCCGTAAAGGGGTACTTTTTAAAAATTGTTACTTACATTACTTCATAGTTAAGTCATGAGAAAACATTTTTTTTTGTGGTTTACGCTTATATTTTTTGTTACGTAAATAATAATTGTATTGTAATTCCAATACATAGATAAAGTAGTTAAAGCTTCAATTTATCCGTAGCATATTTTTTGATGTTCATACTGTAAGCCGATTCGTCGTAAAGATTAATCAAAATAGTATCTAAATAGGATTTCACGTATATATTCATCTTAATATGCACTTAATAAGATACTACAATGAAACACATAATAGGTACCCACCGTGAAATAAACTTAATAATTGTAAATTGTTTTTACCACTGTTAATAATTTACGGTTTGTTTCTATTTATAAATAAAAATTAAATTTATCAAACGTAACATTAAAAAAATATATCGAAAAATCGGGAAAAAACGATAATATATAGTGCGTTAAGGAAAATACTTGACTGACTTTAACCATAGATTACTGATGTTATTTTGAGTAAAAAATGTAATTGAAATTTTGGTCTCCGGTGACTATTTGATGTTTTTTTTAGGTATTAGATAGTTAGGGTCGGGATGAGGGGATGGGCGGTTACTCGACTGAGTGGCCAGTAATAAATAACATGTGAAAGTTTTTTTTTAAGAAAAAAATTTGAAAAAAAAATAATATATATATATATATATATATATATATATATATATATGTATATTTTAAAAATCACCGGAGATCAAATTGGCGATTTTTATTCCAAATAAGGTCAGGAATCACTGGTTAAAGTAATTCAAGTACCTACTTCTTTAATACCCTATTTAGCACCGTCTATGTGCATTGATAACTTGAGTGGTGTAATGGATATATCATGCGTTTTTCATGCTCTCTTTCATTACTGATACATAGTATTTTACTTGTACTGTGTCCATATGTACTATTAACAAAATGAATTACACAAGTAATAAATGGTCGTAAAAATTACATTTTTTAATGTTTATCCTGTACACTGAGTACACAGCACCGGAGCACAGGGGATTTAGTGTCCCCGTAACGGAAGGATTTTAATAACTTACTAGCTGACCCGACGAACTTCGTACCGCCTCAGAATCAATAGCTGTTGAATTAAATTCAGTTTTTTTACTAAGTTAAAAATTACGCAATGAAGCAATTATCAATGCACAACTGTCCGTGTTTTGTTTTTGTTAGAATCAGAGATTGCGTTGTGTACGGATTTATATTTTTGTGATTTTCTTACTTTTACAACTATTTACGGGAATTCGGGAGGCGGACACGGGTGCCGCCGCCCCGGGAACCATTTATTGAATAACCAACACCTCTGCCATAGATCACCCCAAGTGGTTCGCTACGTTTGGTGATTTAGCAGGGGTGCCCGGGTTCATGAGGTGACTTATGTCTGGGTCTTAGCAGTTGATGCGCCTGCCCACCTGCTGCGTGGCAGGCCGGATTGAGAGAGACTGGTTGAGGGAGGCCTTTTGACCTTTCCAGCCGGACTCTCTCGACCCATTGCCTTGCACCACAACTGGAGGGATGGATTCATACGTCCGTCACTCCCGGACACACTGATCCCCAGATTCCTACCCACCCCTCATACCTTTTTCCTTCCCAGAACTTTCTATCCTCCCCATTCCTTAAAAAGATCCTTCACACAGCATACCCTAAGATGACATAGGTCCTGAGAGAAATTATTTTCCTCAGGGCCTCCTGTGTGAGCTTATGTAAAAAGATGTGTTTCATTTCAGAGATTATAATTAGTGTATTTTTCCTTTAGACATACGTTCACCATTTGTCTCATTTTCGACTATTGACATTGAGTGTGTAAGAAAGAAGGGCAGCATTATATTTTTTTTTTTTTTTTTTTTTTACATTGAATACCGCACAAGAATCTCAACTGCTCCCGTCTGGAGCCAGTGAGACTATGGCATCCCCAATTGGGGTATGTTGTGAGGCTGAAGGTAGTGGGGAGGGGAAGGAGGTGGGGAAGAGGAAGGTTGGGAAGTACCTGGCTATTCAGATCTGGTCACTAAACACGGCTAAAGCCATTTTCAAGCAACGTTTCAATTCTGAATGGTGGTCTTACACCAGGGCGATACTGATAGTATCTTCCACTCTGGAACATGCCGCAAATATACTATATATTATTTTAAAATGAATTAATTGTGAAATAACACAAATTAATCAAATAAAATTTATTTGCGCATGCCGGGTTCGAACCCGCGACCTCCGGAATGTGAGTCAAGAGTCTTAGCCACTGGACACTGGACTATGATTAAAAACAAATACACAACAATCAACGCATTGACATTTGACGTTTTTGAATGTTTGAAATTCACGCACAGTTCAATATTATACCCCTCACAATATTGCTGCAGTTCTTTCAAAATAGGAGAATTCGTTCCATACAAAATGTATGGGGAAAATAATTTTCTTTATAACTATTTATTTCGTTAACTTTTGTGATGTTTGAGATGTTTGATGAGACAAATCCAAAAAATCAAAGATCATCAAAATCAGCCCAGCCGTTCTCGAGTTATAAATAGTGTAACTAACCCGACTTTGTTTTATATATTAAGATTGTGATTTACTAAAGTAAAAATTAACGATATGTATGTTTTCACCGCTTGAAAAAAACAATATTGTTGATTCTTTATGGAGATTCTTCATATCCTTTTTTGCATAATTTATGAGTCTCTTTTTGCTGAACTTTACGACGTTTGATATCCGCGTAAAATTATTAGCATATAAAATTATTAGCATATTAAAAAAAGACTAATATTGGATATGATTGTAGATTTTCACGGCCAAAAGTATTTTTGTTATTTCTTTTTGGGGTGTTAAGCCGTGTTGCGCTACCTCCTCCTTTAGTCAACGTTTCGGACAGCGTTTCAGTGTCACATCTGCCCTGATGATGGACACTGTAACGCTGTCCAAAACGTTGGATAAAGGAGGAGGTTACGCAACACGACATAACACCCCAAAAACAAATAACAAAAAAAGACTAATATTGTTTTTCATGCGAAGCAAATACTTGGTGATGCGATTTTATAGTTCAAATAAAAAAATAACTTAGTAAACACCACTTCACTACAACCTTTTCGCTACAACCTTCTCGCTTCTTCAGGGCAGTATAACACCATGCAGTATAATATAGTATTTTAATGTGCAAGTATAACACTAACATAATAATACTGCACTAGTTAGCCCTGAAAAAGCTACGGTGGTAGCGAAATCCGGTCGGCATTAAGTATATATCTATAAAATAAAAATGAATGGATGTGTTGCTAAGCGCATAACTTTCGAACAACTACACCAAATTGGATGATTCTTTTTTTTGTGTGTTCGTTATTGTCAGGACAAGGTTTTTATAAAACTTTCGGTGAGCTCTGGCATTATGAAATTTGCAAAAAAAAATTGCTATTGGTGGCACGCGAGGAAGCGGCTATTGCTATGGAAAGCGGAAGGGAGGGAGAGGGAGGGGGAGGGAAGCTGGGAGGGGGGAGAGGGACCTGGGAGGGGGTAGGGGAACTCGGGAGGGGGGTTCGCGGGACGGGGGAAGGGGGGAGTGGAGTGGGGAGAGGGAAGGTGGAGGTGACTGAGTGGGAACGCGAGAGGGGAAGAGGACGCAGGAGAAGAAGGAGAGGCGGAAGGGGAACGGGACGAATGGGAAAGGACACTCAGTGAGAAACAATTTAATAAATGGCATAGCAACACATGCCGGCTAGTAAAAATTAAAAGTGGTATTTACTAAGTTATTCTTTATTTAAATATTATTTTTCCTCTATATATTGTCGAGCTTCATGAACATAATATGAGTTTTACGTGTTGGTGAACACTGTAAAATATTTTCACTTAGGTTAAGTAATGTTTAAAAGATGATATTTTTACAAAAATAATACAAAGTAAGTAAGTTGTAAGTAAGCGTTATAATTTAAAAAGATTTAAAATTTAAAAAAATATTACTGACGGCTTTTCTGCATGCCATTTAATTTTTTTAAATTTGTATACTTACGTGGTTTGGTAGTATCGTTTACGTCTATACCTGTTTAAATTATGTACCAACAAAATATACAAAATGTAGCAGATGACGTACTTCAATTTATTTCTGAATATTTCTCCGATTTTTTGTATAAGCTCCTTACAGGAGGCCCTGAGGAAAATAATTTCTCTCAGGGCCTACGTCATCTTTGGAGATGCCGTGTAGAGGAAATTTTTAGGGTGGGTAGGGATCTGGGGGTCAGCCTGTCCAGGAGTGAACGTATGAATCCAACCCTCCCATTGCGGTGCAAGATGATGTTCCAGAGTTTCCTGCTGAAGAGGTCAAAAGGTTTCCCTCAACTAGTCTCTCCTGATTCGGCCTGGCATGCAGTTTGTGAGCAAGGGCATCCGCCGCCAAGATCCGGACAAACCTCACCCCCCTGAAACCGGGCACCAATGCTAAGTCACCAAACGTATCCAACCACTTAGGATGACCTGTGCAGGGACCTATTATAAGCATCGATGGGTTCTTTGGCATTTTACTTAGTTAAAAAACAAATCCTTACTTATAATTTAAACTATCCCTGGCCTCATTTTACAAATTCTACACCGAATCAAATAAAACAGGCAATAAATTATTCCTTCATCGTATTTATCTGGGTAAAAACAAAGAAATGCACATTTACCGTAAATCACACCTCGATTCATTCAAGCAAATGAAGGAAATTTCACTGTTAAACTTAACGAAGTACTTAAGAATTTATTGGCTAATTTCAGGTTGCTAACGCCCAAAAACAGCGCTCGCATTATGGCAATCGGATAAATCATAAAAGCGCGTGAATTTGACAAGCCTAGCAGTGGCGTAGCTAGGCGTGGGCGAAGCGGCCCCTCGCCTACGGCCTCGCACATAAAGGGGCCTCGCGTGTGCGAGGCCCCTTTATGATCTCATCATCTTTATGTGCAAAATTTTATTATCAATATCGATCATCGGAAATTTTCGGTATCGATCTTTGCGTTCCCATCCCTAGACTCAGATTTTGACAGATCCTCTACTTTCGTTCGATACGACCCGACCCGGCAGGCGTCATAGTAGTGTGCATTGCGTCGACTGATTACATTGATCGTGGATCGTGGGCACTGTACAGTTTTAATTAAACAAAACATTAAAGTTATCACTTATCACTAAGTGTATAATTTAACTTAACAATTAAATAGTGAGTGACAGGTGACAGTGAATTGTGGCTGAATCATACGAGTAATTAAATTAGTAGGTAAGTATATACATAATAAAATTCACATAACCTTAGTCTACTCGATGTTATTTCTCATCAATTTCATCATGGAACCAACTGGGTAGTAATATTATAGTACCTAGTGTCTACTTTTACTTTTGAATTGGGCTAATTTTGAACATTTTTATTTTACGTTCCTTGAAAGATAAAATAAATTAACATCACGGATGCGAATGCGGAAACGAATTAGCCTCGCGTGAATCTAAAAAATGTGACGTCATCATTCTTGTGGGGACCATCGTCGAGCTCTCATCGGTACATTTTATGAAATAACTCTGCAAAAATGGTGACTTGTGCTATGAAAACGTGTAAAAATAGAAGTTTAAAAGATAATAAACCTAATTGTCGTATTACATTCCACATATAAGCATTATTTTACTCTATTTTAAATTTATTCAGATAAAAGGAACATAATTTGACAAGACACGGCGGGCGGTGGCGGGCGGCGGGCGCACTACTGTCGCATCGCGGCGACGCGAAACACAAAGCCGCTGTTTACTGAGCTAAGTAAATTATGAAACATTTGTAAAAGTGTCTTTGCTAAATACGGAAACAAAATATTGAACTAATGAAAAAAATGCGCTCTTACTTTGCCGTGTTTGCAGTTCGCAAATTTGTTTATTACGCGGTGAGCAATTCGCGCTCCCATGTAAAAAGGTATATTCATTCAAAAGCAGAGTCTACTTTTAAGAACTAAATCGTGATATTATAATGCGAGATGCCTATATTCTGTCAGATAGAGTTATTGACGAATCACATATCACCAAAGTTGTATTCCCGCTCTGCGTCCCGCTGCAGTTGGATTCTACCCCTCACCTTTCTGTTTTGGTCTAGTAAATATTCATATGTCTATGATTAACATATTTTTTTAAAATTAATTTTGGGAAATCACTTTTTTTTGTTATTCACTGGCATTGTTAAGAATTTTAAAACTCCTATAACATTAATTTTTTTCACGGATTATTAAAATTTCACGCTTATAAGTTTATAACTTTATTACATATTATGTAATGATCTTATTTAATCAGATTTTATGTTTTTATATGCCCAATTATTTAATCTAACCCACATATTTAGGTATTCCACCATCGTACAGTTTACGATAGTTTATTTATAGTAGACAACTCCATTATGGGAGAAGTATGTGCCTGCGCAATATCTACGAAGCATAAATTTTCTATCGTTACAAAAGATTGACATTCTCATCTCAACTCACAATTTCAAAAAGTTTTTTTTTGTTTGAAAAAAATACTGCCATGTTATTCTTATATTTAGGTACTTAAATTACAAAATGATTTACAGATATCATGTCCGGCCCGAGCAGAGATAGAGATGCACATCGGAAATGGGAATCTGGAACATCGAAGCGAAAAAGAAAAGCTGAGATGGCAGTAACTAATGCAGCTCTTAGTGCTAGCATGCAGACATTTTTGAATCAAAAGAAAATTCTTTCGACCTCTGAAACTGGAGTATCGGGAATAATAACTGATTGTCAACAGAATGAAGACTATGAAGAGAAGTCTTCGCCAGAAGAAGTTCTACAAAGTGAATCCAACGATACTACAAATGACACTGAGCCCTGTGTTGGAACTTCTTTTGATATTGGCGAGGCCACTTCATCAGTTAATATTAGGGAGAATGAAGAGTCAGAAATTTGTAAACCCGAAATGAATGATCCAGGAAAATGGAGCATTCCCATAAACAATGCATACCGTCACGATTTAGTCCAATGTGGTCCTCAACAAAACCTACATATTAGCAATGAATACTATCCGAAAAATGAACATGGTAGACACTTTTCTAATTTTTATTTTACAAGGAAATTGAGCAATGGTGAAAATCAGCATCGTAGGTGGTTAGTTTATTCGACATCACATAATAAAGTATATTGTTTTAGTTGCAAACTTTTCTCTAGTTTACAAACACAAATGGTTGTAGGCTGTAATGACTGGAAACACTTCAAAACTATTCTTGAACGTCACGAAAATCAGAAAGAACACAGGAAAAGCATGGTTCAGTGGCTAGAATATTAAAAAGGTATTAAACATAGAAAAACGATTGATCAAGAAAACGAGAGACTCATTCAAGAAAGTCAGAAACATTGGTATAATTTGTTTGAAAGACTAGTTGATATAATAAATTTTTTAGCTTCATATAACTTAGCTTTTCGAGGTCATAAGGAATCTCTCGATCAGAATCATTTAGGAAATAGCGGTAATTTTATCGATCTGTTTAAATTACTATCTAAATACGATTTGACTCTTCGTGAACACTTAAATCGTATCAATGAAAAAAAAAAATCAACACTATTTAAGTCCTCAAATTCAAAATGAACTTATTTTATTAATGTCACAAACCATTGTCAATGAGATTATAGGGAAAATTAAAGAAAGTAAGTACTATGCTATAATGTTGGACTGTACAAGGGACATCAGTAGAGTCTAACAAATGTCCGTTATAATAAGATTCATCAATACCTGCACCGGTACAATTGAAGAACATTTTCTTGGGTTTTTGGCAGTTTCGGAATCAACAGGAGAATTTTTAACAGAAACAATTCTCAAAGAGCTAGAAAAATATGAATTAAATATTCAAAACTGTAGAGGCCAAGGCTACGATAATGGCGCAAATATGGTTGGAATCAACAAGGGAGTGAAATCCAGAATACTGACCATTAATCCAAGAGCATTCTTTACGCCTTGTGGCTGCCATAGTTGGAATCTTATATTAGTAGACGCAGCCAACACATCATCTATGGCAAAGGTGTTTTTTGGGTTTATCCAAAAAATATATGTCTTATTTTCAAAATCCAGCAAGAGATGGGAATTACTGAAGGATACATTGAAGATATCATTAAAATTATTGTCTGATACAAGGTGGGAAAGTAGAATCGCTTCCGTTAAAGCTATTTTATTTCAATTTGATGAAGTAATAGATTGCGTAAATAATCTGAAAACTCAATCTGGAGACGCAGATACTCTCTGCGATTGCGAAGCAATTATTACTGAAATGCTTACTCTAGAATTTATTATTTCGATACACGTGTGGTATGAAATATTAATCCGTGTGAATAATATAAGTAAAATCTGGCAAAAAGTCAATATAAATTTAAAGATCGCTATTGATAATTTATGCAATTTTCGTGACTGGATCCAAGAATTTCGGGAAACAGGCTTTAATGAATGTATTACAAAAGCTTACGAGTTCAAAGAAAAGAGCAGTTATGAGATTCCAACCACTTTTAAGGAGAAAAGGGCTCGCAGAAAAAAGAGAATGTTCAGTTATGAAGCTGCAGATGAGCCTATTGATTCTGCTGAAAGTAGATTTAGAATAGATTTTTTTACTACAATGGTTGATGCCATTATACAAGATACCGATACGAGATTTACAGCACTCACTCAATACTACAATTATTTTGGATTCTTGTATGAAATAAATAATTTAAAATCCTTGACAAATAGCGAACTTTTGAAACACTGCAATGACCTAGGTATATTACTACAACATGGAGAAAGCAAAGATATAGAATCCTATGAACTATACGAAGAACTGCAACTCTTAGTTCCTAACACACCAGAGTCTATTAAAGATACCAAAAATCTGATTGAATATATAATTAAAAATGAATTGCAAGACATTTACCCTAATGTTTATGTTGCGATTAGAATTATGCTGACTATGCCAGTAAGTACAGCATCCGCAGAAAGAAGTTTTTCGAAATTAAAAATAATAAAAAATTATTTGAGAAATAGCATGAAACAGGAACGGTTATCTGCTTTAGGAATACTATCAATCGAAGCAGAGTTAGCTTCAAAAATCGACTACAAATCCTTACTTACAGACTTTAGCAAAGCAAAGATTCGAAAGGAATTATTTTTGTAAAAGATTAGACTATATAAATTAAAAAAAAAAAAAAGCTATATACGTATGTTTATGTCTGTATAGATATGTGCACCTGCGTATATATTGTGTGCTTGCATGCACCCATATCGAAAAAAAATTATGTTCATTCTTTTAACCTAATGCTAAATTACTTGTTTTATACCCTTTCTATTTTCTACTTTTTATTTTAATTTTATTATAATGTTTTCAATTTTTAGCATCACTTATCTTGATCCATTTATTATGTTCACACTAGACTACATATATCATACAAAGTAACAATACTCCATTGGTCACCATGAAACAGGCAGCCGCCTAGTATGGTGATCGAATATATCTACTTTATGTAAATTGTTGGTTATGTATAAATAAATAAATAAATAAAATAAACTCTTTTTAAATATTTTCTGCTAAATTATATTTTATTTTTGTATTCATAAAAAATGGTAGGACCACTGTGTTGATGTATAAAACAGGTACTGAAAGAAAAGGGCCTCGCGGATGCGCCTCTGCCCACGCTCTGATTAGTCCACGCTACGCCACTGAAGCCTAGGATTATACATCACGAGAATATCACAGGAAATATAATACGTCTTATCCGTTCAATTTAATTACTTTATAAACCGTAATAATTCCTTTTGTAAAGGCAGATGACTCCTTAATAATATTTCAACCTAAAATAACAATGGGCTTTAACAGATACATACAATTATGTTAGTTAAATTCTGTATTTTATTCATTAGCTTCAAGAGAGCCCTTATTTCTTCAGGGTTAAAATAACGCTATCAAAAAAGGGCAGAAACTAAAAATAAATTTCACGAATAATAATGAATACTAGCAGTTAATAAACCCGCTCCGCAGGTTTTTACTGCTAGACCTTGCAGGCGGCTTTTAGTTCGGCTTCGCCCTCTTAGTGTTGGTGATCATTTTTTAAATCCAATAGGAACTGGTTCCAAAATTAGCCCGTTCCTCGTATCCACTGTCAACGTGTCCACCAGTGATGGCTAGTCACCGCGAAAAAGTAACCGGGACGGGTTATGAAGTCGTATGTAATATACACCCGCTTGACACAAGATACAACTGAGTATTACCGTCAATCTTTCGAAATCTCTTTGCGTCTTGCCGACGAAAGTGGCGTCATCTTGTGACGAATTCTTGAATTAGAAACCGAATTACAACGGTAGCTTTGTCTGAAAACCCACATACATGGATGTTTATATGGTGCAGACATGCGTTGGAATCCGGATTTTTAAATTCAACGACGCAGACGCAAGGCTATTAATAACGTTCGATTTATTTAGACTTTTAGAAAAGTCAACAGGTGTCCCATGAAAATAAAATCAGACATATTTATCTGAGACACTATTTAGGTTACCAATAAATTTGTTAAAGAACGTTGTGACCAATTTTTATTAGAACAACTCTCTGTTTGTAACTCTTGAAGGTTATTCCCATAAACGTAATGTACCATTGAAGATAAAGATAACACTAATAACCTAAATGAAAATATGAAAATATAACAAGACACAGAAAAATAAAAAAGATAACAAATCCAACTGGGACTCGAACCCAGAATCTCTTGTCTTAAATATGAACTTTGTGATCATTTATAAAGATAAAACAGAAAAAAAATTGTTGAAAAATAGTATTGTCCACCATGCTAGCACATGCCCGTGTTATGGTTATCGATGTTGTGAGGTGGTCGGTGGTCGTTTCGTTTAAAATCACTAATATGATCTTCGTCTTTATTGTTTATATTCGTTTTTATTAAATGAACTTCACAAATGTATTGCTTTGAACCCACTATAATGCATGTTCTATCTATCTTATTTTTCATACTGCATTCATTTCAAAAAAACACCTTTAATTTGAAAAATATTTACTTTGTGTTCTATTGGATGGACTATTTGTTTTCTGGATACGTTTGAACTAAGTAGAGAGTCACAATAATTACTTAAAGCAAATGATATTAATTTTTCATTAATATCAAAAACACAATACAAAAAAGAGCAGATCATAATAAGTCTTTCATTTATCTTACTCAATCCAAGAATAAAATTCTAAGGAAAAAACTGTAGGCGTTGTTTCTTACAGAACACAGAACAAAATAAAAACCACAAATCATAACATGAAAATGAATGTTTGAATAAATCCCCACAATAAAAACTTAACACAATGTCTGGGTCAGGGGTTTAAAAATGGGTTTCGCTTGCTAAAAGCTAAAGATTATCTGACTTTTTACACTGTCAATATTTAAGCTAAAATAATCATATTTTCTAGAAATCACTTTGTCATTTGACATCATAGAAAAAATAAAAAAACTAGAAGTGCCTTCTACAAAAATTTGAATGGAAATCAATGTTCGAAATTTAAACCTCAAGTGGGCAAATATTTGGATCACGAAACACACCCACATGGTATTTCTTTTGCTATTCTTTATTCTGTGTTTGACATATTATTAATTGTAACAAAGACTTTACAAATATTCTTAAAAGATAGTGATGTCGCAAAACTGCGACTCCACTGTATCTTCGGCGGTTAAGTGCTGCAAAGCAAAGCCCTATGCAACCCCCGAAGGACCAGTCCCGAAACTACGTTGCTCGCCTAAGTTATATGGGACGTTATGCATACACTCGCAAACCCGATGGATAGTGTCTGTTGATGGTTTAAATCTGGGCTTCTGGAAAATAATACAAGCCCAGATTGGATAAAGGAAAAAAGACTCACCGTTGCAGATGGGGCCTCACTGGGCTCCAGGTTATGGTGTACACTTCACAAAATTAAATTTTAATTTTGAAATCGTAACATTTCTTATATCGAATTCCGAGGAAGATACTGAGTGCGATTCCAAAGGGTAGACGTCCAGTGGGCCGCCCCAGACACAGTTGGGCGAGGCAACTCCGGAAACTGTGTGAGGAGAGGATGGGGCTACCATGGACAGAGACCGAACAATCAGCACAAGACAGGGACGTATGGAGGAGCCTTGTCGATGCAATGGGTCCCCGACCCGAATAGGATAAGGGGAAGAAGAAGATGATGATGATGATATTTCTTATAGAAAGATGTTATGATATATGCGTCCTGTCTGAGATGTTAATTTACACTGAGCTCCAATAAGCACACTGTCACCTCTCCATAATTTTTCTTGCAACAATTGCCTTTTTTCATGATGACATTTAGGATGGGAAGATTAGGTAGGTGGGATAATTTCACGACTTTAAAAATTGGTACCCACCAATTCTGCGAATGCATACCTAACTACATAATTCCATTTATATTACTAGATTTATATTACTAGACAGTTTATATTACTAGCATGTACCCATCATAATAATTACATAAAAAACTAATGAAATCCACAAGGAAGGACAACCAAAATAAAAATTTTGAATAACGTCTTGACTGTCCTAAAACGGGAAACCTTCCTAGTTGGACAGTCAAAGCTTCCTTTTATATTGTTATATCTTGTATGTAATAAATGTAATAATAAATAAATAAATAAATAAATAAATAAATAAAATAAATTGCTATTATTACCATAAATATTGGTAAAGGAGAATTTTTATCTCATCCAATTAAAGCATTTCAATTCAGAGTTTGTTAGTTTAATAGAGCTACAAACTTGGTTTTAAGATCATGGCTTAACCCCCTTTGTCGTAAAGCCATGTAATTGACATGTCAGATTCAAGAATTATTTAGAAATATTCCCGTTTGACATTATTTAAAAAAAAAAACATTCACTGTTTTTGAAAGTTTCGTAAAGTGAAATACTGTTTTTGAAAGCAGGTGAAAAACACTGTCAGATTATCGAATTGTAAAAGGAATACTAAAAAATTTAATTTAAAAAGAGAATTTTTAACGTTGTTTTGTCGTTTACCAATTGTTTTTCCTGTAAAATGTAAAAATAGTATCTACAGTAAATTTTTAATTGAAAAAACAAAGTGTTCTCTTTCGAACACTTCTTAAACCTTATATCTCGACTTATTGACTGCCCTGAATGATTGTAATTGGTTTAGTTTCATGTTCCTTATAGAGTAGTCATATGAACTAAAATATCTGTCACTGCATCAACCATATCAATACCTATTCGTTTATAACCCCCTTAAACCATGCTTTTACAGCTTAGGAAACCGATATCGTAGAAGTAGCAGATATTTTCAATAGCACCGAAAGAACTTACAAAAAGACGTTGTCAAATTTTTTTGAAAACATGTATTAATTTGCATTTTGTTTCCAAAATTAAAAATTTGAGTTAATTTACACTGTATAATTTTGTTTTGTAATTCATTTTTATGTAAAGAAAAGATTTATTCTGTAGTTGAAGGTATTTGCACCGTAAATAAATAAATAATACAAAAGAAGATATAACAACTTTTGAGAGTCCTTTTTAATTTGTGTCATAATGGGCACCAAAAGACTCTACTGCTGATGTGTACTAAAAGGTTAAAAGAACTAAGGATAAGACTCAAAAGTATCCACAACATCGTTACAACTCTCAATTAAATGCAAAAATAAAGGAGTCACAAACATTAGCAATAAGGAAACGACTAAAGAAGAAGAATCTAGTGCTTTATAAACTTCGTTTTCGGACTTCGTGTAAACACATTATTTTTTAAAGAGACCTCGGTTCAAAACAGTTGAGTTTCTCTAAGCCCACCCTCCCTCCGCAGTCAGCTCATAATTTATGATAAATATTTCCGCCAGCCCAGTTCAGCCTTAAATTTCTGTGCTTGTACCTCCGCGTACAATAACCACTACGTAAATTTTTCAACGGATCTTTCAGGAGCCGGCGCGAACTTTCGGACAACAATAGCGCCGAGAAAAAAGATTTTCGCCAATTGTTATCGCCAGCCATTTGTCCGAACAAGAAACGGCTACTTTCGGCAATCGTTAGGCAGCATGGAAATGGAATATGCTGGATTGGTTTTAGTCATAACAACTTGACGTCCATCGAAATAATACTGGCTACGAGTTAAAAGGCTGCGCTTTCATTCACTTGTCGTTACTGTGGCGATCTGTCTTTTACTGAATTGTCAGCAGCAGATTGGTTCCACAGAATAAAATATATAAGAGATACAATAATAAGACGGAGTGAATCTGATTTACGTTTATTGCGAAAGCTGTACAATATTGTTCTTCTAGGAAGCCTGTATGATAAAGAGTACGAATGGACAACAAACACACCCTTTTATGCGTTACTCTTGCTATTTCACTCATACACGCATGTCTTTTTTGTACCTTAAGACATACGTTCACCACAGTTATTAATAAAATTATATGAAGTCTTGGTCTTGGAAGAAACTAAAGACTAAAAGACTAATATCAAAGATCTTTTGAGGCCTGCAAAACCGAATTTCCTCTCGGGATACGGCAGGGGGTATGTAGGCCAGACAGGACGCACCATCTCCAAAAAGATCTCAGAACACTTTCTAACGTTCCGTCATTAGGACAAATCAGCAATTGAATACCAATAGAAACCAGCCATTTCTTTGGATCTTTTCCTAAAATTCTGGGAAGACATAAAACGCATCGAGCTTGCCTAGTTTAGGTGGCAATTGAAATCCACGGAAATCCCATTATATTGATAGAGTCGACGAGTCTAAGCTTAACAGTTCTTGGTAAAAGTCGAAAACTACATTAATTTAAGCTAAGAAGGATTAACGCGCGCAACACAATATATAAACACATTCTTCACACATCTGCCCTAACGATAGTCACTGTATGCTGTCTGAAACTTTGGCTAAAGAAGAAGGAAGCTAAACACGATATAATAATACGAAAATAACACCAATGCAGGACAAAATTCAATCATAAATCGCCTGCATACTTTAGGCAATGCATACGCTAATATCGATCACGCCGCCGGTAACCTGGCCTCATACAAAAGATGCATCAAACTAAATTTGTCTGCTAGAACCACGTAAACACAATACATCAGGTAAGCATAATATGCCTACCAAATTAATGAATACCCTAGAAATCACAGGTACCTACTTGTAAAATTTAACATATCGGCGTCGTTGACATCAAGTTGACATAATCCATGATACCTACCTATTAATTATTTTACTTTTTATAAAAAAAAAATTCTTGCTTCTAATAGGATTTCTTACTTTTATAACTTTTTATATTTTATAACTTAAAATATGTATTAATTTTTATAATTTATATTTAAAACTTTCTACCTTTCAAAGATAACTTATATTTCTAAAATTAATGAATACCCTAGAAATCACAGGTACCTACTTGTAAAATTTATCATATCGGTTCACATATACTTGGTCAAAGGTTCACATCGTTGACATCAAGTTGACATAATCCATGATATCTACCTATCAATTATTTTTACTTTTTATAATTTTTTGTTCTTGCTCCTAAAAGGATTTCTTACTTTTATAACTTTTTGTATTTTATAACTTTTTGTATTTTATAACTTTTTATATTTATTAATTTTTATATAAAACTTCTTTTAAGGATATCTATATTTCTATATTTTACTTTTTACTATAATATTTTTAACTTTTAACTTTTGTTTTTACTCTTTTCTTAAAACTTTATACTTTGTACTCTTTACTTTATATTTTATACCTACTATACATGTATGTTAATGGCACATGTTGTGCCGTATATTTCAAAATAAATAAATAAATTAAATTAAATTAAAACACTGGAATAAATAACCTAAACACGGATCCAGACTACCAATTTATATCTCTGATTAAAATCTTAATAGAACTGCACTCTTACCAGGCAAATCTAATAATATCAAATTTATCACGAGGAGCAGCGTTATTCCATCGACCTATCCCTCATCAGCTGGGTTATATAAATCTGACGCCACTTATAATTTGGCCGCGATCTGGCCGATTTCTTTAACTTTTTACCATCCTTTGAAATATCTCTGCAAAAATTAAACGTCTTTTTTTGTATATTTTGAACCACAACTAGGAAGTATCTATTTTTATTGCAACGTGTGATCAAAAAAGATACTTATTTTTGATAACTTAAATTGGTTGAAGTAATGCCAGACTTAATCTTACATGCCTTTACTTTGTACCTCTGTCCATTTGTACCTCAACACATTTTATTTCAATGCGCAGAACATGTGATTAATTTTTCATTACGTCCCATTTTTTATAAATCTATTTACATTTAAACCTGCTAAACTATTTATGTAGTTAGTCAGTTGATACATAGTAACAACATTTCATGCAATAATATGGTACATTCTTAAACGGTATGTATAATGATGATGATAAATTAACAATTAGACCAATTTGTACAATTAACAGATAAACATAAACATGTTAATATCAGTATAAGCCTTAAATAGTAAACAAGTACAAATGAATAATCACATCAAACAATCAATAATCAAATCAAATTGATGATTTATGTAGAAAATGTTTAGCTTTTCCGGAAGCTATAGAACATATTGTATCGGGATGTTCTATATTAGCGTCGTCCGAGTACACATTTAGGCACAATCAGGTTTTAAAAATAATTCACCAAAGTTTGGTAATTAAACATAACTTGATTGACTGCCGTAATATAGTATCTACCATATTGTGAATATGAACCAAATTCATTTTTAGAAAATGAATTTTACAAAATATATTATGATAAAACTATACTAACAGACAGAACAATTAGTCATAATAGACCTGACATAGTTTTACATGACAAAATTAAAAAAAATAACTTATATCATTGATGTAGCTATTCCAAATTCCTGTAATATTCAAAAAACTGTTTCTGAAAAAATAAGAAAGTACACAGATTTAGGAAATGAGATTAAAAGAATTTGGCATTCTCGGACTATAAAAATATTACCAATTGTTATTTCGGCCACTGGCATAATACCTAGGAATCTGATTCAAATTTTAAGCATTTGTTAAATAATTTGTATATAAAAATGCAAAAATCAGTAATTTTAAATACATGTAGGATTACAAAAGATTTTTTAAATATTTATGTTGAGGGATCAGTAGGATTTATAGGTTAAATTAGAAATGCCACAGAGCCGAACCCTCTGATATGAAAATATCTGGAGTCGGTGAATTATATTCCCATTTGGTCTCTAGTAGGTTGACATGTTGTTCTTGTATTGTTTTTTTTTTTTTGTTTATTTCATATATTTTTTATTAGTAACAGATATTTGGGTTTTTTTTGGCTACCACACTAGGCTAAGCCCGTGTTGTGGTAGTCATACATTTAATATTTTAACATTTCAAAAAATATTAAGAAATACTTAAAACTAAAGAGAAAAAAAAAAGACCATATTTTAAAGAAAAGTAAAAATGAAAATTCAAATTCAAATTTTGAAATACAAAAATTAATAATAAAAATTAAATGTTAAGAACTCAAGTGTTCTGTATAAATTAAAACATATAATTATATAAATCAAAATTAAAAACATATATAAATTTTGTGAAAAACTAAGAGAAAAAAATAACAACATTTTAAAGTAAAATAGAAATACAAATGGAAATTAAAATTTTGAAATGCAAAAATTAATAATTAAAATGTAGTGTTAGAACTCATGAATTCTTTAAAGTGCGTTCGTCCCCTTTCAAAAATCCAATGTTGTACACGTGTTATAAAAAGAGAATTAGAATTACTTGACTTTATGTCAGTACTCAGAGCATTATATATTTTAGGAGCGATGAACCAGAATTGTCGTTGAGCGAATGAGGTGTTAGTTTTTGGGACCACGCAACCCAGGTTTGATGAAAAGCGGGTGTGTGCTTGATGTTGTGGAGCAATTAGTAGATTTTCGTTATATGTTTTTGGGGTGTTGTGCCGTGTTGCGCTACCTCCTTCTTTAGCCAACGTTTCGGACATCGTTGCAGTGTCCATCATCAGGGCAGATCCGGCAGATCGGCAGCGAAATCTTAAAACTTAACCAATTAGTAGATTATTTTTTCGTATATAACAAATGCTTGTTTTAGTAAATAGCTGTCGAATATCTAAGACCCTGATTTTTGCAAAGAGTTCATTTGACGGATGGGTAGGTTGACATTTAAATATAATTCTCAGAATTAGTTTTTGAACTAAAATAATTGGTCTAATAATGGATTCAGCACAACCACCCCATCCCACTATACCGTATATTGCTATGGATTGTATTTATAATACTTATATAGTGCAATTGCATAGCGTGGGTTGACTAGATGATCATTTGGGGAAGTGTGTGAAAGGGTTTAGTTTTTCCTGTGGGGAAAGTTTAACCCGAACATTTAAATAGCCATTTCCTTAGATTATATTTAACTATTAACATGAATATTTTGTAAAAAAAATATCAATTTGCAGCAATATAATATGTAAGCATACATTATTGATTGATTTGGTTAGATACAAAACTGCGCTATACAAATATTACGTTATTATTAATAGAAGGGCACATCTATAGTAAATTATTATCTCTGGCGCCCGTTTATTTCTTTAAAACCTTAGCAAAATTTGGAAGCTACGTGGATGTTTTTAAAAGCGTTAAAAGAAAGTGTGCCATTGTGCAAAGTGTTTAAAACAACACTTCCTTCATTGAATTACCTAGTCTGTTCTCCTTTATGTCGAGATAATAAATCCACTGAATTCTGACAATTGAAGACAGAAACGTGCTAGTATTAATATCAAGGTTTTCTTTGAAACAGAAAAAAACTCGAGATATAATAATAAAACAACAATGAAATTTTTAGAATGTATCCGCAATAATTAATCTAGGCATCTAACTAACTACCCACTTTTGCTTTCTTCTTGTTCTCATCAAAAACTTGAATACATATATATTTTTTTACATTGGCTCCACACAGGAGACCCCGAGGAAAAAAAATTCTCAGGGACTATATCATCTTTGGGGAAGTTGTGTGGATGGTCTTTTTTGGGAAAGGAATGAGAGGAAGTTCTGGGAAGGAATATGGTACAAGGGGTAGATAGTAATCTGAGGGTCAATGTATCTAGGACGGACGGAT
Source organism: Limnephilus marmoratus (assembly GCA_917880885.1). Taxonomy (NCBI): domain Eukaryota; kingdom Metazoa; phylum Arthropoda; class Insecta; order Trichoptera; family Limnephilidae; genus Limnephilus; species Limnephilus marmoratus. The sequence continues at coordinate 40,199,925 of OU862922.1, read as the reverse complement.
GTACGAACCCATCCCTCCAACTGCGGTGCAAGGCAATGGGTCGAGAGAGACCGGCTGGAGAGGTCTAGGTTAGGTTTCCCTCAATCAATCTCACCCGATCCGGCCCCCACGCAGGAGGTGGCCAAACGCATTAGCCACCAACACCTCGTCAAACCTCACCCCATGAACCCGGGCACCCCGAGAAAAAATATAAATATAGAACTAACATGAAATCTGGTAATATTATTTGACAGGTAAATAGATGTAATAAAAACCTCATAAAAATATCTATTTATCGGTAAAAACTTTCATAAGTACACCATTATTCCCAATATTTAAATGCAATTGATTAAGCGGATAAATTATTTTTTTTACATTTACTCAACACAGGAGGTTATGACTACGCTCCGGTGCCCACGGGATCAATGACACTTATTCCTCGGAGCTTTTTCCATTGTAATACCGGTAGAAAAATGGCAGCATTCCCACCTGACGCCTGTGCTCTAAAGATTGCAATCCGTCTGTTAAGATGGGAGAATCTTTCAAAGGGACCGCCTGTTTCTTTTGTTTTGTTTTTTTTTTAATTTTTATTTAGATGTACGTAAATTTTTTCATACATCTAGTAGGAAAATATAAAAAAATACAATTTACAAAGTACAAAGTACAGTAACATTTATAAATATATAAAAAAAAGAATACTAAATAAAAAAGATAACTAGACAAAAATATATTATATAAGAATAAGATATAAGAATAATATTGGTAAGTAATCAAAAAATATTTTTTACATTAACCCACATATCCCACGAAAAGTGCTGAGACTCGAGGCTTCCTTAACGGCATTTAGCAGACTGTTATGAAGTTTTTGCCCTTTATAAAACGCGCTATTTTGTATGCACGAAAGTTTAGTTTTGGGAAGCCTGAAGTCTCCGCGACTTCTCGTAGGATAATTGTGAACATTTTCTTGAAATATAATATTACTCTGCAGATAATTTGGCAGCATAATATTATTTTTAAGTTTGTATATCATTGTTTGTATGTATTGTATACTATATGTTGTTTTGTTGTCATCATATCTAAATTTTTTTAACATAATTTTAACTCTAGTAAAAATGTTGCAATTTAAAATCATCCTCATCTCCCTATTTTGTACAACCTGCAGTTTATTATTTTGGGCTTCGTTACATAGGAATAAAACACTAAAACAATAATTCAAATGCGGAGTTACAATAGAATTGTAAACAGGACGTGTTGTTTTGAGATCCAAGTTATTTCTGATCCTTTTTAGGAATCCAACTTTTTTAGCAATTGGATTGTTATGTATTTTAAGTGTTCGTCGAATATTAATTTATTATCCAATATTACACCCAGATATTTAATATTGCTAACCCTTTCTATGTTTTCGTTATCATTTTTTTAGTATTGCCTGCTCGTTTCTGCCTATGCTATCCACAATTAAAAACTTTATTAAATATTCAATTTTAGTTTGTTTTGGTGAAGCCAAAGCGCAACACAATTTAAATCCGTTTGTATTTTTTCAATGGCGTCTTGTAAATTTTTACTGGCTATGTATAACAACGTATCATCAGCAAATAGTTTAATTGCACAATGCTTTAACACTTTAATAATATCATTCATGTATATAATGAACAACAATGGACCTCAGACAGAACCCTGCGGAACGCCTTTATTAGTACTATGTGGTTCAGATGTTATACCACCATATTTTGTTATTTGGGTTCTTTCTGATAGGTAATATACAAATCACTTATTTTCTTTACCATTAATTCCAAGATTACTTATTTTTTTATTAATCTATCTCTGTCGATTGTTTCAAATGCCCGCTTTAATTCTAGAAATACTGCAATAATTTTTATTTTTTATCTCTAAAATTTTTCCACTCATCTGTTACATAGTTAATGGTGGTTTCTCAAGAACATTTATTTCTAAAACCAGATTGTTATGGAACTGTATATATATATTTTTTTTTATAATTATTTATTTCCTTTTTTAGTTAAGGTTTTCGGTTTATTTTTTTAATTGTGTTTTGAAAATTTTTTGACTGTCATTAAGGGATCATCTATTTTCTGGTAATTTATTAAAGAAATTTGTTCCCAAATGTTTGTAGTTTTGTTGACCCAAAGTTTTTTTACAAATGGAAATTGGTAACACGTATTTTTTCCAAAGATTTACTGTGTTTTGAAAGATGTAGTTTTGTTTAGGATATCCTCTTTGTAAACTTGAAAGGTTGAGTGATACAGGAAGAGAGTATTTAATTTTATGACTTTAATTTCATATATGAGTTCAGATGGATATAAAAATGATTTTAACTTTTTTTTTATAATTAGCTTTTGCGCAATGTAAAGAGATTGTTTGTGAATTTTATAGGCGCCACCCCATCCCATCTCACCCCATCCCACCCCATCCACATGTACGAATTGATATAATTTAAAAGGTCGATTTCCCGAAAATTTATAAAAAATATATATTATTGTGTCGGTATATTGAAATACTATCTAAAGTGTTGTTTTTGCATGTATATGTATTATTCGGTATTACGAGTATAAATATAATGACACAGCCCTGCGAGTAAAAAAAATCCTTTGCGTTAAATGAAATGGAAAGTTTCAATTGTGCACAATTTCACCCAATTCAAAAATTGCGCAGGCTTTGCAATGAGTTGCGAGTGTTGTAGATATACATAGTCATTGACAATTTTTTTTTATTTGTGGTTGTAAGTACGACTTACCTCGATCCTTAAATCTTATAGGTACATGAAAAAGGATTATTCATCTATAATAACCCACCTTTCGTGAAATATTTTTAAAACTTTCTTCGTTTCTTTAGTTATCTCATCTAAACATTCCTGATTCTGAGTTCGGAGTTTGTGCTTTCGGTACATCAATCCAAGTAAGTCCTTACTTCAATTTGTTACCTGCTTAGGTACATAGCAACGAATCATTGCCATAAATGAAAAATATTTTTCCTCTGATATGGTCGTAGAATTGATTTTTAAAAATCTCATTACATACATTGTTTTAAAAAACAAATTAATAATCTTCTTCCATGATATATTATGGAGCACAGTTACATAATTGCTTTATTATTGTGTCTTCTCTTTCTCTGTACACTTACTTTGTTTTATATTTAATTGTTTATATTCATTCTGATTATTATTATTTCTGTTTTATCCATTACTACCATCTCCGCCTACTAACAATTGAACCTTGATTACGCATGCTGTCAACATTTTTAATTGGAGTGTTAATGTATATGTGCACATTTCAACGCAATAACATTGATGTAATTATTATTAACACTCTGTAAATGTTTCAAACAATAAATAAATAAATAAATACATGGATTTTATGTGAGATAACCGTTAATATTGACTGGGCGTAGCGACGTCCTGTTTTAACTCGACCATTTGGTATTTCATCTCTCTGTACTTGTGTTCTTTACGTTTGAAGTGGTGTCCGTGTTTGGATACTACCTTTTATCCCGCTAGAGTTCGCGTTTTTTTGTATTATTTCATATATTTCTTGGAAGTACAATTTTTCCGTTTTTTTACTACCATACTACGCTAATGCCCGTGTTAAGGTAATCATACATGGTTTAAATTAAACAGTGTGAGAACTAGAACATAATAAAGGTTTGAAATAGAAATTATAAGATATAAGAAAGAGAAAGAAAAAATATATTTAAATATAACAGGATATATACTTACGTAAGCATATACACATACATATGCATATACATACACAAATACATAAATACATACGTGTGTAAATATATGTACATACATACAAATACATATTCTTCTTCTTCTTCGATGGCGCTACAGCCCATATCGAGCTTTGGCCTCCTGCAACAGTCGCCTCCAACTCCTCCTGTCCCCAGCGGCTGACTTCCAATTTGGTACCTGGAGAAGCTGTGCTGCATCCCCTCTTACTTCGTCTTCCCACCTCAGTCTGGGTCTTCCCACGTTTTTCTTTCCACCTGGGTGTCCAGTCAAATAAATATACATATATAAAATTGAAAATAAACAGGATTACAAAAAAGAAAATGTTTTAATGAAGATACAAATATAATAATTGTAGCCGAGCAACAAACAACCTTGAAAATATAATTGAAATTCGATTTTACAGACTGGTATCACCGAGCACCGCTCTCCGGTCTAGTGCATGACGATGCAAAACCATTGCGTTTTCAACGTTCGTTCCGTTCGCCTGCTTTTCCCCTAAGGGAGATAATTATTAAATCTTTGCTAACTTATTGTAATACAAAGTTTCGATGTAAGCATTTTGACTCGCCTTAATCAATTTGGGAGGCGGGAATGGGTACCGCCGCCCCGGAAACCTTTATTTGATAACCAACACCTCTGCCACAGGTCACCCCAAGTGGTTCGCTACGTTGGTGATTTAGCAGGGGTGCCCGGGTTCATGGGGTGAGGTTTGTCTAGGTCTTGGATGCGGATGACCAGGACACACTGAACCCCAGATTCCTACCCACCCCTTAAATCCTTTTCCTTCCCAGAACTCTCCTCTCCTTACTTTCCTCAAAAAATCATCAACACAGCATCCTCAAAGATGACATAGGCCCTGAGGGAAATTATTTTCTGTGTGGAGCTCACAGTTATTATTATTGAAAACCTCCACAAAACACGCATCCAGTTTACAGACGTGGCAAGGACTGTAAACAGTCAAACCCCTGGATAAAATATCTGAAAATAACCCTCTTCCCAAAGCATGATCATGATTCCTATTGCGAGGTGTTAAATCAGAATAATCAGTATTATAGTCCCACTGGCCTGAAGAAAGTTTGAAAAAGAATTATCATCGAGATACTTATTATTATTATTATATTATTAGTTTTTATATACATATACATGTAATATAATCATTAGTAATTACATTTTCAGGTTACAATCGGATTAAACTCAAATCATTAAATACTAACATGCTACATTGATTAGAAACAGTATAAACATATATATGTATATAATATATAACCTTTACGAGAGTGTAACTACTCGTGTGTAAAGGGAAGAGAAAATATATATATATATATATATATTTTTTTTTTTAATTAAAAAAATTAAAATGAAAAATTATAACACATTCATTATATTTACGTACTTACATAAATCAAATGTGTAAAAGAAAAATAATATAAAAAAATAATAATATAAAAAAAAAAAATAATATAAAATGAATTTTTGAATAAGTATTGTTAATTAAAGGTTAATGCGGTTCTAAGTGGCTAAATTATTTAAGACATTATTGTTTAATTTATTTTTGAATTTATTGTAGTCAGATTCTAATCTCAGCTCTATTGCTAGTTGATTAAACCACACCACTCCATTGTACGTGTAGTAGTGTTGTGCAAAACTGGTATGCATTAATGGCGTACACAAGCGATCCACTGTGTTTTGCCTATTGCTCTCAACGCGGATCATGGCGTGGTGCGACTTCTTAGAATAGTCTTTGTGTATTTGAAGCAGTGTATTTTTTATGTATCTATTTTTTAGAGGTGGGACTTGAAAGTCTTGAAAAAGTTGAGAGGTTGAATAATCTGATGGTTTCTTAGTAATAATTTTGATTATTAATGTTTGAGTAATTTCCAACGGTAAAATTGAGGTTTTGTAAGCTCCTCTCCATGCAACGATACCGTATTGTATTATCGAATGGGCTAGAGCATAGTATATATTTTTAAGAATTTTTAAGTTAAGTATATTTCTGAGATGTTTACATTTCTTTGGACAAATTCTTTATATTTATGGTTTATAATTAAATAGGCAGGTATCTAAAAAAGTATCTACTTACAAATCGCATGATGTCGGAGGAAATTTTGGTTTTTATTTATTAAATAAGAGAAAATTAGAAACATTAATTTATGAACGCGAGTCTACTGTTCAGAGAATTACATTATTCAAACAAGTATAAATTTTCGAACGAAACTTTCGATAATATAACTTTAATACACATCTCGAATAACCATCTTTAGTCAACAACTCAAATGTATTTTGTGAAACAATATGTATAATATATACGTACATAACAACCAAATGGTGGGTAAGTTGTTTGTACAACCTTTTGTAACCAAGCACATAGTATCGTTACCTTAATCTCTTGGTAAACTTGCTTTAAGTATTGAACGTTTTATTGTCATACATAGTACCTTTAATTTACATTCACAAAACAAACGGTAAGCGATAAAGTTTAAGAGGTTGTGTAAGCAGTTACTGTTTGACTATTTCGGGGTATTTTGAATCCGAAGGTTTCCCCGGGGGAAATAAACTCAAACAAATTGTCAACAGAGGTATAGTATGGGATGATAACCCCATTTGTTCTGGATTGAATAGAAAATCTACGATTTGTTGTGTAAGTGATGATTTGTTGTATGTTGGGAGGTAGGGGAATAAAATATTTAGTTATTGTTGAATGCTTTGTTATGTGCCAGGATTCAAGCTTGTTTTCGCCCATCTAGGCAAGCCTGTTATCAAGCATATGGTGACAAGAAAGTTTATTGTGAAAATTACTGCGTAGAAATTATCTTTAAATACATATATATAGGTATAAATTTCCAATCATCATCTCCTTCCCCTCCCTACCACCTTCAGCCTCTCACCATACCCCAATAATAAGTGGAGATATCATGGTCTCACTGACTCCAGATGGTCGGGAGCAGTTTTAGACTATCGACTGTATTCACATTAAAAAAATACTGATAATAAATAATAATAATGGTTCCAATTATGTACTATATTTTTCTACGAGGTTATTTTGAAGAGAAACTTCTTTAGACCCGTTAGAGTGATTTTAAATTCAGATGAAACGGAAATGACGCACTACGGCACCTGCGAAGCATTAAACTGCGCTCAAGGCTCCTATTGGTTGAGATATGAAACGGAAACGACGATAGGTCTGCGCTCATTGGCCGCTTTGTTTTTTTACGGGTCGTAGGAATATAATGCGGCAAATTCGCGCCTCGCCGCGCGCGTCCCATAGCGCAGCGGTATAGTGCGTCGCAAATCTCAGCGGCCAGAAAAAAACAGCGGAATGAGGTTCGAATCCCACGAATTCCAAAAAAAAAACATTTTTATTTTTGTAAATCAATATCCAATCTTCAAACCACTTTAAATTAAATAGGCAAAAGAAAGCGACCTCTACCGACTTTCTAGTTTCACTTCTATCGCATTTGAATTACTCACTCCAATTTGTTAAATTACTTATAGCAAAACCTAACGCTATTTTGAGGGGGGTGCGTGCCGAAGATTTATTTTTTTAATTTTAAACATAAGTTCACTTCGTTTAAGCTTTTAGTGAATCTAAGTATATTAGTAACGATAGTAATGATAATTAGCCCTCTGCGTACCCGCAATACCCAGTACCCAGACGGCCTTTGTTTTCAATTCCTTTGTTTGTCCAACTACAAAATGAATGCGAGCTGTATTAATATAATAATGTTTTATAAATTTATTAACTTCTTATTGAAAATTCTCTATAAAAAGTTATAAAAATACGGTGAAATACTTATACGCAGTAATAAAAACAAAAGCGTCCCTTGGCTTGAGAAAGGAAACAGAGATCGCACGGACTTTCGGTAGCAACCACCAAGAATCGAAAAAACTGAACCTATTCGAGAGAGGCCTAAGTCCAAAGAAGAACTCGTAAAGACTGGTGAATAAGTATGAAAATTGTGTTGTCTTTAACTGCTTTTTCATGGTATTACTGAATTGAGAAAGTTCTTGATAGAAACTAAAGTTTTCTATCATAAAAAATTAGGCACTAACTGCCTGATCGGCTAGGCTCATTAACGAATCATGCTTATACCTACGTAGAATTGATTGAATTTGTTAAAAAGTAATTAAATCTAACTGGAATATCTCTAGAATCCAGTATCTTAACTACATGGTTCTATATGCTTCGAGAATTCGAAAGAATTCTGACAAACCAACTGAAAACCAATTGATGGACCTTGTTGACGTGTATGTATCTTCCGTCAAAACCTATCCTGTCTAATATTATCTACCAATATAACCTGTGTGACGATTACTGTCCTACCTGTAATATTGTGCAACAATAACTCCCAAGGAAGAATCATTCTGTCAATGCATTCAATATCGACTGTTAAAGAAGTCTGTTAGGAGTTAGGTGCAATGATCAACTCATGTTGATCTCTCAGTTCCTAAAATTGAATGCGCTAACGAAGCTTCTAACAGAGATTACCAACCTAATGATCTCTCAGTGTGTATAATTGTTAAAGAAACTATTGCAGTTATCACCTGTTTGATACCTCGATTCTTTAATATCGATTAAAACTGAGTCTTGTGCATGTGCTCAGCCAACTGATTACCAATTTATCTCTCGGTGTGTGCATTCGGAGTGTGTTAAAGGAACTAGTGCAGTTATCACCTCCTTGATACCTCTGTTCTTTAATATCGATTCAAACTGGGGCTTGTGCATGATCTCAGTCAAGTGATTTATCGGTGCCATAACAACTTAACAAGAACATGCTGTGGAAATCCAGGTGAGTCAGATTCCCTTCCAGTGCCCGCTGTTGACATATCCCCACAGCTATGTCACATTGGAACGCCATATTATTTTGATAAAATTCTAAATTATTGATGGTCCAATTGATTCGCCGTATATCTGCGAATACAGACCCAGACGACACACGTAAACATTTGCATAGTGTCTAGTACATGCCTACTTTAATTATAGTTGAGAGGAAAAAATAAATCATGTCTAAGCACTCGAGACAATTACTAGTAGCCTGTGTTTATTCTCTAAGTTAGATTAATAGTTTCTTGAGAGACCAAGGTAAAGCAGTTAATTATTTTATTCGTCTGCGGATTTTAGAGCTCGTATGAATTTCTAGGATTGTTTGTTTACCTTTAGGTCTGCCGAACTTTTGACTTAATGAAAACTGAATGCGTCCAGTCGAATAAAAGGTTTAATAACGCAAGTCTGAGAAGGGTTTTCAGTAAAATAATACGAGAGAGGTAAGTTATGATTTTTTATTTTATTTATGGCAGTCCGGTGAGGTAGGTGAACTTGAATCTTTGTAGTCAATTTAATATCGAGTGCTTTATATCACAACCTCAGATTTTCATTTTCTATATATGTGATTTATTTTCGTCGCAAGTTATTGCGCACTTCACGTTATTACAAAAAAATCTAAATGATTGTCAGTAATAGTGAAAAGAACGTAGAATATTTTCAATATATTTTTTTCTTTGTATTGTGAAATTTAATATTTTTTTTAGGTCGAACGGTGAAGTTTTTTTGTTGTTTTTTACATTAGTTCCGCACAGGAGGCTCTCAGAAAAATATTTTCTCTCTGGGCCGTCTTCATTGGAAATGTAATGTAGAGGGTATTTTTAGGAAAGGAATGAGAGGAAGTTTTGGGAACGAAAATGGTATGAAGGGTGGGTAGGAATCTGGGGTTCAGTATGTCCAGGAGTGACGTAGAAATTCTTAACTCCCACTGCGTTGCAAGGTGCTGGGTTGAGAGAGTTCTGCTGGAGAAGTCAAAAGGTCTCCCTCAACCAATCTTTCCTGATCCGTCCTAACACGCAGTTGGTGGACAGACACATCCGCCTCCAAGATCTGGACAAACCTCACCCAACCTGGGCACCCCTGCTACGTCACCAAACGTATTTAATCACTCGGAGTGATCTATGGTTGGTTATCCAATAAATAATTCCCGGGGCGGCGGTACCCTTAACTGCCTCCCATGTTAACTAATCACAATAAAGTGAAAGAAGTTCTGGGCAGGAAAAGGGTGTGAGAGTTGGATAGGATCTGTGGTCATTGTATTCAGGGTGTATGAATCCATCCCTCCCACTGCGGTGCAAGACGATGAGTGAAGAGAGTCCAGCCGGAGAGATCAAATGGACCCTTAACCAGTCTCTCCCAATCCGGTCCAACACGCAGTAGGTGGGCAGACGCATCTGCCCAAAAGACCTAGACAAATCTCACCCCATGAACCCGGGCACCCCTGATAAGTCACCAAACGCAGCGAACCACTTGGGATGTCCTATGACAGGGGTGTTGGTTAACCAATTAATGGTACCCGGGGCGACGGTAACCCAAATTCATTCTACTCAATAGAAACGGTATGAATAGCTTCAATTTATAAAAATCATATTTCTATTATTAATTATGCGTATTTATGCATAATGCAAACCGATTCAGAGTAAAGATTTATCTAAAATAGAGATTTGGCATTAAACATCGTCCACAAAATTTTGGAGGAATCACAAACGGTAAGTTTAAATTTTAAGAACCATAAGTGGGCCTAATATTATCATTCCATTATTTTTTGAGTGGGGCTCAACCAACCATTAGTAAATTTATGTATGTAGTACTTCATAATTTATACGATTTACAAATAATAATGTGTGACCTTTTCTACGTACCTACGCCTCAGCATCACGTCAAAGGAAAAATATTATTACTTGGATTTTTCAAAAAATGTCGTCGAACTTTTACAATATTAAAAATTGTTTTAACCTATCTGTTACAATATTTTTAATAAGTCGGGTTAGTTACACCATTTATAGCTCAAGAACGGCCGGACCGATTTTTATGTGCAGCAATGCAGCAATATTGTGATAATATAATATTGAATAGTTAGTAAATTCCAAAAGTTCAAAAACGTTAAATGTTAATGCGCTGATTGTTTTGCTTTTGTTCTTAAACATATAATACTGCCCCTCTTTCTTACACATTTTAAATGTCAATTGTCGAAAATGAGACAAACGGTGAACGTATATCTGCAACCCCCCAAAGGAAAAATACAATAATTTCAATAAATCTCCCTTACACGTATAAAGAAAATGAAACGCAATTCCCGTAAGTGGAAAAGTAAGAAAATCATAAAAAAATATAATAACGTGCACAACGCCATCTGACACCGACAAAAACAAAACACGGACATTTGCGCATCGATAATTGCTTCATTGTGTAATTTTTAACTTAATGAAAAAACTAAATTTAATTCAGCTAATATGTTAACACAACAGTTATTGATTCTGGGACGGTAAGAAGTTCTTCGGGTCAGCTAGTATATTACAAAGAACCCTCGTTGAAAAGGTTTTAACACGTTTAATCACAGGAGACCATATTTGTCCCAGCCCACAAAGGTTTCATATAAATCATTGTTTCTCCTTACTGTCATGGTGAGAAATATAATTTAAACGGCGTTAGAAAGAGAAAACTCCACGCTTAATATTCAAATTTAGGAATTAACAATAGAAAAAATTAAATTTGCACCTCTAAGAGACCAAGGTTTCCGCTATAAATTTGAGAAAAATACATAAAATTTTGGAATTTTTTAATTAATTATTGTTTTATGTTACGACAAAACGTGATACCTATAGGTAATAATAATAACGTTCATAACGTGCCTAATAAAATACAAATGGTTTTTCTTTTTTTTTCGTAAGTAATTTTAGATAGAAAACGTAAGGTGAGCCATTTTTAAAACTTTTTCATATTAAAAATTTTAATATTTAAAAAAAAAGGATTTCTATTAATGACATTTTTGTGAACGTATTTTATCACATTTCAAAAACATTTATTAGTTTTCGGATATGTTCATAAATGTTCCATTTAATTGGATCTTACTGCAAAGCAGAAATATTTTGACCTTATAAAATATACGCTCGATTTCTAAGGGATTCATCATACAAATAAATATGGTTATATCTTATAACCTACATATATGTATACAAAAATTGGTCAACTTTTGGCCCTATTTTTTTTACATAGGTTTTAACCATAATTTACAAATTCTTTGGTTTGAACACATAGTTTATCCCATCAATATACTATCTTACGTCAGGCCAGTCACTTTTTTTAAATAAAAAAATGCATAGACAATTGCAATTGCTAGGTGCAATTTAAGACAACCGACTGATGACAGAGTATTGATGAATAGGACAATTATTTTAGGGTACACGTGAAATTTATATTTTTATCTAAGTTTTAATTATTAAATGATATATTTTTTTACTACTCACATGTAATCATGCATAAATTAAAACAAAAATATAGAGTACTAAAAATTTGACTGGAGCAGCACACAAACACGCTGTAACAGCGACGCAAGCACTGGCCTCCTAAGGGTTGCCGTCAATATGGCGCCCTCTGCATCTAACTACACTACCTACATTCTAAACTACAAATGAGTTGATCTTATTTTGGCAAAATTTTGCGAGTATTTAAAATTTTAACTTGAGACAAAGGACTGATGTGTAAAAATAATGTCAAAGTTTGTTAATTTTTTAATAATAGATTTTTTACAGATTCTGTGAATAAATCTGTGAATTATGTTAATAAATTTATTACAGACTTCATAAAAATGATAAGATAAACAATTAATACGAAATATTTTATTAAACAACCACTTAATTAAGCATTTTTAGGATTGTGACTTGCCAAGGAACTGATGTTTGAGTATTTAATGAGTTATTTTACATATTCGTTTTTGGAGTATGTAATTTAAATTGAGTGGACACTTAAAGAGGAATTGGGAATTTCATAATATATTATCACATAACAAAACACATAAAAATTGTCATATTTATTGACTGATGATAACGAGTTAGACAACTTTTGTATATTCACCCATACCCTTATTAGTATTCGCATTTTAAAATTCATTGTAATGATGTACGAGTAAACTATGTTTCCTTTCAACTGTATTTGGATTTTTTATTCTCAAACAAGATTTATTAAGAAAAAAATAAATGCTTTCATTCTTGGCCTCGATTTGGCCTGCAAAAGGTTAATCCTACAGACTGACAGCCACATAAGTTATAACAACTTTATTAAATTTACAAGCAATTCAATCTATCCTCTTCCGGCAGGTTGTCATTTTTGGCCGATATAAACTACTTTTTATTTATTTGTTTGTTCAAGGATATAACCAATAAAAGATGTATCTATTCAAAGGTACTAAACTATTAAATATCCCTTAATTATTTATATCGCAGTCCATGAATATTTATTTAAAAACAAAAATTGTTTCTTTAAAAATGAAAATAGAATTAGCAAAATGACTAATAATGTGTTTTACATCCCCCAAACTAATATCAAATTAATGCAAACGCTGCAGTTTTATTGGCCCTCGTATGTACATTTAATCTTCTACCAAAACACATTCAAATGACAGGTAAAATATCACTGTACATAAAAGAATTAAAATTATGGAAACACTTTTCCTATAAATTCTATGTAAACCTTCACTGTTCTCAATTCATTTCTACTGAAACTATACTTTTATGTGTCTCTTTTTTACTACAATATTTTCACATTTTAAACCTTTACTTTAAAATTTGCATTTTTTACTTGTACTTATTGATGTAATTTAGCACTTTACTTTATATTACCCAGGCATAGGCAGTGCCTTAGTGGGTTCCCATTATCTACTTATTTACTAACTTTTACATTACTTGTATCTTATGTTAAGTTATATGTATTTAGAAATTATGTAAAAAAAATACTTTTGAAATGTTTGAAGATATAATGAGGATAAAAAACAAGGATGAATTTTGGAGAAAATCTTTTTTAACATTGTTTTATTGCACTGTAACAGCATAACGTTTTGTAACAGCATAACGGTGTAGCAAAAATCTTTCGACCCATCCTTATAAAAAACAAGACTCGATAGGTTTCAATACGGTTTGACAAATAACTTTGCCGAGCCTACTCGATGGTACTGTATTCTAGTATCACAATTTTTACTGAGCTCCGATGAATTTTGACGGAATAAAATACGGATATCAAAACCAAAAGATTCCCCATTAGCCCGACACCTTGATATGTGTAAGTATTGTATGTTTCGCCCACACAGACGTTAACCCAACCAAAAACATTGCGACGAAAATGGCCACCACACACAGAACTATGGAATGACTAGGTAAGTAAATGCTAAGAATCTCCTAACGAGATAGAAAGATGAATGAGTAGATAAGAAGTTAGTCTGCAATAACAAACAACTCTCTTGGCAAGTACTACTTCATAATACTTTGATATCACATGATCTCCTCTGTTCTTCCAAATTTGATTAAGGGCGTATTTCACCATCCTCTTGATAGCTGTCAAAAGCACTATTCATGGGATAACGTATATTTTTGATTTACGATTATTCTATCTTCTATATTTATATAAAGAAGAATGTCTGAGGCGAGTTACGTGTATTAGATTTTTATTAAACTTCACAGATTTATTTCGAAGTTGATGAAATTTTGCACACTTGACCTTTAAAACCAGAGGTAGGTAACTGTTTACGTAAGATTTAGAAAAACCTTCTCAACCCCTTTTTCTCGTCTCTTAAAGCAGAATTTTGGATCCTTCTTTATGAAATTTTACGCTGAAGTTTTAAGAACCATATTTGGGAATTCGAGATTTTACGCAAAAAGAGTTTTCATTTTATATCCCGTTAAGTCGAGTTGAAAATGTCAATGTAATAATAATTCAAATTAAATTAGTGTTTTAATTGAATTAAGACAAAGGAGTTCTGTTTAGAGTTGGTCTTGCAAAGAGGGAGATGAAAAGTAAGCGACGGTCTGTTGTTACAATTTGAAATATGGAATGGTAAGGGTTGACGAAGATCAAGACTATCAATTAAGTTATGTGTGATTTTAAATAACATTACCAAATCCGCTATATTTGTTCGGCAAGTTAATGTCTGTGTATTGAAGAACTTTAAATAGTCTTTATTACTAACATGAGATCGAAACGATCGTATGTAAGTTGAGGACCTTAAAATCTATTATGAACGGTTTTTTTGACTGCGTAGTATGGGTTCCACCCCTGAGATGCATATTCAAGAATACTACGAACGTACGAGAAATACAGTATTTTGAAAGTAATAAGATCTCAGAAAGTTTTTTTTACTACGAGATCCAACACATATAAATCAACTATTTTAAATTTTCCTCAGTAACATATTGTCGTTTTATCCAGCATTCAAACCCAAATTGCTATTAATATAGTATCTAGGTATTGACAAGAATAATTTATCGATTTAGTGGTTTGACGTCGAGAGCGGTGGGCCTTTCCACCACGGTGACCGGGCCTGCCATCTGCCGCCACAGCACGACAACACGCGTTACACACGATGCGAATTATTAGCAACGTCAAATTTAATGAGGGGCTGTGCAATATCCCAGTGGGCATTAAATTATTAAATAAATACTTAAATGTATTTGTCAATGATATGTCACGTACAAAATTACAATTCAGAAGCAAATATTTTAGCCCACTGATATAAAATTTAAAAAAAACTCTTGTTGTTGCCACTGTGTATATCTACCGTCCTTCATCCAACCTACCTTCCCATACCCATCCTGTCTGACGATATGTTCCAATATTATCTCCCTGTGGCATTGTGAAACAATAACTCCCAAGGAAAAATCAGTCTGTTAAAGGAACTAGTGCAGTTATCACCCACTTGAAACCTCGGTTCTTTAATATCAATTCGTGCGGAGACTTGTGCATGTGCTCAGTCAAGTGATTATCGGTGTCATAATAAAATAACAAAAACATGTTAAGGGAAGCTGTTAGGGTGAGTTAGATTATCTTCCAATGCCCTCTGTTCACTTTCCCATTCCACTTTTGATTAAATTCTGTGACTACAAATGTAATTGGAAAACCAAAAAATATTAATCTTTTTACGTATTTTCAGTTTTCTTCATTTGAACTCCATCAGTGATTAAACAGCCATGTGCATCAGTGAATCTATGGCATTTCAAATTCTTTATATTTACTTTTCTTACTTTGATTTGTGAGGTTGTGGATTTGATTACCTCGCAGCACATTAGTCGATCTTGTCAACTTTATTCCTATACCATAAAAATGTGGCATATCAACTTATCAATTACAACCGTTACCATCACTAAATAAATTATGGTGTACGCTACATACAATATTATGAAGCATTCAAATTTTAGGTCAGAAATTACCCAGTGTTTGCAAAAATAAATATTACAACATTGATATTTCGTTGATCCTAATTTCCTTTAGTCTAATCATTTATCGACTTGTGGTAAAAATGAATATAATTGGGTTAGGTTTAAGTGTGTTATTGGTATATATAACAGAGTATAAAAAAGCGCTAAAATGGGCACCATCGCAAGTTGAATTTAGAAAGCCGCCAAAAAAGTGTCTCGCTCGCTCCAACGTAATCGAAATATTTATTTATTAAAACTTAACAATTCCTTACAGGAAACATGTAATATGGGAGTTTGGAGGAATTGAATAATACCATGTTTTAAGTTAAATTAAGATATGCGTGAGGAATGGACTTAAATTCGATTCTTTTGATGGGTCTCTCTATACGTTTCACTGCTCGCGTTTTATTTTGTTCCACCGGAGTCGACGCGACGTGTTAAAATAGCTTAATATCTCAAATAACAAACTATTCTTCTTAAAACGTTATTTGTATTTATTTTGTACACGGTGTTCGGAAACTCGTAGTACAAGCGGGAAACTGGTAAATCTACGTCACATTCGGAGAAGATTTGTGATATAACTTTTTTTGATTTGAGCTTTCGTTTTCGAGTAAAGCGGGTACGAAGTTGGAATTTTTTTGGTTAAATTTGAAAAAATTGTTCACTAGAGGGTTGATTTCAGCTGTGTAATGTCTTATAAAATGCATCGAAGGGTAAACCGGGCTCAAAAGTTTTTTTAACCCTTTAGTTGCGGAAAAAATTGAAAAATAGAAAAAAAAAATTAAAATCGAAATGCTCAGATCAAAAAAAAAAAAGTTTTTTGGGTTCTCTACGTGATGTAGATTCACCAGTTTCCCGCTTGTACTACGAGTTTCCTGACATATTGTATTTACATTAATATAAAATAGATATAATATAGCTTCCTTTTTTGAGGTTTTATGCATCTTTTGAATTTTGCAGTCAATATTACCTACTTTTAGACGTCATTATATTTACTATCAGAATCGTACAATTCACAATAAATAATTTTCCCATAAGATTATGTTCCCATTTTCATAACACCTTTATAACTTTTTTTTCTTTTTATTTTTTATATCCACAAAAAAGTATTATTAAAATAGAATTCCGCCATACAAACTTAGTTTTCAAAATTAGATATATTTTCCACTACTAAAAATGCCATAATAATTGACAACTAGTTTCAATGGATTAATTTTGCGGCCAAGTGCGGTAACAACATTTCTATCACACAAAATTACCAACGTGTCCAAAGGCTACTGGTTTTCGTAAGTCAATTACGAAATGCAAATTGCGTTTGACATTTTTGAATTGAATGATCAAATTATCTAATTTTAATGTGGGGCAGTTTGAATAAACGCATGGCAGAAATATTGTAATCATTTTGTTTATTTGCTAGTTTCATTAGGCGGCTCTACCCGTGATTTGGATTATTGTGAATAAATAACTAAATGCGTAATATATTATGTATTCATTGGTATTTTACTAAATACATTGTTTGTTTTACTTAAAACAGATTTAGTGTTTATCCGTTATTAAACGTGCTTTAAAGATAATATTTACTGAAATTATATTTGTGGTGAAGCCAACACTCAGGTACGTACCTACTTAAGGTATATACCTGTGCAGCGCGGCGACGTCGCCGCGTGGTACAATCGGAACGGTACACGAATAATACCTACCTACCGGCGCTGAGATATCTGGAATCTCGTCGCACTTTATGGAAAGAACCGGAGCATTTACATTCCCTGTTTATTAGGCGTCAGAACCATCGAGAAACGTATCGTATTCTCTCGATATTATCAGCCGAATTATTAAACCGTTACCTCCGCCGCGGCATTATAAAAGCCGGAGTAATGGTTTGACCCAGTCAGTTGATAGAATAGCAAAGCCAAACAACTTGTACCGTTATTTACTACAATCACGCTCAGTGTATTATTTGAATTATTAATATATTTTTTTTTTTTTTTTTTTTTTTTTTACAGTGATTACCACACAAGAATCTCAACTGCTCCCGTCTGGAGCCAGTGAGACTATGGCATCCCCAATTGGGGTATGTTGTGAGGCTGAAGGTAGTGGGGAGGGGAAGGAGGTGGGGAAGAGGAAGGTTGGGAAGTACCTGGCTATTCAGATCTGGTCACTAAACACGGCTAAAGCCATTTTCAAGCAACGTTTCAATTCTGAATGGTGGTCTTACACCAGGGCGATACTAATAGTATCTTCCACTCTGGAACATGCCGCAAATATACTATATATTATTTTAAATGAATTAATTGTGAAATAACACAAATTAATCAAATAAAATTTATTTGCGCATGCCGGGTTCGAACCCGCGACCTCCGGAATGTGAGTCAAGAGTCTTAGCCACTGGACTATGGAGGTCGTCAAATATATATTATTTATATATAATAAATTAAATATATATATTAATGCTCAGTTTTGGGGTAGGTCGGGAAAAGCTCACTTTCGATTTGAGGGGAAAAGCGACCACTCTGTCTCTCGGGTGGGTGAAACCTCACGGGTCACTTTGGCTCGCGGCAGTTTTGTAAAATTTGGCACGCCAAATTGACCTCTAAGCTCAACCAATTTCAAACGCAAGAAGGTACACTCTCCTTCGAAGCGAATTCAGGGTTGCTATCTCTTTTCAAATGGCTGGAAAAGTTGAGAAAGATATATCGAAAATCTCCCATACAAAACTGATTTTTTGCTAGAAATTTATTCCAATTAATTAAACGGCGTTTTGTAAATAACGTCGAAAAATTGACATTTTAAAGGCCCTTTGCGGGGTGGTAAAATACGACGAAAAAAAACATTTTTCGAGACATGTTTTTTAATAATCATAAATTATACAAGATTTAGAAACTTTTAAAATAAAAACATGTGTAGCTTCCCATTTATAATGTTTCGCAATGTCGCGACAAACTTTGAAATCATATTTGACATTTGCGAAAAATTCAATTTCATTGATAATGTATAATTATGCGGTCGGTAAAAAGTTAATTAAATTCCTTTACTTGAAGTAAAAATCACCAAAAGTAGGAACTTTTTAATAGATTTCAAATGCAATACGCGTGGACGGGTTGGTGGTACCTACCCGCAGTCCTGAATGAAACGTTTTTTGTTTGTTTGTTTAACATATGGCAACACTGGAAGAAAAAATCTAATTGGCAACTGTATATTGTTTGTATGTAATAATTACAAAAATTGTTTTATTTCGCTCGCATGGATGTATAAGATTGATTTTTCGCTAATAATGAACAAAAGTATTAAAATATTACAGTTTAATATGCTGAGCATTGTTACTTTGACGAATTTGACGCACTGTGTTGAGTCTGACAGGTGAGGCAAAAAAATATTTATAAATATTACGCTGCTGCACAATAATACGTCACTTTTCAAGTTTTATACGTTTAAGATCAGAGTTTAATACTTACACACAAAATATAATAATGTTGTGTAAATATAACCTGGATTATTTGGTTGCCACTACCCAATATTATTATATTCTCTATTACTGCTTCATAAAATTATCCAATTATTATTGAATTACCATTTTTTTACAGGTTTTTGAAGAGCTGAACACGTCGACTACTGTGTATTATTAAATGCCAGGTGACGACCGGCGTTGTTAAAGTTATTGATGAAATCTAAAATAAATTCATACAATGAAGGACAGCAAGGTGAAAATACAATTACAAATTGAAACTTATCGTTGAATATAAAATGAATGTAATATGCTTTCTTAATTTTTCCTGTCTGTAGTAAAAAACCTGTGTTTCCATTATTGAAAAGTTCCTTATCCGATAAATGTTTCAAATTTTTTCCACAATAATAGAAAACTGGCAGAAAAATATATCATTGATTGAGAACTTAATGCTAAAATTAAAATTCTGTGAAAAATAAAACTAAAAAAATATTATTGATTACAGCACGTTAGTTCACGCATTCGTGGTAACCTGGGTGTCACGGACATAAACAGTAAGCTGGAGGAACTTCAGTTGAGATGGTATGAGCACATAAGACGGAGATCATCAGACCACACAGTGAAGCAGGCAATGTCTATTTATCTTCGCACAAGGCGCTGTTTGGGTTATCAGAATCAGCTGTGATAACAAATCATGTTTTTAAATAAGTTGAAACGTAATATAATGCAATTTTTTCTGTTATTATTTTATAATGTAACATTGTCTGTAGTTTATAAGGTATGTATTATGCAATTCAGCAATATTTATAAGGAAGTTTATATATAAGAAAGGTAAATTCTGGGTCCTTGCTTGGTGAAATGTAACATATATTATAATCTACACATTCACAGATGGCGCCAATTAAATTATTGTAGGTTTTTAACACTTTTTGCATGTTATGCTTTAAAATATTAAGGTGAATTAATTGTTTGCGTCCGTACATATTAAATGTGAACTAGAATAAATAGTTTTGTACAAGGCTGACAGATCCAGTTTTCTATCGGTGACTAAACCCAATATTGAATTTTTTAGCCTTTCTTTAAAGATTTGGGTTTGTTTATGGACAAAATTATTTCTTTATATTCATTTTAAATATGTACGGGCACAAACAAATAATTCACCTCAATATTTTAAAGCGTAACATGCAAAAAGTGTTAAAAACAAACAATAATTTAATTGGCGCTATCTGTGAACGCGTAGATGATAACATACGTTTAAAAGGGTAACTGGGGAGATAGTACTTATAAGAAACCACGGGTATATAGTCACAGCACACGTTTCACATAAAAAGGCATGAAAATACCTAAGCTGGAAAATTGTGTACCAGTGATTTTTAATAATCTCAAAAATAACTGCTTTTGAGGAAAATGAAAGTGTACGCATGAAAATTGTAAAGATGTGGCTTATGAATGAAAAATCTATATGGAGGCACTGCCTAAAACCAACTGCATGAAACTAGCCAGGAGAAATCCTTAATTGTAGCTGAGTGGTGACCTTTTTATCAGTAGAATCAATGACAAAAGAACAAAAGGTGTAAAATTGTCAAAAATATATTGATGAATAAACGTTTTTATTATTATTATATATCTGTAAAAAACAAAATTAATAAAGAAGAAAAATAAAGATATTATAAATAAGTTTTACTTTTCATATTAATGAATGTATATTGAGATTGAAGCATTGCGGTAGTTTCGTAGGACTACTTATCCATAGTCTACATTATGTATTTTGGTAAGTGTTTTTTTTTTGTTAAAATAAAATAAATTAGTTAAAACAAGACAAGAAGTATATAAGCACTCACAGTAAGATAGATTAAGAAAAAAAGTTCAGAATTAAGGTAATTTATTTATTTTTTAATGGTTAGTTAGTTGTTTTTCAACTCACGTGCATGTGTATATCAACATTAAGCAGTTACAAATTAGAATCGTGGTTCTTTATTCTCCTCACTGGACCTATTTTGTGTTTTACGTTATAATTATATTATTTAAATAATAAAAAAAATTGGAAAAATAATACTTTTTTTGTATAATGAACCAAAAAAAATTAAACAACTTTAAGTTAGGTAAAGTTTTTAATTAAGATTTCATAGTTAGAAACTAGAAAAACATATCTGTTTAGTACGACTCCGTTTTAAGCGACCAACTTCTTAAAATGACCTATTTTAATGATGATACGTCCGGTTAGAACGGCGTGCAATGTTTTGTTTACAAAACCTATGCATCAACACCTCGCTTAACAATTCTGCGTTGACCGTTGACATCTTCAATGTTACCTACAGAAAGTTCAGCAACTATCTTTTGACATACGCCAAAACATAGTAAAACTGCTCCCATGTACATTTTAATTTTGTAATCTTCTCTATAATACATTAGTGTATAATTATTTTATGGAAAACATGAAAAAATAAATAGATATTTACTTGCATAGAATGTAGGTAGGTACATTGTATTTTTTATAGATTACAGTACATTATGCACCTGACACAAACAGCCATAAAAGCGTATGTGTTGTATCGTCAGACGACATTATCAAATTTTTCTTCCTATGGTAAGAGATGATGACTTAGGGAGCACCACGAAATAACATTTCTTTGTACTGAATCTATCAACTTGACAACTGTCATCCCTCCTTTTAAGCAGCTCCGTAATTAAAATGAACTCCTCTCCTGTTTTTGGAGGAGAGGGGGTCGCATAACTTTTCATATATCGCATCAGGAGCGGTTACGATGTAAGATGTGTATTGTCTATGTTTGATCTGCGCATTAACCGCTTAGGTGTGACAGGTCTGAAGGAATTGTATGGAGAGCATTATTTGGCTTGCGATAATCTATTATATTTTATAGCTGTATGTGGCAGGGGTCTTTTGTATATGTGGAATGGGTTCTTTTGTATATGTGAAATGTTTAAGTACCATTAAAGTTATAATTTGTATTAAATGTTTTATTTGCCTAAAAATAAATTTATCTATCTATACTATTACATATTTCATAACAATAATTATAAAAACATTTATATTAATTAATATATCATAATAAAAGACAGGAGATCACATCCGTTATCTAATAATGATCCCAAAAAAGCTCGGCTGGAAGTACCTGATTCTTACCTGAGCAAAAGAATTTTTTAATATTTTCCTCGGAAGAAACTTCAACTGCAAATTAGACGTGGAAATACAATATAATTATTATTATTAATTTTTTTTCAACAGTTCTCTGAAAGCACCATGGATGACTGTGACACTGTATGGCACTATGGACTATGGTATAATCTAATAGTATAATGGTACATAATACAGAGGGTGACCGGCCAACTCAGAATGAAACTAACTCAGAACCACCTCGGAAAAGTCATAAAGAGTGATAATAAATGAAATATAAAAAATAGGTTAGGGTTTACGGCTAATTCAAAATTATTTTTTTAATAGCTTTTAATGACTTTTCAAAGAGTACTTGAGTATTATAACATTATATACAGCGGGTACTCGGCATGCGTTGCAACGCCACTTTAACCTCGGGTCATTAAACTGTAATGGTTTCATCCCAAATACCGGGAAAATATATTATAATGCCAGCGCCTGCACTATATAACATTGTATACAGCGGGTATCTGACAAAAGAGTGGTTAAGTTAATTTTCACGTTCTGTGTTAGTTCTTCTTCGATTGAGATAAAAGTTTGAGGATTTGATGTGCGCATCCTCTCGATTCTTTCTGTATACAATAGTGAGCTCTGGCATCATGAAATTATGCATTGCTAAACCGTTCATCCGATTGCTATGAAATTTTGGGGATTTGATGTGCGTATGCCGGCGATGGTTTCTGTCTACAAAAGTGAGCTCTGGCAAATTGAAACTATGCATTACTAAACCGTTTAACCGATTGTAATGAAAATTTGATATTTAACCGAGTAATATTTAATTTAACACACACTTCTCCTCGCTTCATCTACATTCACACATCAAATCCCATAATGTTTTAACCCGTTAGTTGCTTTTACAACGGGCCCAGCTATATTTTTTTTTATATATTAATGTTCTTATTTTCCCCAAAACTCACTTTTTTTTATACATATTTTTTTCTTATTTTGGGATCGTATGGTAATAAATTTTTTCCCAGTGTTGTATGCATCTTATTGATGCTACCTAGAAATCTAACAGTATTTGTATTTATTTACTTGAACATTGTTAAATAATTAAAAGACAAAAGGTTATAATTTCAATATTTGCGGAAACAGAATAAATTTATTTATTTTATTAATTTATTTACCGTTTTTTTTCGATTTTAAAATTTAATTTATGAGATGTGCTTTAAAATTCCTATGTTTTCATACATAATTTATTTTATCAAGTAGAAAATATTTTTATTGCTTTTGCAACGATAAAAAAGTACCTACCGATATCGACAATCTCGCTTCATGACGCCGAATGTGTCTATGATTAACCAACGACCAACGACGCCTACATTGTCTATGATTCTGTCAGATTCTTTCCCTCCGAAAATTTCTACCGACATAACTGCTGAAATTTTCTGATTCTAATTTATAATTAATTCAAAGCTTTAATATGTCTGAGAACTTTGATTATGATATTGCCGGTCCCAGTTGTACACGTGACAGTGAAAATGGAAGTCTTTTGAGTGCAAAACGAAGTCTACATGATCGAAAGATGAAATCAGCAAAGCAGGGTAAGAAAAGTGATGATATGAATATTGTGCTAGGAGATCGTAAAATTGTTGAAAAACGAGATCTAACTGTTCACCAGAATGAATGCTTGGCTGGGACCAGTTATAGCGTGGAGCAAACGCGGGAAAATTTGATAGGGTATGCATCGAAACGCGAATGGCGAAAAAATGAAATGAGATCTAAGGAATTGGACAATAAGGTGGAGTATGATAGGAGAAAACAGAAAGTCGCTTCGAAAGCAAAAGAAGAAAGAAAGAACGCATATCAATTGGCAAAAAAGATGGCGTATGACAGAATAATGCAGGAAAAAAAAAATAAAAAAAAAGAATACGATCGCAATCGAAGAGTTCAGCAGAAACTTATAGATCAGTTGAAGCGTAGAAGTCCATCTGCAACTACTAGAGCAATGACAGAATCCATGATAGCATCAATTCCATCAGTTCCAGTTTCAATTCCAGTTTCAGTTCCAGCAACAGTTCCAGTTCCATTAGTTCCAGTTTCAATTCCAGTTTCAGTTCCAGTTTCAATTCCAGTTCCAGTTTCAATTCCAGTTCCAGTTTCAATTCCAGTTTCAGTTCCAGTGAATGATGTAATAGGTTTTGTAGCTGACGAGGTTTTGAATGTCGAAACGGTTTCTGCGCCCAGTATAGACCCCACTCCCAACAGAAGCAGACTGTCTCGAGCTACATTCAAATGTGCCATTGCAGGAACGTTGAATGCGGTCACTCCATCTGTTCATTATTTAGGTCTTTTAGATCGCGAGTGTACCGTCGCCCACTGCCGGGCTGTTCATTTTGAAGCTGAGAAAAATCGATTAAAACATAGTTGTTGTCATAATGGAAAAGTGTCTCTGAATCCACAGCCTGAGTATCCAGCCCAGTTCAAAGATTTTTTGTTAGGTAACGGTGAGAACGCCAAGAATTTCAGGTCGTTTATTAGGCAGTACAATAATGCAAACGCATTTGCGTCATTCGGGGCTAAAATTATTGACATTCCAGGCAGAGGTCCTTTTTGTTTGAAAATTTCAGGAGAGATATGTCATCTCACTTCCACTACGATAGAAGTCGGAGACAATGAGGTGCCGTGTTATGCGCAGCTATACGTTTACGACACAGATGCAGCAGTCAATCTACGCATGAATCATCCGGCCAACGTAAATTGTTTTCAGGAAATCATGTCGGTTGTAGATAGGGTAATCCGTCAAGTAAGTCCTTATGCAGGTAGTTACAGGAATCTTCGAACTGCTGTTGAGGAAGAAGAGGCGCGTTGCAGAGAAAGCGGTGGTCCACAGCGTTTTGTTAGTTTGTTGTTTTCGCGTTCTTCATCTGATGATCAGAGGCGATACAATGCTCCAACATCTACAAATGATGTCGGAATGGTCTTCGTTGCAGACCACGAAGGGAATCTGCCAGCCGACGTCGACATAGCTGTTTATCCAAATAGATCGCATAATACGCAACGCATCAGCATTTTATCTCCACATTTGGATTCAATGGTTTTCCCTATTTTATTTCCTGCAGGAGAGTGTGGCTGGTCTGTGGACCTCCGTCATCACTCAGATTTTGCAACTCAAGTTCGAAATAGTGTCACTTTGCTTCAATTTTATTCGCATAAACTAGCTGTAAGGCGTTCTGTCTTCAACCCCATTCATTGTTCTGGAAAACTGTTTCAGCAGTATATTGTTAACTCATATGTTCTTTGCGAGTCCAGCAGGCTTACATATTTGAGGTTACATCAAAAGGAGTTGCGGGTGGAGTGTTATCAGGGATTGTTGGATCATTTAAACAACAGACATGTAGACCATGATATCCGTGCAGGAAACATCGTCATTTTACCTTCCACGTTCACTGGTAGCCCTAGGTACATGACTAAGATGTATCAGGATTCAATGGCTGTTGTTAGGAAATACGGTCGCCCAGACCTGTTTATCACGTTCACCTGCAATCCTAAATGGCGTGAAATAAAAAATGAACTCCATCATTGGCAAAGCGCCTCAGATAGGCCAGATTTAGTTGCACGAGTGTTCCAGCTTAAGGTTGATGAATTCATCGCAGATATAGTTAAAAAGGAGGTGTTCGGTAAGGTTTTAGCTTACGTTTACGTAATTGAGGAACAAAAGAGAGGTTTGCCGCATCTTCACGGTCTGTTCACTCTTAGTGAATTAGACAAGTTAGAATTACCTCCAGAGATAGACAATGTCATTAGCGCAGAATTACCTGACAGAGAAAGGGACCAGGATTTGTATAATGCGGTTATAAAACATAATATTCATGGCCCATGCAGTACCGTCAATCCTGAAGCAATTTGTATGGTTGATGGAAAGTGTTCTAAGAAGTTTCCAAAGGCATTTCGAAATGAAACCGAAGCAGATGTGAACGGCTATCCAGTGTACAAACGACGTGACAATAGTTTAGAAGATCACACATGTAGAGGGTTCAAAATTGATAATAAATTTGTCGTCCCGTACAATCCATATTTGACTAGGAAATTCAACGCACATATTAATGCAGAAATTTGTTCCTCCGTTGTCGCCATTAAATATATCCACAAGTATCTCGCCAAGGGTCACGACTGTGCTCGCATGGAATTACGGCTTCTTCAAGAAGCAACAGAAGGCACCAGCAACGATGCAATCGTCCATGATGAAATTAGTCAGTTTCTAGACTGTCGGTTCATCAGCGCTCCAGAAGCTGCTTGGCGTATTCTTGAAAATCCCATTCATGGTCAGTCGCACACGACAGTTTTACTGAGTGTACATTTGCCAGGCGGAGAACAGGTATATTTCGAAGAAGGTAACGAGGAAGCAGCGTTAGCATTTTCCCGCCCCACTACATTATTAGCTTGGTTCACTTTAAATCGTTTAGATATTTCAGCGCATGCACATTTTTATCAGGATATTCCAAACTTCTTCGTTTTTAACAGAAATAAGGTCTGGAAAAAACGTAAACAAGGCGGTGATAAAATTATTGGTAGGATGGTTTCAGTGTCTCCACGTCATAGAGAATTATATAATCTTAGGATTTTGCTATTGAAAATTAAAGCCGCAACTTCGTACGAACATTTGCGTACAGTCGACGGAGTTATTCTTCCTACTTTCAGTGATGCGGCACGTGAATTAGGTCTGACAGACAACATCAACGAATGGGTTAAGTGTTTAGAAGAAGGGGTTGTCTTCATGATGCCAAAGGCACTTAGAAACCTTTTTGTAGTTATATTGGTTCATTGTCTTCCTTCAGATCCATTACACATATGGAATTTTTTCAAAACGCCCATGTCGGAGGATTTTCTGAGAAATGTTGAGAGCGCAGACTTGGCTATAAATCTCGCACTTCTCGAAATAAGTGACGCCCTTCTGAACGAAGGTTCTTCTTGCACTGCACAAGGTCTGCCGGAACCTGATCGAACAATAAATAGAGATATAGGACCTGCAGATGTTGTGATTGAAGAAAACTTGGGAGCGGAGATGCAGTCATTGTTGAACATCCAACAACGAGAAGTGTTTGATTCTATCCTTCAAGCTGTCTCAGGTAGGTCAGACGAAAATTCTCCGAGGTGCTTTTTCGTAGACGGACCAGGAGGTACAGGGAAGACGTTTTTGTATAGAACATTAATTCATTCGTTGCAATCGCAGGGAAAAAACGTGTTAAGCGTGGCTTGGACTGGAATAGCAGCAATTTTACTTCCCAAGGGTAGAACATGCCATAATGCATTTAATTTACCTTTCGATTTAAATAGCTCTGCCACATGTAAAATTTCAAGAAAAAATAGAATCATAATTAAAAATGCAGATTTAATAATATGGGACGAAGCTCCGATGGCCCCAATAACAGCTTTCGAAATGATCGAACGTGCCATACGGGATGTAATGAATAATGAATTACCATTTGGTAATAAAATTGTTGTACTGGGTGGAGACTTTAGACAGGTTTTACCTGTTTGTCGCAGAGCGGCTCGCGGGAAAATTGTTGCATCGTCCATCAAAAAGAGTGGGCTTTGGAGATTATTTAAGGTGGTCCACCTTAAGGCTAATATGCGAGCTTCAAGTGACCAGACTGCGTTTGCCGAATGGTTGTTGGAACTAGATAACGGAACTCTTCCATGTCCTCAAGGTTGTGTAGCGTCTTCTGTTGTGTTACCGTCGAGTACCATTTGCCAGGATGTTGTTAGCGCAATTTACGGAGAGTCACATTCGGTAGCCGATGCAAATTTATTCTGCGACAGGGCAATATTATGTCCCAAAAATATCGATGCTCGAAAAATCAACGAAAAAGTTTTAGAAAAATTAGAAGGTCCCTTGAAAACATTTTACAGTATCGATTCGGCGAGAGACCAGAGAGGAAATCTAGATCCTGAGGAACAGGTGAGATTCCCTTTAGAATTTCTAAACTCTTTTAACCCACCAGGATTACCACCTCATGCGTTGAATTTGAAAATTGGAGCTGTAGTTATTTTAATGAGGAATCTATCGATTTCCCAATCGCTTTGCAATGGAACGCGGATGATCATTAAAAATTTTACAGAAAATCTCTTAGAAGTTGAAATAATCACAGGAGATAGAAGAGGAAGCATTCATTTTTTACCTAGGATTACATTGGATACCTCTGCAGACGTAA
The DNA here is from genome assembly GCA_917880885.1 of Limnephilus marmoratus. Taxonomy (NCBI): domain Eukaryota; kingdom Metazoa; phylum Arthropoda; class Insecta; order Trichoptera; family Limnephilidae; genus Limnephilus; species Limnephilus marmoratus. The sequence goes on along the minus strand of OU862922.1, from coordinate 40,171,207 downwards.
CAATTCCCTTTAATCTTCACAGGCACCAGTTCCCAGTTCAGCTTGCATACGGTATGACCATAAACAAATCGCAAGGTCAAACATTTCATCAGATTGGCATTTTTCTTCCAGAACCTGTTTTCACACATGGTCAATTGTATGTAGCGTGCTCTAGAGTGAAATCAGAAAATTTTCTAAAAATTCAGGTCGTTCCAGGAACACGTCAGGGAACAAATGCAAGCGGATCTACAACCCAAAATATAGTTTATAGGGAGATTTTAGATTAGGTGTTACCAATCTTTATAAAAGTAAAGTGCCCAAACTTAAAACTCACTATCTCTTCAGAAAATCGTGTCAATGTATGGTATAATTTCCAAATTAATTATGTAGTTAAACTAGCTGGTTATTATCTACCTAAACCAGTAATGATCAGTTGATCTCCCGACAGTTGGTTCCCGAAAATATAATTCTTATAAAATTACAATTTTTTTTAACATTTTTTTTACTAATTTTAAAACTAAAAAATATATCAAATAGTTTCATGACAATTCCTCACCCAACAATTCGTCTTCCAGCGTACTTATACAGGATGTAACAGGATGTACCCGAAGGATATTAAGCAGCGATTCCTGAGCATATTTGGAGTAAAAAATGTACATGTCATTTTGCCACTGTTCCCATCGCTATGGAATATAATACGTCACAGTGGATGTCAGCGATACGCGCGCTCTTTCAAGTATTAACACGCTGTTAGAACAAAACAACGCTAATCAAATCGTCGCTTGGCTATGAACGCGCCACTTTCCTAACCGCATCGGTGGCGGCATGTGATGGAAAAATATTTCTAATAGAAAAAAAATGTCACCAGAGTTCAAAATAACATGTACATTTTTTACTCCAAATATGCCCAGGGATCGCTGGTTATAATCCTTCGAGTACGCCCTATTACAACATATGTACAATGTGCAGTTGCTTTAAGGAAAAATAAATTATACATAATTACACAAAATATAATCAAATGACATGTGTAGAGAGGATTTACCGCCGAATAACAAAAGAATAAAACTTATTTTCATTCAAATGCATCAAGGAAAAATCTTCTTCTCTATTTACTGTATGTACCACAGCGCCTAAGTACAAAAAAACGACACCGATTATAAATTTCTTTGATATTCATACCAACTTATTATTAAACTCTCATCTATCGCGAGCCAACCGGCGGACTTTACTTTTAAATGCAATTTTAACCGTTATGTAAAAAAAAACTGTGTAAAGGACAAGGTCAGAATCGCTTGCGCCAATATCAATCTAAAATACCATCCAACAAATTAAGGGCATTTTTGAAGTCAAACTGAATCTGAAATCTTTTACTTTTGAAATTGGTAAATAATGCACAAAAATTATAATTTTATAGTAAATATCATTTTGGGGGACCAATTGTCGGGGGATCAACTGTCGGGTCACAATATTAAATATATCCTTTCATTATATTTTTTCGGGCGAGTTGCGACCCCCTCAATGCGTCCTTACACACTTACATGCGGGAACCTGTTTTTTTAGTAGAGACACAAATATGTTGTGCCATCGGACCGAAGATTCTACTCTAAAATTCTTTATTTTTGCTGCTATTAATATCTTTTCATATCTACAGTTTATTAATTTAACCTTATTTATTTATCTTTCCACTTCTTCTAAAATAAGTATTAGTAAGCAGCTTAATTAGCGTATTTACTTTGTTGCGTAACACCTCTACATCTTGCAACGCACCGTTCACTAATATACTCTATTTGATTGTAATATGAATGTTTTTCTGTTAGTCAAATAGCAAGTACCTATATTTGCTATCCGACTAACTACTTGCCCAGTGCAAACAAAAAAACTTAAACTTTTATGTCAACCCTGATAAAGTAAGCATAGCTTACAAAACATATTGGTTTTTTAAACAATAAAAGCGGTTGAAACAAAATATTTTTTAATATAATAAACTATTTACTTTGCATGTGTTAAAAATATAAAAAATGCATCCAATAGATCACTGCTGTTAAAAAATAACTAATAGTGATAATGACAAAATAGGTTTACTAAATATAATACCTACATAATAATAACAGATGAGATATTAAGTGACCGTTAACGCAACTTCAATCATGCATGCAGGGACATTGGAGGGTCTAGATTTGTTTCAAAAATAAATGTAGCTTCCTTTTTACAAAAAATTAGAGTCCTGACGTGTGCGGCTAAGGAGGTTAAACAATCAGTTTCCTCACACAGTCGTGGGAAAGTGGTGGGTCCCCTCCAATGACCGTTAACGCACATGATTGCATTTTGCAAACAAGATATAACTTATTATCTCCTTCAAACCTTACATAAGAAATAATTCACTTTATTTCTCCGTAATGACATGAATGATTCCAACACTGTTCAGTGTTGCCATTTTTTCCATACATTTCAATTTTGGGATGGTTTGGCTACATTTGCTGAGCTTCGTACAAAATTACACAATTCAGCCACGCGGATTGGAACCTACCTCGGTTCAACAAGTAGAGTACTTGCGGGGCAAGCCGCTCTTATGAATTAGTATATTTGATAATTAATTATATCTTTTCTTTTAATTTTTAAATAATTTTGTCAGATTTGGTGTTTTTCTCTTAAGACCTAGCCAAGCAATTTGATCTTGGTACACACCAATACATCCATACACTTCATTCACAAGATTATCCTTAATTTTTTGATATCTCCAGCCGAACTCTCGATTCATTACCTTGCACTGCAGTGGGAGGAATGGATTTATACGTTCATCACTCTTAAGACACACTGACCCCCAGATTCCTACCCACCCCTCCTACTTTTTCCTCCCTAGAACTTCCTCTCCTTCCTTTCCCTAAAAAATCCTCCACAAAGCTTCCTCAAAACTAACATGGGCCCCATGGGAAATAATTTTTCTCAGGGTCTCCTGTGTGGAGCTAATGTAAAAAAAAATCATTTTTGTTATTTGTTTTTGGGATGTTATGCCGTGTTGCGCTACCTCCTCCTTTAGCCAACGTTTCGGACAGCATTACAGTGTCCATCATCAGGGCAGATGCGTGACATCACATATTCGCCCTGATGATGGACACTGTAACACTGTCCGAAACGTTGGCTAAAGGCGGAGGTAACGCAACATGACATAACACCCCGAAAACAGACAACAAAAATACTTTTGGCCGTGAAAATCTAAAATCATATTCAAAAAAATCGTATTCACAGTGCCTTTGAGGTTATTTTTCACAAAACCAGTATTTGTCAAAAATATTAATCATTTATGTCACAACGGACAACTTACTCAGAATGAAATCAACTCAACATCTCTTTTGAAAAGGCATTACTAAGATCTTGATATTGCATTTGATAGTAAATTGACTTTTCATGCTCATATCGTGATTACATGCACCTTACTTATTTCACTGAAAATGTTGAGTTTTATCCTACACGCTGCGGGAAAATTTCAGAGACACTCGGGTTCTCACAGTACTATACAATGCTTTGATTACAAGAAGACTTGAGTGAATCAGTGGTTTAAAGCCCACGCCAAGTAAAGCATTCCCTCATGTTGGAGAAGATTCAGAAGAAATTTCTCTGCCTGGGGGAGTGTGGCTATTTCCCATAGCTTTACCTTATGACTTTCTCTTGGATATACTTAGATGAATCATCTAAGAGTCAGAAGGAATGTGCTCATTGTAACACATTTCTTCAGACTGATTCGTATATAGTTCGAAAACTCAACTATCATGGAGAGCATTAGTTTCTACGTTCCCAATGATCATCTCCATCACCGACAGCATATACTGTTTTATCTCCCAGCTTGCAGAACTAACTTACCAATGGCCATGCAAACCCCGAGAGCAGTTTTGTTGTTAAATAAAATCACTTCGAATATTGATTTGTCTAAAATCAACGAAACACAATTTAGATAGCATGCTTTTTTGCCGCTGTCATTTTTTTAAATCTGCTCATTTAATATTAATATTTTTTTCTTTAAAAACGATTTTAAGATTTAATTTTGTAGTGTTTTTAAAATTAATAAATTGAATTAAATTAAAATTGATGAACGAAATTAAAATAAAATAAATAGGTTAGATTATGAGTTGTTTTTCTTTTTTTTTTTTATTATAATATATGTTATTGTGTATTTAATTTCAAAGTAATAATATATTAAAAAGAGTTATTTCACAGAATTTGAACTCATCAAATTTTGGAGTTAATTTTCAAGTTCTGTGAAAGTTCTTTTATTTTTATGAAGCAACTAGCCCATGGTAATGTAATGACAGAACTGAAATATTTGGTTTAATTATAATTTAAATATGATTTAGTATTATTTTTGTAATTAGTATCACTGCTGCACTATTCTGTACATGTATATGCACATACAAAATATAAAACTTGGATATTAAGTTAGGGAACGTACCCATACTACATGACGAACTTTTTGCAATTTTTAACCCCCCCCCCCCCCCTCCGGTGACCAAAAACCTAAGCAATCCGCCGCTCATTTGTACCAAGCGTAGTATTTTGAACACCCCCTCCCCCCTAAACATGTCACATAGTATGGGTACGTTCCCTTACATTTCTTCAGACTCTTTGAATCATTTTATGTAAACATAAAATTTTGTTATTCATGATTTATTCATTCAATTTGACACACAATTCAACACATATATTTGAAAACAGGATTGATTTTCAATCCTTTAATAAGTGTGTTGCATACTTTTATAGAGTGTATCTGTCAATTCAAAAGTTTTCTGAAACTAAAATGTGAATCATAGCATACAAATTTGACGATAAACTTGATAACATATGTGAAAATATATCCACTGACTGCAATAATCTAATTTGTATATAATACCATGTTTTGTATATTATTTCTAACCAGCATTTTACGTTGTATATGTATATTGGGCGGAATTATATGAACTTCTTTAACTTACTTTTATGTATTATAATTTATAATTAACAGAATGTAGTCAGTTTTTTTACTGGGTTTTTCTGACAAAAAAAGATACATTATTAACCCAGCATATTAATAATTAAATTTTTTTATGAAATTAAAACGTTTTTTATTCCATCAGACAAGCAAGATTGTGAATGCAGTGTATGTTGTACAAAGATATTTAAATATAAGAAATGTGCTATCAGCAGTTTTTAAGGGTTGGGACTATGCTTCCTAATGTCACTGATATTGTTAACCAATACTACTGCACACAAAAAGAAATCAGATTAGACCGTAGTCCGCCTAGATTTGAATAGCATATATCTATATTCTAATATCTTTGTGTATATTCCACCCTACAGAAAGAAATAATCTTTTCTATTACATTAACTCCACACAAAAGGTTCTGATCTCTTTCGCTCTTTATCGACCATCGCCTTGCACCGCAGTTGGAGGAATGGATTTATACGTCCGTCACTCCTGGACCCCAAGTTTTTTACCCACCCCTCTTACCCTTTTCCTTCCCAGAACATCCTCTCCCTAAAAGACTCTCCACACAGCATCCCCAAATATAACAGGCTCTGAGGTAAATTATTTTCCCTAGGGCCTCCTATGTGGAGCTAATGTAAAAAAAATAATGATCAAATTTGGTAATGCCTTCAAAAGACTAAACAGCTACCATAATAACATATGCATAATAAATCGGTAGTACATGTTTTTACAAATAAACAATTTTTATAAATTGAATAATAATATTTTTTACAATAGCTCCCACACTGGAGGCCCTGAGGAAAATAATTTCCCTTATCACATTTGAAGATGCTATGTGCAAGGGCATAACGAGGTACGGGCAGAGGGAGGGCAGCTGCCCCCCCCTAGAAGGTGCAGGAATGCTCACAAACCGTAAAGTAATATTATTTCGGTAGCCTATTGTTTGTGAGAATCAATTTAATTTTTATTATTACCCTTTTAGTTAATTATGATTAATGATGCATCAAGAAAACGTGCCTATCAAGTTATATTGCGCTGTTATTAAATCAGTTTTAATTTTTTTTTTTTTACATGAATACCACATAAGAGTCCCAATTGCTCTCTTCTGGAGCCAGTGTGACTATGGCATCTCCAATTGGGATATGTTGTGAGACTGAAGGCAGTGGGGAGGGGAAGGAGATAGGGAAGAAGAAAGCGGGGAAGTACTTGGCTATTCAGATCTGGTCACCAAACACGGCAGAAGCCATTTCAAGCAACGTTTCAATTCTGAATGGTGGTCTTGCACCAGGGCGATACTGTGAGTATCTTCCACTCTGGAACGTGCCACAAATATACTGCATATTATTTTAAATGAATAAATTGTGAAATACACAAATTAAATTTATTTGCCACGTCGGGATTCGATCCCGCGACCTTCGGAATGCGAGTCAAGCGCCTTACCGCTGCACTAAGACAGCCGTCATTGTACATATATACATGCTCAACTGATAGCCAAATACGCAGGTATATTGGAAGCTATTACCAATGCTTTATCGATATGTACGCAGATGAAATGAGTTATATTAAAGGTATAATTTTTGTTATAAATGATCATTGGAGCAACGTAGACATAGAGAGCCCAAAAATTTTAGATATTTCAATTAGAACTGCAGCTGCCTTTGGAATTGATATACAAGTCCCACGCATTGTTTCTCGCCAACAATATTTGTCCAATTACCTTGCTGAGACTCCATGCGATTTTTGGAAGCGATTCCTTATTTAGACTCCCTAATATCTGCATTGGAGCAGCATTTTGGTGACCAAAATTTACCTGCTTTCGGATTAATGTCGCTACATCCCAGTACAATGTTAAAATGTTGTTAATTGATTTTAAAGAAAACACACAAAGTTTTTGCCTGTACTACGATTTACTTAATTTTAATCAAGAAGCCAAACTATGGTATAAAAAATGGCAGAACAAGGGTATGATCAGAAAAGATCTCGAAAAACTAGATTTTACTGGAAAATTTAAGGAGGCGAACATTTTCTTTCCCGCAACAAAAAAAGCCATACTTATTTCCTTGGCACAACCTTGCACTACAAGTAAAATAGAGAGGTCCTTTTCTACACTGCATTTGTGTTAAAACACGGCTAAGATCAACGATGACTGAAAAGCATTTGAACGCAGTAGCTTAGCGAGGGAGGGCAGACCGCCCGGAATGCCACCCGACGGGGAGGTGACGCTACTAAGGATATTGTCACAAAAATATTGAATACGCTGTTATTTATATTTTCATAGCTCTATGGCTCCCCGTGGAATGTCCCGAATCAGGGAGAATTTTATGCCTGACAGTATTTTTATAGACGAAAATAGTCTGTTTCTGAAATTCTTTAGCCACCCCCCCCCCCCCCAAGTAGGTATTATTTTGTTTTTCATTTTTAATGTAACCTGTCCCATTGCTCATGCACCATTTACCTTAGATATATTCTTGGTTACCTGCCCCCTCCTTAACAAAATCCTAGCTACGCCCTTGGCTACGTGAAGAAAAAAGAAGTGCTGGGAAGAAAAAGGTATTAGGGATTCGTAGGTATCTTAGATTCAATGTGTTCAAGTCATCCTCCACCAAGACCTAGACACACCTCAGCCCATAAGCCCGGACACCCCTGATAAGTTACCAAATGTAACGAACTGCTTGGGAAGATCTACGACAGGGGTGTTAGTCATCCATTGAATCGTTCCCGGGTGGCTGTACCCATTCCCACCTTCCAAATTGAATTATTATTAAATAAACAAATTAATATTTCTCAAAGATATTGAAATACAAAAGAGATATGTTACGATGTTCACGCAACTGTTGGTCTACCTAATCAAAATAGTTTGCATAAAAAAGAATTCATTTCGTTGATTTTTTGGTGTGCATTAATATTGGTAAACAATATAGTTTGAATACGAAAAGAATTGGTTCATTTAATTTAACGTTCGTTTAGTTTATTCGTTCATTTAGTTTTTTTGTTAATTGGTAAACAATATCGGCGACACCCCGAAGCGCAGTCCCACCCAGTAAAAACTGTGAATAGCACATCTCTTATATTTCAATATCTTTAAAATTTATGTAGTTCTACAAATTAAATTTGATAATAACAAAAACACTAAACTTTAACTGTTCTTACGTAACAGAACAATGCAATCGAAGGACGAAATCGGGATTATAACACGAAATGATTTCAATTGGTTTGGGTGCAAACTGTATCTAAATTTCTCTGAATAAACATTAAACAGTTTCTGAAGTGACCTCCAGGTAAATATGGTCCTGTATATTTTCTGCCTGTACATTAGCATTGCATTTATTGACATAATTTACTAACCATAATTTGTAAGATTAAAGAAATAGACATATTAAAAATTTCTTTGCACTTCGAATGACAGAATTCAAAAGCTGAAGACAAAATTTCTCCATCAACCAATTTTAATATTATTAATCACTTCTGTAATACGTCTAAATATTTATTATAACTATTCTACGCGTTCAAATTAAATTAAACAACAATTGAGCTGTTGAGAAAAACATTCATTAACGTTCATCTATATTGCATACATTTTGTTGGTGAAAATATTTTGACATGTTAAACCATAGAGACACGGCAATAAAAATTGACGATTGAAAAAAACTTTTTTTTTAAATTTAAGGTATATAAATACATAATATATGAATCCAAGTGTTTTATTTTAAAATAAACGTTTCGATGGGAGACGTCTACTAATATCTACAGGAATTCCAAAAACTAAAGTGTTGACGAATATCTACAGCACAAACTGTTGACTAATATCTATGAGAATCAAAGTGTTGACGAATATCTACAGCACTGGCAGAGGTTGGATTTGCAATTATGTGTAGCTTATTGGAATAATGTAATATCGCGTATGCAGTTTAAAAAATTAAATTATGTAAGTGTGTGTGTAAAAATCCCTAATATCGGACTATTGGACACATTTAGCTGATTAGTTCAACCTACGCTCTGTAAATATTAGTTCAACCTACGCTCTATAGATATAAGTCAACACTCTGAAGTTCGTAGATATTAGTTCAACATATGAGCTGTAGATAATCGTCCGACATACAGGCTGTAGATATTAGTATCTAGAGTTTTTCGATGTACCTAAACTTGATATATTAGCAGTCTTTACTTCATCCACACTCAAACATCAAGATAAGTGTTTTTAGTCGATTAGTGTTTTAACCGATTCTGTAACGGGCAAAAATGTCTATTGGTACCTGTTCGGATATTAGTACCCTTTACACGTAGAATTCGGAGCGGGACGTACCCCACGCCACTTCGGGCCGCCGCGCAGAAAAGTAAAGACCGAAAGTATGATAACGGTTTACAGCGCAGTTCACTGTGAGACTTTTCTGCGGTTTTAATGGTGGTCTTATTAAATTAAAACAAAGATGATCCATTTTTTGCCAAATACTGTAGGTGTGTTGAATATTGTACATCGTACATTTTTAATTAATAATTAATAATAATTAATAATGTGAATACCCCACAAAAGTCCTCCTGTCCGGAGCCAATGAGACTATGTCATCACCAATTAGGGTATGTTGTGAGGCTGAAGATAGTGGGGAGGGAAAGGAGACAGGGGAGAGAAAGGTGGGAAAGTACCTGGCTATTCAGATCTGGTCACCAAACGCAACGTTTCAATTGTAAATGGTGGTCACAATGGTGGTCATACACAAGGACGATACTGAGAGTATCTTTCACTCTGGAACATGCCGCAAATATGCTTCTACATATTATTTTTAATTAATAAATTTGATTTGATGTGCACATACCCGCGATGGTTTATGTATACAATACTGAGCTCTAACATCATGAAATTACGCGTTGCTAAACCGTTTATCCGATTGCGATGAAACTTTGAAAATTTAATGTGTGCATTCGCATTGAAAAGGCCCGTTCTGAATGCCGTGAACCGGGCGACTGAAGTAGGCGCACATTTCTCGCTTTATCCAAATACAAACATCCTTTTTTCTTCATATATTTAATTCAACACACACTCCTCCTTGCTTCATCCACGTTCACACGTCAAATCGCATAGTGTTTTAACCCGTTAGTTGCTTCTGCAACGGGCCCAGCTAGTATATATTAATGTTTAGTTTTGGGAAAACTCACTCACTTTTTTGTCGGCGCAAAAACGACCAGTACGCCCTTTGCGTTTCACCCACCTTAAGGTTCACTTTCGGTCGAAGCAAATTCAGACAAGAAGCTGGGATCCTTTTTTTTTCGACAAAAAAAATATATACAGGGATTTATTCTCCGATACGAATCGGCGGCGAAAACTAGAAGCTCTACTCGAATCACTCGATTATATTTCCCGCCGACAGACGGCGTTTGAAAAAAAAAAATGACGAAAAAACCCGCTAATTTCACAAAGGAAAATGCTATATAGGACTATTGACATAGGTCAGGATCTCAGATGTCAAATTTTTAGCCTAACAAAACGGAACTCTCGGCGGTTTCGGTCGTTGTTTTTCGGAAAACGACATTACCGCTGAAAAACCGATTCCGGGCTAGATGTTTTTTGAAAATACGATAGCCGGATAGATTCCGCAACTTTTAACACCAATAAAACATATGATTCTCATATAAAATACGTCAGGAGATGCTGACAAAACTCGAAATTTTCCGAAAAAAAATCATCAAAATACGCGCTCACAGATTCCATCGGAAGTTTAAATATTTGCTGGCCAGTCAAATTAACACGTTTTTCATTCGGGGTAGGTACCTACTTATTTCGGTAGTATTGCAAATATGATGAAAAAAGCTAAGATTGCCGGAATCTAAGGAAATGCGCAGGTACCTACCTGAATGGGTACCTACACAACGAATTAGGTTTTAATGCAATAAATACTAAGGTAAGGTTGTTTCGATGATACAGAATAATTGAACTTTTTTAAAGTTAATTTTCACGTTCTGTGATGGTTCTACTCAAATTCTATTGTTGTATCATTACAGACCAGTTACATCACAAAACCGAAATAATTACAGAACTCGAACGGAACTTTATAGAACTGAAAATTTACTAGAAAAATTTAAAGAATTGACAATTTTTTTTTATTAATTATATTTTTTTTATAAGTGTGTTCTATTTGGACATTGTTAAATAAAAAAAATAATTACGCGTGTTCTAGGTAGGTACTTACTTCCAGGGACTTTTTTCATTTAAAAATCAAAACATGATATTGAATGAATTTATTTATAGTGAAAATTATTTTATGCTCAACAGCATAATGGCGTCGTTTTGGGGAAATATTACAACAAAGTACCTACTTAGTACTTACACTTGCAAAATGAAATACAATACAACTACAATAGTGAGCTCCGGCATAATGAAATTTTGCACTGCTAAACCGTGCAACCGATTGTTATTGTTAATGGACTATTTGTGCGTAAATAAATTAATTATATACAGCGGGTACCCGGCATGCGTTGCGAGGCCACTTTAACTTCGGGGTCAACTAAACCGTAATGGTTCCCTACCAAGTCCCGGGAAACAACATTATAAAATTATGCACTTTATAAAATTATATACAACGGGTACCCGGCATGCGTTGCAAGGCCGCTTTAACCTCGGGGTCAATAAAACTGTAATGTTTCCATCCGAAGTCCTGGGAAACTACATTATAATGCAAGCGCCTGCACTATATAACAGTATATACAACGGGTACCCGGCATGCGTTGCAAGGTCACTGTAACCTCGGGGTCAACTTAATTATAATGGTTCCATCCCAAGTACCGGGAAACTACATTATAATGCAAGCACCTGCACTATATAAAATTATATACAACGGGTACCCGGCATGCGTTGCAAGGTCACTGTAACCTCGGGGTCAACTTAACTGTAATGGTTCCATCCCAATTCCCGGGAAATAATATTTTAAAGCAAGTGCCTGCAATATATAACATGATATACAACGGTTACTCGGCATGCGTTGCAAGGTCACTGTAACCTCGGGATCAACTTAACTGTAATGGTTCCTGGGAAATTACATTTTAATGCAAGCGCTGCACTACATAACATTATATACAACGGGTACCCGGCATGCGTTGCAAGGCCACTGTGAACTCAGGTTTCTTCATATATTTAATTTAACACACACTCCTCCTCGCTTCATCCACGTTCACACGTCAAATCGCATAATGTCTTAACCCGTCAGTTGCTTCTGCAACGGGCAAAACCTAGTAAAAATTTTAAAAGACTAACTTAAAAAGTTTTAAAAATGGCTTGCCTTACGTTTTTCATCTAAAATTTACTAATTAGTTAAATGAAAAAGCACACATATAATTATATATCTAAAATAACTGAAAAAATGCTCACATATAGGTATTTTATTATATCGTTATGTATTACAAAACCGTATCGTCAACACACTTTTTGCCTTGTCAAAAAAATCTCAAAATTTCATAATTTTTCGAATTTTTAAAAATATTATTTTTTTATTTTTTGTCGGTTACCATAGAGGGAAAAATATATAAAGAAAATATAAACATACCTTTAAACAAAAATTCATGCCAAATTTCAAGAAAATTGGTCAATTATATCTTGAGATTTTGTGACAAAAGTAGTTTTGTGAAAAACGCGTTTAAAGATTCTAGTTCTTATTAATAAACGATCAACAGTTAATTCCAGTGTTTTTCTTTACGCGTTTGCGTAGCACGTCTGATTGCTTCATATTTATAATTCAAATTTTATGACGCTAGTCGGATACATGGATTCCCTGATTTAAAGTAAGTAAATATTTTTACTTTACTATTAATTTATTTAACCATCTTTTAAAAAAATCTTTATTATATGGATGACATGCTGTGCCCGTCTCGCTATGAAATTATGTGTTGAGAGCAGGCACATTTTTCACAACGTGTTAGAGGTAAACTAGGATTTGGAGAACATTGATGGCACAAAACAAA